>CM001193.1:2364523-3564523 GCA_000218505.1 Schrenkiella parvula | reverse complement strand
TCAATTGTGCACCTTGTCCCAAATGTCCTGTGAAAACCGATCTTGGTGTATGCTTTCTTTAAAAACCGTGCTTTTCGATATTTGATTCAGCTTACATTTCAGAATTCTCAGCTGTATGTTTTGTTATCTTTGGCTATGTAGATACCTCTATCATTGTACGACTCAAAAACTTCCTCCACTTCGAAGAAAGTTGGATGTGAAGATGATTTTTGTTCGTTCATTATGCAATCGGCCACTTGCGAACCGAAGAAAAAGCCGTGTAGTTATCATGTTGTGTATGGAGATGGAAGTGCAAGTGATGGAGATTTTGTGAGGGACAACATTACGCTGGAGCAAGTGACTGGAAATCTCCGAACTGCACCCCTTGCGCAGGAAGTGGTATTCGGGTGAGCATAACATTACACTTTTGTGAACGCATTCTTTTAAGACATCTGACGAAAATGTTATTGTCCTATCCAGATCTCTGTTTCTTTTTTTTCTTTTTTTGCATGCATTGTAGTCAGTATCTTAAGCTATAAATTTGACAGCTTATATAGAATGTGAGTCATGGCTTATGATCATAATGATTCCTCTGTGAGACAGGTGTGGAAGCAATCAATCTGGAGAACTTGGGCAAACTGACTCAGCAGTTGATGGCATTATGGGATTTGGACAAGCAAATACCTCAATCATTTCGCAACTCGCTGCCGCAGGGAAAGCGAAGAGAATTTTTTCACATTGCTTGGACAATGTGAATGGAGGTGGAATATTTTCTGTTGGGGAAGTAGAATCTCCAGTAGTGAAATCAACTCCTTTGGTTCCTAATCAGTAAGTGAGACCATCTTTAAGTCATTTCATTGAAAACCTTTTTGATTTCTGTCTTCTCTTTGTGTGCTTATAATGTATAAAGGTTAATTCTTAATTTGTGCTGCAATTTGATAGTTACTGTTGTGATCTGAGAAGTACTCTCGACCAATGAGTTTGAATCTAGAATTTTCTTTTGTGCGTCGAAAGGTTAGGCATTTGTACTTGCAGTGTATGCATTCTGAATATTGTTTCTTGTCTATCCAACATTTTTTTAGGGTACATTACAACGTCATTTTAAAAGGAATAGATGTAGATGGCGAACCTGTTGATCTCCCACCAACCTTAGCTAGTCTTGGCGGAAATGGAGGAACCATAATTGACAGCGGTACAACTTTAGCTTACTTACCACAAAATCTGTACAACTCGCTACTTGAAAAGGTGAAACTCTTTTCACTGTTTGTTTCTAGTTTTATAATCACAACACTGACATGGATATTTTTCGTCCATATAGATTACTGCTCGGCAACCGGTAAAACTGCACATGGTACAGGAGACTTTTGCGTGTTTCAGTTTCACTTCAAAGTAAGATCACTTGCTTCATGTTCTTGCCTCTATTCTTAATTTTTCGATACCAAAACTTATATTTTTTTCAAGTAAACTTTATCACAGCTACGCAAAATGCATGTGAGCCTTTTTTTTATACGAATGGTCTTGCAGAAATAAAAAGATCTATATGATTTTCTGAAATACAAATGTTAAGCAGCTTGATTGCTAGGATCTGGACTATTATGTGCCGTTAGATCTTTAGTTTTATTCATTGGGATGTGCTAAAATATTCTTCCTTGTACCCTGCAGCACAGATAAATCATTTCCAGTAGTCAATTTTCATTTTGAGGACTCACTCAAACTGACTGTTTATCCGCACGATTATCTTTTCTCACTTCGTGTAAGTCAATAGCCAGCTTCCTACTTTGATGTATTACATCGACAGAATATTCGTGCTCTAGCTGAGTTTGATCAATAGATTCAACAAAATAGCTAAAACCTGTTCTGCATATTTATTCAGAAAGTCCCTTGCTCTTGTACACATTTTTTCCAAGCATTTTTGTCTCATCCACAAGTTGAGCTCTCTCTTATTTCTTTTCCACTCTCTAACAGGAAGACATGTACTGCTTTGGTTGGCAATCTGGTGGAATGACAACTCAGGACGGATCCGATGTAATCCTTTTGGGAGGTAAATTTCAAATCATACTATTGGATATTTCCGATCTTTAAATAATCTGCATTTGAAGTTTCTATGTAGACTTACATGTGAAACATGATTAACTGCGTTTACTCTGCGATCATCTTTGTTTTTCAAGTTAGTCACAAAAAAAAGTACAGATGTTAGGTGATACCATTTAGATATACACCATACCAAACAAAGGAAAAGTTGTGACTTATGGTCTCCCATGTGTTACAATTGATGTATACTTCAAATTCGATTTTGTTCTTCTGTAGATTTGGTGCTTTCGAACAAGTTAGTAGTATACGATCTGGAGAATGAAGTTATTGGATGGGCAGACCACAACTGTAAGTATCTAGAACCCAAGAACAAAACTAGATGACGATCGATCAAAGAAGAAATCAAACAAACCAATATATTTTTGTTTCTTTGCTAGGTTCGTCAAGCATCAAAGTGAAAGATGGATCCGGAGTGGCTTACTCACTCGGAGCAGATAATCTCATATCAGCTTCTTCAATGATGAACGGAACACTTGTAACGTTATTGTCGATACTCATTTCGGTTTTCTACACTTTAACTTCATAGTTTGGCTAAAAAGACATACATTGGTTTGATTATTTGATTCATTTGATCCTTTGTGGATGTGATTTGGCTTTCCAACTCATGTAATTTACATAGACAACTAACTTACTCATTCTTTGTTGTATAACTCACAAAGATAAATATATTGTACTGTTTTGGTCAACTCTTCTTTGGCTGTAATAAAATTATTAATTAGTCTTTTTTTCTAGACTTTGATTTTATAATTAAAGGCCAATGGGTTTTGCCGATTACAACCTTCAAATTTCTAGGCAATGCTTTTGTGAAACAATCAATCTCATTATTCAAATTCAATAAACAATATCTCAATTATTATAACCACATGGATTGATCAGTTTGGAGAATTAGTAACGGACAACACATAGCAAGGTATATATATCATCTACACATGTCCATCCATAATGTAGAATCCATCATGTTTAGATATCATTCATACCACTCATTATGTTCAAGCCTATATAGTCCAATTTGGGTCAATGAATTATATGGTGTTCAAGCGATAACTTTCTAATATGAGAGCTATGTGTACAAGCTAACAATATGCATTAAAAACATGAATAGACGTAATATTAATTCCAATGAAAGCGTCATTCAAGAAATCGAACCTAACTACCAAACTATGAATATATATCCCCTTTAGAAACCCTTAAATCCAATAAAAAATCTACTCAATCATGGAAAACAAAATTAAACCAGTAAAAGTAAGAGATTGCCCAATTGAAAAGGTTTAGAAAGCTTATGTGTATTGAGATACAAAAGATTAAATCTTCTTCCGCTTAACAAAACAAATAAAAATAGAAAACAATGATAAATTATGGAAATTTTGGTGTTTTTAGTCGGAGGCTTGTTAAGCCCTATTCAACGTAACTTTTCTAAATTTTGTGGCTCATCTTGTGCTTTTATGGTGTACGAGGTGGTTAAGAAAAAATACTAGAGTACATGGTCCTGAAGATTCTTGGAAACTTTCTTTTAACTTCGGAGTGGTGATCGATCGACTAGGGAGGCGATCTATCAATAGCACACCCTACAGTCTATCACTTAGCCTTTGGATCGATCAGGCGGTCAATCAGATACCCTAAATTTTTTCGAAGAGGTGATTGATCGGGTGATTAACCTGGTCAGAGCGACTACCATGGGTCGATCACCCGTACTTATCTACTTGTTCCATTTTGACGCTAGGCAAATCAATTTTTAGTATTTTGTATATACTAGTAGATCTAACGGTTAAATTTTTCTCAAACCACTTAAAAATAAAAAGTTAACATCTTTGACTATTTGTTGAGAATGATTAGATGGTGGAAAGCTTTCCATCCGACCCAAAAGTTCTAATGCTGGAAAGCTTCAATCTCCAAAATGTTTGTTTTTATCTTATTTTTGTCCACAACGTCCAAATCTCATGTAAAAGCCATAAAAACTCAAAAACAAGAAAGACACCACTAGTCCACCAAATCTTAGGAATTGATCAGACATAATGTATATGACTGCTGACTAGAATTAGTGGTGAAAAATTTTCAAACCTCGAACAAAAAACTGCTGAAGTTGGAAAATATGTCATAATTACAAGACCGAGATGGAGAAAGTTGTAGTTCCTCAACTTGATCTGAGAGATTTATGATTTAGCCATTCCTCTGATGGATCAAACCTTTTTGGTTATCTAGTTTAAGTCTAATTTGGCTTGTTGCTTCTATATATAAAAAGATTCACCATTTTGGATAAGTTAGGTAATATCAAAGCTTAGGTAAAGTTTCAAACGAAAAACACACAATCAGAACGTTGAATCAAAACCAAAACGTTCACAAAAACAGAGCATCAAGTATCAACACACAAAAGCAGAGTAAACACTCTTAACAGCAAGGAAAGGCTTTGTTCTTCGGTTTCTAAATAGCTATTGCATTTTCTAAACATATGAGATTGCTCAAACAAACACAAATGCGGCTTCAGAAATTTATTTACAAAAAAAAATTTAAGGAAAGAGAGATTGCAGCAAAAGTATTGGCAGAGTAGATATATATACAAACAACACACTCAAAAGTATTGGTGTGTAACACTAATTTACCGAACCAAAGTAACCAAAAAGAAACTTTTGACAGGAACATAGAGCATAAGAGACATTGAGACTCAACAAAAACTGTGGAAGAGAGAGAGAGAGAGACAAAGTATTCTCAAATCTTCACCTCATGCCTCTTCTGTTCTATCTTCCTAATCTTTGGTCGGCACATATACGGGGAGATTCACGAGTGTGTCGATTCTGTTGACTCCATTGAGCTCAGGCGATTCGGTTCCAGAGTCTGGAGTTGATGTTGATGCTGTGTCTGGTTCTGGTTCAGTAAGGCCATTGCTGATGTCTTTGTCCTCTGAGAAAGAAGCACTTGACAATTTGTTTGGTTTCGAATCAAGGAAGAGGCAAACAACAGCACAGTCATCGACTTTTGAAGTCGGGAACTTCCATCTCCAGTTCCGCACTGCTGCTTCCACCAAGGCCCGACCTGCTGAGGAACGTGTTGGGGCTTTCGCTACAATCTCTACAACCTCTTCATTCGTCAACACATCCCAAATCTAGCAAAGTTTCAAGAAAGAAAAGTACTTAAAGACACATCCATTATGCAGCTAAATATGATTTATATCCACAATCTAGGTTTCTTTAGAGAATAAGCTCACTAGTCCTAAAGTATTGGACTTTTACCGAAAGACATTGTGATTTCTCTTACCCCATCAGTTGCCAAGACAACAAATTCATCTTTCTCAGTGAGGCGTCGGTAGGACACGTCAGGCACAGAAATGAGACCAAAGTCCTTGAGGCAAAAATCTCCAAAAGCACGTGCCATTGCGAGACCAGGTGAGTTGTGGTTAGGCAGCCACAAGCGAGAAACTCCCGGTTCATCCCGAAGAGCAAATATACGTCCTCTGCATTTCTTTATCCTTGCTGCTTCCGCTGAGACCAATAAAAATCGAACTTTAATTGAGAAAACCAGATTTTCTTCTTAAATGTGGAGTGAAAGGACGGTATAGGTAACCTGGAACATCTGGTTTGAGATCTTCAGTTATCTGAAAAGGAACAAGTTTATTCTCTTTGTTCCTCATACCCAAAACTGCTCTTGAATCCCCAATATTTCCGACAACAAGATGTTGACCCTACCAAAAACCCAAAACAAAAAAAAACAAAAACAAACAATTAAGACAAGTGAAAACGGCTTTACGCAACAAAACTCAGAAACAAATATGAGAACTTTTGGTCCAACTACCTGCTTGACCATGGTTACTGCAGTTGTTCCACTGCAATAACAATCAACATCCGCTTGCATTTTCAATTCCTTGTCCATGAATCTATAGGCTTTAACTATAGAGCTTAATAGTGTTTGAACAATATCCTTATCCTTTACAGAGTCCTTATCGTAGACTCGGGATTCTCCATTAGCAGATATGTGCACAAGGCTTTCCGAGATCTTTCTATCAGCAGTGTTGAGGCTTATCTCTTTAAGAACCTCCTCGCAGGACACATAGGACTCCAAGTGAGAGCCAAGTTTGAGTGGAAGCAAATCCCTCACTCTCTTCGCGACAACGTGACCATACGGACCATGTCCATCAAAAACACCACAAAAGACGGTATCCGCCATAGACCCAAAATTCTGAAACATATAGAAAGCATTACAAACAGTCAATATCCAGCTGAAGCTCACTAGGTTCTACATCTATAGGTGAGAGATGAACTAAAAGATAGACTCCAAAACAGCAAAGAAAGTAAATCAGATTATTAGCTTTACACGGATCTTGTCAACTACAACTACATCAATCATTCCTTGAGGTACTAAAATTTGATAAAGAACGTAGCTCTAGATGGCAAAACATACTGACACAAAAAAAAACTAATCGAGGGCAGATAATTCAGCAGTCACTTGATTCAGCAATAAGAGCTATATGGAAACTAAACTACAAATTGAAATCCATTGCTCCGTGAAGTAATACATATATACACACATAATGATAAATAACCTAATCGAGAGCATATATTATTCCACAAGCAACGAGAGAGAGAGATATAAAATGCAAAGTCATTGACTTATTACCTCCCAGACAATCATGGCGTCCTGATTAGGCCCTTTCTTGCCCTGTTGAGAGAAGAGAGACGCATTATCCGTAGAGCCATTCAAGAACATCCTTCCAGGGATCCTGTGAAGAAGCGGCTCATCTTCTCCCGTATTGTCGAAAGAAGAGCTACAAGACCTTGGTCTCCTCTTATAACTCTTCCTCCTCCTTGAACCACCATGTGATCCAGGAGGAACACGAGGAGACCCATGAACTGATCTCCGCCTGGTTCCTCCTGATGATGATAAGCAGGACCCCATATCAAGGGCCCTGATTACGCCTATCAGGCACTCCAGACCACCAATGCAATCAAAATCGAAACTTGTGGTTTCCGGTGAAGAAATCTTCAACCTTAAGCCTTCACTCACCGCCAGGATTGTAAAATTGAAGGAAAAAACACCGATTTGGAGGTGGAGAAGACAAAATCGTTTCAATGATCAAAGGAAAGAAATTTGCCGTATAAACTCTCAGATGAATCGGACGACTTAGAGCGAAGAAGAAGAAGAAGAAGAAGAAGAAGAAGAAGAAGAAGAAGAGAGAGGAATAAGAAGGTTCAGACAGGACAGAAGCTTATCAGAATCCTAGTTTCAACAGTTTATAAATAGAAGATGTTTTTATCCATAATCTCATCCACAAACACAAATCGAAAAGAAAAAAAGAGAATCTTTTTGCAATAAGAAGGAAGAGAGAGAGAGTAACAAGTCGAATATTGCTTGAAGGTGGAGATAGAATCGGATCTAAAGGAGAATCAGAATCCCATTTCGAGGAAAAACCACAAACTCCTTGCGATAATGGCGCTCTGGTTTTTTTTCTCTCTATAATATTTTTATTTTCTAGGATGAGTTGTCTTTTTTTATATATATTTTAACAAAACTAAGAATTTAGATTTTTTAAAAAGATCAAAACTTGACGAAAATATATCAATTATCAATCATCTAAGAAAAGAACAAAAAAAGCTTATCTCAATAAGATAAGATTTTTTTAAAAACATTAGGAAGATTGATTTTTTATTAAATCACTTTTTCATATTTTAAAAACAAACTCATAGTTTAAATTAGAAAACTATTTTTTAACATTCTAAATAAAACAAGAACATAAATTATTTTAAAATCTGCTTATATTATTTTAATTAATTTAAAATAAATAAAATATATTAATTCAATATTATCAATTAAAAATAAATATCAATGATAACAAATAATAACAAAAGTAAAAAACGTATTTTTTTCCTTTCTATAATATGTTATTTCATTTATCAGTTTCAAAGAAAAATAAAAAATTTATAATCTTAAGATGAAAATTTCTTTAATCACGATTTAATTTTCTAATTAACTGTAAGCAGATTCTGGTTTCACATTAAAGTTACTGGCAGTTTCGCATTTCAGGATTTGTTCGAAATATTCAATATGGAAAATAGAGATTTAAATATTCATATTCAACCCAAAAAGGAAACACAATCATCTCAAAGCAGACTTATTGCCAAAAATACATCAAGAAACAGCAGAGAGTGCAGCAAAAACAACATATAAAGCAAACAACAGAGTTTAGATAATCTTTAGCTAAAGAAACGGAGCAGGCTTTTTTATTAGACACAGAGTTTCGCTCACTCTTCTTCCTCTGCCTCTTCAAGCCAATTCACAAATGGCTCAAGGCTTTTCACAAAGGTTTGCCTGCAACATTTACCACAATAACAAAAACATCAGATAAATAGAGCTTTCTAAATGAACTGCAATACAATGTTATGGCACTAAAGTGCATACCTGCCCTTTGAGTTGGTTCCTTTACGGAACCAGTGGAGAATGGTGTCTTCAGCGAGGACATCCAGTTCATAGAGCGACCTCACTACTTCTGGGAACACTTTCATAAGCTTTGCATCCTCATAGCATTGCATTTGGACTTTGTACATCAGCTCCAGCTCTAGCTTTCCGCTGCTGCAGAATGTGTTCAGAAGTGGAGACCATGCTTTCACCTACGCACAGGTCAAAAAAAAAATCAAGATACAATAAACGATGTTCTCATGATCCATCACTCCCACTTCCTTCTTGTTTGTGGAACGACGCAGACTATGTTGAATGTTTTAGATCATCTATTTCTATAAAATCGTACCTGGCGAAGAACAGAATTTGCATTTTGCTGCTGGTTTTTACCAGACCACTGAACAGCATCCATTAATCCATCCCAAATGACACGCACAACCTCAATGTCTGGGAGTTTAGCATCTTTGACCAGCTGCTTCACAGTTTCAATGACTTCATCTACGCTACTTTCCTCTGTGACTTTGCTTGTGAGAACGGTTTTAATTTCCTTCAGCTTCACCTCAAACATTTTCTTTGCATGGTATTCTACTAGATCAGTCAATCCCTCTTTCCTAAAAATCCAAAAGGTAAAACACAAATATTTGTCAATTACTCGTACTACCACAGCATACGGAAGAAAAGAATGTGAACTGGCATGTAAAGGCAGAGAAAGGAGGAATATAGCATTAGCAATACAATATAAATTAGTGAACAAACATCGAAGGATACAACCTATAATATTAGACATAAAGAACTGGAAGATTGGATGCAAATAAAATTGTATCTCATAGACAAGTCAAAGATTAATGAAAAGATGACTTAAGATAGCTGACAAACAAAACCAATACATGAATCCTCACCAGCTAAGCAGAATGATGTACAATTCTAATACATGCATTTCCATTAAATTATACTTGCATCTATTTCAAATGTGCAAAAAAACTCCAACAAATCAAATTTGAGAAATGTATGCAATCAAAAGAGCTAAAGAGCTGACACATGTTACCAGCAAAGTAGTGTAATATATCTGAATGCAACAAACTTCAAGGGAGGAGAACTCACGTGAAATGCTCTGCAAAACTTTCAGCAGATCGCCTTACGGGTGGTAAGAAATCCAAAAGGTTGTCTTCCATTTTCCCACGCCTCAGAATAGAAATCAAGTCTTCAAGACTGTTCTCAACCAAATACTCCTTGAAGAAGTCTGTTACGAACGTGAGCACTATCCCTTTGGCAACAAGATTATCCTTGAGCAATGGCTGGAAGACAGTCTCTGGAGGTAATCCTGAGAGCTTCTGGGAAAAGGCAAGTGCTGTGAAGATTGCAAGCTTCTTCCTTTCATTTTCCTCAAAAAGCTCCAGTGACTGCAGGAATCTCCGTGTAACATTTTCAAGGTTCTTTATGAGGGACGGCCTCCTCCTCAGAATTTTCTGTATGTAGACAACAGATGGCAAAATGGCTTCACGCTTGGGTTCGCAGTCAATTACAGAGTAAGGATGGCGTTCCCCCTCATCAGGTTTCACTGTTCCAGGTTGTGTACGTCGTCCTATGAAAACAACCTTGAAGACAAAATCTCCCAATCAAAAATCATAGCAGAGAGAGGGAAAACAAACAACCAACAGCAGTCGGACTAAATATAAAAACAAACATCCCTTGTGAATAGAAGGAATCCAAGAATATTTTTACGTCACCACATAAACAGACGTCGATTTCTTACAGAAATGAAATATATCCTTCTACATAACAAGGAATTGCCCAATTCTAGAAGTGCAAGCCCCACTTGCCAAAGAAACAAGAAGTTGTGAATGATGCATGCGTACATGGAAATGAATAGACGAAAAAATTCATACTTGAAATTTCTGCTTTAATGAGACTAGGAGTACACCATCAATGTCAAGATGAAAGAAGTAAGCCAGCAAAAGGCTATGACAAGAAAAATATAGACTGATCCAAGAAAAAGATCACTAAGGAAATGTCCACAAGTTTAATACCTCGAAGAAGATGTCACCGTATCTTGAGAAATTAAGATCTGATGACTCAATACTTTTGGCAACAAGTTCCTAAAACAAGCAAACAAGAGGTATAAATTTAGATCAAACACATATTACTATACCAAGTAGAACATCAAAACATTGACAGTACTAAAGACCAAACACACCAGATCACCAGCATTATCAAGGTAAATCTGGACCACTGCATCAGAAAAAGCTGCAGGGTCCAGAGGAGCAGCAATATTCCGCTTGCGGGTCTTAATCCGCGTACCTCTGCACATACAGGTAAAGAGTATAAATAAACACACATCTGATGGCAAGAAAGATAAATGCTAGAGACTCCACCAAAAAAAAGCAGCTCAATAGGAAACTCAAGTCAAAAGAATAACTTAAACAGTTCTCCTCCACTCTAAAAGGACAAGTTTTCCTGATAATTTTGAAAGCATAAACTAAAAGACAAGATTCACTAGTTATGTCAAAAGAAATCAGGTCGTCTCGTATTGGGAATTAATATACAATTTAAAAGGCCAAGTTGTGATTATTATCTAACAACAAGCTAAAGGACAAGAATTACTATAAACAATGGTCAGACTTAAAACTTGAGTTGATAATGAAATTAACACTTGAAACTATTCAAACAAAGAACAAAACCGATGAGTGCAGAGACACTACTTGTCCTAGTAACTACAAAAACAAACTCCAAAAGGAGAGAGATCACTTACCCGAGAGTGGGTTTCTCCTTCGAGCTGCACAACAAAACGAACAAAACATATTAGCAAATTGAAAGAGAATAGTTACGAAATGATTTGAAAAACGTGAAATTTTCCATAACCCAATGAAAATCATAAGAAACCCTAACAATCAAAAACACACATTTAGTAACGAAAATCAACTGATTCAAGAACAGACACACTCTAATCGAATTCCAAAAAAAAAAACACAATCTTGTTGCATCCACGATCCGATTTTGTCCCACAAGCCCTAGTTATATCATACACCAAATAGCTTGAACTCAAATCAATAGCAATGAGTCAATCAAAGGAGACAAATCCATCAAAAAAATGGCAAACCCAAGAAGAGAAAAAAAAAATGTTCTTTCGAAGACGAACAAATTACAGATTTCGCGAGGAAAGAAAGAAAGAAAAAGAAACACGAAAGATGAGATCTTTATCGATCGGTGAAACGTACAAGTAGAGTGGGAAATTCACCTCATAAACCAAGATGAAGAGCGATCAAAGAAGAGATGAGACTCTGTGGATCTGAGAGCTTGTAAGAAGCTGAAAAAGTATATGAGTGTGAAGAAGAAAGAAAGAAAGAGAAGGAGAGAGATAAACTGTAAAAATGAAACAAAAGGAGTGATTTTGGTCTCGAAGCTATAAGTAGAGATAACACTGAAGATATTTTAAAGACGAATGTACCCCTTAATGACCACGAATTTACCCAATTGTTCTGAGCCGGTTCAGCTCCTTAAAACGGTTAAACCATGTAACATTTAACCCTTACCAACAAAAATTTAATTTTACCAAAATTATAATCTGAGTCAACCCAAATGTTTTTATTTTACATTTTCTTTTAGGATTTACTTTTATGGTTAATTGACTAAATATTACTTTCTTTGGTCTTAATGTATAAAATAACATCTGAGAAAACAATATTAGGTAAATAACAGAAATAATATAAAAATGATGAAAATACTCGTATATTTAAATTATCCTCAAAATGAATTCTGTTAAAAAAAAGTACTTATTGAAAAAAAAATATAATTTTTTTCAACATCTCAATTCATAATATCCTATAATAATAATAAAAATAATAGTTAGCTATATAGTTTAATAATTTAAATAGTTAACTAACTTATTTTTGATAAATACATATAAGAAAAAATAACTCAATATCTGAGAATGTCTCATCCACAAACAAATTGTTCGTTGTTCTTTTATTGGCACATATTTCATTAGCGGCCCAAATACGCATAGTTAACTACATTATAATGTTACTGTAATAGTTACATATTTTAAAAAATAGTTAGATATTATATTACGTAGTAGTAATCTATCTATAAACATAGTTAACTATTTTCAGAATATAGTTTGTAGTTAACTATCTATGAACAAAGTTTGCTATTTTTAATTAATATATTTAACCTAAAGTATAGATTGCTATATGTATTATAAGATCCATCAAAATCTTTAACCTACACACGATGAGCTTGTTAAGTACACCTCTGACATTACTCGGTTTTGACTCATCAAGTTCTAATTGTCTTCTAACAAGTTGAACAAGCTCAAGTAGTAGTGAAGCGCTTCCTTAAACCTACCAAAAAGACGATTTAGTTGTAGTTCGCTTCCTGCTCCACGACTGTCATGATGTTTCGTTCACAGCCTTTGTGGTGGCGAGAAGCTTCTCCATTGAGCCGGATCGGCTAAAAACCAATATGATTTCAGTGATTCTTCACAACCACTAGCTCTTAGCCCAACTTTTGACAACAAAACAAAAGTTCAAAAAACGACAAAAGTGGAGAAAGAGATTGGAGATTAGAGTTTTCTTCATATTGCATAAAGGTAAAATCGACAAAACATATCCTCAAAATGTTACTTACCTAAATTGGGTTATGGACATGTTATATTTTTAAATCTAGTCCAACAAGGTATCACACAAACCAATTTTCTTTAATTTTATTAGAATTCAATCTGTGCCCAAAACAGTCACAAAAAAAACAAAGATATATAAAGAAAATGGTGATAAAAGAATAAGATCGGGAAAAATCACCCAATCGATCTTAAATCATAACGTCAGCGAATACAAGATTGACCATTTGAGGTTTGATATCGAATCCAAGGAATCTGAGATTAATCCATCAGAGTATCCATCTCAGATCAATGAATCTTCTTCAGCGGCGATTGTAGATCTACATGGTTAACACCAACTTCTTAAAAGCCTAAGGTTGGAGGCACCTAAGGCGAAGCCAACAACAGTCCTTGATGAGGACATGCAAGATGAACCGGACCAAACAGACATAGGGTCAAGCCAATAGCTCAAACCAGAAGTGCCCCAGACATTCGAAGGAGCTACGACACGCCAAAGAGAAAGAATTTTGCACCACAAGTACAATCATAGCATACGAAGAATTCTCGATCAGCTCGTACCGGTCGAACCGACCAACTCGACACATTCTAAGGACAAATTTGGCACTAAGGCATCCGGTACAGTCTCTGACCCAAGAACTGATTTTCATCGACCAAGTGGCCCTAAAAATCACTCTGGTCGAGCCATTTTGGCCTTGGATCGTACAAAACTGGAAAATGGTCGAGAAGCCAAACCGGCCAACCCAGCGCCCCTAGCCGATTTTAACAGCAATAAATCCGGTACATTGATACAATCATGGACCATGGTACCGGACCGTCTGACCCACGTTTGGACCACAAGTCTAGGGAGGATGACCCATTCGACCAATTGGAGGTTGGTCTACAGATTCATCGACCAGATGAACGTGACAAGCCGGACGATCGAGCCAGAGTTGCCTTGGAACGAAATGAACCAGAAGATAGTCGTGCTGACCCAACCCCGGTCGACCCGGTACGACCAGATCAAGCGCATGCTCGGAAATCATGACCCAACGATCACTCCAACGACCGGACCCGAGCTATCTATCGACCAAGTGGTGCTTTTAAGACAAGTGATCGAGACGGTTTACCCATGCATCGTGCTGGATGTGAAGATGGCCGAGAAACGCTACCCAATGACCAAACCGACGACCAAGGTTTGGCCACTGACGACCCAATGTGATTTTCACCCGGTCCAATGACGCGGTCCCGCGGCAAAACCTTTCAAGAGGCGGTCACACTTGCATTGGCTCGAGAATTCTATTTCCAACAAGACGAACCGACCAAACCGACCGCGTGTACCGTATTGGTCGCTGCACTAGCCGGTTAAGGCGACTGCGCGCGCTCGACCGTAACGGCCAAGTCAAGGCCGACAGCGGCCAACGGCTAGCGCATTTATGGCCGGCCAAGACCATGACCAAGACCAAGACCAGACCGCATTAAAGTCCAGATCGCGGCCTTAAAGTCATTTTATTTTCTTTTGTTTTCTTTTATTGTCTTTATGTTTTTTGTGGTCCAAGCTAGGTACTAGGCTCATGTTTTTGACAACTTGTCACCCACAGACCGATGGTCAAACTGAGGTAGTTAACCGATCATTATCTACTTTGCTTAGGACACTGGTTAAAAAGAACCTTAGAAGTTGGGAGGATTGCTTACCTCATGTGGAATTTGCTTACAATCATTCCATGCATTCCGCTACTATGTACTCCCCATTTGAGATTGTTTACGGTTTTAGACCCCTATCTCCACTTGATCTTTTGCTTTTACCTGTCAGTGAAAGAGTTAATGCAGATGGTGAAAAGAAGGCAGAAACCGTAAAGAAGCTCCATGAGCAAGTCCAAGCCAACATAGAGAAAATGACCAAGGCATATGAGAAATTTGCCAACAAAAGCAGGCGGGATGTGATCTATTTTGGGTTCATCTCAGGAAGGAAAGATTCCCACAAAAAAAGAAAGTCAAAGCTGATGCCACGCATAGATGGGCCATTTGAACTAATCAAGAGGATGCACAAAAACGCACACCAACTAGACCTGAAAGGTAAGTATGACATCTCACCAAGTTTTAATATTACTCACTTATCTCCTTTTGTGGCAGATGTTATGGATTCGTGGTCGAATCCTTTTGAAGAAGGGGGGAATGATAGGAATCTAGGAAGCAACCCCGGTGACATCGAGGCTGATAACTTGTTCACGCTATCATGTTCACTCTATCATGTTCATGCAATGCGTCGAAGACTTGAACCGGTGGGGCAGAATCGGGAAAGACTTGGTCGAGACAGCATCGAGGTTGCTCCGACCAATCAACCCATGCGTCGAAGCACCACAACGCAGAGCAAATAGAACTCTTCCTCTTTGTTCTTTCGAAACCCTATGATTGCTTGGTGGTCTTAGCCAAACTTTCAACCTTCTTTCTCTGACTTGGTGCGTCATATCCAAGAGAGATTGAATTCGGGAATATCTGAGGTAACTCCGCAGCCTCAGTGCGACCCATTCGACCCCTTCATCTATCCAACGCCGAGCAAAAGCCCTTTCCTAGGCAACCTCTCATCATGGAGGTTGGTCTAAAGATTCCTCGACCAGATGAACGTGACAACCCGGACGATCGAGCCAGAGTTGCCTTGGAACGAGATGAACTAGAAGATAGTCGTGCTGACCCAACTCCGGTCGACCCGTTACGAACAGATCAAGCGTAGGCTCGGAAATCACGACCCAACGATCACCCCAACGACCAGACCCGAGCTATCTATCGACCAAGTGGTGCTTTTAAGACAAGTGATCGAGACGGTTTACCCATGCATCGTGCTGGATGTGAAGATGGCCGAAAAACGCTCCCCAAGGACCAAACCGGCGACCAAGGTTTGGCCAATGACGATCCAATGTCATTTTCACCCGGTCCATGATGCGGTCCCGCGGCAAAGCCCTTCAAGAAGCGGTCATACTTGCATTGGCTCGAGAATTCCATTTCCAACTAGGCGAACCGACCAAACCGACCGCGTGAACCGTATTGGTCGCCGCACCAGCCGGTTAAGGCGACCGCGCGCGCTCGACCGTAACGGCCGAGTCAAGGCCGACAACGGCCAACGGCTAGCGCATTTATGGCTGGCCAAGACCATGACCAAGACCATGACCAAGACCAAGACCAGACCGCATTAAAGTTCAGATCGCGGCCTTAAAGTCATTTTATTTTCTTTTGTTTTCTTTTGTTTTCTTTATGTTTTCTCAATAAATGTGAGCTTAGCATTTTGCTTTTCTTCTAAAGTTTCAAAAAGTCTTTCTTTTGTTCTTTAGAGCTTTTGGTTGTTTGGTGTGTCACATCCTCACAACCGGTCTAAACTAACGACTTGGTGCGTCATATCCAAGGTTGGTACGGGTTTTCATCGGTATACCATTGGGCTTTCACAACCTTTGACGGTCCGAATCGATCCACCACCGAACCGCGAGCATTAGTAACCTACCCAACACATCAACCATTCTTCAAGTGCAATTTCCTTGGGAAGATTGTGTCATACATCCTGTGAACCGAATGGTGATTTTCATTGACCAAGTGACCCTAAAAATTACTTTGGTCAATGCACATTGGCCTTGGGTCGTAAAAAACCAGCAGAAGGTCGACAAGCCAAGCATGCCGACCCGGCGTCTATATCTGATTTTGATAGCAATGCATCCGGTACATTCTATGAAACGAAGGATGATTTTCATCGACCAAGTGACCTTTAAAATCACTTTGGTCGAGCCACTCTTGCCTTGGGTCGAACAAACCCAAAAGATGGTCAGGTCCACCAAGAACCGTCTAAGGCCGAACAACTTAGACGACTGGCTTCTAATACCCACGAAAGCCCAAAACCAAGTCTTGATCATCTGCAGTGAAGATCAACGGCTCTAAGAAGGTCAGAAATGATTCAAGAGACCGCGGACCAAACCTTTTTTTCTAGCTCCCACCGACCGCTCCTACAAGGTAAGTAAGGTAAGTATTTGAATTTCGAATTCTATCACCTTTTAAACTAATTATCTCTTGGTCTTACTCTGTGAATTAATCTGCGGGATACTAGTTGTTTTCTTTTGAGCTAATGTTGCATTTCCCATTTATTTTGTAATCTTTGTTTCTTTTATTTTTAATATCGATCATGGAAGGTCATAGCTGTTAGGACCAATAAGATCCCATTACAGCCTTGTATTTTTCAACACTTTCATCTAATAAAATATCGAATTTTCTTCAAAGTTTCAAGAAAACTTTCTCTTTAGCCGTGTTGAGACCCGAACTTCCATTGCTAGAACAACCATGTTTTATCACAAGTCTTTCACAACCTGTGTGGTACACCTCACCCCACCAACCCTATCATTTTATCACCTCGTCCGGACCAATTGGCTAGAGTAACTCACCCTTTTGCCTAACTTTCTTCACCGCAGCGACCAAGCCGATATTCAAGGTATGTGTGACATCACATGCTTGTTTCAGTCCTTCCACCACAGCAGAAACCCTTGCCACGTAACTTGCCCTCAACCTCACGGGAAAGGGCTCGAGATTTAGCTCTGGTCCATAGATCTTTGGATTCATCGATTCTCCACCACTAGAAGAAATGCCATCCTTTGGCCCCTTCAACCGATGATCCAAGAAATCCGATCTAGACAAATAGCGAAAACTCAGCAAATCTGCATAAAGACGGAGACGAGATAGATCACGGCTGGATCTGCCCGACTTCGACTTTATCCTCGTCTTTTTCAAGCAAGAAGTCAAGCACGAAGAACCGATCAACACCCCTATAACAAGCCAATTGTTCTTGGCAATCCAAAAGATTCTTATTCCCAAAATTGAAACAATATTTACATATTTCTTCCAAAGTAGGGCGAAGCCACTACATCTCCCAACTAGACTCATGGTGTAAACCCCATCATATTGTAACCATTCTTGCAAATCAACTAGAACACTCCTACAACTTATTTTTTGCATTCAAAACATTACCTTTGGAAAATATTTTTGATGCATTTTCTTGTGGTGAGAAATTGTTATGTCATGATGATGCCTCAAACCTTGATAATTCCAACTTCAAAAGCTCATTAAAGATTGGGTGATCTTTCATGCGGATCAGCTTTGGATTGCCACGCTCAGCGGTTTTATTGAAAGTTGAACCTCATATGCAGCTTTTCTTTTTGAGCCACATTTCTCATTTTCTCCCTCTTCCCCCCCTCCTACGTTGACTAGATTTTGTGTTTACCTTGTCTTCATATTTTGGATTTCTTTTGTTAATATAATGTATACTTCTAAATTTTAGCATTATCTCGGGTTGCTCCTAATAGACCAACCTCAGAGAAGCCAATATAATATGTCGTTTGAGCAACCCTTGAATTTACTTCCAAAGTCATGAAACTAACCAACATCACTAACTGCTTGCAACACTTCATTCTCTGAGAAACCTGATCCTGGAGAGCCAATTTGTTTTTGCATATCCTCAACACTTGTTAGCCACAATCCTTGTTTGGTAACCACCTCATAGCCTCACTAGAACGGATAACAGCTGACAAAAGCTTTTGCTCATTTCTTGTTTCATCAGTCCATGTCTTATGCGAAGAAGATATTTCATAATCATATATCCATTTACTCTCATACACCTATCTTAGCTTTAGTTGACCACTACCTTGTTTAAATCTAACCAAGTTCTCCTCTTCGTCTTCACCATCAGAATTGGGAGGTGTGTTATGGTAGTCAAAATCTTCATCTTTATCCACAAACCCAAACACATTACTTTCAACCCGAATCTCTTCTTCACATGGCAGAGGTTCTTCCTCTTCATTATTATCCTCGTTTGAGCTCACTAGAATCACGTTAACTACCCCTGTCCACTTACCCGCTTCACACATCCTCTCAAAACTTGAATTTCCATTACTCAGTCTCTTCCTCTCTTGATTGTCTTCAAATGGAGCTTATACCACATACTTTGACCATAGAGTTCCTCCTCCAACTCAGTTGACAGCCTCACGAAAAATTCATCTGTTTTACATTCGATGCTTCTCGCTTTAACACCAGTATAACCAACATCTCCAGCGTGATTCTTCACCCAATATCCACCGTAATTAACACTAAAGGTGACATTCTCCCATGTGCTGCAAACATCAATACAAAATTAAATTAAAAAAAAATTCACTCTTTAAGACATTTTGTCAAACACTTGGTGATATATATCATACACATGCTCTACAGTCACAAAAAAATGCTAAAAATAAGCACAAATTATCTTCAACATACGACTATTAAGCGCAAACAAAACGAAACCGAAACGAAATTATAATTTTGCAGTTTCAAAACTACTTAATCCAATATGAAAACAATACTTCATTCTCGGTTCTTCAAGGACCCAGATTTATTGCTTTGAACTCAATTCTTAACTCGATCCTCCTCCACTCTGGTGAAGAGGGCGTTGTTTTTTTTTGAGCTTCCGATTTCCTCACTTGATAAAATTTTTAGAAGACAAAATAGAAAAAAAAGACAAACTACATCTCTTTTAAAAAGATTATAACAGGGAAAGGAGAAAATAGAGACGATGAGTCCCGTAAATAAATGGCAGCCTTGACCTCACTCTCACTCACTCGTTTCCCTTCTTCTTCTTCTTCCTTCTCCTCCAACGCTCGCCATCTCTTCCTTTCTCCATCTTCTTCGATCAGAAGATTCAGTCTCTTTTCCTTCAAACTATTTCGCTCTTCCGCATCCATGTCGTCTTCTTCCCCCCAAAACCTCGATGCTGAGACTCCTCATCAAGAGAAAACCACCGCTCCTTACGGTTCCTGGAAGTCTCCGATCACCGCCGACATCGTTTCCGGTGCTTCAAAGCGTCTCGGCGGCACCGCCGTCGATTCTCGCGGCCGTCTCGTCTGGCTCGAGTCTCGCCCCAATGAATCCGGGTATTTTTCATTTTCTTCTTCGAATCGATTTCCTACTTAGGTAAAGTCAAAACCTAATTCTATTGTGCTTAATTTCTGATTCAATGATGATTTGAAGGAGAGGGGTTTTGGTGTTGGGAGGAGAGAAACCTGGAGATGAACCAATTGATATTACACCAAAAGAGTTCGCTGTGAGGACTTTGACTCAAGAGTATGGTGGTGGTGCTTTCCGGATTTCATCAGAGGATAAACTTGTTTTCTCCAATTACAAAGATCAGCGACTTTATAAGCAAGACATTACTGACAAAGGTAAAACGTGGAGATTCTTCTATCACAAAGTTTTTGTTGATTTCAAGGAAAGTTACCTTGGCAAGTTCTGATGATGTTGTTCTACTTGCAGATTCATCTCCGAGTCCAATTACACCAGATTATGGTTCACCATCTGTTACTTATGCAGATGGAGTCTTTGATGTACGCTTTAGCCGCTACATTACTGTTAGGGAAGGTTCGTTGGTCTCTACTGTTTTACATCATCGCGATTTTCATGTTAACTGATTGGCTAGAACTTACAGATGGTCGCCAGGACAAATTAAACCCGGTTACGACGATTGTGGAGGTCAATCTAAGTGGAGAGAAACTTGCAGGTAGATTATATATCGAACTTTGTAGTGAAGGAAGTATTTTTACTTGCACTGATAGATTCTACATGGGATGTGGTTTATGTCATGTAGTCTATGTTTCCAACTTTTTATTGGATAATACAGCTGATCATTGACACTCACGTGTTCTTTCTGATATTTGTGATCCAACAGAACCAAAAGTACTCGTGAGTGGCAATGATTTCTATGCATTTCCACGCTTAGATCCCAAGTGTGAGCGACTGGCATGGATCGAATGGAGTCATCCTAATATGCCTTGGGATAAAGCAGAGCTCTGGGTTGGATACATTTCCGAGGGCGGGTGAGCTTGTGCTAGTTTATCTAGATCCACTTGATATTGATTACTTTCTAATTTTTAAAACTGAAGCGCTGATTTTTCATGCTTTTATAGTTTTTTATCCCTTCTCACTTGCGTTGTATTAATCAGAGCTATACCTTTTTGCAGAATTATTGATAAACGTGTATGTGTTGCTGGTTGTGATCCTGAATTTGTCGAATCTCCCACTGAGCCGAAGTGGTCGTCCAGAGGTATTTTTCTGAGATGAAATTTGTGCAGAAAATTACTCTACTCAGTTTCAAGGATTGTGAAAGCCTCTAGGAAAAGATTAATCTGCAATTTCTAGACGTGGCCCTTGGATTTTTGACTTTCGATTTGTTTCTAGCTTTTTACCAGTTTAACTTTTCTCATGAGTTTTAGCCATTTTAGACTAGTGTGTTTTACAGAAAAAAGGAATTCCTTTTCTCTGCTCTCTTTTTCGTCTACACTCATTGTAATCATCTTTCTTCTTCTAACAAAAGTAACACAGATTGTGACTTCTGTTGAAGAAAGGTTGATCTGCAATTTCCTTGCATGCGCTTTGGATTTCCTGTCTTTACTATTTTTAGCAATTACAATCCTTGGAATTACTAGCTGAAACTAGAGTCTTTCAATGGATGTCATCATGATTGTTCTCCAAACCATTATATGATTTGTTGGAGCGTTAAAAATGGTGAATTTGTTTTAGTGGTCATATGGTAGTTAACTTTGTCAATCTTTGGTATGCCTCATAGCTCCATTGACCTGAGACTCTCTTGATTTTATTTTGCAGGGGAACTCTTTTTTGTAAGTGACAGAAAGAATGGATTTTGGAATATTCATAAATGGGTAAAAAAATCTTCCATTTGCCAGTTATAATTAGTTACATTTGTCGACAAAAAAAAAAGTTAGTTACATTTAATTTTCTAGTCTGCCTTTACGTGTGTAATGCTCAGATGTTGTTTTAAATTTGAGATAAAGATAGTCTTTAAATCACTAAGAAAGAAAATTTTGTGCTCTTATACTTCAAGAATTAAAAAATAAACCGTTGAGGAACTTAAAGAAAAGGCCGTTATGTAGACACATCCTGCCTGTTTAAGACAGTTTTGGTTTCAGCCTACTATACACATCCCAAGTGGTGGATCTAATGATTGTTCTCTTCGTGTTACAGATTGAAAGTACCAATGAGGTTGTTTCTGTATATCCTCTCGATGGTGAGTTTGCAAAACCTTTATGGGTTTTCGGCACAAACTCCTATGAAATAATCGAGTGCTCTGAGGAGAAGAACATAATTGCATGTAGCTATAGGTAATACTGAGCAAACCCAACACTCAAATAATTTGAACCATTCTCTGATATTCCATTTATATTTTCGCTTGAAAAATTGTGTTTGTGTTTTGGTAACAATTTATTGTTCCTGAATGCAGGCAGAAAGGGAAGTCATATCTTGGCATTTTGGATGATTCGAAGAGTTCATGTTCTCTGCTCCATATTCCTTTAACTGATTTTGATAGCATTGTAAGATAGCTTTCTGTTTTTTTAGTTTTTTTAGTTTTTTTGGCTTGTGCATTTGATTCCCAATTGACTCCAAAAGTAATGAAAAGTTGCGATTCCATTTTCAGACATTGGGAAATCAATGCCTATATGTCGAGGGAGCATCAGCAGTTCTTCCACCATCAGTTGCCAAGGTGAAAATGATTCCCATTTTAAGTTCTAATTGGTAAGTTGTGTCTGATGATAGCAGTAAATTTATTGTTTCTTCTATTAACAGGTAACACTGGATCAACATATGATGAAAGCACTCAGTTCTGAGATTGTCTGGTCTTCTTCACCCGATGTTTTGAAGTACAAGTCTTTCTTCAGCGTGCCAGAGTTGATTGAATTTCCAACAGAGGTTCCTGGTCAGAACGCTTATGCTTACTTTTATCCTCCAACCAATCCGCTCTACAATGCTAGCATAGACGAGAAACCTCCGTTGCTAGTGAAGAGTCATGGTATGCAAAAAATTGCCACTTTCCGGTTCTTTTAAACTTAACGAAAATGCTTCCTCTTTATCAAACTTGTTCATGATAAGATCATGTTTCCGTTTCCTGTATGTGCTTTTTAGCCACAGCATAAATATTGCAATCAGCTATACATGCTTATTTTATTAAAAAAAACTTCACGATCTAAATCTGCAGGAGGACCTACTGCTGAATCACGTGGATCCTTAAACCTGAATTTCCAGTACTGGACAAGTCGAGGGTGGGCATTTGTTGATGTCAATTATGGTGGAAGCACAGGTTTGTTGTACACTTGAATCCTTTTGTGATTATAGTTATTCTGTTAGAGAATCATACTCTATATTGTGAAGAACAGGAACCAGAAAACTATTTTATTGAAAATGACATTACAATGAAGAACCGCTGGCCATATCTAAGAAGAATATGAAACAGAACCAAGAGCAACCTAGGTTTTGTTGATAGAGAACCCAGAAACTCTCCAAAACCTCACAAGGTTGCCAAACCATTGCCCAAATTACTCAACACTCTCCCACAACTCCGCCCTCTCCTATCTCTATTGATCTGATTCACTAAAACAGATGCTGGTGTAGCATGTGTACTCGATATAACTCTTAGCATTTTCTTGTTAGAGTACTTCGTCTTGAGACATCCTATTTTCGATGTCCCATTCTCAGCATGTCTGGACACAGACGTTGGTTTATTTTGACAAAGTATAACATTATTTTGAAGGTTATGGTCGAGAGTATCGGGAGCGGTTGTTGCAGAGGTGGGGGATTGTTGACGTGGATGACTGTTGTGGGTGTGCTAAATACTTGGTATGCTTTTTTAGTTGCCTAAGGCTCATATCTCTATTTATGGGAAACACATTTGGAAGCAATTCTGAAGCATTTTTGGTTTGGGCAGGTGTCTTCTGGAAAGGCAGATATTAAGCGGCTCTGTATATCTGGAGGTTCTGCAGGAGGTTACACAACTCTTGCAGCATTAGCGTTCAGAGATGTGTTCAAAGCTGGAGCGTCCTTATATGGGGTAAGTACAAAACCATTGGAGGAAACAGTGAGCCAAATAATTTTTTCGTACTGTCCCAGTTTTTTTTCTTATATATCGGAATAACCTCTTTATAACCCTTCAGCTTATAAACTCGAATATATTGATTGCACTTACTCAAATTGAGAGATACCAAAAAAGCCTTTGATCAAATGTAAGTTCACTTGAATTTATATCGCTATGATAAATCTTATAGATAGTTGAAAGGAAATTTGACATATTCCAATGGTGGGAGAAGATTGTTTTTGTTTGAGGCTTATTTTCTGGATCACCATACATTTGCAGAATCTATGTCGTGAGGTCTTTAGTCTCCACTTTTACCGATTATTTTCCTAAGACTCTAGTCCCTTTATATATTGTGACAAGACTTCACAGTTAAAGCCAAATTATCTCTTCAAATACATGATGCATGAAGACCTTATGAACAACTGACAATTCATATTACTCTGGCTTTTCATAATGCAGGTTGCTGACTTAAAAATGTTGAAAGAAGAAGGTCACAAGTTTGAATCCCGCTATACCGACAATCTTGTTGGTGAGTCAAATACCTTTAAGAGATCTTTTATCTTTTTGCTTGAGTTTTGTGGACCGGCTGCCAAAATTCTCTTGTACGTGATTGCAGGAGATGAGAAGGATTTCTATGAGAGATCACCAATCAACTTCGTCGATAGGTTCTCTTGCCCCATCATCCTTTTCCAAGGATTGGAAGACAAGGTCCTTACATTTGAAACTCTTGATTTCTCTTTTCGAACTTTTTACGCCTCTTCCTCATTTTCGAAGAAAGTATCCGAGTATAGACAGTGCACTTTTCTGTTGGCAGTTATAATACCCTGAGTTTATCTCTAGGAGCCGATCTGTATTAATGCTGGAATAAAATTGCAGGTTGTAACCCCGGACCAATCTCGTAAAATCTATGAAGCACTAAAGGCAAAAGGTCTGCCTGTTGCTCTTGTCGAGTATGAAGGAGAACAACACGGTTTTCGCAAGGTAAATGCTTTGATCACTTGCATTCACAATGATTAAGTAAGCAATGCATCTTCATAAACTACATAATTGGTCATCAACAGGCGGAGAACATCAAATACACACTGGAGCAACAAATGGTGTTCTTTGCCCGAGTCATCGGAGGATTCGAAGTCGCAGATGATATCACTCCTCTGAAAATTGACAACTTCGACACTTCCAAATGATGCTTAGATCGATAGATATGTTCTTCTAGTTGCCAGGTCGTTTCTGCTTTCTTTTTCACATTTTAATCTTCAAAAACATTTTCCCTTTTTTTGGGTTTAATTTAGAGATAAAATATGGTGGTTATTCGACATTTCTTTATCATAAACCATTTCAAAAACAGTTTGAGCAAAATATCCTGGTTTTCTGAGGTTTTTGTAATTGTTCGTTCAGTTACAAATTAAAATATTTTCAATTCGCATTCTTTCTAGAAGTAGTTGTCCATAAAATTAGGATATTTGTCAAGACACTCAAGATGTCTAATTTGTTTCGAAAATATATTTTTAAAAATAATCGAAAACTTACAAAAGATTATGGGAATTTTAAATTGGTTGAGAGGAAATTACAATATTTATTGTCAATTGTTTTAACAATTTTCCTTTAATATAAAATTAGTTAAGTGTATTTCAAATCAAAAGAACATAATATTTTCAATTTTCTTCTAGTGGATTACTGCCTTTCACAATCCATTTAGAGCAATTTGAGAGATTGAGAGATGTAAAGGTTTTTTTCAAGGAATTTACGTTGGCACTAGTTACACAAACGAACAGTACAAAGGTGGATAAATTAGTAAGGAGTGTTTGGTTGTGACACAACCATCATATGCTTTTCATTTAGATAATGTAACACTAATGTGGTTGTCTGAATCATTTTAGATTTGGATGTATGTTGATAAAAAAAATTTGTTTATGAAAATTACTTGATGCTTTCTTTTTTTTTCTTTTGGAATATACTGAAGTAAAGATTGGAATCTGGTTTGGTTTCGATTTTTTTTGGTTTTCTGGTTTTTAGATTTTATAAAATAGAATTATTTAGAACTAAGTTAAAATTCAGTTGATTTGGGTTTCAGAATTTTCATGGCAAATTTTCTAATTTTTAGATTCCGGAATCTAATTATATCTTCTTTTTGATTTTTTGCAAAATATAATAATAATAAAATTAATTAAGATTATAGATTTTCAATATATATATTTATACCATGTTGAGAGAAAAGGATAAGCGATACTCTGAGCGATCGCGACTCTTCTTCCACAACCGCTTCCGTCTCTCTCCGGAGAGTGTTTTCCGTCAATTATTGATGGTTGTTTAAGACAGGACTAACAACTTTACAATTATCAAGACTATAACTGTCTCTCCCGAATTTATATATAGACCATGTTTGTGTCCTCTGTTTCAGAACACCGAACAAAGAGAAGAAATTGTATTTTCTTTATTCATACTGATCATGGCTGATAAAATCAGATACAAACTGCAGGATATCTCCTTAGGAATTGAAGATGAGATTATCAATCTCCTCTCTGATTTATGTGAAGTTGCGGCAGAAGAAACTCGTTTCTCCTTAATTGGAAGACCTGTAAATCCTCGGAAACAAAATCTTTGAGCAATGATGACGGCTATGCCACGTCTATGGGGCGTGGGGGATAAAATTGTAGGAAGAATGCTGCAGGGTCAGAAGATCCAATTACTTTTCAAGACCGAAGAATCAATGATCTCTGTTCTGAAACGAGGTCCATGGTCATTCAACGAATGGATGTGCGCGCTGGGACGATGGACACCAGATCAATCTGATGATGATCTCAAACACATCTCCTTCTGGATCCAAATCCGGGGTATACCGATCCAGTTTCTGACACGTCGTATGGTGACGCATATTGGTCACCAGGTTGTTTCAAGGAGACTGATTTCCAGGAGGATGTGACTCTCTATGTTGATTATGTGCGAGTTCGTATTATGTGGAATGTGAACACCCCTCTACGCTTTCAACAGATTTTTAAGTTCGGAGATCAAGCAATGTTTTTAAGTTTCCTTTATGAAAAATTGCGGGGCTTTTGTAATGGATGTGGCTCCTTAACTCAAGACATAAAGGAATGCCCTCAGAATGATGATGGTGATGGGAACAAAAAACCCGATGAAGACGACATTGATCAAGACGATGATTATCCGCCTGGTTTCCCTAAACCTACTCATCATGACGAGGAGATTCTGGATCAGACTGACGAGACAAAGGCTGAGACTCCTAATGACACACAGAAAACATCCTCAAAAAAGAGAAAAACAGAGGAAGGTGATTCTGCCCCACAGATGTCCCTGCTCTATTGTGATATGAGGCAGTTATGTGCTATAGACGATTATGTAGAACTCAGGCAGAGACGAGAGAGATAAGGAACTGGTTTATGAAGCCAACAAAAGAGCAAGCAAGTTCCTCGCAGGCTGGCGCAGGATACAGACAACACCAACCAGCAAACAGAGAGAGTTTGTCCGTGATGTTGAAACGAAGAATCCGATGATGTCCTCCCTGGACATAATTTTTCTAGTGGAAACGAAGAATCCGATGATGTTGTCCGTGATGTGGCTACAAAGTTAGACTATGCTAATGTAAAATGTGTCTCTCTGTTAGGAATTGGTGGTGGTATTGCTTTATGTTTGAAAAAGGAGATTGACATTGTGTTCTTTTCATGTTGATGCAAGAATGTTCGATTGTAAGACTATGAATAAAGAACATTCTTTTTATTTGTCTTGTGTTTACGGTCATATCATCTGAAAGTTAAGGCATCATCTTTGGCAAGCAATAAAGTAGAACCGTGGGTAATTTGTGGAGATTTTAATGAGATTTTGAACCCAAATGATAAGAGACGAGGTCTCGAGAGAGAGAGACTTGGAGCTTCACTGATTATCAAAACATGGTTACTCACTGCGAGGTTAAGGACTTACTGTTTAAAGGGAATAACATGTCCTGGTTGGGCAAGAGACGTACTTATATAGTAGAGAGCTGGTTAGACAGAGCAATGACAAACAAAGAATGGACAGCAATGTTTCCGGCTTCACAGGTTCAATATGTAGAGATGACAGAGTCAGATAATAGACCAGCTATAATACAAATACGTAAAGTTTCTGAACAAGGGAAAAAGCTGTTTCGTTTCGATAATAGACTGTGTCAAAATGGAGAACTGCAACATGTAGTTAAAGCAGGTTGGATTGAAGGGCTTCCTAGTGCAGTAAGAATTCGCCGGTGTAGACACTTTATTTCAGAATGGAAAAAAATAATTAAAAGTCTGACACAACAAATTGATACGGCTCACTCAAACCCACATTTCACTACTGCAGAAATTTCCAACATGAAGTAAGAAGTTTTACAAGCTTACAAAAATGAAGAAGCGTATTGGCAGATCAAAAGTATGAATGAATTGTTAAAAAAATGTGATCGAAATATCTGATATTCCCATGCTACAACAAGAAACAGATGGGCAAGAAATAAAATTCTCACTATCAAGAATCCAGAGGGAGTCGATATTGAAGGCAATGCTAATACTGAGGGTGAAGCCGAAAGGTATTTCACGGATCTGTTTACAAGCTCCAGTCCAGGAGACATGTCAAGCGTCTTAGTTAACATTGGTAACGCAGTTACGCCTGCGATGAATGATTCCCTCATAACGGATGTTACATCTGATGAAGTACGTAAAACAATTCTCAATAGGGGCTACGAAAGCTCCTGGCCCGTATGGCTGTATGGCAGGTTTTTATCAACAATATTGGAATTTGGTGGGACCAGCTTTAATGGAAGAAATTCAGTTCTTCTTCACGACGGGTGAGATGCCTCATGATATAAACCATACTAACTAGTGTCTCATCCCCAAATCAACACCTCCAAGCTCTATGAAGGATTTTCGACCAATTAAACTATGCAATATTATATACAAAATCATCTCCAAGATTTTGGTGTCGCGTTCAAATCCATTTTGCCGTGGATAGTCACTGAAAATCAGGCTTCTTTCATTCCTGGACGACAAATCACGGACAATGCACTTATTGCTCATGAGGCCATACACACTCTCCGGATACGTAAGAGATGTTAAAATTCTTATATGGCTATGACCGAATATAGTGACAAGTTTTGGAAGGATTTAGTGAACGATTGATTCATTGGATCATGACTTGTGTTTGATCAGTAAGTTTCTCTGTTCTTATTAGTGGAAGCCCCTACGAAAATTTTCGGGCTACTAGAGGCATCCGACAAGGTGATCCCCTATCTCCGTATCTGTTCATTTTGTGTGCAGATGTCTTGAGTTCGCTTTTAATTGAAGCCGAACATGATCGTGATATTCAACGCATACGTATTACCATTGGTGGCCCTCCGATATCTCATCTCCTTTTTGTAGATGACTCCCTGTTTCTCGTCAAATCTGGTCACCGAAATAGTCACAATTTAGCCAAAATCTTCACATTAAATGAAAAAGCATCGGGTCAACTCATAAACCTCGAGAACTCTGCTATCACATTTGGAGAAAGAGTTTTCCAGCACACTCGGGACAGTTTCCAACAAATATTAAAGATACCAAATGTAGGAGGAGGGGGAAAATATATTGGTCTTTCAGAACAGTTTGGTCGGAAGAAAAAAAATGTTTCAGTTTATCAAAACTAAGGTCTTACAGAAGATTACAGGATGACAAACAAAATTCCTATAAACAGCAGCAAAAAAAACATTAATCAACTCCATAGCTTTTGCAATGCTAGAGTATTCGATGAACTGTTTCCAGTTGCCATTAAAATTATATTCTGAAATTGATAGCTTAATTTCTAATTTTTTTGGTGGGGACCTACTTAGAGGATAAGGAAAATGGCATGGCTCTCATGGAAGAAAATGGCTGTTTCAAAACAGTATTGTGGTCTAGGGTTCTGAGATCTTCATAAGTTTAATCATGCATTACTTGCCAATCAGGTCTAGAGAGTACTTCAAAGACCAAATTGTCTACTACATCGAGTGCTCAAAGGAAAGATATTTCCGCAATTCATGTATCACTACTGCTGGAAAAGGTTCTCAACCATCATACGGCTGAAAATCATTACTCTTTGGCCGAGATTTATTCCAAAAAGGAATTCCACAAAGCATTGGAAATGGTGAAACAACGAAAATATCAGACTTATGGTTACTAACATCTCCTCCTCGAGCAGCTCAGCTATTACCTTACAGTAATCCTCTTCTACCGGTTAAAGTATTGATTACTCCAGGAACATCACAGTGGAATATGGAGGAAATGAAGGAGCTTATTGAAAAATCTGATCACCATATCATTCAGAAAATCTTCTTACCCCCACTGGCAGTATCGGATAAAAAAATCTGGAGTCATACTACTACTACAGATGGAATTTACTCTGTTAAGTCTGAATATCATCTCGCAGTGTCTACTTCAGATTCCATGTCTTCCACAAAACCACCACTTGCAAAAAATCTAGACATAGCTAAAAGTATATGGAACTGCGACACTGCCCCGAAAATAAATCATTTCCTTTGGCGAGCAGCTTCGCGGGCATAGCAGTGAATAATAATCTCCAACGTCGAAGGATGAATGTGGATCCTATGTGCCCAAGATGTTGTCTAAAGGAAGACACGAGTGGCCGTATCTTTTTCACATGTCAGTATGCTGAGATTGTATGAAAATTGTCGGGCCTTTCGATAGTTGCGACAATGGACACATCACTCACATTTGAGGAGAAAATAAGGTATATTCTGGATTTAAATAAAAATTCAAATATTACTTATGAACGCAGGATACTACTCCACTGGATTCTACGGCGAATTTGGAAGTCCCGAAATGAATTACTGTTCTCCCGTAAGACAATAACACGAGCCTACACGCTACAACGCGCTTGTGATGATGTGAAGAAGTGGTTAACCAATACTGATCCGGGGGTTAATGGACAAAGTTCGGTTAGGAGGTTAGATGCTAACCGTATATGTTGGCAAAGACCGCATAGAAGATGGATTAAATGCAACTATGATGCTTCACATCACCAAGGGGACAAAGATTCAGGGTTAGGTTGGATTTTTTCGGGGCAACAACTGTACTTTTAGATTGCGGAATGGATAAATTTGAAGGTCGAATCAGTTTTGAAGAAGTTGTATTATCTGCCCTAAAATGGGGGCTGCAAGTTGGTTGGTCCCTTGGGTATTGTAAAATTGTATTTGAAGGAGATAATCTCAACGTAAACCGTGTCCTCAATGATAACAAATACAATCTGGAGCTTCAACACTATGTTTCCACAATTAAAATGTGGAAAAATCTGTTTATCTCGGTGGAGTTTTCGTATAGGAATAGAGAGGGAAATAAATGTGCGGACTTGCTGACACGACGTGCAGTCATATCCAATATTTCTTGGAGTATATATCATGTTTGTCCATAGTTTTTAAACAATTATGTAACTTTTGACAATGCCATAAAAATAAAATTTGGCATTATTATCTTAAAGGGTGAATTTGTCCAATAACAATATTGGACCCAAAAATTGGTGAAATAATCATATAACAATTGGTCTTTGCTTTATAACATTTTTGCCAAATAAAGACTACTCTATCCTTCAAAGCGCGTGTGTGTTTTCAACACAGACAAAATCTAATGATGGATTTTATAATAGGGATCGTAGACTGCACAACTTAGCCAACCTAAATTAATTAATTCAAATACTTTTATTTTCTTCGAAAACAAATGTGGCCTTAAACGTTCTCTTGTCCATCAAATGTATTATATTCTGTAGTTTTTGGGTTGTGCAGAATAGAAGGTGAATATAAATGAAAATGAAGACAATAATTTGATGAATGATGTTCATATTTATGATGAATGGTGTTCGTAATAGAAAACATATAAATTTGTGTGATTGTAGACATGCCATTTACGTTTTACTCACAGACCATACCATTTCGTACTAAAGGTTGACACTCCATTTCTACAGATTTCAGAGTAAGACAAGGTGGAGGTTGTAACAGGGTCGTGGGTGAGAGAGTTGGACGGGAGATGGGTATTCAACCCAGATCTTCAGGCGCAAAGGGCAGTTATCCGATTGAAATCAGGGCTGTTGAACGGAGAGTTGGTTAAGATGGTACGAGATCAATTTGAACTGAGGGCAGAAAACATTTCCATCAAACTGGCTTACCAATATCCGGATTGGATGCAGATTGACGATGGCGACGGGTCAACACCTCAATACATAACAGCGGATCAAGAGGTGGATGAGTTTGTGAAAATGAGGCAAAAAAATTGAGGAGGTGAACCTATGCGTTTCCATAACGAAAATGCTAAATAGAATAGAAACGCATGTGCTGGGTCGAACTTCAAATGTGACAAAGACGCAAACCCACGTTGATGATGAAGTCGGGGATGAAGACCTATCAGAGCAAAAAACTGATGCAGCATGGCATGACTTTGCAATGTCCGAAACTCCATTAACATTGCCAGTGGTTACACAAATGCATGCAAGTTTAAAGGATATTGCAACTGGTGGAGCTATTCCATTTTGAGGACATGGAATAACACAGAATCGTGAGGGAGAGATGATTAGATGTATAATAGAATTTTGGAATTGAAATATGGGAAACGTTTGATCACACATATAGTATGCACTGCATATGTTTACAATGGTATGGTATATTACATTATTACAATTGGAGAATGTAAATTGTACAATTCGAAATCTATGATATGAATATGTTTTGCAGTATAGTATTGAATGTATACTTATAATGATATGTGTTAATTGAGAGAAGAACAAGTCCATTATTACGTGTTTATGTGTGTATATACCATATGGGGATGTGTACCCGCTTGATTGGTTCACTACAATAGGGGAAGATTTCACAATTCACTCCACCATATGCTGTCAGACGTAGGTTCTGAATCTGCACAATTTGGACTTGTTCTATTTAATACATTCTATTTAATAGTAGTAGTATAGTACATTATATTTAATATATTGTAGTACAATATAATGCATAATGTAAATATGATTGATCTTTAAATACATGTTGATGTGTTTGTAGCGTGAAAAACATAAATCAAATATGAAATGTACTTGTTCTTTTTTCTGACTGTATGACTCATAATCTCTCTCATATATTTATGTTTTTTTTCTAAGGGTCTTTTTGGTATTATTATATATAATACACTCAATATCATAGTCATAAGGTGTTATGGTTATAGAACCAATTTATATTTTTTTATAGTCATTCGTGCCAATTCCTCTATCTTAAAATTAATTTGTTTTTGTCATCTATCGTCATATATTAATTTAACTTTGGTCGGGTAGCATAACACATGGTGGGGTGATTACTAGCGACGACTTATGACTTACATGGGAAAATACTAAATCTCTCATGCAGGCGCAATTAGCTAGCGTATCCGCACGTGCGTTAGAGAGACGAGGAATAACCACCAAACTATAAGAGACAAATGACTCCTTAAGATTAAAGAAGTTCTCCAGATTCGATGTGAACGCGGGCCACTTGACTGAGTTTTCGGTCATCTTGAGTAGGTTTGAGCAATCCGTCTGAAAAACTACTGAAGAGATCCTCATATCTCTTAGGCATGTCATAGCCCAAATGAGGCCTTCCATCTCTGCGTGGGTTTACCCCATGTGTTAGTATGTTGGTATGTTGCAACGCAGCCGGACAGCGCTTGCCACATGAAATGTCTTAGTTTGCCCGACCCTTTAACTTTCCACACCTGATTCTTAAGGGCAGTGATACTTGGCCCCATCTCTATCTCACTTACTTGAAGGGAGTTTGTCCTCCTGACAAAGATATATCCTTATTGAACCGTATATGAACCCTACACCGTGTGGGTCCACGCGAACCCATCCCGGGTAGGGTTTCGACAAGGTCTCAACCTTAGGATGAGTGGAATATCCTCAGGTTGGAAGAGTTCCCTGATGAGGGGTTCACCCCATTCGTTGGTATCTCTTTTGATGGGTTGGTGTACAAGGAGGTTGGGATCTATGTCTCCCATGCGGGTTACTGCTCTAGGCGGCTGTGCTGGGATATATGGGATCGAACATTCGCTCCAAACTTTGGTTTTACATCCTGATCCGATAGTCTTTCTCACTCCCTAGTATGCATAGTTTTTGCAGTCATATTTCTCTGCCATTCAAAGGATGGAGAATGCATTTTCCTATCTACTAGGGGTTTGGAGTCTCTAAAATATCGACCTCTTTGAACTCGAGCAAGGAGCGAAGACGGCTATTGTAGGAGACGCCATAACTGCTTGGCCAACAATGCAAGATTGACATCATGTTAAATCTCGGAATTCCAAACCTCCCATATCTTGGAAGATACAAAAATTTCCTCCCATGCGATCCAATGGAGTCCCTGACTATTCTACTTGGAGCTCCACCAGAAGCTGGATATCGCGCTCTTCAGTTTGTTAATAATACTTTGAAGGAGTAGAAAGCACAACATGACATATGTCAGAATTGTCTGGGCCACGGATTTGATCTGCACTTCCTTATCCCCTTTTGAGAGGAGTCGAGCGACCCATGTGTTTACCTGATTGTGTAGTCGGTCTTAAAACCGCAGATTTGTTCCAGGAGCCCCAAGTACATGCCTGTTCCCCTTCGTTTGAGATACCGATTGCGGATTTTATCGCTCTTCAGATATCTGTGCTAACTTTATTGCCAAAAAAGAATGAAGATTTTGCAGGATTCAATTGTTGTCTTGAGGCCTCTCTATAGGTCTTGACAATATTTAAGATCTCTATAATTTGAAGAAAGGTATTTGTTTTGCAGAAGAAGAGACTAGCATCTCAAAATAAAAAATGAGAGTCCGTCGGGCTTGCTCAAGATAATTTCATCATCCCTGAAATCTACTCTTTATCTGCCCCATTTAAGAGAGAATATCTAAAAACATTAATATTTAATTAAAATTTGGTTAGTTTGGTTCAATCTTATATTGTTTGGTTCAGTTTGGTTCTGGTTCGAATATTGGCTCTGTTCGAAAATTTTGCCTAGGTGTGGATAACTGGTAGAAGGCAAAAGAGGCCAGAATTTGGAGAGGAACATTGTTTTCAGGAGGAAGAAATGTCCATGGAGGTCACCGTTCTCCGACCTCTCGCTATTGCCGGAAAACCCACGCTTTCGCTTCTTCGACCGACGAGTCTTCCTCTTCTTTGTCTCTCACTTCCGTTTTCTCTTACCCATCTCTCTTCTTCTTCTTCGACCTCTCGTCTCTGTTCGCCCAGTCAGTTCCTCTCTCTCTATCTCTACAATTTCAAAAACTTTTGGTCGTCATCTTTAAAAAAATCTCCATGGGGGTTTAACAATTTACTTCCTTTATTGTATTTCAGTATTATTCGCTGCACAAGAGAGTGTGTCGAATGAAAGTGATACGAGTGAGTGGGTGATGCAAGGTACCTTCTTTTACCATTCAATTCCCAGTTAATCTGAGATTTTTTTGTGGTTTCAAGATTCAATTTTTTTCTGCCTTTGCTTACTTGGGTTTTGATTTTCTTTATGTTATCTTTGTTCAATTGGTGATAGATTTTTATACATTGAGGAAAGATGTTGAAATAGCATCAGCTCGTGTTGAAGAGATTAGAGCTTCTACTGGTTTGGAGCAACTAGAACAAGAAATTGCTGTTTTGGAGTCAAAAGCTACTGATACCGCTTTCTGGGATGATCGTACTAAAGCTCAAGAAACGCTTTCGGCTTTGAATGATCTCAAAGATCGGTTGCGTTTGCTTTCTGAGTTCAAATCTATGGTATGTTCCTCATATTTGACTCAGTGTTGTCTCTTTTGAATTGCATTTTCCTTAGATTCATAAGGTCTCTTATGGTTACAATCCTAGGTATATGTATGATGTTGAATTGTGGCTATTTTTTAGATAATGTATAGCTGCTTGAGGCAGGTTGAAGACGCGGAAACGATTGTTAAGCTAACAGAAGAGATGGATTCTACTGATGTTAGCCTACTTGAAGAGGCCATGGGAATCATCAAAGAGTTGAACAAATCTGTTGATCGGTTTGAGCTAACACAGCTTCTATCAGGACCTTATGACAAAGAAGGCGCTGTCGTCTCCATTACGGCTGGAGCTGGAGGAACAGATGCTCAGGTAATGACTGTTTACGCAATTTGGATTTTGATACTTTCTAGAGATCTAAATGAATTCATAAGCCTATAGACTGACTTCATATCTAAGAAATGATCATGGAATGTTTGTGTGTTCAAGTTATGTCGGTTTTTTTCTTTTTTCTTATGAGGAAGGAACTAGCACCAAGAAGGCATTTCATTTTGTAATGCGATATTATCGCTTATGAATTGCGATGTTAATTGAGCTCCTGTAAACATTTTGATAACTTCCAGTGCAGGATTGGGCTGATATGCTGCTTAGGATGTATATGAGATGGGGAGAGAAGCAGCGGTACAAGACAAAAATTGTTGAAATGTCGGCTGGAGAGGAAGCAGGGATTAAGTCAGCGACGCTTGAAATCGAAGGGCGTTATGCATATGGTTACCTTTCAGGGGAGAAAGGAACTCATAGAATTGTACGGCAATCACCATTTAATTCCAAAGGCCTTCGCCAGGTAAATCAAGCTACTCCTTACCGAAATTTCGTACTAATAGTTTTGACATGCAACAACAATCCATGAAGTTTCATAACCTTGTGTACACATCTATGGTTAATAGGTATAGCAGCTTGGTGGAATGTTACTATTTCCTTCTAGTTTTTATTTTTGCAATGATATGTTTGATGTATACTAAGCCTTGAGGAAGTTGGTGTCTTCGCTACTAATGCGGAGTGTTAAGGTTTATGAACTCCAAAAGTATATGTGGTTGTCTGCTACACACTTATTTGAAATTGCACGCAGACAAGCTTTTCTGGCGTGGAAGTGATGCCGCTTCTGCCTGAGGAAGCAGTGGGAGTTGAAATACCAGAAGAGGACCTTGAGATTACTTTCACGAGGGCAGGTGGAAAAGGAGGACAGAATGTCAACAAGGTTGAAACCGCTGTTCGCATTACTCACATCCCAACTGGCGTTGCGGTCCGTTGCTCAGGTTTGTCTTTCATCTCCACACATCTACTCTAAGCTGGTCTAAAAAAACAACCTGCAATGAAGAACCTGAATAGCTTGCATGATCTCTCAGTCTCTGTATGTTGTTGTGCATTACTGATGTATGAGAAACTGAATATGGTAACTGATAACGATCACTTGGTAACTGATACTGAATGTTGGATGATATTGCAGAGGAGAGAAGTCAATCGGCGAACAAGACGAGAGGTCTGAGCCGACTAAAGGCGAAACTGTTGGTGATTGCAGAGGAGCAGCGAGCGACTGAAATCAAGGAAATAAGAGGAGATGTAGTGAAAGCTGAGTGGGGACAGCAGATCAGGAACTACGTGTTCCATCCGTACAAACTGGTTAAGGATGTCCGAACAAGTCATGAAACTTCAGATATCACATCTGTAATGGATGGCGACTTGGACCCATTCATTAAAGCTTACCTTAAGCATAAGTACACCTTAGCCATGGCTTCTGCTGTAGCCAATTAGAATATGCTGATAGGCTTCGTTAGATAGAATCATCTCCTCCTAAAAACTGTTCGATTTACTTTAATCTTGAAAATTTCAACAGACAAGCTTATATAAGATCTTGATGCCAGTTAATATAAGCTTATATTACATCTCAAGATCGAATTAGTAAATAAATTTTACACATAGTGAAATCTATTTGATAGACTTGACTCTTGTATATCACTTCGAAAAATTATATTTTATATGATAAGATTGTTTAAAAATAATTATTATATTTATGAAATTTGAGAGTTTTTATATAAAATATAATCTTTTCCAAATTTTGTTGATTTGGTCTAATCAAATTTCCAAATTTTGTTGATTTGGTCTAATCAAATTTCAAACTTATTTCAGTTAAACCTGGCGTGATTATTCAAATTAATTTGATTTGAATTTTATTTTGGTTTACCTTTATGGTGGTAGAACCTTCGATTTTATTTCAATTTTCAAAAATTTAAATTAAATAGTCGTTCATGTCGAATTGACTTCTAAACATGTTCTTGGTTTGTTGGATGATATCTTTATTGCTTCCGATGATTAGCATGTCATTTACATATAGACAGAGAAAAATATATTCGCTCAAAGTATATTTATAGTAAATGCATTTATCAAGTTCATTGATGCTGAAACTATTTGACATCATCACATTGTCAAACTTTCATTCCATTGTTTTGGAGCTTGTTTCAACCCACGCAACGACTTCATAAGTTTACAGACTTTGTGCTCTTTACCCAGGACCAGGAATCCTTCTAGTTGTTTTATGTATATCTCTTCTTCCATATCATCGTTTTAGAAAGGAAGTTTACTCATCCATCTGGTGGATTTCTAAGTCTCTTAAGGCGGCAATTGTAATCATCGTTCAGATCGAAGTTATTCTCGTAGCTGGAGAATGAGTGTCAAAGAAATCTAGACCTTTGTTTGTCTTGTACTTGTCAATTGAGCTGCAGCTTTCAACTTGGTTTTGAAGATCCATTTACACCCTAATGTTTTAAACCCTTGAGGTGAGTCAATTATCTCATAGGTATGATTATGCAAGATAAAATCCATTTCACTATTGACTTTTCTCCCAGAAGGTGCGTCTGGTGTAGACATAGCTTCTGTAAATGATTTCGGCTCATTATCTGCGAGAAATATCATCAAAAAAGATCTTCACCATAATTTTTTTCCTTATGAGCTCTCTTGCTACGTCTAGGTTCATCTTCATCATCTTCTGCTTCAATTACTAAACTGTTAGAAGTGCTTGCCTCATTAACAAAGATGATCACATCTTTTTCTCCACGAGTGCGTTTCATATATTTCTTATCCCCACATGGATATATATATATATATATATATATATATATATATATATATATAATATATATATATATATATATATATATATATATATATATATTCAAATAGTGAAGCATTTCTTGATTTCATATCTTATTAATATGGATGTCTGATACATCTGACTTGTATACCAGAAATCGGTAAGCATTACTGTTGTGTGCATATCCGAGAAATATACACTCCACGGTTTTAGGCCCAATCATTACCTTATTTAGAGATGGCACTGCGATTTTGCTGTAACACTTTGAGGTATTTGTACGACGGCACATTACTTTTCCAAAACTCATATGACGTTTTTCCATTTATCTAGTGTGGTATTTTGTTGAGAATATAGTTTGTGGTGAGTAGTGCTTCCCTCCCCTCCCACGGATTCTACCGTAACCCAAATTTCTGTAACATTGCATCCATCAGAGTTCGAATATGCGATTAAAATATTTAAATCGCTATACACTGCATTATCCAAAAAAATTAAGAATTTTTCAGATTTCATTTTGAGTTTCTGCAGATATCACCATAAAAGTGTTTTCAGAATTTGCTAGTAGTCGTTCTTAATTTCATATGAATAATTTCTAAATTTCAAATTCTTAAGTGAAAATGATTAAGCAAATATATAACTGATTTTAAATCCATATAATCGTAATATTATAATATTATATTTTTCACTCATAAAAAGTAAAATAATATGCTCAGAAAATTTCCTAGATGTATCCACCTCAGTTTTTAAGTCTCTACTGCAGCCACATCAGCAAACGAAACAAAATAGCCATGTGACATTTTTCACAAACTCCATCTATTAGCGTCATATTTTCTTAAGAACAGTCAATATTGATTATGCTGATAACTTATAACGATCAAACTCTTAAGTTCTTTCAGGATCTTGAATTAATATGATCCTTTTTTTTTGCAAATTGATCATTTGCTTCTTTATTAGATACTTCCTAACATATTTTTTTATATATATCTGCAGATATCACACTTCAGATTCTTCAAACATGTGTAAATTCCAGTAATAAGCTGTAGAGAAAGAGAGGTTGGAAATATGAAGAGTATGAAGAAAAAAAGATGCCAGGTAAAACGAATGAGACTGATTCACCAATTCATAAGGAATCATGGATCGAAAGAATATAATTTTAAAAATTAATACTCACGAAGTTAGCTTATGATTTTAATATTATAATTTTGTTCTTCTTTCGTATGATTTAAATTGAAAAGTTTACTGATTACTATTGATTTACAAATAAGTTAGCTTATGTTTACGTGTACCATATTGAATATAATTGTGTTGGTTTAAGTGCGTATGCACATATGTATTTGATTCAACGTCTTCTGTGCTGCTTATGACCCTCCAGATGAATTTACATTAACTACTAGATAGTTGAACAACAAAATTTGGATGGTGCAAAGGATTAAAGAGGACGTTGCTTAGATGTTCACTCATGAAGCATAGAAAATGGCCAAGAACATGCATATCGCAACCAGTTGCAAAATAGTTTATATGAGAGAACATAAATGTCAAGTTTACAAATCTGAACTTTTAAATTCTGCAATAAAGCTAAATAAATTGGTTTTTGGGTGTTATCGAATTCCAAATAGTGTAATTTATGGCTCTTCTAAACTATGTTTATGCTTTTATTTATAGTAAATGTATACACAATCAAGAATAACTAACCAAATATATCATATGTAACTTTTTGATCGCTTTTGAAATGAACAAGTAGATGAATTAAAGAGTTTTTGAGAAAAAAGCTTAGAAACAATTATACTGAAATCATTTTATAATAATTGGTGATAGCTTAGCGAAAGAAAAACTTAAAATATAAGTCGTGTAAAATTAAATTGTGTATTTATACTGAATATTTCACATAAATATTTTTTAAAATTAAATAAAATCAAACTTTTAAGTTTAAGAGGTGAATTTTTTATTTATCTATTTTTATATTTGATAAAAATATAATTTCTTTTGGAGCCATAAAATCATAAAATAACATCTTTATAAATTACATAGATAGTATTTAATACATATATAACCAATTTACAAAACATCATCTTTATAAAAAGATTATCATTTTTTTCATATTGAAAAAAAAATCATATGCACAAAAATAAATTGTGCGTAGGAATCGTAAAACATCAAAATACTAAAACTATAAAACTAGAGTAAGCAATAATATTAGACAAGAAAAAAAAAACAATTACATCTTCACATACATGTAACTTATTTTATTTCTAATTGAATTTTAAGGAATATTTTATCTATGATTAAATTTTTGACAAAAATATAATAAATATAAAAAGAAGATGAGCTGGCGAACTGAAGAAGAAGACTCTGATTCTTTCAGAATATTTGCAGTTGAAGAATTATTTCGTATAAATAAGAGTTCTGATGGTTTTTTAGAATTACGATTGAGAATTGTAATCAGAGAATGAAACTTATAATCTTTCAGAATATCTACGTTTTATCTCTCTATTTATCCAAGTTCTACCTGTTAAACATCTACGTTTTATCATTCTTATGTTTTTTTTTTTTGAATTATGTTATACCATAACAACTATTTGAATAAAATATCATTTGTGTACCACCATGACATATATTATGCTTAAGTCTTATCTCTTGCATTTATTTGATTTAGTATATGTTGAAATGATATCATTTCACCTTAAAAATTTCAGAAGAAAGTTTCTTTTCAAAGTAACTATGCTATGATATTGTTTTAATGAAAAAATAAGTAAACATGTCTTTTGCACCACAATGTTGAAGTAAAACATGTTAACCAGAAATAGGTCATGGTTCTCCAAGAAAGTCGAACTCTTTGCAAATGATATCTTAATTAGAACCAAATCTGGTAAGATTACTCTTTTGATCTTTAATTGATGGGGCATTCTACTGCTAATGCTGCAATCTTTGTGGTTAATTTCCAATGTTGTAGGATTGTCAAAGTTACTACCTTGATTTTGATGGAGAGGCGTAACAAAATCATTCACATGTTCGTATACTTTTAATGCACTAGTATAAATATACTCATGTCATTTGGATCAAATCTGTCATGAAATACATAGTGTGAAATTCTACTATATTATGTTAAGAAAACAAAAATTATGATCTAATAGGCTAGAGTGGACCAGGACTTGTAGTCTACCGGTTTGTGCTAGTGCCATCCAGTGTCATCATCTGGGTTAGACTCCAACTTGATGCATATTATTGAATTGTTGACAAAAAAAAATAATAATAAGAAAATAAGCTAGAGTAATTTTTCAGTTTGAAATAATATTAACTTGCATTTTTCTATATAAATCAGTTATGTTTGTTGGTTGTCCTAGAAACAATACAATACATGTCTCCACAACCTTTATGTTTAAAACCAAGATATAAAACTTTTTATATTTTTTTCTAATAAGATTACAAAGCTACATAACTTGGAAGTATTTTACTGCTTTTTTTCTTAAAGTTAATGGCAACGCCATTCAAAGTTGCAAAATTGGAGGTGTTTTCTGATTTGATATCCCTTTAATCGGTTCACTTCCAACTATTATTATCTTATCATGGTTCCAAATATTTTGAAGTATCATAAAACTAAAAAACTTTATATTACGAAAAAATTAAGAAATAAAGTGGACATATTATCTATGATTTGATTTGATCTAAAATAGAAAAATTAGCATGACACAAATCTTTTAGGTCAAAGTTAAGCAAAATAAATGATTAAATCTTATCCATACATTAGTAGAATCCTTCAAATGTATTTCAATAATTTATTCATGAAATATATCTTTCACATATATACTTTCAACCAAATACTCAAAAATCAAATTAGTATTTCAACTTGTTCAGAACAAATTGTTATTCATGTAAATGATGCTTTTTATAATTATATCTAGAACATTAATATGAAATGAAATCAGCACCCCAATTTCTAATATTATAAAGATTCATAAATGCTTTTGGTTTTGAGTTTTATTACAAGGTCACACTATTTTTCAAAATATTTTATGAAAATCATGTTTTTTTCCACTTTGTCATCTTTAAAAATTTGTGTTGTTACATGGTCATGCCCTTTTGTTTTGATCTCATCAATCCATCTGCTTTGAGATCGATTTTTGTTCTAGTTATGTTCATATTTTTTTTGTGAGAGTTAATCTTGCTCTTGTCGTTAATGACCTTTAGAGTTAAGTTTCTGATGTAAAAAATGAGTGTATATTTTGATGTTATTTCGATTGATTTGGGATAGATTTAGATCTATGCTCAATCATTTGGATTTCTTCCTGTTTCTGGTGAAGTTATGTTGATTTAACTAGCTTTGGTGTCTTGTGAAAGGATATGAACCATTACAATACACATATTTTATCATCACGAAGATGCATACAGATTTTCTCAGAGACGGCCACATGTTATTTTCTTCTTATTTTAACTTTGGTGATGCTCCATAGACAGCCACATATTATTTTCTCTTCATTCATTACTACACGTGTTCTTTCTTAAGATATATCAGCTTTGTGTATTGGTGGATTGGACCATTTAAAGGGTCAGTTTACATATCCCAACTTGATTTTTGAGCTTAATAATAATATGATGACAAAAGCAAAAATTTGCTGCCAAAGTGAAAAAGAGCCAACGTGATAGCATAATTTAATAATTATTTAAAATTTTGTTCTCAACATAAGATATCCAACAAAAGGATTTTATTACAACATAACATAAAAACATTTTGACATAAAAAACCAAAACAACAATATATGTTTTTAATTAATTAAGTAGATATCTCTATTTTTGAAATCTATCTTCAAACTTACGAGCCCAAATATGCTTTCCGCAGATTTGAAACTTTTTTTTATTCTCGCCTTTAAGTATTCGATCCACGGTAACGACCGAATCCAATACCAGCATTGCATATAGTGCTTGTTGCTGATCATTGCTATTCATGCTTTTGTTTGGGAATTTTCCACTATACTTTGGCATATTAACACTATGAACGCAGTTTTCTCCATATTTTTCTGTGAAGAGTTGTTTCACTTCTGTTTCAGATACTGGAAATCCACGAGAAAACGTTAAAAACAAGGTCCGGTCATTTTCAGTCGTGATGCAAGTAGCATTCCAGCCCCATATACCAGTAGGGAGAATAGATAGATTTTTGTTTGGAAAATTATCAACGGAATTGACACTAGGCATCACATTGATACTCCCGAAAGTTTGATGCGGGAAACCCGGGATGATGAGAGGGTGGTGGAGTCTAGTGAAGTTAGAGGATAATGAAGAAGAAGATGGAAGAACATGTTGAAGGATGTCAGAGAAAATTTTAGAACAAACAGTGGTTAAAAAGTTTTTGATTCCTGTAATGGCACTATACCGATGTTTGTAGATATTTTGAAGAGAAATATCCGCTGTCATAAATTCTGCAGTGAGAGGGATCTGACTGAAGTCATTTGGAGGTTTGGCGGAATCAAGGCACTTGAAGCACAAGACAGCCTCGTCAGCAAGGGCCGCAATGAATGGATCGCTGAGAGACATGATGACTGAGAAGATGTCTTCAAAGCCAAAGTCTTCAAGCCAAAGCCATGTGGCCATAACAAGAAGTGACTCGGCTGGAGATCTTGAAAATTGTAGGACCAACTTAGCGAAAATTATTCTGTCTTGGGCATAAAAAGCATGCAGTTTTTCTATGCTATAATTTGACATAGTTTGTTTGAGGTTTAGAGAAACTAGAAAAAATTACCGACCAAGGAAAATTTGGAGAATGTGAAAATGAAAGATAGAGCTGGAGTATATCGTTATTATCATCTAGTAGGTTCTTTATATATAGTTAAGAGGATCACCATTTTTAAAAGTTGTTTTAAGATAATGATGAAAGGATTTCATTATCTTTTAACCACACAATAGTTAGATGTTTATTATAGTTTTATAGAACAGTTAAAAATAAAAAATAAAAAGTATGAATAATTTTGATTTTGTCCTGCTACAGTTACCTTTTACGTGGATTATACATGTTGGTTTCATCCTCTTTCCCTACTGACAAAATTATATTGGAGTGTAGTTAACTATTGACACGAATATCTAAATATTATAAAAATAGAAAAATAAAATTAGTTTATGTGTTAATAAATGTTTACTCCAATTCAGAGTATCAAATTTGATATATATGCTAAGTGTAATTTAAACTTTTAATAATTTATTCTTACTATATGAATTTACCTGTAATTGGACATAAACTCTTTCTTAATAAAAGTAGTCAATAAAAATTTGACATGTCTCTCTATTCATTGTATTGTATGCAATTCATTCTTTCACATTTCTTTATATTGAAAATTTTAATAATGATATTTTCTTTTCTCATATATTTGTGGTCCTCTTTCTTTTTTTATATAATTGGAATATTGAATGTTTCTATTTATTTTCTACTTTTGTGATTGTTTCTGAAAATTATTAGATATCTTTTTGGATAAATTTTAAAAAGTTTTTCCAATAATGATATTTTTCTTTTGTGTTTTTTTTCTTCTTTTAATATCATATGTTCTTATGATTATCCTCTGCTCCTTGCGGTCATAAGAGTTCAGATCTTATTTTGCAATACATTGTTAAAAAAATGTCTAAAACTACGCAATTTTGTAACTTATGTACGGTTTTACACGGTTCATAATCTGTTAAGGACTTAAAAGTTTATTGCGAGAGTTGTAATGAGTTGAACTGTACTATTTCACCATAGAAATCAAGATTTGTTTCGTAATAAATTCACATATTTAACCGGCCTTAACCAAATGTATCGACTAAATGGATCATATTTGTCTAGCTCGATCATCCCTTTATGGCCTTGATTACTAATCAGGTATTGGCATAATCGTAATCTTGATTAGCTATGAGGAAGAATGAGAGAAGAGCCCAATGTTTCTTTCGTTACACTTATCAAGATTCATGGAATCTCTCACATTCTAAACGTAACTAAGTTTTTGATATCCAAATTCGTTTTGTTGGTGATTTCGTCATTAACAATAATGCAAATTTAAGTATTTAGTTTTTGTTTTTTTCCATGCACATATATACAATGTCTTTGTTCCGAAAATATCAACCAAAATTTATTTACATATTATCGTCTTGAGGATGAAAAAACTTTAGAATTTGACAATGCTATTCAGTTCTTAAGTGTGAATTTGATTATTTCTTGCTTTCTATTTTGATTATTTTGGGTTTTGAGAAGAGAGACCGCATGTTGGTTTGATTAATCAGAAGAATGTGATAAGAATAAGTGTTGTGTTCTTGTGCACTGCATGACAAGTGAGTGCATAACACATAATAGAACTCTTGTTCAATTTTCATACACTATAGTATTGATCGAAAATGACAGATAATAAAGAGAAATGTGTAAGACTGCGAAAATATGGATTGAAAATTATAAATCAGAAACGATTGAAATCAAAAATATAAACCATTAAACGATTTGAAAAAAAAACGTATAAGCAAATAAACGAATGCACGGAGGCAAGATTCACCAAGACCCATGATCCAAGGCTAGCTTGGCTGGCCTCAGCCTAGATTGACACATTGGCGCATACGTGTGTGGTTTTGCATAATGGTTCTCTCACTCTTTTTCCGTAGTATCTCTCAAAACTATTGCGGTTTATTGTGGGAACCCACTATAAATACTTCCAATGTGGACAAAAATTAAAAGTTCTCAGTGCGATTCATGTCAAAGGAAGGGAAACATTAGCAAGAGAAATGAGATGCCTTGGAATATAATTCTTGAAGTTGAAATCTTTGATGGTATTGACCTTTCAAGATCAAGCCTTACTTGGCAAATGAGTTTATTTAAGAGGGAGATTTAGTTCCTCTCTCAGATCAAAAGACAGTTAAGCTAGAGACTTAAAACAAGCTCACTTGGGAGAAATTTCCATCGGTATCCTCTCCATACATGATTAGGTGATGGGGTAAAGGTCAAGGCTCTGAAACAAAATTTTGGCATAATGTAAAGTGAAGAAAGATGCATGGAGGTTTCCTATGGCGGTATTATTTAAATCACCACTCATCTGGCGGTTTACAATGGTGGACAAACCAAATTGCCATCTACACTCCGAGTTAGCCAACATTTTTTCACCACCATCAAAGATATTGGCGATCTAATCTGGTGGTAGAAATAAATTGCCACCACCATGCCGGTTTACCCTGACGAGAAATATCAAACTGGCACCATCCCACGCTAGCTTCACCAAAATTTTCCAGAGACTTTTGCAATCTAATATGTCGGGGAGTTTCAACCACCACACCATGGTGATCTAATATGGCGTCCAAACTCGAACCACCATGGAAATTCACGCTCTGATCGAATGTTCCAGAGGAATTGGCGATCTTCATTGGCGATTTACTTCGACTACTGCGCGCTGGCGGTTCCCTCATGGTGGTTTGTCTAAAACGCCACGCGCCCCCATGTAAGTTTAATTGGTATAGACACTCTCTTTTCGACAAAGTTGCTCAAGTTCATATTCTCGTGTCAACCAAAAAACAAAAAGGTGCGTGTTTTAAGTTTCTACTAGTTGTTTGGAGTGAATAATTTCCCAGTGAGTAGCAGTAGATGCTTATAGCCTCTTAATTTCTTAGGAGATGATAGAAGGATCTTTCAGGTTAGATGTATGGATACTGTAACGAGCCAGCTGATATGAATATAGATAACATTTTAGGATTTAGAAGAATTAAAGCGTATTTTAATTATAGCAAGAACAATGTCTTTTGTTTATCTCTAAGGTTGTTTACTCAGTCAAGTGTCAAGTTGGAGATTTTATCATTCTCATTAACATATGTGAGACTTTTAAAATCATATGAGTCTTGATTATGCGATCCTTCTGGTTGTTTTTTGCCATTGATATATAGCTTTTCTGTGGGAGCAGCATTCAAGACGTACTTCATTCGATATTTCTGATTCTTTGAAAGGTAGGAGCATGCTTGTGGCTGCCATAATGGATATCGTCACTTCCAATTATGACACAATAGAAAAGACACCTTTTAAGTCATCATTGCCTGGAAATGCAACGATGAGAGATATTGCTGCAGCAATTCAAGTAATTGAGGAAGGTGGTACGTATTTTGATAAGCCAGAAAAAGATGATGACAAACCACCATGGGTCAGATTTGTGGCACACCTTTGGGTCAGATTTGTACGTACCAAGCGTGATCAAAAATACATATATCTGGAATCCTAAGGTTCGATATATGCAGAAGATTTTTTTTGAGATATGTAATGCGAGGCGCAAGAGTGGAGGCATCAAAGAGGATGATCTGACTTTCCTCATTATTGGACTGAGACCCTTCCTAGCCATGAGATTTTCTGATGGGTATGTTGTTTTTACTGGGCGTGAGGGTATCAACACTATTGCGATTTTTGTCTGATCCCTTCTGAAGCTGAAAAAGTGGGGGTATACGCATAGAAACACATCTCCGACTCTGAAGATTGGTGGCTTGATCATTCCCATTTTACATGCCCGTGGGATTAGGCTTTGGATGTGCAGTCAAGATAAGGCCCCTGCCTTCATCGATGAACAGCTCTTGGCTAGGACGAGGTATCTTGGAGGGAGGCTTGGTGAGAGGTATGCATATCATTTCAACATTCAGAAGGGTCACTATGTGCGGATCATTCTCCAAACTCAGCCATCAGCAATGTAGCTCAGAGTGATAACATTATGTTTGATGTTGACCGTGAGCACTATCACTCCCTCAGAGTCCTTGGATGGTTAACATCTATAAGAGGTGCGTGAGAGCCAGCGGGTGCGGATGTAGGAGAGCCAGCAGAGCAGAGAGCAGAGAGCAGAGAGAGAGAGGGTCAGGGTTCAGAGAGAGTATACGATAATTCTCGTTACCATTTCGAGCAGACCAACTATGCTTTTGCCACATAGACCACTCCGCGATGCTCATGAGCATATAGAGAAGCTGCAGAGAAGGAACAAGTTCCAGGAACGGGCTATTGGGAAGCTGGTCAAAGGCATGAAGAGTATGACGAAACATATGAAGAAGCTTTTAGGTTCATATTCTAGCTCGAGCTCTTAGAGATAGGCTCCTCAGCCACAAGATGAGTAGATGGCCGAGGTTGAGGCTCCGAAGGAGATTCCACAGCATAGAAACTCTTATCACGGTGGGCCTAGCACCATTCTCCTTCTTCCAGCTCCTCCACGTTCTTCCGCTTATCTTGCTTACGCATCCGAAGCCTTATCCCATGGACCTGTAGAATGGGAGTGATCAGACCGGCAATCTTCAGAGTCACAGATGTATTTTTATGAGTATACCCCCCTTTTTTGCAGCTTTATAATGAACTGAACAGAAACTGAAATTTCATAGCCAGTAAAGGTCTCAGTCCAATAGTGAGAAAAGTCAGATCATCCTCCTTGACTCATCCACTCTCGCATCTTGCAAAGAATGTCTTGGAGAGAATCTTCTACACATATCAAACCGCAGGATTCCGAACGTGTGTATTCTTGATCACGCTTGGCACGTACAAATCAGACTCAATGGTACCACAAACGTCCGGACTCATCTTGGTAATCATGGAACTCTGTGGAAGCATATCCCCCTACCTTTAGGAACCCGAAAAAACTTCTCAGCACAGTAAAACCCGTCACATGCTATTGTCTTTTAATCTTGAACCAGATCACTCCCGTGCCAAACACCTCGGATGGCTTCCAAGGATGTGAAGAATTGGCATGTGTCCTCCCATGGTTCGGAACAGACATGTCCATGAGACTAGACATTTCCATGTTACGCATAATCAACAGCACATTATCATGTATCCCCAGTCTATGCAGCAAAGCTGGGTCGGGAAAACGGGTGAGCTCGGGACTCATTCTTTGAAACATGCGGAGGAGCTCATTGTATTCTGCTTTCGTTTTTGACGTTTTTCTCTTCCTTCCTGCTGCTTTCTCGATAAGAGAATCATCTTCACTACTGCTTGAAGCATGAACCTCTTCTTCAACTTGTTGAGATTTCTGCATAGCAGGGTGAGAAACTCCCCTTCAGGCCTTGGCAATTGGTTTATTCTTTGGCTTAGCAATGCATTTTCTTTTGTTTGATGCAGAAGCTCTCGTTGGAGCAGCTGAACCACTTGCAGCATTTTCTGAAGATATGTCCACTAAACTCCTATAAAAGAGAAAACACTTAGAGAAGAAGTTAATTTCAAGTCCAAGCTAATAACACAAAGAATGTGGCATTTAATTTCAAAGACATGAACAACAACAAACAAATTTTTATTCTAAAACTACACATGTTTCAGTGAAAAACCATTATAATTTTGAAGAAAAATGGAAAAAAAAACAAAAAAAGTCATGCAATCATCATGCTATTGATCAACTCATGCCAAGACACCAATAAATTCACACAAAACATCACAAATTCGACACCATTACATAACAATTAGACCACATTGAATGTTTAAGCACTTAATCATGAAATTTTAAAAAACTTATGAAACAAAAGTTGTTCAAACCAATTAGTCTATTGCATACGCCCTCTATACAATCAAATGCACCCATTGAAACCACAATCAAACAATTCTCTCAAAATTTTGAAATCCCCAAAACTTTACATGGACCCTAATTCTCAAAAATCAAAATTTCTTCAAATTGGAGGTCAATTCATGAAGGTTTCTACATGCAATCTATTAAGAACAATCTCTGAAGCCTAACTAGCCAGAGTTGATCATCAAACAACCATGAATCCGAAATTTGTGAAAATGAAGTTTTTACTTATGAAAAATCAGGAGTTTAGAGAATGTACCTTGCTAGGTTCGACATAGATTGAAGGAAAAGCGTGTGAATTGATCAATGGGGCAAGAGAATTCGGAAATGCAACACTAAAAATCATGAAATTTGAGTGAAAAATGAGAGAGATATGTTGCTTTGGGTATTCTGAGAGAAAAGCTTGAAAACAATTTTGAAGTGAGGTGTGTGTGAGTGTTTGATCGACGAATGAGGAAGAAGAAAAGAGAGAGAGAGGCCGGTTTAAAACAAGTAAAATTGAATTGATTGGTTAAAATCTAGCTAAAGCAAGTTTGAATTGTTTAAAGCACTTGATTTAAACTGGTCAACACCAAAAAATGAAGTCAAACTTACTTGGAGGCGCGTGGTGATTTAGACAAATCACCAGGCGGGAACTGCCAGCGTGCAAAGGTCGAAGTAAACGGCCAGTATAGGTTGCCGATTCCTCCGAAAAATTCGGCGAGAGTGTGAAGTTCCATAGTTTTTCGAGTTCGGACGCTAGAGTAGATCTCCACGGGTGCGGTGGTTGAAGCTCTCTGTAGAATTTGCGTCATGTTCGCGTGGGATGGTAAACCGCCGTGGTGGTGGTGATTTCTCCTACAGATAAAATCTCTAGAAAAATATTGCTTTATATGCCTATAATACATCATCTAGCTTGATAGACCAATCTTTCCTTGTTGTTTCCACTGTCTTCTCTATTATAGTCTTTATCTCTCTGTTGGAGATTTCTATTTGATCACTAGTTTGTGGATGGTAAGATAAGGCTACCATATGCTTGACTTCATATTTCTTCAAGAGATCTTGAAACACTCTGTTAATGAAGGTGATTGACTTGAAGAACTTGCCTACAATCTTAACATCATTTTCAGGATTTGCAACAGTTTCTACTCATTTAGAGACATACTCCACACCTATGAGGATGTAATTGTTGCCATAGGAGGATGAAAATTTCTCATGAACTCAATACCCCAAAATCAAATATCTCAACTTCAAGAATTGAATTCTGAGGCATGGATCACACTTGGAGATGGAGCTTTGTGCATCCTTAAACATTTTTTGGCAACCAAAAAACAACTTGTAGAACCTTAGCAACAATTTTGAAGGTAGCAAAGTGACCTCCATAAGCTGACCCATGCCAATAGATCAAGATACCTTCAACCTTTTCTTCAAAAACACGCATCCTATAAAGTTTATCCTTACAAAGGGTGTAAAAGTAAGGATCATCCCAATATTATCTAGTCACATCTTTGAAGAAATTTTTCTTTTGGTACCCTTCTAACCTTATCGGTTATAATGGTAATTCACCAAGTCAGCATACCAACGCAGTTTATCACCGATATCCTTAGCTTCCTCTAGTTTCTTTGTTGTCTCAAGAGCTCCAATCACTGCAATGATATCCATAAGCTGCTCCTCATGTAGAGAGTCATGGAGTCTCTTGTCTTTCCTTTGCCCCAAGACTGCTCTTACAGCGCAATCACTTCCATGATAAATCAGTTCAAAAGGAAGCTCCCGATCAGGTGGCTGGACAATTGGAGCACTAACAAGTTCACTCTAGATCTTTTTGAAGGCTTCCAAATAGTCTCCATCAAATTCAAAAGCAGCATCCTTGCAAAGAAGCTTGGTTAGGGCCTAGCAATCTTAGAGAAGAATTTTATAAATCTTATGTAGAACCCAACATGAACCAAGAAATTTTTAAAACCTTTGATTGTACTTGGATGCTCCAAGCTCATCATCATATCTATCTTTGCCTTGTCAACTTCAATCCCATGTTCATAAATCTTGTGTCCAAGTACAATGCCCTCATTGACCATAAAATGACATTTTTTCCAATTCAGCACCAAGTTAGTCTCTTCACATCTCTTGAGAACCCTAGAAAAGTTAAACAAACAAGCATAGAAAGAAGAGTTATCTAAAGAGAAGTCATCAATAAGACTTCCTTAATCTGCTCAGTTAGATCAGAGAAAATAGACATCATTAATCTTTGAAATGTAGCAGGAATATTACACAAGTCAAATGGCATTCTTCTATAAAGACAAGCAAAAGTACCAGATGGACAAGTAAATATTGTATTTTCTTGATTATTAGGATGTATTGGGATTTCGAAAAAACCAGAATAGTCATCTAGAAAGTAATTGTAATGGTGATTTGCAAGCCTCTCTAGCATTTGATCTATGAAAGGTAATTGAAAATGATCTTTCCTAGAGGTTTAGCTTTCTATTGTTTATGCATATTATATAACATGTAATAGTTCTTGTTGGAATCAGCTCATGTTTGTCATTTTTAATAACTGTTATCCCACCTTTTTTTGGAATAACATGGACAAGGGAGATCCATGTGCTGTCAGGGATCGGATAGATGATTCCTGCATCTAAAAGCTTAAAAATCTTTTTTTGAATACTTCTTTTAAGTTAGAGTTTAATATTTTTTGCTGTTCTATGGAAGTTATAGATTTATTTTCTTAGTGGATCCTATGTATGCAAAGGGAAAAAGAGATTTCTTTAATGTCATCCAAAGAGTGACCTATAACCTTTTAAATTTTCTAAGTTCATGCATAAAAAAAGATGTTTCATCATCACTAAGCAATTTCAATCTGTAATTGAATAACAGTGGATTTCAAACTCTATTATTGAAGAGATTGTAAATACGATAACCAATAACACTAGATTTCAAAAAAATTTAATAGAGATATTTTAAATATAATAATTAATAACACTACATTTTAGTAAAAAAATAGTTTTCTTCTTCACCATTGATATTGTTTGCAGATTTTTTTGAGCAAGAAATTTTGATGGTGGCCAGAAAAAAAACAAATGACGTCAATGAACAAATTTTCCAAAAATCCTAGATTTATTGTTTTATTTTGTTTCCTTATCCCTAATTTTTAGCAACTAATTTTAATTACTGATTTTTTTAATTTTAAACAAATTAAAATATTATTTAATTTTATATTCTGATAATATTCATTAAAGTTAAAAATATCATTTCATCACATTATGTTAGATACCTAATTTAGTTCCCACACATTAGTGTATCTGAACCTATTATACACCTAATTAACCCTATTGAATAACACTACCTTAAATACAATGGTACAATTTTTGTTTAAGAAATTAGATAACTCATACATCTTAATTCTAAAATAACCGAATAAATCATTTTAAAATCTGATCTATTTTAAATCTACCGATTTTAATTTATGGAACTAATAAACACCCTTAATTGACAATGTTCTCGTGACATATTGCGCATGGTCTAATACAGTTTGTAAGACTTATGTTAAAATTCTTGACAAAAAAAAACCAAAAAGATTTGTAAATGATAAAACATTTATCGTCTCTCTCAATGACAAGGAAACAGATAGAAAAAAATACACATGCGCAGTGAGATTTATCAACAGCCACACCACACCAGTCAGTCACAGATCACCAAATCAAAAACACAAAACGTTAGCTTCAGTTTTTATCTCTGAGAAATGGGTGAAATCGGAGGCAAGCGATGGAACTTCGGAGCCAACGAGGTGGTCGAACGATCTAGCTCCCTAAGCATCCGTGAGTATCTTAATACCTTAATCAGTAATCTCGACGAAGGCGACACCAGACCCGTCATCCCTCTCGGACACGGCGATCCTTCTCCGTTCCCGAGATTCAGTACCGATCCATCCGCCGTCGAAGCAATCTGCGACGCTGTCCGCTCCACCAAGTTCAACAACTATTCTTCTGCTTCCGGTATTCCTGTCGCTAGGAAGTAAGATTACTTCTTCTTCTTCTTGTTTTAAAGGTCTGTTCTTGTCTGAATCCAAAGTTTGTTTGATTGAAGGGTCTGTTCTTGTCTGAATCCCAAGTTTGTTTGTTTTAAGGGTCTGTTCTTGTCTGAATCCAAAGTTTGTTTGCATGTCTTGTTCAATGAAACAGCATAAGTATTACTTGTCATTAAAGACAATAATCTGAGACGTTTAGTTAGTTAAACCATTGAGATCTTGGGATGTTGTGATTATAATCTGTAGAAACTAGTCTGTTTCTTCATATTCAGAGTATAGTTTGCATTGTGTATAAACGTAACTTAGAGCTTTTGAGAAATGATTTAATGACTTTTTGTTTCTCTTTCTGCCCCACTTCAAATAGAGCTGTTGCAGAGTACCTCTCTCGCGATCTCTCTTACCAGATATCTCCGAATGATGTTCATATCACTGCTGGTTGTGTACAAGCCATTGAGATTTTGATCTCCGCACTCGCAACTCCTGGGGCCAACATTCTTCTGCCTAGACCCACTTACCCGATGTATGATTCCAGAGCGTCTTTCAGCCAGCTAGAGGTCCGTTACTTTGACCTCCTGCCGGAACACGGTTGGGATGTTGATCTCGATGCAGTTGAAGCTCTTGCAGATGACAAAACCGTGGCTATAGTTGTTGTCAACCCTTGCAATCCATGTGGGAACGTTTTTACTCGCCAACATCTTCAAAAGGTGTGCACTTGCTTCTTAGTTTTCGGGTTTTACCGCAGATTTGTTCTCATTTTTGGTAAATGTCTTTGTCCTCTTTATATGGTGGTGAAGATTGCAGAGACAGCTTGCAAGCTTGGAATACTTGTGATCGCAGACGAAGTCTACGACCATTATGCCTTTGGGGAAAAACCATTTGTATCCATGGCAGAGTTTGCAGAGATAGTTCCTGTAGTTTTGTTAGGCGCCATATCGAAAAGATGGTTTGTTCCTGGCTGGAGACTTGGCTGGATGGTGACTCTTGACCCTCATAGCATCATGAAAGATTCTGGGGTTTGTTGCTGAACAATTGAGATTATATTTTGATTACTCAATTTATCTCTTGTCAAGAAAGTATCTGTTATTAATCTTTGTTTCTTTATGTATTAGTTTGTTCAGTCTCTTACCAACGTACTCAACATGTCGACGGATGCTGCAACGTTCATTCAGGTATGTTGATGGGATGCATTGGTGTTGAATCATGGCCGTATGATACACAAGTCTACTACAGGAAAAATGATTTTGTTTTTCTATCCGAGCCAGGGTGCGATTCCTGATATCATTGGGAATACGAAAGAAGAATTCTTCTCATCGAAACTCGAAATGGTGAAAGAATGTGCAGAGATTTGTTATGAAGAGATTATGAAGATCCCTTGCATCACTTGCCCCTGGAAACCTGAGGGGTCAATGTTCACAATGGTAAAGAATCGACAACAATTAGACTATTCAGTCAAGCTCGATCTCAGAGGCTAAACCGTTAGTTGGTGCAGGTGAAGTTGAATCTCACGCTACTTGAAGATATCAGTGATGATTTGGACTTCTGCTGCAAGCTGGCTAAAGAGGAATCCATGATCATCCTACCAGGTAAACATTTTAGTCTTGTTAACAAGCTTTCTTGACAGTTGCGGCCAGTTAAAATAAGCAATGAGGTTATTGCAGGTCGAGCTGTTGGGCTTAAGAACTGGCTACGTATCACCTTTGCAGTTGAGCTCGACGCCCTCATAGACGGGTTGTCCAGGCTAAAGAACTTTGCACAGAGACACTCAAAGAAGCAGCCATGAGTATTAAGACTCTTTCCTTCCTCTCAACCAAACAGGAAATTAGATTTTGCTGAGAGGCTTCTAAAATAACACTGTTGGAAACTTTTATGAAATATTAATTGTCATAACTAAGATTTCATTTTCTTTGCACAAAAAGAAAAACAAACCAGTAATGCCAAGAAGCAGCCATGAGTCCATGACCATGAGATTTTCTCTGAGTTTCAAAAGCGAATGCAAATTAGATTTTGCTCAGAGGCTTCTAAAATAATATTGTTGGCTTTAACAATATTCATCATTGAAGTAAGCTACAACCTTCAATTCTATTTTGCCAAAACTAATGAACCAATATTTCTAAAAAAGCAGCCATGACCATCTAGCATTTACCACAGCCAAAGCAAATTAGATTCTACTCCGAGGCTTCTAATCTAACATTGTCGGCTTTCTAAAATCCTAATCGGCTCGCAGTCTCAATATCTCCTTTGCTGTTCTTAACCTGAAGTATGGCATGTCCGTCTGAAAAAAGATAGAAATAAGACAGAAATGAAACAAAAACATCTTTTCTCATCTTCTCTAAAAGAGTTTCTAGGGTATCATGTCCAGAAGCAAATGCAAATCTTGAAAATATATTTTATTACCTGGCTAAACTGTAGCCCCAGCCCTCTACTGTAAAAATCTATGTATTTAAGCATAAACATTCCACAGTCGTACCTGGAAAGTTTGCAAAAGAGGAGTGTCATCAGATCTATAACTGCATAACGCAAGGTGTTATAATAGAGCAGTTGCATTTAGCTATGGCTGATCATAAACTACAAGGAATAAAATAAGCTTGTAAGTGGAAATCATACTACCAGCTGAAAGAAGATGATATCACAGAAACAATCTCAGTATAGTTGTCCTTTATCGAGTACGTTTTCTTGCTTATCTAAATAGAACTCATATAGATATATAAACGAGATCAGATCTATCTATAACTACGGAAAATTGGTTTGCTAATAAGATAAATTTCCTTTCACTTGATTTATAACATAGCAGAACAGGAATTACGTACCCATTCTGTTGCAGAGGAAGGTCTTTAACGTATTCCATGTCCCATGAACTAACGTCGATATTTTTTCCATTCTTGTCCTTTACTTCATCCACCAAGTACTTGGCCTGAAGTAAATACAGGTTCCAGTAATACTTACAGCTATATAATAGCATTGCATCTCAAAAATTGCAAATGGACAAAATTTATGATGATCAAGAAACTATACCAGGGCATTAAAAACTGTAGGATCAGATCCATTTAGTGAATCAAGATATAGGAACTTGCATTCATTTTTGTTAATCACTGCCAGGGTCCAGTGTACACCTCCGTGGATTGGAACAAATATCTGCACAGGTTCATCATCAAAATCAAATTGAATGATATTTGTAAAATTTATAAAAAGGAAACCAGAAACTTTAGGTTCTGTGAAAAGCTCACTATGTCACAGTCAATAAGATCATATCCGAGCCTTTTATGTCTGGTCCATCTCCTGACAGCTTCGTAGTTGTAACCGGGTCTTGTTAGCTGAACAAATGTAATTAGAGGGAGATATACATAAGCCTGTGAATATTCATAAACATTAACAACTGTCACAGGCATAAATGGGCGCACAAGCCAAATAGACAACTGAATACTATGAGTAAAAAACCTGACGTAAACGAATCTGATAGTTTCAGCAATAATATACATTGAAATCATAGAAAATTTTAACCGTCGCATTTAACATCTTTTATGAAACAAAAGTCATGGCAATACGAAAGATCTGACACAACGAAACATAGACCTATATTTTTTAAAGCATGAGGACTAAAAGGGAACCTTGATGTAAAAAAACGTATTGAAGAAATGACACTTGAAGTACTTTTGAGGATCTCTAATTTCTCTCTCTTTCAGCAATTCGAGATAGAGATTGATGACCTATAAAACAGAACAAATTGAAACACCATACATCAACGCAAAACTGGAACATGCAACAATAGGAGTTTGAAGCAAAATTTGAAAAAACTAAAACAGATGTAAGATTATATAACGGAAGAACTACCTCGTCGTTAAGCCAAGCACACGGTTTGAGGCACTGTAATGTTTCTCCACAGATTTCAATGCCGGAGTTTTTATGCAAAACCAAGACTTTCTTTCTGAGATAGCAATACAATTGGTTAAATTCCTCAATAAGCCAATCACATGACATGCTTGAAGCTTCTAAAATACCTATTTCTCACAGAAAATGCACTTTTGACTTCAGCTTCTTCTTCCTTTTGAAGCGGTAGAAATAGTTCATGAGAAACCTTCAACAAATCCATAAAACAACTTTCAATAACAGAACTCATGACAACCCTTCTCAATAATGTGCTTTGACGACTAATTTCAACCCACACTATGTAGAACAAACTCATAACTCGAATAACTCTAACTACAAGTCACGTTTTCAGCTAATGGACAAGAGGAACAAGCACTCTATTAAAAATCCAGAATTTACAAAAAAAACATATGTTATTAAGCAGCTAAGTATTACTCCAAATTTAGAAAGGCAGATAGATACTCTATTACGGGTCTTTGAATCAACTATAATCAACCAAACATAAGAGAATAACACAATGCATTTTAGAGAGCAAGTCCATTATGCAACCACAACAATGTAACAAGAAGAGTATAAATGACCTCAGCACGCCTTTTTATCAAACGGGGAGATCGGCGAAGCAATGATACTCTCAAATTGTTCCCATTTTTACCATTACGAACACCCAAAGGAGAAGAATGTTCCTTCACCATAATTTCCTTATCATCATCAACCACTTGAGCAGCTTCTTCAATGCTTGAATCTTCTTCATCATCCAAATCAATCACTTCCTTCTCCTTTTCATGCAATTTCAATTTGGGTTTGCTTGAATCATACTTGTGACCAAACAAGTTGCTTGCTTCATGACTAATCTCTACATTTCCACAGCAATCTCTAGCTTTTGCCTTCTTCTTCAAGACTGGAGCACGACGAACCAGTGACCTGAATCCAAGAAATCCTCTGCGATTGGCGTGAAATTCTCGGATTTTCTTTACTGGGTACCTAGAAAGTCTCGAGATTGTAGCATCGGAAGACGAAGCTTGCTTGTCCGAGAATCTGGGTTCACTCAAGGTGAAGCACTCGACGCTGCGCTTGCGTTTGGTCGCTACATTAGCCATGAGAGATCGAATTTGGCGAGCAGTACAGTAGAGTAGACCACTCAGACCCGTTCGTCTTCTTCGCCAAGCGACTAGGGTTATGAATCGCCAGCGTCACGGGACACGAGCCATTTTTCGAATTTTGAGGTAATTCAAGTCGTTTGACGAAATGTACAAAGGTACTCTCAATTTACCCAGTGGAACAATTTTCCTACACTACGGAGTGGTTATCGAAAACAAAATTTATGTTGAGTTTGAGAATATTTTTTTTGGTACACAGATTTTGAAAATCTTATGTGTATACATGATATTTTGAAAGTTGAGTCTTATGAGTAAAAGTATGGAGAATTCATATCCCAATAACATTAAATTTTAATAGAATTACAAAATCAATGATAACTAAACTTTTTGAATAACAAAGGATTTTGAATAGAATTTAAAAATCTTCAAACCAATAACAATGGATTTTACTAAAATTTTGAAAATCCACAAACCAATAACAATGAATTCTCAAAATTTTAGAAATTCTTCAGAATTTAACTACCAATAACCCCCCCTACAACTAGTAATTATGCTTAGTTATATTTTTCTATAGAATTATATTATTTTTAAAAACAATTAGTAAAATTTTTTAAGTGTTATCAAATTATTAGAGATAAAAATGAACACAATTTTATTTCGTCCAATTATGTTCTATTTTTAGTTTTAGTTTTATGTTTTCTATGAGGATGTTTTTTATATGAGATATAATATCGATTTTTATTTTGAGAATAGAACATGATAAAGTTAAAAAATACATTTTGAAATCTTTTCTCATTTGGTACAAAATTTGAAAACTTTAACAATTTATGTAAACATTTTTTTGTTACCGCTATTCTAAATCTATCATTAAAATTTTAAATTTAATATATATTTTTCAAAAATTATAACTACAAAATTTGAAAAATTTAACAATTTTATTTTATTTAATGATATAAATCTATGTTTTTAGATTTCTGCTGATTTTATCGATTAGTATTTAATGTCATACTTATGTTTAAGATTTTCTGGTGACTTTTTATTGGATTAATCATTTGTATTTTTTTCTAACGGCACATTATATTTCTTTCTTTTAAAACTATTTTATTAAATATATTTTCCTATTAATATTATAGAGATGTTACAAATGTCAATAATTTTTCAAGATTTATATTTTTATATGGATTATTTGTTGATGCTGCTTCCTCATTATCATTATGACACAAACAATTAGTTTACATGGACTTTATGATACCTGTGAAAATGTAAAAATGAAAAGGTGTATAATAATATCGATCGAGATCCAAAGTAAACACTACGGATGGCAGAGGCGAAGACACTGTCGTGGGAAGAGGCACAAATATAGGTACGAATGGTCTTCAGGAAGGCTCATCAATCTCAGACATAACACTTGAGAGCATGATAACACAACGGGAGACATGATATTATGTAGATGAGTCCTGGAAAGAATGTGAAAAATTTTCAGGACATGGATGGATCAGTGTGCATGAGGGACGGCGAGAGTCAGTGGGATAAAATATAAGAGAAAGTCTCTCTCCCCTGTATGATGAGTGCAAAGCGTTAATTTTGGGTAATGGAGTGTATGAACGTCTTCCAGCAACATGACATAATTTTCGTAATCGATTCTACGGAACTGATGAAGATGGCAATGGAGTCACACGAGTAGCTCATATTTTTAATCAATCTAGAAGAGTTTCAATGATGCAAGGAGTATTTCGATATATTTGTCATCATTAGGGTTTCATGCGCAAAATATAGGATGTCGGATAGGCTAGCATGCAGTGCTCACATTCAACCGTCTCTAGTAGTTTATGTAGTGTGGCACCACCTCCTTGGCTTTCCGGTTTCCGGTAGTTTTTACTTATGTTCACTTGTTGACCAAAAAAAAATCAATATTTTAATATTCTTTTAAATAAACATTATGGTTAGCATATAAATTACCGCATATAAAATCAAGACCTTTTAAAAGATTAGAATAAAATTTCAAAAAGAACCTAAACAAAAAAAATAACCAAAGTGAAAAATAGATATAGGAAAATTACCCATAACTAAAAGTATCGACTCGAACCCAATAATCATAAATATCAAACGGTTCATATACATATACCCAAAATACTCGAATCAAACCAAAACCGAATAGGTACCCGAATATTTGATATACTATACCTAAAATTTTTAGTTATATTTAGATATGAATTATGCAATATTAACCAAAAATTATCAGAAAAAAAAATTGATTGGCGAAGGAGTGCGTCTTGCATTGCTTGTCGAATAACATGGGATATTCTTCGAATCTTGATTCATTTCATAGGTCGTTTTTATGAGGTTATAATGCTGTCTCATCAAGAACTATTAGCATTCTCGCTATGACTTCTTTAAATTGTGTGATGTAAAAAGAAAGTGAATCTCGGGGTCTTTGTAAAAAGGCCCATAATTCTGCTTCGGATGTCAACTTCTAAATGAAAACTGAATATTTCATTAGGAAGCTAACCGATAGATGTCCAAAATTATAATGGAATGTTCCTCCAAACGAGCGAACCAATTGAGAATAGAGCCCGAAAGATGCTCAACAAATAGTTTACACAATCTGACATCTTTCTCATACTCGCTAAAGTGAGCTCTCTCGATTAGGTATGAACTGGGGTCGGTTTTTCCTTCATAGACCGGAAGCCTTAGCTTTCCACCGTCTTTGACTTGGGTGTTCTCATTTTTCTTCGAGAATGGAGTCTTCTTGGTTTCCTCCACAATGCGCTGAATCTTTGGTGCTGCGCTTGTGGCATGATGAACTCTCGAACTGACATCTTTATGTTCATCTTGAGTTTATGAGGGTATTCTGAAGATGTAGTCAAGATTTATCGGGTCAGTCTCTCTTCAAAAATCGACCAGATTCCCCTCGAACTGGGTCGGGCCACTTCTTCTTTCAGATCACGGTGTATCGATCCCCCTTTGATATGTCTTTAAGGACGAAAGGACGAAAAATAAGGTGGGAAACCTGGTAGAGGTGGAAAAGAAGTGTGGATGTGATTCAGGTCTCGTCTGGTGGCGGGGCACCGTGTTGTGACTTCCTTGTTTGTTACGTGGTGGAACCAAACCTAAATTTGTTCCACCAAATCTTACGGTTATGGTTTTATTGGCGCATGTAAGAGAGAAGTTCCATTTTCGCTTATCGATCCCCTGGAGGAGGTGCTTGCGTCGCGTTTTGAACTATTAAGTTTGGCACACATGCCACCTCTGGTTATAACTCGGCGATTCCTTGTAACGTAGTCGTTTCTTTGCGTGTCAATTAGTCAATTTGCTGAGTAACAGCCGCAATGACATCGTTAATCTTTTCGTTTTGGTATGCGGTGACCTTATGTTGTTTCTCAAGGAACTCGGAGATGGTTTCATGAGTGCTTTGACCATCAGCCATTGTTTCTCATGTGTTGAAGATTAGACTAAACATCCCCGTCCTTCTAACGTCAAACTGTTTTAACAGAAATTGTAACTGTCAAAATTTCTAAGTATGAATAAATTGAGACCGGGATCAACTGGGGACACAACAAAAAATGTTAGGCATTTTGGGAAAATATTTAAGAGTTTGAAAGAAGGTTAAGCATAAGCGGAGTGACCTGATGATTCAAAGAGAATTAGGAGTAAATGGATTTTAGTATTGATGATTATGTAGCCTTCTTACAAGATTTGAGATAAAATACAAAACCTTGCCTTGGACATTACACCGGGTATGAATTAAGTTCTCACGTTGCTCCTCCTCTTGCGCCTTGGTGTTTAAGCGTAGAACTCTCCGGGTTTCAAGAAGGTCGCCTTTGACTGGAAGTATCTCCTGCTCCTCATCCGTCTCTTCTTGTTCCTCATCTTCGGATTCAATTTCTCCGTTCTCCAGAATGATCATAACCCGCTGGTTGGAACATTCGTTGGCGTAGTGCCCTCTTCCGTGGCACTTGAAATATCTCAAGTCCCGTGACCTTGTAGTTGCTTCCTTTGCCTTTCCTTTGATATCTACGGCGGGTATTGCTTCTGCCTTGGTTGCCACAAAGGGTTTAGGTTCCTTGGTTGAGTTGGTCTTATCGTCGCGGTAGTGGTTTGGCCGATTGTACGAAGATCCCGCCGGCTGATAAGTTTTGGACGGCCTCTTTCTCTTCAATTGTTGCTCGAACATCTCCGCCTTGTGTAGCATGTCCTCCAATTCAACGTAATGTTGGGTCTCCAAACGATCTTGGATGTTCCGGTTCAAGCCTCCAAGAAATCGAGCCATCATCGCTTCTCGGTCTTCGTCAATGTTGGCTCTTAGCATTAGCGTCTCCATCTCCTTGAAGTACTCATCTACCGACAGGTTTCCTTGTACTAACCGTATAAATCTCTGATGTAGTTCACAGTGGTAATGACTTGGCATGAACAGCCTCCTCATAAGCACTCTCATCTCCCCCCATGATTCGATCGGATATTCTTGGTGGCGTTTTCTTCTTGATACGAGTTGGTCCCACAAGTTAAGGGCATAGTCTTGGAACTCCATAGTGGCCACCTTGACTCTATTGATCTTGGTATAGTCTTGAGCATCGAACACTAGCTCCACCTTCTTTTTTCAATTATAAGCCCCCCGATCGCTCTTCCCATGAAACGGTGGAATTTTTACCTTGTATCCTTGTAGAGTGTCGTGAACCCGCTTATTTCCCTCTCTTTCCCGTCTATGGGGTCGGGTAGAACCATTTTGGGATGATCCGCTTCTATGCCGTCTGTAGTAATTATCCGTATCCCTGTTATTGGATTGATCACTATCCCTCCTTTGTCGATTACGGGGTTGCTGATCTAATCGTTGTTGTTCAGCCTCGTGTTGTGGCTGAAGGTTCGGTTGGGTTTGGACGTTTTGTTGTTACTGGACAGTATGAAACTGAGCTTAAAGGTTGTCGAACTTTTTGATCATTTTCTCCATTTATTTCGTGAAGGCCTCCATCAAGGCTTGGTTCCTACCGACACTTGAAGTTAATTCTTCGTCGGTTGATTCTCGTTCGGTTCTCCTTTGTTGCTTCTCAGCTGCCTTAGCCATGGTACCTGAAATAGATTATCACAACAGCTTGTAGTTAACTAGTCCAATGAAGCACACACAACAAGATCGATTAGCAAGAGAAAGAATTAAAGTAGTTTTAATCAAAATCCGAGGAATTTAATTTTAAAAGAAATCAATTGATTTGTATTTTTGCGAATTTATAAAAACCATCTAACACTTCTAGTGAATGAAACAAGCAGTTTAGGATTTATCAGAATTTATTTTGACAAAATTTAAATGATGAAAAATTATCAAACAAATCACGATCTAACAACTTAAGTGATGATCAACTTGGATCCGATGGTTTTTAAAAAAATACTGAAGATGAAATAGACACCAATAGAAAGAGCAAGAACACTTAGCTTTTAAAGTGGCTCTGATACCGCTTAATATAATCCTCCATAGATTGGCCCATTTGAAATTGAGCGAGGATTGGTTTGAAACCGAAACAAGTAGCGATAGATTTAAATCTGAGAAAAGCCAAGGTTTCAAGGATACAAATATCTGGATCGTTGGGTCACACATAAGTTATGGACTAGCTTCTGATTTACCAATGGATCGAGTGGTCACACAAAGGATGCGGAAAAGCCTTTAATTTACCGGTTTTGATCTAAGTTTTTGAAAGAGTTTTTGATAAAAGATTAGATAAATTATCAAATGAGTTTACAAGAGTTTAAATAGAAGAAGAAAGCAACCAAGGGCGGCAAGGAACAAGCTCCAATGCCGACCTTGGAAAGACAAACCTAATAACCCTAAGCAAACAACAAACGACAACCAACTACCAACCAACTTATTAAATGCAAAGAACTAAATCAAAGAGTTTAAAATTCAAAATGAGCCTTTGATTTCTTTGGCCATGTTCTGGGCTTGGCTCCTTGTTGGGCATGGGTCTTTGGCTGTTGACTCCAAGTCTTGGACGTCCCCCATCATCATATCGGCAACAATAAAGCCAGCAGAACTAAAGACTATTAACAAGGTTCATGCAGCCGTTGTAAACCAACATTTTTTCATTATTAATAAAATGACGCAGTTCTTCCTAAGCTTTGGGCTTGTGGAGAAACATTTTGTTTTTACTCTTTGTGTGTTGGTTCTTTTAAGAGCTGAGTAAGTCTTGAGGTATCAGAGATCCTCCCACCATCTTTGTGGTGCCAACGGTTTATCAAATAAAAGAAAAGAGAATAACATAAATAGACACTTTAAGACAAAGTGTTTACAGAATAGACACTTTGAAATGGAGACACACTTTTGTGTGAATTTTGGGTGGTAAAATGACATATTTACCCTTCATTAAACTGTAGACACAATTTATTAAGTGTGAGTGTAATTTTTTCCCTAAAAAATCACGTTTTTTCTTTTGTTTCTTCTTCTTCTTCTCCTCATTTTTCTTCATTCTTTTTTCTTCTTCTTCTTCGGCATCACCACCATTGAAGCTTCACCGTTCTTCGTTCTCATCAACCCTAGTTTCTCTCCAATCCACCATTACTATAATCTTCCTCTTCGTCTATCTCTTCTCCATTAACCCAACTTCACCTCTCTCCCTCAAAAACCCTAAAACCATCGTCTCAGCCACCAACTTCACATCTTCGCCACCACCTCCACATCTCCGACACTCTCCACTAAACCCTCCCCCCCCCCTTCGATTTCTCTTCTCCGACTCGGCCAAATCAATCACAACCCTCACGATTCTAGCTAGAACGGTAACCAAATCCCTAATTCAGAAAATCTCTGTTGCCACTGTAACTGAATCCCCACATATTCAATCTTCTCTCCATATGTAAATGACTTCATAGACAATCTATTATAAACTATCCATATGTACATTACTTTGTGGATAACATGTTAGTGGTTACATGTATGTACGTGGATGCATTTGTGTGGATATATCTGTGTTGATGTTTGTGCAAATTAAATTAGAATTAACAGTGGACAAGTTTTTAATGTATGTGTGGTTACTCTAGAGTATCCTATATAAATCTTTGTTTGTTACAAGGTATTATCAGATTTCGTGTTTGGTAAAATAACATAGAATTTTTTTTCTTTGTTTTTTCTTCAGGAAAAAATGTCAAAATCATATAATCCTATAATTACAAAAAAAATTCCAAATTATATAAATCCTATATTTACAAATAATTCTCCACATTTGACATACAAAACAACGCACCATGTCCACGCTATCATGTCCACACCATCATGTCCACGTCATTATATCTATGTCACTATGTCCACGCCATACTGTCCACACGTTCATGCCCATTACTGCATGAATGATTGTTCACCGAAGACTGTCCACAAGGTGTACTTCTGGTTGGACACAAGCTGCCTGGTCAGTAGGCCGTGGATGAAGAAATGTAAAGGTGTCCGGCTTGGAATAAATGTTCAAGCGGTTGCTGGGATAATGGTCAGTGGCAAATAGTCTACGGGAGAGCCGGATGTCCCATGCTGAGTGTTCGCCGGTGTCTGCAGTGGATATATCAAGGGAAGATAGTTCAGTACAATGAAACCTCCATGTGTGTCTAAAATTCCAAATCACAACCCAATCCACAAGCAACGAAGAGGAGTTCGATAACACTAATAAAAAGATAGTTCGTGAGCATTTACCTATCATCTTGAGATCCTGTGGCCAGCGGAAATTCAGAGATTTTCAAGGGTGTTGGGCTCGTTGGGATGTGCGGAAGTAAGCGGAGCAGTAAGTGGAGGTTCGATGGGTTTGACATCAACGGGCACTGCGCCTGAAACTCATTCGGCGAAGGTAAAGGCTATGGCAAAGACGACGGCGCCGTTGGTTTAATGTGAAGCAACACCGGTTTGAAAAGAGAATGAAAAAGAAAGGGGATGAAATTAGGGTTTTTATTGGAAAGTAAAAAGTGAATGTAAAAAGTAAGAGAAGAGAGAAAAAGTGAACGGTTTTTAAGTTAATGAGGATATTTGTGACTTCTCACACACATAAAGTGTGTCTCCAGCTTGAAGTGCTTAAATTTGTAATTAAACTATCAATAATTGTATATGTATGTAATTATCTCATAAAGAAAATGTAAGATACTAAAATGATGAATAACATAAAACAATCTGATTAATTTTTAACAATTTATATAGGGACTCTCGACCAATAATATAATCAACAAATGAATTTCATCAGTTAATTATTTAAGCGTATAAAATAGAATAAAAGAATAAAAACATATAAATTTAAATTGATGCATCTAAGGTTGTCCACATAGTACTTTATACAATCAATAATATCATTCCATTTCAACAATATCTAAAATGAAAAATTTTTCCAAATTTCCAAGAAATGTTTTTTAAAATACTACTTTCATGCTACTATTTTTAAAAAATACCGTTTTCCATTGTATATTTTTAAAAATATTACTTTTATAAACGTTTATAAAAATTTAAATTTGTAAGAGTTTATAAAACATATATATAAGAATTATAAACAGATTATAAACTTTATAAAACTGTACAATATTTCTTGTAAAACTTTATAAAACATATTTTATAAGCCATTATAAATTTAAAATTTGTGACACCTATAAAATTATATTTTTGAAAATGAACATTAATCAGCGGTAATTTTGAAAGGTGGTATCATGAAAGTGTATTTCTTAAACTTTCTCAATTTCAAAATTTATAAATTTCTACTAACATCAACAAAAAAAAATAATTTAAAATTACTAGATTAAGAAAATTTATTAATTTAAAATAATGGTCACAATTATATAAATAATTATCTACAACTTATAACAAGTAAGCATGACAAAAATCAAATATAACCGTATTTGGAACCGTAATTGTACCGTTTTAAACCGTAACTAGACCGTAACCGTATATAAAGTTAAAAACCATTAACCATGAAAATATATTTGTTACCATTAAGAAAAATTACTAACTATAACCATTTTTTAACTATAACCGTATCAAAACTGTTATTCAACCGCAAAGTTACAATTTAACTCTAATCGTTTGAAATAAAATCAAATATGCTAATAATTAATTTTATATATAATTGAGATGATATACGTAAATTATGTTTAATCAGTTTACCAAATTTAAATCTAAAAATATATAGTAATAAAAAGAAAATTGTAAAAATAAATTAAAATGATAGTAATACTAAATATTGAATGTTTTACTAATATTCTTTCTTGAAAAATATAACTATTTTAAAAAAATATAACTATGTTAGCAAGGAGTGCCCGTCAACAGCCGATGAATGTCCACCACATAGATTTTACGGTACCTGATTGGGTATCTTAGTCAGTGTAGAAAGTGACATTTGACGACAAAAAAAAACACAGTTTTAATAAAATATTTGAGGTTTAAAATGAAAAAAAAACAGAAATCATATCATCATTATCGTGGAATGTGGATGTAACTAAATCCTAACTAAGGCGATCATATATTCATATACATTTTATTAGTTATATTAAAAAAAGGTTTCTATAGCCATTCAATAATGAGACTAGGCAATTTGGTGGCAAATAAACATTTTAAGTATCAACTTTTTAAATATAAAAAAGAACTAATAGAACTACATTTCATAATTGAATTAAATATAAGCTTCACAAATTTTTTGACATATATTATCATAACATATAAATATTTAGTTAGAAACATCATCATCAAGATAGCTAATTTTTATTTTTATTATTTCTATCAAAATATATAATTGCTTAATTATTTTCAATAAAATATAAGTAATTGAAAATAAGAAGATGTGGAATATGTAAAACTATCAGTAACTTTGATAAAAAGATTGAATTATCATTTCTTTTTTAATCATATTTTACATTATAAAACATGAACAAATTTCAATGCCTATTCTTTTTTAAATCATATTTTTGTAAAAACATATTTGATTATAAAAACGTAAAATTATTCTATATTATTTATATATAGTTGGACATTTAATATCTTATTGTTTTTATGTCTGGCTAATAACATTTTACTTTTTACTGAGTAAAAAAAATTAATCAAAACATATATGAAACCAATCAATAAACATATATCCAGACATAGTGCTGATGCAAAAACCTAGTTTAAGAACAAAAAAATATATACATTAAAAAACTATAAAGAAAGTAGTGGTTTTTGGTTTTTCATAAATTTAAATCGATAATAGAAATAATTATGATTTTATCTAAAACAACTATTTAAAATTTTAAATACAAATTTTGTAAACTAATTTTTATAAAACTCTATTTTATATTGAATCGAGTCATCGATTCGGGCGAATAGATTTTTTGCCGGCTAAATTCTAATCTCGGTTAGGCTGGTTGGACCAGCCGGTCTAGTTCTGTTTTAAAAAAAAAGTATTGTTTGGAACCGTTCGACATCATTTTAAACCAGGAGCAACAGTAATATTCTAACATGACATGTTTTTAGTTTCCTTTTAAAATTAATTGAAATAAAAAAAACCCATCTTTCAACGAAGACCGTCATGTTATTCTCTTTTTTGTCATCACCGTCCTATTTTTCTCCCTTACACACATTTTTCACGTTTTCTGCAAAGGAGACAATATATATATATAAGCGTGTGTGGCCCACCACAAGCCTCATTGAGTTCCATATATATATCTCACGAGAATTCAACTCAGACTTCACAATATTCACAATATAAACTCTATTGGCAACACCAAAGCTTTAATTCTTCTCGCAAACCCATTCTTCAGTTTCCTATTCGATCAAAAGATGGTTTGTGTTCTTGTTTTTCACCATGTTCTTGCTTAAATATCTATTTAATTGTGCTCACATTTTTTCTTTTTTTCTTTCTTAAGATTCTTCAGGTTGATGAAAACAACAACAACATCAATGGAGCTAGCTTTCATCTTGAGGTTCTTCAAAAAGAACCAGTTTTGGTCAAACCAGAATCCGAGACACGAAAGGGTCTTTATTTCTTGTCAAATCTTGATCAGAACATGACCGATGTCCTCGTCCGAACAATATATTGTTTCAAATCTGAGGAGAGAGGGAATGAAGAAGCTGTCCAAGTGATCAAGAAAGCTCTGAGTCAAGTTCTTGTTCATTATTACCCTCTTGCAGGACGCCTCACCATTAATCCTGAAGGTAATTGATTAAATACGACCAATGATTGCTTCGGTTTCGGTCTCTTTCCTTTGAAACTGAGACAATAACATAGATTCATGTCTTGATTATGGGATTCAGGCAGATTTACAGTGGACTGTACTGGAGAAGGAGTTGTGTTTGTGGAAGCAGAAGCAAACTGTAACATGGATGAGATTGGTGACATGACCCAACCTGGTCTCGAATCTCTAAGTAAACTTGTCTACGATGTTGTCGACTCAAAGAACATTCTTGACGTCCCTCCCGTCACTGCTCAGGTTTACTTTTTCTTCCTCCTTACGCAATCTTTTTTTTGTGTGTCTTTAGGGTTGAGATATGTTCTAAGTCTTTTAAATTGATTCGAGTCAACAGGTAACTAAATTCAAATGCGGAGGGTTTGTTCTCGGACTCTGTATCAATCACTGTATGTTCGATGGTATTGGAGCAATGGAGTTCGTTATTTCATGGGGTGAAGTTGCTAGAGGCTTACCATTAACAACTCCTCCATTCTCGGATAGAACCATTCTTAGTGCTCGAAACCCTCCAGAGATTGAGAATCTTCACCAAGAGCTCGAAGAGATCGAAGATAGATCCAACATCAACTCACTTTACACCAAAGAGCCAATTATCTATAGATCATTCTGCTTTGACCTAGAAAGAATCAAGAAGCTTAAGCTACAAGCAACAGAGAATAGTGAATCTTTTCTCGGTAACTACTGCACAACCTTCGAGGCGTTATCTGCTTTTGTGTGGAGAGCAAGAACTAAGTCACTAAAGATGTTGAGTGACCAGAAAACGAAGATTCTCCTCGCAGTTGATGGAAGAGCCAAGTTTGAGCCTCAATTGCCAAAAGGGTACTTTGGAAACGGAATTGTTCTCACGAGCTCGATCTGTGAAGCTGGAGAACTTGTCGAGAAACCACTGAGTTTCGCTGTGGGATTAGTCAAGAAAACGATTAAGATGGTTAATGATGGATACATGAGATCTGCAATAGATTATGTGGAAGTCACGAGAGCAAGATTTTCCTTTTCCTCCACGCTTCTGATCACTACATGGTCAAGATTGGGCTTCCACACGACAGATTTTGGTTGGGGACAACCGATTTTCTCCGGTCCAGTAGCTTTGCCTGGGAAGGAAGTGACTCTGTTCTTGTCTCATGGAGAGGAGAGGAGAAGCATCAATGTGCTTCTTGGACTTCCTGCTTCAGCAATGGACGTGTTTCAAGAAGAGTTTTTACAGATTATTAAAGAGCATGAACATGTTGTATGATAGCGATCAAGCAAGTGACTCTATTAGAGATTTTTCTTTCTTTTGGCTCCGAGTGAATTTCTATTTCTAAGTTCTTGTTCTGTATTGGCCTTGGTGTGTTTCTACATTAGTTCAGCTTTTTGTTGGGCTGACATAAACTGATTTCACGGGATTAGGTGATTACGTGGTTTGCATTACATCATTTTAAATGTAATGGGTTACTTTATTGGGTTTGATAAGCGTTTTCAAATATAATAATTTGGAGTTTTACTAAGAATAAACCCTCCTATGAATTAACAACGCTGAAACTATAATATTTTATTAATTTAAAAATCTATTAATTTTTATATAACTTATTTTAATTTGGAAAAATTTATTAATCATTCGAATATTTGTTTATAAAAGTTATATTGTATGCTAATAAATTTCACCTCAAAATTATAAAATCGAACTTCAAATTAATTATATATATTATTTTTTTTTTGCAAAATTATAATACAGAACTTCAAAATAATAATAACATGGTTTATGTTGTTAAAGTATATACACTATTTGCAAAATTTATATCAAAATAGTAAGCCTAAATTGTTTGAACCGAACCATTCAGCTTCCAGTTTTGACTATTTACAGCGAAAAATTGGGTTCACCGCGACAACTAGACACAAAAAAAATCTCAACAAAATTGAAATTAAACTATTTTCAATGGCTTGAAAATCTCCTACTTTTTTGTTTTCTTCTTCTAAATCATATATTTGTTCTTTTCCTAGATTCCTCCATTTTTCCGTTTTGTTTATTTTACTTTCTCAAATCGCTTCACAGTTCAGTCTGAGGATTTTCAAAATCTTAATTGGAGAAAATAGTGAGGTAGAACAGATCCAAAAGCGCATAACGTATAAGCAAAGGTAAACTAACTCTAGTGCAAGTCGCCTACCCCTTCAATCGTTAACTTTTCAATAGTCGATTCTTAGAAACCCGATCTCTCTTCAATTCTATAGGTTCTTCTCTCATCTCCAAAGCGCCAATTCGTGAAGTATGCATACACACCTGGAAAATTTTCATTTTTTTTACTGGATGATTGGTCGAACCTGTTCAATAGAAATTAACATAATCTATCTTATATTATTAGATCAACATAATATATCTTATTATATAAATTTTGATATTTCAAAGTTATTAATTAACAATTCGTGATATGTGTGAAGCTTATCAATCAGATTTTGATACATATAGATATATATTTTAAAGATAAAAATAAGATTATATAATAATTAGTAGTTTGTCATTGTGTGTGACTATATGTTAGAAACATTATTTTTGATGTAAAGTTATTTTTTGGCTTGAAAGTTTAATCTGAATTTGTTGGTTCATTAACATCTTTATTTGTATTCATCAATTATATTTTGTTTAAAGTAATATAATATTTAAATTTTGTTTAGCAATCCTTTGATACATCAATTAGTGGTAAGGGTGTGCACAAATTCATCTTCCCTTGTTGAGATGTTGATACAAACGTTTTAACCTTAGCTTCTTCTCGCTTTTTCACATGCTCCTTTGTTTGAGAAATCTGAGCATCTAAACTTGTTAATATGGGCATATAAGGAGTTGTACTTGTTGTTAAGGTCTTTGGTGTTTTTACTTTGATCTTTCATCCATTGCATCATCATACTCTCAAAATTTCTCTCTTGTTGAAACCATAGGTACCATGGCTTGAAAATCTTGTGGAACCGTGGCTGTTGCTTTGGCTGGTATGTTCCATCTTGTTAACCATGAAAATAATCTTGCTTAACTTATGATAGAGCACCTTGAACCACATTTTCATGAGAGTATAAAAAGTCTTGCGAATTCACAAACTTTTGCTTGAAAACTCAATTACCAAAATTATAGTTTTTCCCATCAATATAGTTCATCTTCTTTTGTCTCTTGAATTGTCCATGAATTCTTGATTGGCATCATCTAAAGGGCCATGCGCAGCTTCACAAAGGTTCGCACTCCTCGTTTTGCTCTTGAGGAGCTGAGCAACAAACCTCTTCAATTCTACAATTTCAAACATTGAATTTGTGTTAAATGATTTAGCTGTCTCTTCAAAGCTTAGGTGATGGTTACTATCACTTGTAGCCAAGTTCTCTAGCAATGCTTTTGCTTCAGCTATTTATCTTGTCATGAATTTCCCATTGCTTGTTATATTGAGAGAAAGCTTTTACATCTGCCTTAAACCTTCAAAGAAGATATTCTACAATCTAACTTCTTTGAAACCATGTTGTGGGAAGTCTTTTGTATTTTCTTTGAAGCGGTCTAAGAATGCATAGAATGTTTCGTGGGCACATTATTAAAACTCAGAGATCTTGTTTCGTAAAGTATATTCACTATTTTCTTGTTGTAAAACTTTTCGAAAAAAGTTTCTTTGAATTTAGCCCAAGAGATGATCGAATGCGAAGGAACTCCACTAATGGTGATGCTTAGTTCTTTTAATGCATCTAGATGATCTAACCCCTTCCTTCGAGGAAGATCACCAAAATTAATTTTGCTTCACCAAAGCGATTAAGTAAGGTTTTATTGCCTAGTTTAGCTTTTATTGTGGATAAAGATTGACTGGATTTCAAGTCAGTTAATTACTATATATTTTTCCTTTTTTTCAGTAAACTCTATAATATTAACAAAATTTTAAGTTTATATTTGTTAATTTTATGTTGTATATTCTTTTTATTTATATATAAATATATTTGATTTTTTTTTAAAATTATAAATTTTAAAAATTTGGACCAGTTCGACCAGTTAGACCGGTCCGACTAGCTATCCAGTAACAACTCTGAATCTGGTCCGGTTTTTAAAAAAAACACACACAAAATAAAATAAAAAAAAATTGAAAATTAGCAACAATAAGAAAAAAGAAAAAGTCTTGTGAAACAGATTATAAATTTCAAACTATTCCATGTCAGCATATTGGCATTATCAGATTATCCTCCTGGACCCAGATTCTGTGAGTCGTGTGTGTATTCTTAACCTTACGCTCGACCAAAAAAAAATATATTCATTTTTGGTTCTCGAATCACCAAAAATCGACTCTGATGACAACAGTCGCCTCCAGCTTCGTCTCCTTCTCGCCGGCTCTGCTACTGGTCAGAGAAATCGACCAAGATTCATCAAATCTCTCCTTTACATAACCTGTTTTCTCTAACATCTCTCGAACTCAACGATTTTTCAGGCCAAATCTCGACGGTCATGTCCCAACATTCGAAATCGATCTGCATCACTTCCCGTGATTACAGCATCGTCGTTAACCCAAATCGAAGCAGACACAACAACAAGCTTCTGTTCCAGTATCCTCTCAGAAAAACCAATCTCCGAGGTTTTACATAACATAACTCTAGCAGATCTGGATCCAGGAACTGCTAAGCTTGCAATTGGAATCTTAGGTCCATCGTTATCAGCTTTTGGGTTTCTCTTTATCTTGAGGATTGTTATGTCTTGGTACCCGAAACTTCCCGTTGAGAAGTTCCCATACGTTTTAGCTTACGCTCCGACCGAACCAATCCTTGTTCAGACCAGGAAAGTGATTCCGCCACTTGCAGGTGTCGATGTGACTCCAGTGGTTTGGTTCGGCCTTGTGAGTTTCCTTAGTGAGATTTTGGTTGGTCCACAGGGACTTCTTGTTCTTGTTTCTCAGCAACAAGTTAGCTAGAATGTGAGAATGAATTATAACTCCGAAAATACATGATTCTTCTACACTCTTTTGGCCTCTATTGATGCTATATCTTTGTGTGTGTGCAAGCTCATTACTCTTTGAATTCGGCATCGATGTTTTGAGACTTGAGCAGATTTAGGCTTGGGCATTGTAACTAAACCCGTGATCCGAACTTCGAACCAAACATATCAGAGGTTGCATATGTATATACGATTCCTTACACAAAATAGAACCCAACTCATAATCCGTAATGGATTATCCACTTGTTTATGCTGGTTTCACTTTTCTTCTACTCAAATCGAAAAAATCTAGATCCTAAATAAATACAATCTTTATTATCGTCTGTACGCGGGTGATCCAAAATTTGATATGTTCAAAATTAAATCTTTAATAACTGATAAGTGATAATCAATGGATATAAAAACTTATTTATGTGGAAAACTTATTTATTGCTCCAACGACATTGTAGTCTTGATGTTAAGTTTGAGAGATCGACCAGTATCGACTGACACTGACCGATATTACGAACGGATGTCTATTGAGGTTACAAAATGGAGATCAAAACTTAATCTTAGAGTTATTTTCAATATTTGCCAATATATCTTATATTTCTTAAAACATTACATTTACTTGTGACTATATATATATATAAATGTATTTGTCTTAATTTCAATAGTTATATAACTTATATCTTTACATACATTGTATCTTCTAGCTTTATGAGAATCTAATACAGTTTTTCTATATTGCAAGTTATGTTCATACAAATATCTACTATAACTCAATCTATATCGATCAATCTACCAACAGTTACCAAGAAAAATTAGCTAGGTAATAGCGATAAGAGAACATAATCTGAATTGTGAAAAACATGAACAAAGTCCTTTTTTATTACCCTTGAATCAACTATTACAATAAAAACTTGATACTAATACACTCTAAATTCTTAGACAGGCTAATGGAACAATGTAGCAATAACCAGTGATTCACCAACTTCGAACTTTCACTCAAGATTGAGGAAAAACTCTAATAGGGAGACCTTTGGCTGGTACTGGTAAAGGATCAATCACTATTTTATTTTCTTTTGGAAACACTTTTTCCCACTTAAACCTCTTAACAAGATGGTGCATAAATATAAGAATCTCTAGACGAGCATACTCTCTCCCTGGACACATCCTTGGTCCTCCTCCAAATGGAACATATGTATATGGCTTCGGACCACTTCCTTCAAACCGATTTGGCTCAAATCTCTCTGGTTCCGGAAAATAGTCTGGATTCATATGTGTCGCGATAGCACTCCAATACAACTATATGTTTATCAGCACATATATGATTTGAATGCTTGAGCATTAATGTATATGTTCGATATATTTTAAAAGGTTTGAAGTAGCTTTACCTTCCATCCTTTGGGAATGTAAAAACCCTCAAAGGAAAAGTGATCAATGGCTTCACGAAATGTGCCAGAAATAGGAGGAACAATTCTCATTACTTCACATGCAACATTCCATGAATATTTCATTTTCTCAATGTCCTCCCACTTTAATCCTTCGTTTAATTCCTTTCCCTTTAGTATCTCCTTTTGCTCTGCACTTCCACAATTAAGTTTCTTGAAAACTTGAAGGAAAAGAAAATTACTATTCAACATAAAGTAATACAACTTTTTATAAGTATCATCAATTCTAAATTTATAAAAGGTTTATAAATATGTTTTATAAAGTTTTATAAGAAATATTGAAAAGTTTTATAAATTTTATAACATGATTATAAATCTATAAATATACTTTATAAACTATTATAAATTTAAAATTTTATAAATTTCTATAGAAGTAATATTTTTGAAAATAGACAAAAAATAATGGTATTTTTGAAAAATGATATCATGAATGGTATTTTTGAAATTCTCCATTTAATTAGTTAGTCAATAAAGTATATATGTTGCACGGTCTACCTACATGGATTGTTAGTAAAAAAGTTTCAAAAGTATAATAACAATGATATTTTAGGCTTACTTTATTTGTTTTTTCAACATTATGCAATATGCCTAGTGATACATCGACGACTATTTCAATTTGAACAATGGTTAACAAAGCTCTAGGGTTTAACTATATTTATAAATGATCATTATCCGAATAAAAAGTCGTAAGATTTTGTCTCCATTTATAGCTGTCGTGAAGGAAAGTACAAAATGAAAAGGTTACACCTAAACATATTAAAATAATCTAAGACTAACATAAGAGATTAGAGAGACGCGTACCTTGTAGCACACGTTTGTAGACATCAGGGAACTCAGCAAGATAGCTGACAATGAAAGTACATACAATACTTGCTGTGTCATATCCTCCAACTAACAACCCAATAATCTTATCAGCGACATCTTCGTCTTTGGTCTCACCTATACTCATCAACAAGTGAGATAGGATGTCATGTTCCGGTGATGCTTTCCCGGCCTTTAGCTCTTCTTTCCTCAGCCTCATGATCGCAGAAACCTCTTTTCTGAGTAACCTCGATGCCTTGATGGCTCGGTTAAACCGTGTTCCTGGCAAATCTATTGGGATTGACAAGATCCCTGTCGCTACCATTTTGAATGGCTCTACTAGTTTCCTTACTCTTTCTGGTTCGTCCATGCTTAGGAATAAACGGCATGCTATCGAAAACGTGAACCTGCTTTCAGATTTTAATATTAATCATGGATTTATATATATATATTCCGAATGTATCAAGTGTCAATCCCAAACTTTTTTAAAAATGAAATATTTTGAAAAAATAAAAAGGTAATTTTTGTTGGAAATCCGAATATAATTTGTCGAAAATTTTAGACGGATTTCAAACTGTCTGAGATTTTATTTGTCTGTGTCTTCTTATAATGTTTAAAAACTTAGAAATATAATTTTTGTAGGAAATCTGAAAGAAATTTGTTCAAAATTTTCGATGGATTTCAAACCTTTGAAAATTCTATCATAAATGAGCTTCTTCTTTTTTTTTGCGAATGTATCATGTGTCAATCTAACAGATTATTTCAAAATATTTTGAAAAATTTTAAATATAATTTTCGTCAAAAATCCATAAAAATCTAGAAAAAGTTTCAATTGAAAGTCGTCAGTGTCAGAAAGGAGCATGTTTGTAGTGTTAAATCCAAAAAAAAAGGCAAACTAAAAAACATAGGCAAGATATATGAAAGAAGATGATATGCACATATATTACATACTTTTTAGTAAGAGGGAAGACAACAAGTTGATCTTGACTGGCCCATTCCGTCTCAAAATGTCTATCTGCAATCTCATCCATAACACCTACATACCTCCTCAAAGCCTCAGGTTTCAAGAACGGCATAAGAAGTGTCCTCAGCTTCTTGGCCTCCTCCTTGGAGCTCGTCTCCATTGAAGAAGGGAAGATCTTATTAACAGAATCTGGCCACCACGAGACCACAAGCTTGTTCTCGTTGGTGAATAGAAACTTGTTCCCTGAGACACCAGTCACTACCACTGTGGGAGAGCCAAAGATATGGGTCTTGAAGAGACATGAAGAGAAGCGACGAACTCGGTCGGTGATGAACTTCTCCGGATGGCCTTGACGACCAGCAGAGAGGAAGGAGAAACTCTCTCCGATTAAGAGAAAACCAGCCTTTCCAGGAGGAAGGTTAGGAAACGAGAAGTGTGATAAATGTTTTCTAAGGAAAAATAGAAGAGAAAGAAGAATGAGGCTGATGAAGAAAAATATGATTGTCAAATACATAATTTTTATTTCTTTTTCTTCTTGGCTTAGTTTACTTCTTTATTGTTAAGTAGATAGATTTATAGGCCTATGTGAGTTTGGGTTTTGGGGTTTAGTACAAAAACTAACATTTATGTAAACCAAACGTATTATACCAACTACCTTTGTCATAAATGTTTCTTTAATAAAAAATTAAAGTGTGAAGGTGAAAATATTAATCACTAAACTGTCTTTGGTAGGGATCACTAAAAAAAAAGTATCATATTTATTTCTGTCAATTTCTTGTTGGAAGATCAAGATATTTTCAAAATCTTCCCACCGTAATAATACCTATCAAAAGAGATATCATCCTTATTTCTAGCTTTGAAATCATGAATCAGTTTTAATTCATAACATAAGTGAGTAAATATGACAAACCTTTTTGTACTGTACAAAGCAGATAGGATGATAAAGAGTTTCTTCGTCTAATTCTTTTTTGTGGATAGATTTTTTTCAGAAGGAGATTCATTTGTAATTACTGAATATGATACAGTTCTAACATACTTCATCATCCATTGACATTATTGCTCTGCAGAGCCTAGTTTTTTGTATAGAAATACAAGAAATATCCATTCAATTTTATCAAATACTTTACCAATATCAAATATCAAAACCCATCAAAGGATCAAGGATGAATGCATATTGGAATTTAGAAATAACGGAATGTAACCAAAGTTTATTTTTTAATAAATTAAATCCAATAAAAAAATAAATTATTTCCAAATTACGAAAAAAAAGTTGTAATAACAAAAATAAAAATCCAATAAAAAAATAAATTAAATTGAATAAAAAAATAAATCATTCCCAAAAAGATTCGAAAACTAAGTTGAAAATTTTCAAAAATAAAATTCAAAAAATCAAAAGAACAATAACAGAAAATTACGAAAGACAAGACCTTACATCATGATTGAACTTAATTCCCAAAATTGTGAGGCTTTGTTACCGAACCGCTGGTTATATTAATCTCAGGGCTTTTAGGGTTTCGTGTTTCTTTTATATATATAGTGTTTTTTTATTAAATTATACTTATATAGTTGAAAACGATGTGATCTTATCTTCAATCTCCATTTACTCATCAAAGTTGTACAAGTACACGACCATTGACTTCATCGTATGAGAAACACAAGTGGGTAGAGAGAGGAAGAGCCACGTTAGAGAACGAAACCACCATTTGCCATGCACTCTTCTGTTGTGTTGTCCCAATCTCAACACGTGTCACTGTGTTTCTCATCTAAAGCCCTTTAGAGAGAGACAGAGAGGTTTTGCAACTCTTTGATGATTGTCTGAATCTGCGATGACATCTTAACTTGCTTGTCGCTTAATAAGGTTCGAGTATTTTCTTTTCTTTCTTGAAAGTTATGAATTGTGCATGATCCTAGATTGATGATAGTTGTTTTCAATATTAATAAATTCTTAGTTAAATGTTATGATTAGTCAATCCTCACTAGCTTATCATTTGGTCTAATGATCTACTTGGGATCATGGGAGCTGTTACATGAAACTTGGAGAGCTTTCAAAATCTCATTTGTAATCACGCTTCTCCATTTGTTGTAATCAGGCTCAAAAACCCTTGAAACCCTATGTAAAGTTTAAAATTTCTGTTTATGGCTTAGAGATTCTTTTGTTATGGCTTTTTCTAGATATAAACATGCTTGTTCTTACTACTTATTTGCAATGGCAGTGAATGTTACTATAGTTTAAGCATTATTCTGATGGAAGAAGACGCAACAGTGGATGGCAAAATGGGTTGGATTTGGAGGAAATGGATTAGTGTGATAAAGAAGGTTCTTGCAGCAGGTTTTCTTATGGCTTCTGCGCCATTCCTTGTTCCGCCGCTCGTTGTTGTATCCACCATCGCATTGATCTCGTCCCTTCCTTATTTTGTATTCTTGGCCAGCTATGTTTGTACTGAGAAGCTGATGAGAAAACTGCTTCCAGCCACTGCTTTTGGTGGAAGAGGTGATAAAATGGTGCTACTACGCCACAAGGTTGGTCACGGTGATATATATGATGATGGCATGGCACGAGTGGCTGTGAGTGAGCCGGTTTTTGTACAGACTGAGGAAGAGGAGACTGCTGCAATAGCGTTTAAGGAAGATTACAGAACACCCTTGAGAGTGACTAACATTGTTTTTGATGTATATCATACCCCTGTGGATGTTAGAAAAGAGTCAAAGAGCTTGTTAGAGAGTATTAGAGACGAGGGTAGTGCTAATGAATCACTTCATAGAGGAATCTCTGAAAAAGCTTTTGGAGAGGACAACAAAGAGTCGATAGATCCTAGTGACGCCAACGTTGGAGCAGGAGCTGAAGATCTATCAAGAAAGAAGAAAGTGTCTGGAACTACACATGAAGGTTGGTTATATATATGTTTATATAATGTGTGAATCTTTGAAATTAGCTTATGAATCTTCAAGTTCGTTTTGCAGGGGAACTCGAGTCTACTACAGCTGAAGCATCTAGACAGATGGAAATGGAAAAATCATCAAATGAGGTTAGTGTATTTTCCATTCATCCTATGATTCAACTAGTGAGTGTCAACATAGCATCACATTCCTCGTACGGGTGAATTGAATGGAATCAAATTGTGCATCCATGCTCCATTTTAGTTTCCATGTACACTTTCTGTGGTGTTATATGAGTGATGTTTTGGCCATTTGTGTTGAACTTGTCTGCTCTGTGGATTCGGGTTGCTTGCGTGTTTACATTCTGTTCCTGAGTATCCTTGGGCCAGTAACAAATTTGTACCTTCATGTATCTTGTAATGACTTAATAGTATTTTCAGGGGATAGTGTAATGGGTCATGGTGGGTCAATCAAATGAATAACTATAAGGACTGTTCAACTTAACTGTGTCAAAGTAAAGAAATTAGTCTAAGCATGAACCATATGTGTAGTCTCTCAAGATTAATGTAACATAGTGCAGTAGAACTTAACCAAGAAGCTTGTGGAAATCTGTATTTGTAGCAGTATCTGTGAAGCATGCTTGTCTTATTCTTCCTCCTTTTTTTCGCCGCGATAGGTATTAGAATGTTAATTGTGATCATGCATTGTGTTGTTTGATTCCCAACTCTTTGTCAAATGGGTTTTTCTTGTTTGCAAATGACTGTTAATGAGTTTAAAAGGTGTTTGCATGTAGATGAAGGTGTTATATAGCGAGGAGCAGATATGGGCAAAGCTGGAGACATTAAGGAAGATAGTCGGATACAGTGTCGCGAGGAACACGACATATTCAGAAGAACTTAAAGCACTTTACATGTTTATGGGTGTCGACTTGCCGACATCGATGTTGGAGGAAGAGAATCAAGACATTGCACAAGTCAGTGAAAGACTTTGCTTTCTAATGTCTGTTATTGGAGTAAAATAGAGTTTTTGCTGTTAATATATAGCTTCAAGACTCTGCTTTGGGACTGCTCAATGAACGTTTCTTCTATGTTTAACAAGAGACAATATATGTCAACTAAGAGATGTTATTCACCAAGGTGGAGGAGAGATCAAAAGAGATGAACAAGAGAGAGACTCAGTTTCAGCAGAGGACAATGCAGATAAATTATGGTTCACAAGACACATTCAATATCAATACGAAACAATTCAGATAAATAGATAACCAGAGAGAACAATATCAATGACAACAAACTTTTTTTTTTGGGGTTTATTTGTGCAAAAAGCACAATGAATAAGCATTTTCTGATCAAAAGCCCACAAGCCATGAACTAGTTTTGTTTCTTCTTGTCTCAGTACAACTTTGTTCCCAAACTTCCAGCAAGAAGATAGCACACTAAGGGAAAGAACAAAATAAATGAGAGTTAGGACCGCGGAATTAGGCAATACTTCCATAGTCCATCCTTCCATGAGATGTTGATGGAACATTCGGGACATGATGGTTAGTCCTACGTCCTCCTACACGACAATTCAAATTTACAGACCGTCTAAGACCAATCAGAAGCTGTTGAAAGGAGAAAAAGTTTTGTAGAGACAATTGATCATGAGTGAAATATTGTACCCCAAGGGACACCATTGGTATATGAGCTACTTCTGGGTGAGCGTTGGCCACCAGAACTAGCGTTGGACGGAGGAAGCTGAGCGTTTATGTAATTCCGATCCATAGCCCTTCCAGCATTTGGTCTCCCATGATTGATCCGTTGAGGTTGCTGTCCTAAGCGACTTGGAGAGTTCTGGGAGACATGAGTGAATTGTGATCCTGGCATAAGTTGGCCAAATCTACCATGAGGATCATTACTTGGAGGGCTGCCAATCTCTACTTGCGAAAAGACTTGATTGGGAACATATCTCCTGAAGTGTAGATTCAAAGTTACAAGTAATTAAGCCAATAAGATCCATCGAGACTGAAACAAAAAATAGCGATAAAAGGGGTTTGCAGGGCAGAAACTTGAATTTCCCTCTCAGAGCACGTTCAAGTGAAAAACAAAATATACGTAATGTCTGGAACATCGCATGTTCAGCTTCCTTTCTACTAGGCCACTGAATGTTGTAGAGTGATTTTTACCCTTCTTTATTGCTTCAGATTCACGTTCCCAAAGATTCAGTCATGTACAACGGTTCTGAGATACTATATAAAGCACTGAGTACTTTTTCTAATAGAATATATGAGTCCTATCAAGATGACTATATGCACATAGATACAATCAGGACTTCAGGAGGCATTAACATCAAGTATGGGAGTTTCTGCGTTTCTATATTCTAGTTGAAAATCCCTGGTCCAAATATAACATAGTTCTGATACTCAAAGCTAAAACATAGTGTTTCCTGACAAGTTAGAATCTATGGACGATGTAAGTTCTAAATATCACTGAAGTTCTGGTGGGGTGTATGTTAGTGCATTCTAACAGAGGTTCAACAGCAACAGAAAGAAAGGTTCAGCATACTTTCCCCAGGGTGTCTGTTAGGTTACCTTTGAGTTGCCGGATTTGATGATGAGGTTGAAGGATTACTGTTGAACCTTCTGGAACTGGAGCCATCTGTTGAACCAAGTTGCATACTTCTGCTGAATGCATTAGCAATAACACTCTCATCTGCGCTATCTTCTTCTAGGAGCAAGTCATCACTGTACCATGTACAAAAATGTGCATATTAGAACCTCTTAAGGATTGGAGGCAAACATGTAAATCTGAAAACAGAATTTTGACATACAAAAAGTATCATATGCGACTGTAAATAACAAGAATGAAATGAGGTTAATATCATTTCAGCTGGAAGATTAAACAAAACAGAGAATAACATAAGGTAACAAAGAACGATTGCCCAAACAAATAGATATTATTAGGCCACTGATTCTAGAAGCCACTCCATTGATCGATTTTGATACAGTTTCAATGCCCATAAATTTGTCTATCTAAGTTTAAAACCCACTACCAGTTAACGATGATGAGAGATCAGGGCTGACATGCCTGGTCCGGTATGGTTGGAACTGAAGGCAATACAGAAGCACAATATCACACATATTCTATAAGCCTGCAAGTTTTGTTCAAGTACACAACATACACTGACAGACGAAGAACCTTGACATCTTATAACCTGTAAATTAGAGAATATCTTGTTTACTTGCCTGTAATTTGGGTCCCAATCTCCTGGATCAGGCACTGATAAAGCATTTTCCGGACTCTCAATATGGGGTCCAGTACTGGAAGGGTTATGCATATTGGACCGCAGGGATGAGCTCGAAATGTTATGAGTAGAGTACCCAGAACTTAATGTAGTGCATCCTTGAGTCTGTTTACGGTTTTGGAAACCAGGATCCATTTGTCGGTGTGAAAGTGAGCCAGAGAACTGTCCAGAATATCCCTCATTTTGATGAAAATTATCCATCCCATGGCCTTGCGCTTGTGACAAGGAAGAATCCTGAGACTGAGAACCTCCAGAATATCCAACGCTTTTTCTTCTGTTAAACTGACTGAATGCAGCCATTTTTCCTAAAGGAGACCCGTGAGAACTGTTTCTTACAGGAGATGTCGGACCATGGTGTCCAGGAGATCCAGATAAAAATTGATTGTTTGCATTTGGTGGAGTAAACTGTGATGGACTAGTGCCGAGGGGTAGTGGAGCAAAATTTCCTGCAGATGGACTTGTACCTAAGCCATTTCCATGTGGGTACTGCATAACCCTACGTCTGGCATCAGGACTAGTTCCAAGCATTGGGACACCACCTTTGTTTTGCATGTATAGGCCAGCATGATTCACAGGAGAATAATAGGCAAACATATTGCCGTTCTCTCCATAGCTCCCATAGCTACTTCCCTGTATAGTACCATCATTGTAGCTACCATAGCTTCCGATACTCCCATAACTATTTGCATGTGAATAAGGTATCATCTGAAAATGGGGACTATTGTGCATTGGGATTCTGGTTATCCCTGATACCTATCAGAGAAATAAATAACTTTAAAAAGGAGGTGCACAAACAACTCGAAGGTGCTACAAATATTCTAAAGAGACAAAGAGTCATACATGAGGAGAAAGACCAGCGGCAAACCAGTGCCCTCCACCAGGATGATGGTCTACTTTGATATTTTGAGCAACATGCTACAAAAAAAATGAAAGACAGCAAGAACCAATTCAGAAAATAGAGGAGCTTTTCACACACGTCTCTCCACAAGAATGAATCATTTTGTCATTCAGCTAATTTTCAGCAAGATCTTTTAACTGTGAAGCATTTGTATCCACAACAGAAGATTGAAATATCGGAAGAATGTGCTAGAAGATAAAGTATCTTCAATCCATCTCATGATTGTTTGGTTTAGAAAATGATGAAATTAAACTATCATTGTTGTTACAACATGGCCACACAAGAAGTTTGAGACCTGGGAAGGAATTTCATCTGACTCACCACATGAGGTGTTTCTGGCGGAGGATTGTATGGGCACGTAAAAGGTTCCCCAGTGATAAAAGGGTGCTTAGCGGCCTACAGAAATAAAAAGTAGATGTTTATCCATTTTTTGGTAGCAAGATAATATGAAGCCTTTAAACTAGATATATAGATGACGTTAGCCAGGAAGTTAAATACCTGAAAAGGTGACCAACGTTTTGCTGGATCAAATTCAACAAGTCCTCTCAGAAAGTCGATAAGAGCTAACCGGATTTGAGTTTCTGTGATAGTTCATGAATATAAAACAAACCAGTCACCATAGAAGATAGTCGAGTAATTATCCGTAGGAACTTAATAACATCAGAGGGTCCTGACTTTACCTTTGACTACATCGTCTTCAGGCAAGTTAATCTTGTAAGGATATCCTTTAACAATTTCTTCAAGGTTCTTATGGCGGAAGTACTGTTTCCCAAGTTCTGGCTTTTTCTTTTCTCTCTGGTTTAAAAGTAAAGAAAGGCACGAGACATCCACAGAAAAATCAACAAAGTCAAATCTTAATGACTATCTCAGAATAATATTAATTTCCTCATGAAAAACAAAACCTTCTTTGTTTACTGATATAATTGTCTTCCTTAGTTCTCAATACTCGTTTTGATATCTTTATTTATTTCAGAGGTCAAGCAAGAATTACTTACAGCTTCAAACTCTTCTTCCGTCAGTGCCATATAAGCACTTTTGAGGCCACCATACGTTCCACCATTCCCTAAATTGTGGACACTCCCAACACATTTAAAGAACTTATTTGTACTTTTGGCTTCCTTGAGCACATAATCTGGTGGTTGCTTGCTGGAAAACAATTTGACTTAAAATTGATACAATCACACAGAAAAAAGGCAAGAAACAAAATAAGGAAAGTTGCTCGTTCCTAGAATTCTCGACACTTGTTGCTTAAATAAAAGCGAGGACTTATAGTTGCACAAACGTTGAGAAGCTAAAATAAGGACTGGCAAATACAGAGGGCAATGAAAGAATGTCCGTAAGCACCAAGAGAAGGCGAACAACATAAAATAAGCGCTACTAGGAAAATTATTTGTTGTAGAATATATGAAACAAATAAATGAAAGAGTACGAGTATTGACAATCGAGGGTGCAGACCCCCAAAAATTCCCTGACCCCTATAATTATAGACTGCTTGCTCATTTACCAATTTCAAAATAAAAGATCATACCCTAGTGTTTCAATCATACGCCTCAAGATATCAAATTCTGAAGCTCCTGGAAACAGCGGCAGTCCAAGAAAGAGCTCGGCGACAATGCAGCCAAAAGACCACATATCAATAGCTGTAGTGTATCTATATAGTGGTTAAGCCTCAACATAGAATCTCAAGATTCTTTAAGATATCATGTACCATAGGAAGAAAAAAAGCAAAGAACTTTTGTTTGCAGTCAAATAATGCGGGATACAACAAGTTGCTGGAACTATAGCAACTAAGTTATTTGCCTAAATAGATCAATAAGAGTCACAGACCAAACAAAATTATGATGACCATCATGCCAATCTCCAAGGTCAATGATACATTGCAGCACCAACGACTAATTGAAAAATTATGTTAATTTTTTATTATATATAAATTAAAAAGGATACTGGTACCCAAGTAAAACTTCTGGCGATCTGTAGTAACGACTCTGTAGAAAAATTAATAAGGCAACTTAATTCATTTGTTTGGTTTGACATAATAGAATAGACCAATAAACAGGAAGCAAGAAGAAAACCTGAATATATGAATAGACAGTCCTATCTTCCGTGCACGCTGATCCAAAGTCGATTATCTTAATTTCAGTTGGCTTCACACTGATGCAATTGTAAAACAAAATTCAACTTTATTGAGGTTATTGATTCCAGTTGTGAGAATAGGATTGGGGCTATAAATTAGACCTGGCACACAGAAGAATATTCTCTGGCTTCAGATCACAATGAATTATGCCAGCATCTTTCAAAAGAGCCAAACCAAGTAAGATCTATGGGACACCATAAGAAAACAGTAGATACAGTAAATTCAGGTTAAAACAAACAAAATGGTGAAAACAAAAATCTGGGAAATCTAAATACCTGCTTAGAGAAGAGCTGGACTATGCTTAATGAGAGGCCTCTAAATTGATTTATCTTAATGAGCTCATACCTGAAACATAAATTACCAAGGACAATGGAATTATCATCAACAAAAACTGTATACAGTTCGCATGAAGGACATAAGAGGACAAACATATAATAATAAAGAAGAAAAGAATAACTTCAGTTAAAAAATTACAGATTCATGTCGAGAAGTTCAAAGCATATGCACAAATGACGTTGATGTAAGAAGTAGTCATATATGCGAACAATATGGTGCTTATCCTCTGGATCATACTTCTTGTTTAGCTACACAGTCAAGCGAAAAGTATGAGACAGACCTCATACGATTTTCAATAACAAGAATACTAATAGAAAGGATCATTCAAGTACATAAGAATCACATACCGTTGTCAAGATAGATACTTCAACCAGCGCCTGCTGATAGTATGCAGGCTGGTTTTTTATTACTTTTACAGCAACAAAGCTGTTTGTCTCAGGAACCCAGCATTTAGCAACCTGACCAAACGTCCCATGGCCAAGAAGATCCTTGACAATGTATCTAAGAGCACGAGTGAAGCTTGATCAAAAAGACATCTTTTGTAGATAAAAAGTCGTTCAAATTTTATACCTATAACAGTATCGATGAAATGAAAACTGAAGATAAATAAGACAGTAGCAAACCTCTGCCGTGAAGCTGAACTGCACAAATCATCATTTACAGCCAGAATTAGGTCCGAGTTGACATTATCAAAGCCATCATTGAGCACACCAACCGATGGAGTAGTCAAGTACCGCTTGGGATTCAACTCTCCTCTATATTTGAAATGCGGGTTGCATATTTTGTATGTCTCAACCAAGCCCCTAGTTAGTCTCACCACTAGCTGCAAACAGACCGATATATCAAAGTTAATTTGAGCACTGAAAAGTATTGCAATAGCGACAAAAATCTCGGCTGTTCCCATCCTTAAGTAGATATAAATTTCTGCTTTCTTGCCATAATAGTGATCCAGTGCAAGAAGAGGTAGATAGATGACAGGAAACAAGTACGCGTAAAGTCATGGCAAGAAGACAACAACATTAATCAATTACTTCCAAAACCTTTACCAGCTACCACAGCAGAATGACGCCAAATTGCAGTGGCTAGAAAACTAACCGGAGGCGCATTAGTAAAGAAACTTTCTATATTCTCCGCTAGACAGTTTCACAACAAGGTCAAGTTAATGTCGATAGTATTCGTTCAAATGATCCTCAAAGCTTCCACCAATTTCCTTAGCAAAAAGTTAACTAGTGTGCACAAACATCCCATATGCACAAAAGTGAAAGGAGTCTTGAGCCAAGTAATAATCCACTACCTCTGTAGCAGCTAAGATTAATGCACACTCATTTATTACAGTCAATTACACTGCATAAGCCATATCCAATCATTCAAGCGGGACCCACAAAATAAGAAATTAGCTAAAAGATTGGAAAAGAATAAGCTGCTTTTAGTTGGACGATACCTAAAAAGCATGAAGGGGCAGTAGATAACTCTAACCCAACGCTGCATTACCAGTGACATATATGTTGAACTATACATCCTTCACCGAAAGTACTATGGTAAATGCATCCTACTTAATGCAACCCATTATATAGTATAATTTCGCTTGAATTATAAACCAAGTTTATCATTAAACCTCCTTTATTACTACTGTAAGAGAACACATACTAGGCTATTTGTAAGAGAGCACATACTAACGTATTCGTAAGACTGTCATGCATTACTGGACCTAGAGCTAGTTCTGGCAGCTTTACAAACAACATTGGCTTACTGACCCAGCAGACATCCGTACACACTACACCAAATCTAAAAAAACGTAAACTTTGCAAAATGAAAAAAAAAAGAAAACAAGTATCACATGAAAAAGCTTGCTTTGATGCATTCAGAGATGACATGAAATTTGCAGAGCTCCATCCCAAAACAAAAAAAAGGAAGAAAGTAAGAGCAATACTCACCGGCTTCTTCTTCACAACACCACGCAATGTCTGAGCTTTGATATCAGACGCATTATGTGGGATATAACGTTTGAAAACCAGCTGAATTGGCTCCCATGGTGTTGATGCAACTCTAGAGCCCATCTCACGAGCTCCTGACGCACCACTATCAATGTCACCCATGATCGAAACGAAACAAAGTAAAAGCACCCAAACCTCAATTGACCACACCAAACTCTCTCATCCACACAACTTGAGATAAATTTACAATCGAACAATTCAACTTATCCCTCTAAAGAGCTCAGAAATTAGGAGTTTGCGATGATCAACGGAGAAACCCCGATTGACTCTAGTCCCATGCCCCTTTTCTTCATCAAATCAAACCCAAGTCAGCGCACTCGAAACCCTAAATCGATCCATCGAAGTATCGATAAATCAACAGAAATGTATTGAAAGAATCGATTTTTATGGCGTCGGAGGAACAACAGCAACAAGGTAAAGCCGGATAATTTCAACTATGGTTCAGAGGAGAAATTGAAAATCGGATGGCGAAAGAATCGTAGCCCCAAGTGTAGGGGATTGCGAGGAACGCAACGACGGCAAAGAGATGGATTTTAGAGTTTAGTAGAGAGAGAGAGAGAGATGGGGGTTGAAAGAAAAGTGAAGCTTTTGATTTTTGATTTTGATTTTGATTTTGGTTTTGAATTTTTCGTCTGAGGAAGATGACTCGATGTGTTCCGTCTCCGAAACGACAACTCCTGATTTTTGTTCTTTCTTCTCCTTCGTCCAGGAGGAGATTATTTTATTAGAATAAATGTATAATCCATATAAAGTTTGTCTCTTATAAAATAAATAAAAAACATTTTAAGATAAAATTTTATTATTATTTTAATTAATATGTGATTTCAAATACATTATTTTTTGATATATTTGATTGTATTTATTTTCTGAATCCAACCAGAATAGTTTGTTTACTCGGAATACACTAAAATCAGATTTATTTTGTTAATTACATTTAACTAGTATTGTTGTCTTAGATTTGTAACTATAACTGCTAATATTTTAAAAATTCATGCATAAATACAGATATTTACAAGATATTAAAGCCAATATAAACGAGAGGATGGAGAAACTTTTTCTGCAACTATAATGCTGACATACATCAGGAAGCTTACCGGGTTGGAACTAAGAGATGTTGGTTATAAAAGGGTTGTCAGAAAGATAGCCCTAAGAAGATGAGTTGTTTGAAGATCAATGAGCAATACTAGCAGGTCTGACGAACAAGGTCAAATAATAAACGAAAAAAAACTCGTTTAAAGTCTACTAAGGTGTTTGTACCTTCTACTAAAAGTGTGATGGCTCTCCAGTAATCACACAGTTCTCAATGATTAGAATTGTCAAAGATTCTGATGCAATCATGGATTATGGTATTAGACCGCTCGATCCACGGTTGGATCATGTATTTGAGGAAGACGAACCATTCGACTAATTAGAGATTGGCTAACGGATTCCTCGACCAAATAGACCTGACAAGACGAATATTGAGCCACAATTGCCTTTGAACAAGTCGAATCCGAAGATACTTGCATTGACCAAATCCTGATTAAAGCGGAACGACCTGACCAAGTGTAGATTCGGAAATGACGACCTGGCGACCACTCCAACGACTGGAACCGAGCTATCTATCACCAAGTGGTACTTCTAAGACGAGTGATCGAGATAGATTATCGATGCATCGGGCTAGATTTGAAGCTGATCGAGATATCTTACCCATGGGCCGAACTGGCAACCATGACTTAACAGACGATGACCCAATGATATTTTCACCCGGTCAAATGACAAGCTCCCATTGTAAAAGTCTTCAAGAAGCAGTAACACTTGCCTTGGTTCGTGAATTCAATGTCACTCAAAATGGACCGACTAAACCAACTCCGTTTACCGTGTTGGTCGCCTCATAACCTGTTTAGAACGACTGCGCGCTCGACCGCAATGGCCGAGTCAAGATTGACAGTGACCAACAGTTCGGCGCATTAAAATCCGACCAAAACCAAATCTGCATTAAAGGCCGACTAAGACCGCGACTTTAATGCTCTTGATTTTCGTTTATTTTCTTTGATTCCAATAATGTTTTTCCTAAAATTTTCACTATAAATTGGCATTATATTTGTCATTTGTAGACACAACATTTTTTAGTGCAAAGTTCAATCATTCGCAAAGTTTTTTATCCAAACGAATCAATCATTCTTCGACAGTCTTGTCTTTCTCTTTTGCCCCGGAGGGTTCCATCAAAATTATTCCTTCCAAACGAGTCGTCTGATCGATTTACCCGCACCGATCCTTTTTTCGCCGCTCGTGTTTAACACTCGTGATCATCTCCTTATAAACTTTCTCTCGGTTTTCTGTGGCTTTTTGTCTTGGTGAGAATTACCCTTCTTTTCGACCCTAAGGATTTATTTATAAGCATTTTGGGTCGACAACCATCCTTACAACCGATGCAACCATTCGAAAGGGCATGTGCCCCTTCACGGGTAACTTCCTGCAACAGCTTCCACACGGTTGGTTCGTGTGTAGTCGAACCAACTCGGCTAGCTAGTTTGGTAGCTTATCCAGCTGGCCCAGCTTTCCATCACTCCACCTAGCTGGGTCGAGCTACCGGTCGACCATCCCAACTAGCTTCGGCTTGTCGGTCAGCTCCATCCATCTCAGATCTTTCCTTTTCTCTTGGTTAAATCTCCTTGTGACTGACTTAACCCATAATCTTGACCATGGAACGTTTAGTTCATCAATCGATCCGACCTACTGTCCTAGTCATCTTCCCATAGTTGTGTTGACCATGGAACACTTAGTTCATCAATTGTTCGGCATGCTCCATGTCCTTAAACCATTCCGGAAAATCCGCCTTCATTTTATTCTTTGTTTCCCACGTTGCTTCCTCGGTTCCATTACAGTCCCAAATGACTTTAACCATTCGTATCGTTTTTCTCTTTGTTGCTTTTTTTCATCCTATCTTCGATTCGGATTAGTCTTGTTTCAATGGTGAGATCCTCTTTTAACTCTGCAGGAATTTCAGGCATTATCACGTTTGGGTCCGCCAAACACTTCCTTAGTTGCAAAACATGGAAAACGTTGTGGAACGCTTTCATTTCTTTCGGCAGATCTAACTTGTAAGCCACTGCCCCCAACCCTTTCTAGTATCCAGAATGGTCCTATGTACCTCGGATCCAACTTTCCCGTCTTCGAGATCCTTGCTTTATATCCTTTCAACGCTTGTCTTCGTTAATGTCCCTTGTCGCAATCTGTCCAACTCCATCCGTTTTCCTTATGGCTATTAAATGTGCGGATTTCGTAAGTGTATCCACCACTACCCATACAGCATCCTCTCCGGCCCTCGATCTTGGCAACCCTGTTACGAAATCCATCGTGATGTGATCCCACCTCCATTCTAGAATGGATAGATTTTGCAACATGCCGCTAGATACTTGGGTTTCGGCTTTCCCTAATTGGCATGTAGGGCACTTAAAAATCCAGTTACCTACGTCCCTTTTCATTTCCACCCAGTGATAGTACCTCTTTAGGCAATGATACATCTTACTCATCCTGAGATGTATCAACAATTTAGATTGGTGCGCCTCTTTTAAGATTTTTTCCTAGAGTTTCGGGTCGTCTAGCATACATATTCGTCCACTGACTAGGATTGTCCTGTTATTTAAAACCTGATATTCCGTCCCAACGTTTTTGGCTAACTTGCTCAAAGTTTCATCCAACTCCTGAGAACCCTTGATACGGGTGAGCATGTCAGCCTGATCAGCTGCACTCAAACCCAATGTCTCGTGTTCACTGGTTAGAACGTTCAGGTGTAACGCTCTTAACATGTGAACAAGCACTTTTTCATCCTTCTCGGCGGCCACATCTGACCGCCTCCTACTTAAGGCATTCGCGACTAAGTTTGCCTCTAGGTCGCAGTCGGCCACCAGCTTCATCCATCTTCGTTGCCTTAAGTTTAATTCTGGCTGAGTGAAGATGTACTTCAGGCTTTTGTGGTCGGTGAAAATCTGTACTTGGACTCCGTACAGATATGACCTCATATCTTTACTGCAAACACTACCGCAACCATTTCTAGGTTATGGGTAGGATAGTTTCCTTCATGCTTCCGGAGTTGCCTGGAGGCGTAAGTTATCACCTTACCCTTTTGCATTAATACACAACTGAGTCTGGTTATGGAAGCATCCGTATACACTACGTATAGTTCGCCCTCTTCCGGCAGAGCCAAAACTGGTGCACTAGTGAGGATATCCTTCAGCCCCATGAAGCTTCTTTCGCATGGTTCGGTCCGAACGAACTTTGTGTCTTTTCCAGTAAACTGGGCCATCGCTTCAGCTAAGCTTGCGAATCCGTTCACAAATTTTTGGAAATACCCTGCCAACCAAAGGAAACTCCTTACCTCAGTGGCATTCCTTGGTCGCGGCAAATCTTGGATAAACTTAATCATATCCGAGTCCACCGCAACTCCTTGATGCGACACGATATGTCAACCAATACTCCTTTGCCAGAAGTTGGACTTGCTCAGCTTCGCATATAGTTTATGCTCACTCAACCGTCCAAGGACGGACCTTAGATGATTTTGATGAGTTTCTTGGTCCTTAGAATAGACGAGTATGTCATTTATAAAGATGATCACAAACTCGTCCAAGTAGCCCCAAAAAATCTCATTCATCATCTTCATGAATGCCGCTGGGGCGTTGGTCAAACCAAAAGGCATCACTACGATCATAGTGCCGTACCTTAACCTAACGGCTGTCTTTCGAACATCTGTCGGATCTACCGGGATTTGATGATATCCCGACGTTAAGTCAATTTTGGAGAACCAAGTCGCCCCTCGGATTTGATCCAGCAATTCATCAATGCGGGGTAAAGGGTACTTGTTCTTGACTATAACCCGGTTCAAGCCCCTGTAATTTCTGCATAGCCGGAAGCTGCCGTCTTTCTTTTTAACAAACAGTACGGGCACACTCCATGGCGAGCTACTTGGTCGGATGAACCCTTTTTTCAACAACTCTTCTAACTGCTTTTTAAGCTTTGTCATTTCGGCCGGGGACATTTGATACGATGCCTTGGGAAGAGGAGCTGTTCTGGGTTCGATTTCGATGGTGAAGGGATCAGACCTGTTCGGGGGTAAACGCGTTAAAGCCTGAAATACGTCCGCAAAGTCTCTCACAACCGGAATGTCCTTCACCTTCTTGTCCTTCCCCACTTCTTTGGTGGTAATGGTAGCCAAGTAGGCTTCACACCTTTTTTTGAGAATTCGTTCTACCTGAATTGCCGAGACCACTAAGCTACCCGACGTTGGCCGAATCCTCTAAAACTCTTGTTTCTTCTCTTCCCTTTCGAACTGCACCCGCCCCCGATGACTGTCAAGGGTTGCCTTATATTTTCTTAGCTAGTCCATTCCCAATATCTCTTCTTGATTCTTGAGTTGGATAATGACTAGATTGGCGGGCATATCCACGCCCCCAATACTCATGGATATGTCCTCGACCATACCCGAAGACTTCATTCTTTTGCCACCACAACATTTACAATGTTAACATCGTTATTTGTTCCCCTTAGAAATTTTCGAGCTTGGTACATGCTCGCATTGTTTTCAAGCTTGGAAAACAATGCCCATGACTTCCGAGCTTGGTTCACGACCCTAAGTTAGCCCATGACTCATGATCTGCTCGGTTCACGACTGGCATGACTCACAAGGTTAACCCATGGCCGAACTCACCTTTGCGGAAGGGTCCAGTGTTCCGACAGTCTTGTCTTTCTTTTTTGCCCCGGAAGGTTCCATCTAAATTCTTCCTTCCAATCGAGTCGTCTGATCGATTTACCCGCACCGACCCTTTTTCCGCCGCTCGTGTTTAACACTCGTGATCCTTTTCTTAGAAACTTTCTCTCGGTTTTATGTGGCTTTTTGCCTTGATGAGAATTTATCTTCTTTTTGACCCTAAGGCTTTATTTTTAAGCTTTTTGGGTAGACAACCGTCCTTACAACCGATACAACCGTTCGAACGGGTGTGTGCCCCTTCGCGGGTAAGTTCCCGCAACCGCTTCCACACGGTTGGTTCGTGCGTGGTCGAACCGACTCGGCTAGCTAGCTTGGTAGCTTACCCAGCTAGCGCAGCTATCCATCACTCCACCTAGTTGGGTCGGGCTGCCAGTCGACCATCCTAGCTAGCTTCAGCTTGTCGGTCAGCTCAATCCAGCTCAAATCTTCCCTTTTTTTCTCTTAGTTAAGTCTTCTTGCGACTTTAACCCATAATCTTGACCATGAAACGCTTACTTCATAATCGATCCGACCTACTGCCCTCGTCCTCGTCCCACGGTCGTCTTACCGATCGAGGATGCTACATCGTTAGTGTACGATAATAAATTCAAAATTTTTCATGTTGAATTTAGTGAAGACCTCACCTTTTACTATAGAAAAGAGATGTAGCTATAAATGATTTACTCTTCCCAAAATTATATTGATACTGAGATTAAATACCAAGATCAATCTTTCTTTGTTACTTTGGTGTACGATGCCCCTGCTAAACATCAACATGTGGAAGTTTGGAATGAAATATCACATTTAGGAGCAGGCAGATATACAACATGGTTGTTAGTAGTAGATTTTAATGAGATTCTTCATCACATAGAGAAGAGAGGTGGTCCCCCTCGTTTTGAAAGTTCTTTGGTCGAGTTCAAAAGCTTCGTTTCACAGAATGGCTTATGGGATATTAACCACCCTTGTAACTCGTTATCATGGCGTGGTATGAGATATGATCATCTAGTTCATGCACGTGTGGACCAGTCAATGCCAACTAACTCATGGTTGGAGATGTTTCCATCAGGCAGAATAGAGTACCTAAGGTTGAAGGCTCAAATCACAGACCAGTAATGACTTATTTGGATGATACAAAGATGAATAAACCAGGTATATTCAGGTTTGATAACAAACTCCGGGAAAAAAGAAGAGGTGTTTGATTGCTGAGTTTGGGTACACGAGGGAGTGGATTTTGTGGAAGCGAAGATAAGCAAGTGTAGGTCAGGTTTAGTTAAATGGCCTAAAGAACACCATATGAATAGTGTGGCTGCTATTAAGGAAGCTCAAAAGGCTTTGGAGATTGTTATGTTCGGTTTAACTCATGATCAAGAGCAAATAAGTCTCTTAACTTCGGCCCAGGAAAATGCATACAAAGATAAAAAAATCTTTTGGAAATAAAGAAGTCGAGTGTTGTGGTTACTGGGACAGAAACATATCATTATTTCATGCTATTACAAGAAACATGAGAGTTTGCAATAGGATGACAGTGCTAGAAGATGAATCAAGATATGCAAAATATAAGGAGCCGGACATAACTTGGATAATCTATGATTATTTCTGAAACATCTTTTTTTTTAATGGGAATGACGAGGGTGATGTCGTGGATCAGGTGCTCTCTCCTTTGGTATCCTAAGAATGGAATGACACCCTCATCAAAATTTCAAATGACGAGGAGACAAGATTAGTTGTGTTTGATATCAATGTTGGGAAAGCCCCTGGACCAAATGGGTTCTCCTCTAGCTTCTTTCATTCATACTAACAAATAATATGTCCAAATATCTCCTCTGACGTTCGTCGCTTCTTTATTTCAAGAGTTTTCCATTAAGTCTAAATGAATTGAATGTTCGCCTAATTTTAAAGATTGAGAATACGAGGAAAGTCGATGATTATAGGCCCATTGCTTTGTTTAATGTGTTTTATAAAATAGTTGCGAAGATCCTAACAAAGCGATTACACTTGATCCTACCTCATCTAATCTGAGAATCAGTCAATGTTTCTACCAGGGAGAGCCATCTCATATGATGTTCTTATTACACATGAGATTATGCACTATCTGCGAAAGTCTAAAGCAAAAATAAGAGGAGAAATTGCGGTCAAAATGGACATGAGTAAGGCTTACGATCACATAGAATAGGAGTTCTTAAGAAGGGTTTTGCAAAGACCTGGTTTCCACAGTATATGGGTTTCGTGGATCATGGAATGTGCGGCGACTGTATCTTATTCGTTCTTGATGAATGACATCCTCCAAGAAAAAGTTATACCTTCATGTGGCTTAAGACAAGGTGACCCAGTATCTCTCTCTATATTTGTTTATACTTTGTACTGAAGTGTTGTCTAGAATGTCCAATATATCTGGACCTAGGAAGAAAAAGGTAAAGCAAATCCTGCGTATCACTCAAGAGGGAGGTACTGAAAAGTATTTAGGGCTTCCAAAGCACTTAGAACATCGTAAACACAATATTTTGCATCCATTGTCAACATGATCAGGTAACAAGCACAGAGCTGGCCTACATGCTTCCTGAATCCGGCTGGTAAACAAGTAATTTTAAGTCAGTGTTATCTGCTATGCCAACTCATGATATATCATGTTTCGAGATTTCGCTATTGTTGTGTAAATTGATTGAATCAGTGCTGACAAGGTTCTAGTGGGACAGCAAACCTGACTCTCATAAGGTGAGCTGGATAGTTTGGTAAAAACTTACATATCTAAGGGATACAGGAGGGCTTGGCTTTAGAGTCCTTGAAGCTTTTAACAACTATTTGTTGGCAAAATTAAGTCGGAGGTTAATTAAGGAGCCTTATTTTGTTGTTGCAAGAGTCTTAATGGAGAAGTATTGTCATTCAAATCCATTTTCGGAGTGTGGTGTTGCATCTAGTGCCTCGCATGGCTGGAAAGGGATATTGAAGGGAAGGAATGTGTTAAAACAGGGGATTGGTTGGGTGATTGGTTCGGGAGATGCGATTAATATATGGACTGAGCTTTGGCTCTCAACATAAAGGCCACTGAGACCTATGGACCCGCCTAATAGTTCATAATTTTCGTTCATTCTATTTTATGTTTATTCCTCGATAGTCTAATGTAAGGACTCATTCGATTGCGAAGTACATTTTATGCAAATTAGAGATGTTTGATTTTTTTGATTTGAATAAAATGAAAGGTTGTGTGATAAAAAAAAATCTTTGATATTTTTGCTTTCATTTGTTCTTTGTCAACGACCAAACTTTTATAGAAGCTAAAACATAATTTTTTTCTTCATCCAACTAAAGTGATGAAAATTGCTAAGACAAAAGCTCAGATAAAAACCTAATTTTGACTACTGAACAATCTTTCTCAAGCTAAAAATCTTTGGATCTAGAAACTTATAGAAAAAAATTACTTCGATTCACAGATCTGGAAATCATTATCAGAATCTAAGGATGGTTCAGTCGTCAAGAGGGAGTGGACATATTGATGGGGGCAAAGAACATCATAAATAATTTCCCCCCATTGATACTGAATTTGAAGCTCTTATTTGGGTTATGAAGTGTATGATTACATTTCAACAAATAAATGTAACTTTCACAACAGATTGTCCGGAACTGGTGAATATGATATATGAATTAATGGAATGATTTACTTTCTCAATTCATCTAAAACATTTTCAGAGATGTAAGGAGTTATTCAACATATTCATTATCTCACTTATTCTATACGCAAACAATACAAAGACGGACAAGCTAGTATAGAATGCTCATATACAACCATTATATAGTGTTCATGTAAATTATGGACCATCAGTTGTTTATCCGAATCATTTTATGACAAAAAAGAAAGATAAGTATGGCAATTCCTCTCTTTATTACTTAATTTTATTTCTTCAATAAATTAAAAACACATTAAAGATTGTAATAGTATATGCTTTTAAAGTTTAAATTTTTTTAATTATAGGATTTTTCAAATTTAATTTGTTTTTGATATTTAAAACTTAAATCATAGTTTAGTCTTTTTCTAAAATTTAGAATTTCTGGAATCTTTGTAGTTTTTTTTCTGATTTTTGAATATTTTATATTTTATATTTAAATATTATTATTTTTATATTAAAATAATATATTTTATTATTAAAAGGTAACTAAATTGTGGAATGATTTACTTTCTCTTTAGTTACCTTTTTTTTGTTGACAAAAAAAAGGTAACTAAATTGTGGATTTTATTTTCGTTTGATAATACTAAATGGATACAATATTGAAATTAATTAGTTGGAGTATTAAAATAGGTAGAAAAAAGTTTCGGTAGTAAAAAACGTATCAAAACTTATTTAACGTATTTTTATGTAATTTTCCCAATTTAAAAATAAAAATAAAAAATAATTTCTCTTGAAGAAAAAACGGTTTTCAAAACTTTTTTCATGAAACTCTTCATAAATATTAGTATACTATATGATTTTCCCGTATTCATGTACGAAAAAAAATATTTATAAAAATAAAATCATATAATTGTTTAGTATTTTAATTTTATTTATGTACAAGTTTAAAGTCTTTTGGCATTTATATGCATGAAAGCTAAATAAGAGATTATTTTAAATAGTTTTATGTTATTATTTTAATTAGACATGTGATTTCAGGTATATAATTAGAAACAGTTTTGTTATTCATTATTTATGTATATTGGGTGTTATCTATTTCTTAGAGATAAGCCACAATTTTTTTTTATTAAATAAAAATCGTATAAATTCTTTTAATTAAATTTAGTTCAAATTTTTGTCTTTTTTTGTTTGGTCGGCAAGAAAAATCTGTAGAACAATCATGAAAGAGAAAGCCAAGAAGGCGGAGTTTAGTCTAAGTATACGAAATCTGGCGGTTGTACCCGGGCTCTTTTTGCTCGTTTCTCCACTGTCGTATTGTAAGTTCTTGGAACGTGCGACATGATAAAAGTTGGAAACGATTCCTTACTTCTTTGAAATTCTTCGATGTGAATGTAGAACACAGGACAGACTCATCGATCGGTTATGAGTTAAGAACTTAATAATATACGAAAAAACTGAGAATTTTGATTCCACCAGCTTAGTCATATTCGGATCGGATCAAGTGACACCTATAATTTTAAATTATAATTCTATTATCTGAATTGTTTATTTCTTATTAAAATTTTTAACATGAAAATAAACAATAATTTGAGAAAAAAAACATGATATAAGATAATGTGATTACGTTATTTTTTTCTAATTATTTGGCCAAAAAAATAGATTCGTATCAAAAACATTTTTAATTTTTTTTAATATCTATTATGTTGTTTGAGAACTAAATTTTCTATTAGACTTTTTGAATGATAATACAAATATTTTGAGATATTATCTATTTTTTTGTTTTGGAAAGATAATTTAAAATAAAGATTACTGAACAAAAAAAAAGAAAGCTATTTTCTACTTTTGCTATTAAAAAAAAAAATTTGGATCAATTTAATTAAATAAAAAATAAAATAAAAATTGTAGTAATTGCAATTATTCATATTAGTTTTATTAAAAAGAATTTCTACTTAATTAACTTTTGTGAGAATTAAAATAAGCGCGACATGTAGGAAATATACTTCTCAAATAATTTTATAAAGATATTTCCTTTTTTTATGAACTTCTTCTTGTTCGGGACGTAATAATAGAGTACATGTTTCTTAGGGTTTATTCACTTAGTTAGGGAGTGTGCTTCATATGGAATAGTTGGTGAGAACGTGGTAAAAATTCGTCCACTAGGGAAATGAGGAACAACCTTCTTATCAGGTATTCGTCGGGGTCCTGCTGGAGGTGATGTCCTGGTTTCTGGACCTGCACGGAATAATAAGGCTTGAAGCCTTCAGAAAAGATGAAAGTTTCTGAAAAACCGTGACCCGGAAATCTTAATGATCAAAACAATGATCAAAATATTGATACTTTAAATAAATATGAATCAAATTATTTTAATGATCAAAACATTTCTGCTTTACTGAAATCAACCAAATTATTCCCGTAACTTGAATCACCCAAATTCTGATGTTCTTTATAGTCTTGTACTTCGATTAGAATAACAATCTTCACATAGACCATAAACAAGGTGGGAGTAAAAATTACCCAATGAAAATGCTCACTACTGCTCACATGCAAACAAAATAAAATAAAAAATTCCATCAAAGTATATATTCCATACTTGCAATCGATTAATCTCTTACATTATTTTCCTTAATCAATTCTATAATACTTATCAATTCTTCTACACCTAACTATCTTCATATACTTAAATCAGTTTTACACATTTTATGACTTGGAATGCCACTTACGATCCGAGGATCCACACCGACTCTAAAAGTCCAAATGATAAGAAGATCCACATTGACCCATAGGTGCATGACCCAAAGCCAAATCGACCATGTAGGCCTATATCGTCCTCGAAGGTCTTCATCAACCCATCGGTCCACATCAACCCCTGGATGCACACCCGGCCTGAAGCCACATGACCCTGAAGGTCTTTTACGGCCCAAACCCAACATAGGATCCAAAGATCCCTTACAGCCCATTATGGTTTAAGGACATGATTCCAAATGTCCATTATGGTCCGAAGCCAACATACGATCCAAACATTTCTTACATCCTGAAGCTACATGAGCCCGAAAATCCCTTATGACCTGAAACAAACATACACAATCATATCATCTGTTTCTTTCCATAATTAACCTATCATCTAATTCATTTCCTTTAGTGACTTAACATATCATGCCTCCATTTACTTAAGATTAAAACCAGTTTTTAGCCATAAATATCTTAACATAAACATGCATTCATCACACACTATCTAATATGCATAATCTTATAAACATGAATAACGTTCTTTGATTTCTGAAGAATCACCTTTGGAATTTTTTGGCTTCGGACCATATGTGGACCGACAAGTCATGTGGACATTCGGAGTCTTTTGTGCTTCGGCCGTGAGTGACCTACACGGTCGATGTGGATCTTCAGATTATATAGAAACTCGGTTTGAGAATGAACTTTCCACAAATATCATGATAAAACCAAATACTATCAATCATGTAGATCAAAATGAATAATTCAAAAATATCGAGTTGCGACGGATCACGTTCTCAACTTGATTGATTTTAAGAGATCAAAGATTCTTAACCTTCTTACCGTTTCTTGCCGAGAATTTCTACGATCCTCTTCTTTAAATCTTCCTTCTCGAACTACTCACTCTAAATACTCGTTTTTGCTATGACTCTCTTCAAAACCACTTTTTATTTTTTTGTGCGAAAATGAGAGCTCAAGGAGTCTTTATATAGAATTTTTGAACTCCCTCACCAAGCTGGACGCTTATTGTCATTTCCCTTTTGGCATCATCCTATCATTCCCATTAACTTCACACTCATTCTCTCACAGACATCCACTACCATTTGATGAAAGAAGCTACAGAAAACATGAGAATACAGCTTTTAGAGTTTCTGATTTGTATATTAATCAATCACTTTACATGTACAGTTATACCTTTTACATTTTTTTTCTTAAACATCTATTTAGCAAAATTTACGAGTTGTGTTATAAACTATCATTAACGTTTTGACATAAACTAGATAAACTATATGAACAATATTTGGTCATCCTACTGGTATCTTTAGACTAAAGCTTTGGAAAACGATTACTAGAATGAGTGTCATATGTAAAGAAAGTTGGTTCATGTTTCCAGATTTCAATGACATTTTGGACAATGGTGAGAAGCATAGTGGTCTTCATAGCAAGGATTCTACATTTGCTTCTTTTGATAATATGATCAATGCTGAAATGAAGGAGTTATAAAGTTCTGGAAATGCCTTCACTTGGGGAGGTATGAGAATTCATATGTGGATTCAATGTCAGCTTGATCATTGCTTTGGAAATAAAGAATGGCATAAGATATTTTCATCATCCAATCAAGTTTTCTTAGAGAAGCGTGGATCAGATCATAGGCATGTTTTAGTAAGTCTTTTGGCATCCCATGAATCATACATGGAATTATATGCATAGTTGCCTCCTTTCCAAAAAGGTGAATTCAACACTTATGTTTGATATTTGACCAATTAGACTTTACTCTGTCTTATACAAGATTATAGCAAAGATTTCAGTACGAAAACAAATTATCAATAAAAAAAATTAAAATGGCGATACGTAGTCCGATTTTCAAAAACCGTTCCTTCACCCATGATGGGTGTGTCTTTCCGGCCTCGTCTAACCGTCTCCGGTGTCCACGACTGCCGATCTCATTCCGCAAGTTCCTCAACTTTGTGGCACATACAGATCGAACAATAACTGACAAGTCATGCTTCACTCACGTTGCACGATCACATCCCATCACAAACACGATCTCAATTCCAGAACCTCCATGGCCAAATTCCTATATATTTGTATCACTGAAACTTTGTTCATCACTCACTCACTTTTTCCGACGAATCATGGGCGACAATCTTCGTCAACAAATGCAGAACATAAATCTTGGCATTAATGATGTTCCTGTCCTTCTTCCACCACAAGTTTGTGTTGAGGCGGCAGCGGCAAATCGTTTCTCACTTGTGGTGGTTCCTCTCAACAAGAAAAAACAGAACCTCAGGGCCATGATTACCCTTTTACCACGTCTCTGGGGAGTGGAACAAACAGCAACGGGTCATATTATCGGACATGATAATGTCCGATTCGTCTTCCAATCATAAGAGGTCATGAATATGGTCATTCGTCGTTCTCCTTGGTCGTTTGCTGAATGGATGATCACTGTGACTCGCTGGTATCCAAACCTCTCTGAAGAATCCAAAAGATCATTCCTTTTTGGGTGCAAATCCGTGGGATTCCCCTGCAATTCCTTTCTCGGGCAACAATTGAGTTCGTTGGCGGTGTATTGGCGACAGTCTTCGATGTTGACTTTGATGAAAATTCAACAAGAGTGGACTTCGTGAGGGTTCAGTTGCTTTTGAACGTTGATCAACCGCTGAGATTCCAACGCAATTTTCAATTTCCAGGGGCCGAAGATACAATTTTGCGTTTCAAATATGAACGTCTGCGTAATTTCTGTCAAAGATGCGGTCTGCTCACACATGACAAGAAAGATTGTCCTCTCCGCTTTGAAGATGATGATGATGGCTTCGATGATGGGAGTAACAATAATGACGATGGTCAAGATACCTCGCCACAAGACCAACCTGTTATACATCAGAAGGCAGTCATTGATGCAGAGAATGTACAAAAGGGTGACGCAAACAAGTTTAAAGGTAAAGGTATCGCTATAAATTCAGAGTCTTTGATGGACATGGCTAATGTAGACTGCCTTCTCAAGAGGAAGCGCCAGGCAAATGAGGACAAGTCTTCCTTTGATGAAGAGGAGACTAACAATGCAGACTATAGTCCAGCAAAGAAACAGGGCAGATCTGATGAATGTCAGAGTTCAACATCGGTTAATCAATTTATAGACAGAGGCGCGGGGGGCCCGGTACCCCCAACGTTTCCATGAAGATCGGATCATGGAACTGTCAGGGCCTAGGAGGGCTGCTGACGAAACCGAGACTTCGAGAGTTGTGTCGGAAGTTTACCCCTGATATTTTCTTTCTAGTTGAAACTTTGAATGATTCTGTTTTTGTACAAAGTGTTGCTGTTTCCTTAGGATTTGAATCTCTTGTTTGTGTCCCTCCAACTGGTAGAGGTGGAGGTTTAGTGTTAATGTGGAAGAAGGGTATTTCAGTTTCCTGCATTGTCCAAGATGTACGCTTCATTGATGCTCATGTGAAATGTACTGGCTTTGATTTCTACTTGACATATGTTTATGGCCACCCTGTCCAACAATGTCGTAAGCCACTTTGGAATCGTCTTGAACGAATTGGCATATCAAGGGATGGGCCGTGGCTCTTGGTTGGGGATTTTAATGAAATCCTCTCAAATAATGAGAAGAAGGGTGGTCATGAGAGGGGCGACTGGAGCTTCCGGGATTTTCGTCATTTGTATAATGTATGTGACTTCATGGACTTAAGAGCTAGTCTTCAAACCAGGGGAGTACTCATCGATTCAGTTTGTCAACGCTGTAAGTTGGGAGAAGAATCAATTAACCATGTCTTTTTCACATGCCCATATCCACTCTTGACTTGGCAATGTTCAAATGTTCCTATCTCGTCTTTAACTTCACCATCTTCCGATTATGAAGATAATATCCGGTACATTTTAAATAGTCAAAATTGTTCTTCTCTTACATCAGAACAGAGAATCCTTCCATTTTGGCTTTTATGGCATATCTGGATTTCAAGAAATAAATGGATTTTCAAACAACAACCTCTTGATCCTTCGGGAGATGTTATCAGGGACAAATCAGAAGTTAATCAGTGGATCCAGACGCTCAGTGGCAATAGCAGTTCTCGTCTAGCACCGCATACTAGTCATTCGCAAGTCTCATGGGTTACGCCTCTTTCAGGTTTTTTGAAATATAATTTTGACGCTGCATTTGATCTTACGGATAAGAGTGTGTTTGGAGGATGGATTCTTCGAAATGCTGCAGGTCATGCTCTGTTTTGGGGTTCGTCACCACTAGGTTTCGCTTCATCTTCATTGGAAGCTAAGGGTAAAGCTCTCTTAATGGCCATGTATTGTTGTTTTGGAATGGGCTTCAAAAATATTTACTTCGAAGGGGATTGTGCCACTCTAATGCGTAATGTAAATGGAGTTGTCAAAGACTGGGAGATTCACAATCTCTGTTCGGATATTCAACATATGTCTCCAAAGCTTGGAACAGTTGGTTTTCAGGAAGTCCGTCGAACCGGCAATATCCCAGCACACCTGTTAGCACAGCTAAAACCTTCTCATTACTTTTCTAATACTGTTAATCTTCCACCCTGGTTAGCACAAGCATTGTTAAGTGACATTGTATCTTCTTCTAATTAATGAAAATATTTATTTGCCGAAAAAAAAAGCAAAGATTTCAGTACATCGTCTGCAACCTCTTCTGTGTATCACCTTCGCAATCAGCATTTGTTGCAGAGAGGTTAATCTTAGACAATATTATAGTGGCTCATGAGATCATTCACAATTTATCTTCTAATCCTACCATATCCCCATAGTTTATGGCCATCAAATCAGATATGTTCAAAGCTTTTGATAGGTTGTAATGTAAATTTTTAAAAGCTTTATCAATGGCTTTGGGTTTTCATCAGAAATGGATAGCTTGGATCATCGTTTGTATCTTTTTGTTGGCAAAATTAAGTCCACTTCACACTTTATTCAATCATTACTTGCTAAGAAGGGTTTAGTTCAGGTTAGTTATTCTCAAACTTCCACCATTTGCTTAGTTCTAGAAAAAGTCTAACAATCCTTTTATATATTAAAACTATATTTTCTTGGGTCTTGTGGTATATATGAAAAACTAGAAACTCTCTAGTGTTGGAAGGTAAACGTTTTTGGGCTTTATGCATAATGAACAAAATCATTGAAGATTCGAAACTCTGGTTTTTTATTAACAATGTGAATGCTGATTTAGCAAGCAGTGTTGACGTGACTGAACAAAGATTGATCAAGACTTGGCATGCTCCTCCATATCACTGGCTCAAGTGTAATATTGCTTACTCTTGGTTTAAAAAGAAAAAACTTGTTGGCGTTTCTTGGGTTCTTAGGAATCATGCTGGGAAAGTTCTATTGCATAGCTGACATGCTCTTGTCAATATTGAGAACATTGTTGCAGCTAAATTTCAAAGAATAATTTGGGTGGTTAACAGTATAGTTCAGCTAAAGTTGTCTCACGTTATCTTTTTTTATGAGGCAATTAATCGCCCAAAAGTTTGACTTTCTTTGGTGTTTCAAACTGAGGAGTTAAAGTTAGTTCTTGCTACTGTTGGAGATTGGAGATTTGAATTAGAAGTTACTAATCTCATTGCTCAAAGTTTTTATTTTGATAACCGATTCCATTTAGTACTCGTGAGGATACTCAACAAGTCAACAATCTAGTACTCGTGAGGATACTCAACAAGTCAACAATCAACATTTTGTCCCAAACAAAACAATGGAACCAATTCTGAAAACAAACTAAACTTATGGGTCTATAAAGAAGAATCTGAAAACAAAAGGGGTATAAGTTAACAAACAAACAAACAAAGGATAGGACAGTAATTAAACACGTCGCCTGCCCACAAAGAATCAATCTTAACCAATCACAACTCTCCACTACGATCTCTCATCACGACTCTCTTCTGAGTTTTTGACTCTTAAAAATCAAATTTTCAAACTGAAAAAAAATAAATAAAAGAAAATATTCTCTGAGAGCCTCAAGTTTCATCTTGCGGCTTTAATTTAAAGTCATCAGCAATTTGAGAGAGATTCTCAAATATCTGAAAACCCTTTCTTCTGTATATAAATAGGCTCCACAAGATAGATTTTGATTTTCTGTAGTTTCCTTTCGATTCCCTGAAAATGTCGATAGAGTTTGCTTTATAGTCAAACACAAATTTATTTTTTCTTTCTTTCTTGTGTGTTTTGTTTTTCTCGGGAAAGTGAGAGAGAAAATTCTCAAGGTTTTTTTTGGTTTGAATAGAAAATTTCTGATGGACGCAGCATCAAGTTTTCTGTGCAGAAGCATTAGGATTCCCTCGACGGCGTTCACGTTCACTCGACCACCGGTGAATTACGTCTGTTTGGTCTCCGACAAGAGAGACGGCGACGGTGGCGGCGTTCGTGTTTTCCCGTCGCGGAAGGTCTTTTGCAGCGGCGTTAATGGCGGTTCCAGTGCGACGAAGAAGAAGCCTCGAAGGAAAAGTAATGTTTCCGATAAACTTAGGTCTAGGAAAATGGAGAAGAGGAACGATACTGAATCTGTGAGTTTTAGTAGGGAAACTGTTAGGGAGCGAGACGAGAAACAGGAGGAGAAGAATACGATTAACGATAAAGAGTTGAGTCGTCGTGCTTTGAATCAAAACGGTGATCCATTAGGGCGGAGAGATCTAGGGAGGAACGTAGTGAAGTGGATTAGCCAAGCAATGAAGGCGATGGCCTCTGATTTCGCTAACGCGGAGGTTCAGGGTGACTTCTCGGAGCTAAGGCAAAACGTTGGTTCTGGTTTGACGTTTGTGATTCAGGCTCAGTCTTATCTCAACGCCATTCCTATGCCACTAGGGTTTGAAGTCATATGTTTGAAAGCTTGCACACATTATCCTACCTTGTTCGATCATTTCCAGAGAGAGTTGCGTGATGTTCTTCAAGACCTGGAGCGCAAGAACCTTATGGAGAATTGGAAGGAGACTGAGTCTTGGAAGCTGCTCAAGGAGATAGCAAATTCAGGTTTAAATTGATTCCAATCCATTTTTGATGTTTTGGGGATTATTTTCTTGGTTCTTATTGTTTTTCTTATGGTTTGGCTTTTGTGGTGTTGTGCAGCTCAGCATCGGGAGATTGCTCGAAAAGCTAATCAACCAAAGCCTGTTCAAGGAGTTTTTGGAATGGAATCAGATAAGGTGAAGGCTATACAGGCAAGGATTGATGAGTTCAGTAGCCGGATGTCGCAGTTGCTTCAAGTGGAACGAGATACGGAACTGGAAGTTACGCAGGAAGAACTAGATGTTATTCCTACTCCAGATGAGAGCTCTGGTTCCTCAAAACCGATTGAGTTCTTGGTTAGGCACGGTGAAGCTCCACAGGAACTTTGTGACACTATATGCAATCTGTATGCAGTTAGTACCTCCACAGGTTAGGTTTAACCAGATATTTGTTTTTCAGTTATTAAAATGTATTTTCTTGAATGTGTTCTCTTTCAGTTTTGATGAAATTTTTTGTAATTTGTAATCAATATGCAGGACTCGGAGGGATGCACTTGGTGTTGTTTAAGGTTGGGGGCAACCACCGTCTTCCTCCTACTACACTTTCCCCTGGTGACATGGTTTGCATAAGAATTTGTGACAGTAGGGGTGCTGGAGCAACTTCCTGTACGCAGGGGTTTGTTCACAACCTTGGAGATGATGGGTGCAGCATTGGCGTGGCTCTAGAATCTCGTCATGGAGATCCTACTTTCTCCAAGCTCTTTGGAAAGAGTGTGAGAATTGATCGTATTCATGGGTTGGCCGATGCCCTAACTTACGAGGTATATCTTTGTTTCGTATTGATTTGAATATGCAGAGTTTAATCCCAGTAACTTTCATCTTAATGATATTTACATATGCTTAACATGGCCTATTATTGCAAGAGTTTGCTCAAATATTGATAGTTTTCATTATCAACTTTTTCTGCTACTCACTCAGTGTAGTCTTTTGTTGCAGCGTAACTGCGAAGCCCTAATGCTTCTGCAGAAGAATGGTCTGCAGAAGAAAAATCCATCAATTTCTGTAGTGGCGACTTTATTTGGGGATGGGGACGATATAACATGGCTGGAGCAGAATGATTATGTAGACTGGAGTGAAGCGGAGTTGAGTGATGAGCCAGTGGGTCAGTTATATGATGACTCCCAGAGGAGAGCCATAGCTCTGGGAGTAAACAAAAAAAGACCTGTTATGATAGTCCAAGGACCTCCTGGCACGGGAAAGACTGGAATGCTTAAGGAGGTTATTACCCTCGCTGTTCAGCAGGGAGAAAGAGTACTTGTAACAGCACCCACTAATGCAGCTGTGGATAATATGGTGGAGAAGCTCTCACATCTCGGATTAAACGTTGTCCGAGTAGGAAATCCTGCAAGAATATCATCTGCTGTTGCTTCAAAGTCTTTGGGGGAGATCGTGAACACTAAGCTTGCAAGCTTTCGAGCAGAAATGGAAAGGAAGAAGTCAGATTTACGAAAAGACCTTCGGCAATGCCTGAGGGATGATTCGCTTGCAGCTGGCATTCGACAGCTCTTGAAACAACTTGGAAAGGCATTGAAGAAGAAAGAAAAGGAAACTGTAAAGGAAATTCTATCAAATGCGCAAGTTGTTTTCGCCACTAACATTGGAGCAGCTGATCCTTTGATTAGAAGGCTAGAAACATTTGATTTGGTTGTTATAGATGAAGCTGGTCAGTCTATCGAGCCCTCATGCTGGATCCCAATATTGCAAGGGAAACGATGTATTCTTGCCGGTGATCCTGGCCAACTAGCACCAGTTGTTCTATCACGTAAAGCTTTAGAAGGTGGACTTGGTGTATCCTTGCTGGAAAGAGCTGCGTCTTTACATGATGGACTTCTTACGACAAAGTTAACGACTCAGTATCGTATGAATGATGTAATCGCTGGCTGGGCATCAAAGGAGATGTATGGTGGATGGTTGAAATCTGCTCCAAGTGTGGCCTCTCATCTACTTATCGATTCTCCTTTTGTGAAGGTACTTCTTCTTACTGTTTCTGCTGTTTGATTTTTTGTCATTTATGTGATGGCAACATGGCATACAATCACACCTCTTTTTACTCTTTTATTCTTTGGGATATTTCAACTAAAGTAGGATCCAGTTTCTTTGACAATTCTATTGGTTTGTGTTTCTCTGGCCTAATTTGAAAGTGGTGCTCCTCTTGAGCTTGCGATAGATGATTTGCTTCTTGTTTTGCCTGTGCTTAGACACAAAATAAACTTACCTTTGGATGTCTGAAAAAGTGTAAAGTCATTATAGATCCTAAGCACTATGGTAACCCCATGACTCTTAGATGTAACACCTACCTTTCTTTCCTTACTTACTGCAGCCTACTTGGATAACGCAATGCCCACTGCTTCTCCTTGACACAAGAATGCCATATGGGAGTTTATCAGTGGGCTGTGAGGAGCGTCTAGACCCAGCTGGTACAGGCTCATTATACAATGAAGGAGAAGCAGATATTGTGGTTAATCACGTCATCTCATTGATTTATGCAGGTGAGTGATATATTTTCAGTTGAATGACTATCTGAGATATTCAAATTTGTTGTAACTTAGAAGAAACTAGCCAGAGTTTGAAGAATTAAAAGCTCCACGCATATTAATTGCGTTCATGTATTAAAGCTCGATAACTTAATAACCAACTCGTTTGACATGATTGTAGGTGTTAGTCCAATGGCTATTGCAGTTCAATCCCCATATGTTGCTCAGGTGCAGCTTCTCAGAGACAGACTGGATGATTTTCCAGTGGCTGATGGAGTTGAGGTCGCAACCATCGACAGTTTTCAAGGGCGAGAAGCTGATGCAGTGATCATATCAATGGTACAATATTCTCCTCCTGTTACATTCTGTAGCATGCACATCTTTTCTTCTTCTGCTCATAAGTTGCAAAGCAGATCCTTAAACCATATTTGAAACTGGAGTTTTAGAGTTCATGAAGCAGATAGTAAAGAAACAGAGATGATAATGTGAACGCAGTAGTATGTTTTCTATGTTGGTTGAACTTGATTGTGAAAACCAAAACCGAGTAATAGAACTGTCGGTGTGCTTGGCATTATAGGTACGGTCGAACAACCTAGGTGCAGTGGGATTCCTAGGGGATAGCAGAAGGATGAACGTAGCCATAACTTCTTACTCTCCTTCTCTTTACTCTCTAGCTATATAATGTTTCCATGGCGAATTGTTTGTTGTACAGAAAAAAAAATCTGTTTTCAATTGTTGTTACCACAGAATGTATATGAAAAAAAAAGTACAGAAGATTCATGTATATTTTTTACAATTGGTTTCTGGGGCGAACAAATTTTACCACAAATTACTAAAAGTTGTGTGTTTTGGTTTTGGTAAAACAAAACACAACTAAAGAAAATTTTGAGGTGATGTTCTATATTATGAGTGATAAGTTTTTTAAGATCCCAACTCAAAACCAATTAAAAATTAGTGTATTGATTCAAGTCTGTTATATACAATTCAAAATCTTCTGCAACTTCCGATATAAACGTTGCACACTCTTCAGACATTAAGACTTATAGTACAATTAGGCCTGGGCATATGTAACTGAACCTGAGAACCGAACCCGAACCCCATCCAAATTAACCGGTTCGGATCGGGTTCTGTTCCTTTAAAAAACCCGAATGGATCTTAAGTCGTGGTATATTCGGATATCAGTACGGTTCCGATCGGTATCAGTTTCATAGAAAAACCCGAATGGGGCTTATGTCTTGGTATATTCGGATATCGGTTCGGTTCGGATAAAACCCAATAACCGAACTCGTAACCGAACCAACCCGAACATATAAACACATATAAACCGAACATATATATTTTTTTTTGCTGTGTAACCTGTATCTGCCGGTTCATCTTCTTCGCGTTTTTTTGCGAAATCCCTATGCTACTCTGATTTGTAATTCAAGGTAACAGTTATGCGCTAAAGAGTGTTAAAGAGCTAATCACTATGTTTAATGTAAGAACAATGTGGCGATTGTTAATTGTGCTCTTATCTTATTACCAACGCATGTGTTGATAATTTTTTACACACAAAGGAGAACGATGCCACTCTGATTTGTAATGATCAAGAAAGTAATAGCACATTCAAGAAGCTATCAGCTTCTCAATCGGGAACCATTTACTTTCTGGTTTTTTATAAGATTTAAAAAAAACAAAAAACAAAATATAGTGCCTTAGATGCTAATAAAAATGGTCAAAAAGACTCATTTAGGCCCAAATACTAATAGTAATATAACTCTTTTTTTTGTAATACTGATTTTTACGAGATGAATGTTATGTTCACAACTGAAAGAAACATGTGAAGTTACATTGCATCTAGGATTTCAGTACAATGAGAATTAGTGGATTGGACTAATTGTTAAGACTTATACATTTTCAAAATGTGGATACCCAAAATGATCCTTCAAAATAATAACTTTGTGGTTTATTCAACTCCAACCAAATTTTATTTCTTTTAGGTTGGTTATATCTAATTAAACTTACTAAACTTTGATATCATACAAAAAATTATGAGTTTTTAACTTTAAACCAATTATGTATAAAAGAGTGAAACCATGTTTTGCTTAAGGCTGAACAAAATTATGTATAAAACTATATTTATCCTAACTTAAGGCTGAACAAAATATCTAATTGTTTTGCTTCAATATTTTATCTGTTTGGGTTAAATATCTTGATAGTTGTAGCTTTACAAAAAAAAATCCTATAAATCAATGCCCCTATTTATCAAGTTATTATGAAATTGTAAAGTTTAAGAAACTATGGACAATTTTTCAAAAATTATTTTAATCTTTATATTTTCTATAGTTATTTTACAATTCTACGAGGGTAATCGAATATCCAACTAAATATCAAGATTTTAACGAATATTCGATTAGTTTAGGAGTAAATAAGATTACGAAGTTTTGATGCATATGTGCCTATCCTACTAACTAGCTAGAAGCATATCAAACATATAGAAGAGAGATAGCGAGCTCTCCACGAGCTAATCGTGATTGATTCTTTCCAATACTAGCATGTACTCGTTTGTGGTCATGCGCTTTATTAATAGCAGTATAATATGTTTACCCTTTTGTTTAAGTGCTCCTTTGGGGTAAGTTTATATATAAAGATTCAAAGGCTCAATTCCAAGATTACAAATTCATAAAAATATCTTGACAAATTCAGACATGTACAAGTTTACTTCATACTTGCACTCATTAATTTGTTGGACAAGTCTAGGCCAATATTTATATCTTATTGGATAACAGTATACGTCTTCGACTTTTGTGTTAGCGTTTAGCAACATGGTTCCTGCGGTTACGTATGCATTGGCTCTCATCCTTAGATAATAAAAGTTAAAACCGTTGAAGCTTTGGTACATTCTATAAAGGAAGTCCTTTAACTCAAAACGCTAAAAGTCAAACACAAATGAAAAATTCTCCTCAGCCGAAAGTATACGTGCTGTCTTGAGTTTGGTCTCCAAGAGGACCATTCTAAATTCTTGCAAAGTAGGTTAAATAAATCAAGAAAACCAAACTAGGTTTTAAAAACATTAACTTGAATGATACATCATATATTAAGTTTTTATGAATTTCCATTTATTAGTTTACTATTTAAATACTAAAGTTCAAGAAATAAAAGTAAACTTAAAAAACAAATATGTATTCATTCATGGGTTAAATTTTGAATTACTTTATATTCTTTTATTTTTTAAATTATTTTATAATTATACGAAACTTATAGAATATTTGACTAAATATCAAAATTTTGACAGATATATATTTGATTAGTTGCAGAGCAACTAAGATTCATAAAAGTTTTGATGCAAACAGAAGATAGAAGATCAATAAATATAATTTAAATAGAAAATAACCGTCATGTAACTAAGTCTTTTGGAACTACGGATGTTATTACGGATGACGGTTTGTTGGGCCTCGGATGACAGTCTTTCGCAATAACTTTGAGGGCACTTCAAGATCATTATTTGCATCTTCGTGATCGGAAATAAAGTTTCTTTGTTGTATGTTTTCTTGTCGTTAAAGCTTATTTGTTCTGTTGGGTTCCCTTCTTGGTATTTGTTGCTTAAATAGATCGATGTTGTAGTTAGTAGTTTTTTTAATTTTTTCGTTATCCATAATCATGTAACTTCTGACAAAATAAAAAAACTGTATAATAGTTAACATTTACTAAAAATAGTATCATTCTCCTTTATCTGTAAATGTTAATTATGTTTATAGAAAAAGGATAACAATACTATTATTGGAGACCAAAAATATGTTGTTCATAATACAATGGCGACAAAGAAAGAACAAAATATGCACATTATCTTAACTTAGTTATAAAATGACAAGATCCACAAGTCCAAATCCAAAAACAAAACCTAAAACCTAATTTCTTGCATAGATATAGGAACATGTCACATAATGGGAGCTCATAACAATATATTATATATTATTATCAATGAATACCCTTAAAAGTAGATCAGTGTACACATTTTTATATAAACAAATGATTCGATGCGTTATTGACATATCTATAACTATTTTTCTTTAATCATTGTATTCTAAATTTCTGTTATATGCGATTTATACAATTTATCTTATTTGACTTAGAGTCTGGCTGAGATCAACGTTGTGGATCCGGATGCGGATGCGGCTGAGATCAACGTAGTGGATGCGGCTGAGATCAACGTAGTGGGTAGTGGATGCCGATGCGAGTGCAGGAGTTTGGAAAGGAATGGTTGCAATTTTAAATATTATTAAGCGATTCATACAAAAGACATCACGGTTGGAAACATATGCATTTACGGGATATTGATGACTTGTTAAATGTACTAACGGTGAAACAAAGTTTTAACAATATAAACTCATTATATAGTTTATAAAAAAACATAGTATTACAATAAAATATAAAATATATTAATTCATTATAAGGAATAATGGCAAACCATGTGTATGATACTTATATAGATATATATATGTATATATATATTTTTTTAAAATTATTTAGTTTGGGTGAAAATTGTGATTTAAATGAAGAAATTGTTTGAAGAGGAATATCTTCTAAGAACTCGTCTAAGTCCGAAGGAAACTCTACTCCGTTTGTATCCAGAATTCAATCATGCCGGCGAGAAATTTCAAAGTGGCGGAAGACCACTAAACCGTGTGGGAAAGAGACGATAACAGTACTGCAAAAAGCCTTAGATGAGGCATTAAGCGATAATTCTTGTAGTCAGGAAGACATTCTTGAAATTACTAGGAAATTAAAAGCAGCATATATAGACGAATAAATTTTTTGGCAGCAGAAGAGTAGGAACATGTGGTACAAGGCGGGAGATCAAAATACAAAGTTTTTTCATGCACTTACAAAACAACGGAGGGCACGCAACAGAATTATTGGGATTTATCACTCGGAAGGAATTGAGTTAATACAGAGCCGGAGGTCGAAAGGGTTGCAGTGAAGTATTTTGAGGCATTGTTCACAACCACAAATCCTTCGGAGTTAGACGAGTTCTTAGAAGATATTCCTCTTCAAATCACACTAAGCATGAATGAAAAACTGATGGCTATGGCGCTCTTCTTAATGCATCCGGAAAAGACGCCGGGACCGGACGGAATGACGGCTTTGTTTTTCCAACAATCTTGGTCCATCATAAAACATGATGTTATCAATTTGGTGAAAACTTTCCTACGGACGGGAGAATTGGATTCCAGATTGAATATGAAAAATATTTGTTTACTTCCCAAGACGGAGCGGCCAAGTCGTATGACAGAATTAAGACCCATTAGTTTATGCAATGTCGGATACAAGATAATTTCAAAGGTTTTATGTCAAAGGATACGGGATGTTCTGCCGGTACTTATTTCGGAAACATAGTCGGCATTTGTGGCTGGACGTCTTATAACAGATAATATACTGGTGGCCCAAGAGATGTTCCATGGTCTCCGTACGAACGTTTCTTGTCAAAACAAATATATGGCTATTAAAACAGATATGAGTAAAGCATATGATCGAGTAGAATGGGGGTTTATTGAGAAAACTTTACTCAAAATGGGTTTTGCACAACAATGAGTGAATTGGATAATGAAATGTATAACTTCGGTTCAATATCGGGTCCTCATCAATGGTCAACCCCGAGGACTCATCTGTCCACAAAGAGGGCTGAGACAAGGCGATCCTCTCTCACCTTATATTTTTATTATGTGCACAGAGGCTTTAATCACGAAAATAAAACGGGCGGAAAGGGATAAACAGTTAACATGGTTAAAAATTGCGAGGGCGAGCCCTTCAGTATCACATATGTTGTTTGCAGATGATATTCTTTTCTTCTGTAAGGCGACCAGAGAGGAATGTTAGGTTATTTCACATATTCTGAGAAGATATGAGGTCGCATCGGGTCAACAAATAAATTTCGACAAATCTTCTATTCAATTTGGTCACAAGGTTGATGATCATACTAGGGAAGAGCTGAAACAAGTTTTAGGAATTTCAAAAATTTGTGGTCTGGGGAATTACTTGGGTATACCGGAGAGTCTAGGGGGAGCAAAATCCCAAATTTTTAGTTTTCTTCAGGAACGACTGCATAATTGGGTTAATGGATGGACGTCAAAGTTATTGTCTAGGGGTGGAAAAGAAGTATTAATAAAATCGGTGGCAACAGCATTACCGAATCATGTAATGTCCTGTTTCCGTCTACCTAAAGGAGTTATTACAAAACTCACAAGCGTGACAGCGAAGTTTTGGTGGAGTACAGGAGGTGTCCAGAGAGGGATGCACTGGAAGTCTTGTGATAAATTTTGTAGAGATAAAGCAATAGGGGGCCCGGGATTTCGAGCTCTGGAGGATTTTAATACGGCACTTTTGGCAAAGCAATCATGGCGGTTAATTGAGAGACCTGATTCCTTATTCGCAAGAGTTTTTAAAGGTAGATATTATCGCAATGGAGGACCTATGGATCCTATCAAATCCTACTCCTGTCATATGGCTGGCGGAGTATTGTATCGGCTAGACCTCTGGTTAAAAAAAGACTTATCAAAAGGGTGGGAACATGGAGCTCTATTTCAGCTTGGAATGATCCATGGATCCCAGCCGACTGCCCGAGGCCAGCATTAAGAAAAAAATTTAGACCCCAACCCAGTTCTCACTGTGGACCATTTGATCAATCAGGATCTCAGAACGTGGGACGAAAATTTAATTCAGTCTATTATTCTCCCAGAAGATGCTACTATGATTTTAAGAATGCCAATCAGTAGATTTCGGAGGCAAGATATGGATGGTTGGCATTTCACAAAAAATGGAAAATATACGGTGAAATCAGGTTATCAGATTATTCGCATGGCTCGTGTGAATGAGTTTTTAAACCCGTACTACGGCCCGGATATTATACCTCTGGAGGCACATGTCTGGAAGCTAAAATGTCCGAATAAAACAAAATATTTCATTTGGCAGGCAATTTCGGGGTGCTTATCGGTAGCAAAAAATTTGAAAGATCGGGGGATAAATTGTGATCGGATGTGTGCTAGATGTGGAGTAGCGGATGAATCAATTAATCATGCTTTATTTCAATGCCCGCCAGCGTTACAAGTATGGGCATTATCAAATGTCCCATCAAATCCTAGAATTTTTCCGACAGATTCCATCTTCACAAACTCACGGGTCAGAATGTCTTTGAGAACTAGTAAATTGATGGCTTCAAGAGTTTACAGGTAAACATACAATTTGTATGTTTGACGGATTCAGAATGTCTTTAAGAACCAGTAAATTTTCGGAACTGTTAACGGGGAGATTAGACAATCTGTTGGTCTACTCGGAATTTAGAGAATATCGGGATACTAAAGAATACAAATCGACGGTCATATCCATACATGTACGTGTGCTTTAAAATATATACGAACATGTATGGGTATGTTAAAAAGTTGTCTTTGAGAATCAGCGTGGGCTTCGCTTCCTAAGTCTTTCGACTAGAAGAATATATAAAATTTCGGTTGACGGATTCAGAATGTCTTTGAGAACCAGTAAATTGTCGGAACTGTTAACGGGGAGATTAGACAATCAGTTGGTATTCTCGGAATTTAGAGAATACCAGGATACTAAAGAATACAAAAATGTGACGGTCATATCAGTACATGTACGTGTGCTTTAAAATATATACCAACATGTACGTGTGCTTTAAAATATATACCAACATGTACGGCTATGTTAGAAAGCAAATGCACATGTACGGGTATGTACGAAAGTTGTCTTTGAGAATCGGCGTGGGCTTTGCTTCCCGAGTCTTTCGACTAGAAGAACATATAGAATTTTGGTTGACGGATTCAGAATGTCTTTGAGAACCAGTAAATTTTTGGAACTGTTAACGGGGAGATTAGACAATCTGTTGGTCTACTCGGAATTTAGAGAATACCGGGAGACTAAAGAATACAAAAATGTGACGGTCATATCCAAAACGTACATGTACGGGTATGTAAGAAAGTTTTCTTTGAGAATCGACGTGGGCTTCGCTTACCGAGTCTCTCAACTAGAAGAACATATAGAATTTCGGTTGACGGATTTAGAATGTCTTTGAGAACCAGTAAAATTTTGGTGATTGGCCAACCGTAATCTCCTAGTTCCGACAATCTGTTGGTCTACTTGGAATTTAGAAATTACCGGGATACTAAAGAATACAAAAATGTGACGGTCATATCCGTACATGTACGTATGCATTAAAATATATACGAACATGGTATGTTAGAAAGTTATCTTTGAGAATTGGCGTGGGCTTCGCTTCCTGGGTCTTTCGACTAGAAGAACATATAGAATTTCGGTTGACGGATTCAGAATGTCTTTGAGAACCAGTAAATTGTCGGAACTGTTAACGGGGACATGGGATCATCATGCTACAAATTTTCAACTTCCCATTGATTTGTATGATAACTTTCCGGCTACAAATGTCAACATGGGAGAAGACATGACATCGCCCCAAGAAACGGAGAATTTGATGGAAGCCTGCCCGTGGTACTGGTACTCCTCCTACTCTTCCTTCTAATCGTGCAGCTCCACCTAATCGTGCAGCTCCAACTGTTGCTCATACAAGAAGACAGCAATCACAGCTTGATAAGTGGTGTGCTGAACTTCTCTAATTATATTGTCAATTTCTGTATTTCTGTTGTATAACTTATGTAATCAAAACTTATATATTTAGTTTATGATTGTTTCAAATTATGTAAAACAATGACTGCCTGTTTTTCTTATATAAATTCCAACTTTCGTTTTAGATGTTTTAGTTTTAGATGTTTTAGATGTTTTAGTGTTTAGTGGCAATTAGTTTTAGATGTATCCAATTTTTTTTAAAATGTACAAAGAATTGTCACGACCAGTAAGTGACTACAATGTCACAAGACACGTAAATATTCGTGTCTAGGTCGTGTCTTAGCAGACACGAAAGTTTCGTGACAAACGCATGACCACAAAATTTGATACGGAAAATAATGTGTCAATTTCGTGACAAGAAAAATGCACGAAAGAAACGTAGCAAAAAAAGTGTCTATTTTGTTTGCCACGGAAAATAGCGTCACCGATTTGTTACTCGCCATGACAAGCTCGGAAAGGTGTCCAAACCGTGGCTAAGCGGACACGATTTGCCACGAAATATTAATAGTCACGATCGTATAGCCACGGTTTTTTTCCGTGCTAATTGGTGACTATAGCTTCATATAGCCACGACATTTTGGTCGTACACACGAAACTTTTCGTGTCTATACAATACATTTTTACTAGTGTCGGAATTTAGAGAATACTGGGATACTAAAGAATACAAAAATGTGACGGTCATATCCGTACATGTACGTGTGCTTTAAAACATATACAAACATGTACGGGTATGTTAGAAAGTTGACTTTGAGAATCGGCGTGAGCTTCGCTTCCCGAGTCTTTCGACTAGAAGAACATATAGAATTTTGGTTAACGGATTCAGAATGTCTTTGAGAACCAGTAAATTGTCGGAACTGTTAACGGGGAGATTAGACAATCTAATTAATCAGTTGGTCTACTCGGAATTAAGAGAATACCGGGATACTAAAGAATACAAAAATGTGACGGTCATATCTGTACATTTACATGTGCTTTAAAACATATACCAACATGTACGGCTATGTTAGAAAGCAAACGTACATGTACGGGTATGTAAGAAAGTTGTCTTTGAGAATCATTCGTTTAAAGATCAGTTCGGAAATGTAGTGAGGAAGCGAGGTGAAATGGCGAAGTGATCGTTGTTTTTATTAACTATTGTGAAGTGCGATGTACAAGTATGAGATCGAGGTGTTTACCTAGTCGAAGAAGAGCTTCAATGCGGAGATCGATGCCTAACACTAATCGACGAGGTCATTAGTGGTGTTAAACAAGATATAAGGTTGACAAGCTGTTCTTGCTAGCTATTCTCTCTCTAATTCGCTGTCATGTTTACAATAAATGACTTGGTATTGATACTAATCTATCTCTTAAGAATGGACTTCTCTGTCGACCTATTCCGAGGATAGGCCCGACAAGCAGTCTGCACGTGCGCCGTGCTTTGTCAGTCGAAAAGGTGCTTTTCCGACCCGCTTCTGACACCGAGAGAGGCTGAGGTCACTTCATATTTGGGTTGCCATTCGTTTTGCCGAGGTGCTTCGCCGAGGTGGGCTGATGTCACATCATACTCTGTTGGGTCGCATCGTCGTCGTCTTGTGTTCTCCAAGGCATCCTGCCGAGGTGCTTTCGCTGAGACAGAGCTATAATCCCGGCGGAGGTGTTGCTTGGGTTCATCGCGGTGTTCAGTCGATTTATCTTTAGTCGACTTCTCTTTCGGGGGGTTGAATTTTTTGGCGAACATTGCGTCCTCTTCTTCAAGCTCATTGAATCTCATTGCTCGGTGGAGTGCATCCTCCAGCGTTGGGGGCCTGTTTAGGATGAGGTCTTTTCTGAAGCGGGGCGCATAGTGTCGGGCGTTCTGGAGCGCTAGGATACATGCCTCGACGGGGACGGTGACTCGCGGGGTGACTAGCTTGAATCTCTCGATGAAGGATGGAAGTGATTCTTTGGGTTCCTGGGCCAGGGCCCAGAAGTCAGCGGTTGACGTCCCCTTGTCGATGTACGCTAGGTAATTTCGAACGAAGGCGGTTGAGAGTTGGTGGAAGTTGTCGATCGTGTTTGGTTTGAAGCGTGAGAACCACCGAAGCGCATCTTCTCGCAAGTTTTCGACGAATAATTGGCAGAAATCAGCGTTGCGCTCTTCTGGGGTGAACCGGGCTCTTCCCATCGCGATTATGAAGGTCGCCAAATATTGGCTGGGGTCGTCTCCTCCTTCATAGGTCAGGATTGGTCGACTTCTGATGCTTCTCTTATCGCCTGGTGCATTTGCAAAGTGATGTCCTGGATCAGGCTCTTCATTCCTTCGATTAACTCCTTGTAGCGTTCGAGCTTCGTTTTCCGTTTGTTGACCTAGGCTTGATCCTTGAGAATCGAACGGTCCACTAGCAGGTGCTGGTGCGGTGGCGGGACGATGGGGGCTCGAGGCTCTTGATCGAGTTCGGCTTGCGAGGTTGATGATTCGCCAAATTTTCATCGTTGAATTCAGCAGTTGTTCACGAATACGATACTATGAACCCCACAACTTTCCTCGTTGTGTCCAACTCACATGCATGATCGCATGTCACTAAATTATGAATGGAAGTTTAGACTTTACTTCGACAATAAATATGTCGTAAATTCAAAGCAATTGTCATGTTGTGGGGTTGTGTGGTTGTAGTCCCCTACGAAGTTTGTAAAATGTGGAAAACCACACGTAATTTGTAACTATGAATTTTTCTCCACGTTAGAAATTTGTAAGGTTTTAACCCCATCCGAACTTTAAATTATGTTTTTAACTCCAATGAAGTTAAATCCTAATTTACTGTCTAATGGAGACCTACACCGGTTTTCGATTAACTTAAAACTGTTTAACCAGATTAAATCAAATTAAAATATACATTTTCGACCCTCTGTCTCAGAAAAAGGTTTGAAAAAATTCAATATTTCAAAACCGTCTATCTCAGAAAAAGAGTTTCACAGTCTCAGTAAACCCCATTACACACATGTTATTTCAATTAAAAATGGGAAAATTGAAGAACCCTAACTCGCGATTATCACTAATCGAAAACCATATTGTTCAATCACATGGAATCGTTGTCGTGGCTTCAATACTAGGCTCTAATGAGGAAAGCTTGAATCAAATCAAAAACAATTCTGCGTTTCTACGATTTTGAATCGATTTAGGCTTTGGGTTTTCAAATATGGTTTTCGATTTCGTTTTTCGATTTGAGTTTTCGAATTGGGTTTTCAATTTCGGGTTCGCAATTGATTGTCACAGCTTAATCTCTCTTCTGTTACCCTTTTAACAAGCAGAAATGTTGATGTTTTAGCTTATGTTATAGAGAATTGGGCTTTGTTAGTGATGATGGCTTGTTTTTTTGTTGCTCTCTTAGTGACCAAATTACATTCAACGAGCTTCTTCAGCAGATGATAGACGAAGATAGTGATCCAAGTGACCCGGATTATGAATACCACTGTGAAGAAGATATTGAATGTCTAGAGAATGAATCTAGAGGTAAAATAGAGTAAGAAATTATGGAAAATTTTCAGCTAGAGATCGAAGAAACTGTCACACAGTTTAGGGATGAAGTTGTGATCCCGCACCATGTGATTCTGGAAACCAAGATGAAGCTGAGATTGTTCTTGTTAAAAGATCAAACCATTTTATAAGAAGGACATGAAATGGAGTCTTTTATCTTGGGAAATTCTTTTCAAGTAGTGTTGCTTTAAAAAAGGTCGTTCTCGATCATTCTCTCAAAGAATGTAGAAACATAAAAGAATACAGGTGGGATGATGAAAAGGTTGCTTAAAAATGTGGTGATGCTTCATGTAAGTGGCGAGTCTATGCTTCAGTTAACAAGAAAAAGAATGATTGGGAGATTACGGTGTATACTGGGAATGACGGGATTCCGGGAAAGCATTCTTGCACACCAAATGGAAAATAAAAGATATTGAAAGATCATGTTATTGCACACTTGTTTTTAGACAAGATCAGAGAAGATCCGGCTGCTTGGAAACAAAAAACGATTCGAGCCATGATCATAGACCAATGGAGCCTTTATCCAACAAAGAATCAGTGCGCAAAAGCTAGGAGGAAATGTCTAAAGTGGATAAAGGCAGAATATAAAGATCAGTTTGCACACATTAGAGGATATTTCAAAGAAATCTTGGAATCAAACCCGAGATCAACCGTGGCAATTGATACTATTCCTGGACCAAATAGTGATGAAGTGTTTGACCGTTTCTATGTGTGCTTCGAGGCTCTTAAGCGATCCTGGAAGACAACATGTCGTCCACTCATAGGAGTTGATGGCACTTTTCTAAGAGGAATTATGGAAGGAAACTGCTAGTTGCGATTGGTAGGGACAATTGTAACAAAATGTACTCTATAGCGTGGGGAATTGTTGGAGTGGAGGACGAGAAGAACTGGATATGGTTCATCAGGATGTGGAAGTTTGATCTAGATCTAGGAAATGGAGAAGGTTTCATCATCATGTCTGATAGGCAAAAGGTATTTCATTCTCTATTTTATGGTCTTATTTGGTTGATTATTTGTTGTGATATGTTGCTTTTGTTGATAATCTGTGCATTTCTATGAGTCCAAATTTGAACTGATTCTTGTTTTTTAACTCTTCAGGGACTGATAAATGATGTGCACAAGGAGATTCCACAGGCTAAGCATAGGAAATGTGTTCGTCACATCTACGGTAACTTGAAGGCTGCTCATGAGAAAAACAATGGAGAAGAAACCTTTTATTTGGCAGTTGGCGTGGAGTTACAACAAGACACAATATGACGAACATCTTAAAAGGCTTGAAGAGTATGATTTCGATGTCTTCAATGATGTTATGAAGAGAAAACCAGCGATTTGGTGCCTAGCGTTTTACAAGAATGAAAAGAATTGTCTTGAAGATGCGGAGACATAGTTGAATCGTTTAAAACAACATTGCCAAAGCGAGAGAGAAACCAATTATGCCAATGTTAGAAACTGTCCGGAGACTTGCGATGGAGCATAGAAGCTCTGAGGCAAACAGGCACCAAGATAAATTCACACCTTACGTGAGTGAATTTTGGGAAGCATAGAATAAAGAGGCAAGGAAAAGCATTGTACATGCAGCAGGGCCAGGGAAGTATGAGGTTAATCTCGGTTATGATCAAGAGGTTGTGAACTTCAGAGGGAAGACATGCAGTTCTTCGAAGTGTGACATATGTGGAATTCTTTGTGAGCATGCTTACGGAGTAATATTGGATTTAAATCTCAATCCCGATGACTATGTATCTCATGGTTTACACTTGGGATGTGGAGACTCTTCCACCGGGGAAGAGAGCCGTGAGCTCTAAGTGGGTCTTCACCATCAAGTACAAGAGTAATGGAGACATTGAGAGGTATAAAGCAAGGTTGGTTGCGAGAGGATTCGCTCAAACCTATGGAGAGGACTACAAAGACACTTTTGCTCCGGTTGCTAAGCTTCACACCGTGCGAGTTGTTCTCTCTCTAGCAACCAATATTTCTTGGGATCTTTGGCAAATGGATGTCAAGAATGCCTTCTTGCAAGGGGAACTTGAAGAAGAGGTTTACATGACTCCACCTCCGGGTCTTGAAGATCTATGTGGACTCGGGCAAGTGTTGAGGTTAAGGAAGGCGATTTATGGTTTGAAGCAATCACCAAAGGCTTGGTACCAAAAGTTGAGTGCCACTTTTATAGGCCACATGTTCAAGAGGTCTCATTCGGACCATACCTTGTTTACCTTACCTAGTCCTAAAGGACTTGTGGTAGTTCTTGTGTATGTGGATGACCTTATCATCACGGGTCAAGAATCCGTCAATTTGTATGCTTGTATGGTCCGAATGACCTTATCATCACGGGTCAAGACTCGCTTGAGAAGAATAATGAGTTGTATTCGGATGTGGGCCAATATAGAAGACTTGTGGGCAAGCTGATCTATATCACCCTCACAAGGCCGGATTTGTGCTATGCGGTGAACCAAGTGAAGTTGATCTATATCACACATGCAAGAACCTACAGTTTATCATTGGAGCATGGTTGAAAGGATCCTTAGGTACATCAAGGGAAGTCTGGGTCAAGGCATATCGATGTGAAAGAACAACAACACTGATATTGTGGGATATTGTGATGCGGATTGGAGTGGTGATAGAGTTGATAGGAAGTCTACAACGGGTTATTGCACCTTCATTGGAGGAAACTTGGTGACTTGGAAGACAAAGAAGTAAAAGGTTGTTTCATGCTCAAGTGCCGAGGCGGAATATAGAGCCATGAGGAAGCTTACAAACGAATTGACCTGGCTTAAGGCTCTTCTCAAGGATCTAGGCATTGAGCAATCACATCCAATCACCATGCATTGTGACAACCAAGCCGCCATTCACATCGCTACTAACTCGGTGTTCCATGAAAGAACCAAACACATTGAGATTGATTGCCACAAGGTTCGCGAGAAGATTGAAGGAGTTATCTTGCCATGCTACACCAAGAGTGAAGATCAATTGGCGGATATCTTCACGAAGGCTGCAAGCTTAAAGGTTTGCAACAATATCTATGGCAAACTTGGACTTGTGGACCTTTCAAGAGCATCTATGGCAAACCTTGATTTCATGTCCTCTAGCCAATGAGCATCACACTCTTTTTTCCTTGTAGAGTTTTGTCCCAAGTGGTTTTCTCTATTAAGGTTTTTAATGAGGTGATGCTCATCGGTTCCAAGCTTAACTTTTTGGGTGATTCCAAGGCTAAGCTTGAGGGGGAGTATTAATCAAGAGGACCTAAATAGAGTAAAGTCTAGAGTGGGAGTGTGAAGTCTAGAGTGGAAGTGTGAAGTCTAGAGTGGAAGAGTGAAGTCTAGAGTAATTTAAGCATGTGCTTAAATTACTTATATCCGCTCCTAACGGCTCAATTTTCCCCAACGGCTCTATTTCAGTTTCCGTCATCTCTAACAGCTATATTCTTGTAACTCTATAAAAGAGAAGTAAGATGAATAAATAAATGACACACTTGGAGAATTATTCTCTCCATATTCTCTCAATCTCCCTTATCTCTTTTCTCTAGTTCTCTCTAAATTCTCCTAACAATTCTGCAAATTCTAACAGAGGCGTCAAAAATAGAGATCACATTTCTCATTCCTTACATTTTAGGTTGAAGTTCCAGTGTCTATGACCATTATGTACATACTGTTTTTTCTGTTCCTGCTTTAGGAACTCGTTCAAGGAAAATGCTTCGGAGAACTCGTTGGAGGTTGGAATCTGCTCAATGGTTTTGGTTGCCTAAGATTAGGTAGGGAACGAAGCAAGTGGTCCGTGAATGGTCTGTGCTTGTAGTTGTATAACTTTTTATGTTTCTAGTATTTTTTGAAGTGTCCATTAACTTCGTTAGTATTTGGGGACACTTTTGTATCCAATCAGTGCTCACTGAGCTCATCATTCTGGCGCTCTTCTTGAATCCTGTCCTGGCGTTTTTCAATGACTACTAACTCTGTATATGACAAATTCGGTTTAAGGAAAGATTTTCTCTGCGAATCAAATCGTTATTCTCTGCGAAAAACAAATGTACTGATTACTCAAAATGGGGTTTCTGGTATGATGTACACTTCGCGTCCCAAGACATGTGTGATACATGCTACTGGATGGTCTAGTCCATATGTTTTGGCAAGATCATAGATGATCACTTTGCTACTTTTCCTTGAATTTCCCTTTTATATGTAGTTGTTTGTCTTGTAAGCCATAAGTTAAGGCTGTTGAACTTAAAACGTGTTCGCTTCATATTATTGTCTATAAATTTCAGAGTTATTTTATGTATTATTTTCGTATGCATCGCAACATTGACGCTAGCTAATGTTTGTAGATTAAATGTCTAATATCCATTATCAATCTATTCGTATTCCGCGGTATAATTTTCGCAACAAACGATTTCAATATCCTTGTCCCTTAATAAGAAAGTGCCATATTCCAGTGTTCGTCATTTTTGATGTCCTTTCGAATCTGAGCTTATTTTAACTATGAGGGACAAGTCAAAATCTAAAGGCTGAGTTTTGTTATCTGAAATAGGCTTTCCGTTCTCCAAAGAAGGGTTGGGCAATTAGATCTTGTGACTACATACCTGCTGGGTCACTTAATTATATATACTACATAGTTACTATAAATAGTTATTAGACATGGTTATCTATAATAAACAACTATATGATATATAGTGATATAGATGTAAAATAGTTGGAAATATATTTAATAACTATATATAATTGGAAATATGACATTTAAACCCTAAACTTTCAAAATTCAGTCATTTTAATCCTGACCTTTAGCCTGATCCGTTTAAATGTTAAATGAATTTATTGACTACCATTTAAATCCCAAACTTTTCGTTGACTGAATCAAATTAGACCCGACGTTAAGTGACTAAATGTCGAGATTAAACCCCGTTAAACAACCGTTTAATTAGCTGTTAAGGATGAAACGACGCCGTTTAAATCTTCTCCTAAATCGAACAAATCCCCAAATGAAACCAGTTTTGAAATTCCTAACTCCTAAAATTGAAAAAAAGGGCTTGGTTTCGATTTAGGGATTTTACGTTTGATTTAGAGTGAATATGCAAAACAGCGTCGTTTCATTTAATGAGTGTGTTTTTCAAAACGCGTCGTTTCATACTTAACAGCTAATTAAACGGCTGTTTAACGGGGTTTAATCTCGACATTTAGTCACTTAACGTCGGATCTAATTTGGTTCAGTCAACGAAAAGTTTGGGATTTAAATGGTGATCAATAAATTCATTTAACATTTAAACGGATCAGGCTAAAAGTCAGGATTAAAATGACTGAATTTTGAAAGTTCAGGGTTTAAATGTCATATTTCCCATATATAATTCGGGTACCTATTCGGTTCTGAGTCTGGGTTTTTCGGTTCTAAAAATTTAATACCCATTCGGGTATTTCATAAAATCGATTTGGTTTGGTTCAATTTTTTTAGATCAGTTCGGTTCTTCGCTTCTCGATTATTTTACCTAACCCTAGTTTTTACAAATAGTTATTAGACATGGTTATCTATAATAAACAACTATACCAAACAGAGAATCCCAAACCGATGTGGATCCTTCTTCGACTATGATGATTTCTTCGACACGATTGTTTTCGGGGTATTTCCCACAAGGTAAGCCAGTAACAAATATAATTCGATTTTCCTTAACTTTCAAAATCGTGGTTTGGCTGTTGACCGCATCAAGTAAACTATATGAGTTACTACTAAACCAAAACGAAACCAAAATTAATCCGATTACGATCCAATTTAAGGATCCAACTACACTCCTAAATTTAGTACCAGAATAATTTAAAAAACCTTTATTTTAAAATCTATCTTATACCAATCAGCCCAACTAGTACTATTTTCCTTGCTTTTTTTCTACACCCAAATTCGGCTGCTGTTTTTGACACACGGCCCAAAAAGCAAAACCAGGTTTTGCTCGATCTGTATAAAATAAAATAAATATTTAAGTGATGTCAGTGAAAAGTCCTTTCACAACCACGAGGGTGATTGGTTTGCACTTTAACAAAATTAAAAGCCAGGGTTTTATGGCTTTAAAAATAACTGTCGATCAATAGGCAAAAATAAGGAAAAATGACTTTGAGTTTTTATAGGAGAGCTTTTAGGGACTTTAAAGGCTTTTAAATTTATAAAGTCTGATTGGATAAAAGTTGGCTTTAAAGACTTTAATTTTTTTTGTAAAGTCCTCAAAGTCTTCAAAGTTCAATTGCCAATCACCCCGAAAAGTTCTGTCACAATCACATCATAAAAAAACAGTAATTCCTCAAAACCATAACCAGTCAAAAAAACAAAAGCTTCTTTCAAATAGTTTTCAAAGTTTTTTTTTAAAACCGCCGAATTAGTTAATATACTTATAGTCACTATCGCTTCGATCGTTCAGTTTATATGCGAAAGCGAAACCCATTCTTCTTCTTCAGTAAGCCTTTCTTCTCCCGCCATTCTCAGTACGCGAAGCTTTTTTTCATCACTCCCTAATTTAATCACTGGTTCCCCCAAATTTTCTCAGAAATTTTTCAGCTTATTAATCATTTCACATTGAAATCGACCCGTCGGCCCTGTTTTTTCTTCAAAATCGCCATCGACACAGAGAAATTGTCGCTGATCGGTGAAATAGAAAAGAGGAATAAAACCTAAAAAGTGACGTCGGTGTCGCTCATTTTCTCTCATCAGCGTCGAGTTGAAGCCACCGGAAACGCCGCAAATTTTTCTTAACAAGTCGCCCCTCTTTCAATCTCCACCGCTGAATACTCGGGTATTTGATGCTCTCACATTCTGATCGCTTAAATTTTGTCGATAGATGTGCCGATGAACAGTGCCATTTTATTCGCTGTCTCTTAGGTTTTCGTCGGACTTTGAGAATAGTGCAGATTGTTTGGCGATTTCTTGTGATTTTGTTTGTGGGTTTGTCGTTTTTTTTGTCTGTTAGAGTAGAATTTTTATGTGATTCTTGTTGATTGAAATGTTTTAAACGTTTGACAAGTGGCTTTTCGTTCGCTTATAAAATTGATTGTGAAACTTTTGATGAATTGCTTTGCTGTAATTCTCTTTCTGCCAAAAGTTGTGGAGAACTTGTTGATAAAACGGGTTTTGTTCTTCTTTTTGTGTAGTTTTATTGCTCGTGTTCTAGATGGCTATGGATTCTGAATTGATGGAAACTGAGAGCACTGATCAAGTCTCTGTCTGTCCTCTACAATCTGCAAGAAGGTTAGGTTTATCTTCGATCTTCAATTCTCAGAGAACTTTTACTAGAAGAAACTCTTGATCGTGTAATTTCTATGTACCTCCTGATAATCTGTGTAGTTAGACAACATAGAGGAATGTAACTTGTTTCGAATTTTGTTTTCAACGTCATGTCTTAGATTTTGTATAATGATGTTCTCTATTGGCAGTTATCAGCTGGAGGCACTTGACAAAGCTATTAAGCAGAACACAATTGTGTTCTTGGAGACTGGTTCTGGCAAGACACTTATTGCTATTATGCTTCTTCGTAGCTACGCCTATCAATTTCGCAAGCCTTCACCATGCTTCAGCGTCTTCTTGGTTCCTAAAGTGGTTCTAATTGTTGACGAGTGTCATCATGCTCGGGGAACCACCCGTACGCTTGTATCATTAAAGTGAGCCTGAAAAGATATTCCTTGTTGGAAAATAAGACCTGAATGATTTGTTATTGACAAGGTAGCTCTTAATTCATGCAGGAGTTCTATCACAAGGAACTAAAATCTGGAACTCCCAATGTTCCACGGATATTTGGGATGACCGCATCCCCTGTGAAAACAAAGGGTTAGTAAAACATTTAACAGTCTCCCCTGAAAGAATTTATGCATTATATTTTCATTTTGTGTTCGTGTTTCTCACGTTTGGTATTTCTTTTCTCAACTAGGTGCAAAGAAGAATAGCTACTGGAAAACTATTCAAGAACTTGAAACTCTAATGCATTCAAATGTAGCTTCTTTTCTTTACTTTTGTATTTTTGGTATGGTCTTTTCGGTTTTGTATGATTCTTTTTAGGTTACAGGTAATGAATATTTTTTCTGCGCTCTATCAAAGTAATAATTTTGTTTGAATAATAATTTTCACGATGCATAACAATCTACACATGACCAAGAAGAAAAAGGAGCATGACAGAGACTGTGTTGAACTACCTCCTGAACTCTGTCAAGTTATTTTGTCTCCGATGTCAGTCGATACGATCTATTCGTATACTTTCATTCCATCTATTATGCACCGCATCGAATCGTTGCTTATTGCTTACAACCTGAAGAAGAGAGTCCCAAAAGTCAATATTCCGACCATCAAGGTAAGATAAGAAAATAATGTTTTGAGACTTTTTTCACTAAAACGTTTTTGATTTCACTTGGTGACTGACTATGCAGGCTCTTGAAGCGATCACGACGAAGAAATGTCAAGATCAATTTCACTTGGAATCATTAGAGACAATCGGCGTTTCGTTTCTGAAATACGCTGTATGTCAGAAACTGTTCCAAGAGTTTCATGCTCACCACGAGGGTCTTCTTAGCACGAAGAAGGATGCAATGATTACCAATATAAAGCTCTGTCAATTTGGATGTCAGCAAAAGCTTCAGGTTAAACATTCTTCAGTAATAGGCTTTCGGTTGGGATTCTGATATATCTTTCCCTAAGGTAACAACACATTCTTTTTTACTCGAAACGTTTGGGTAATTCGGATATTGATGTCTTTTTTTGTCATTGGTTAGGTTCTTGGAGATGTAATGGAATCTTTAGCTGGCGCGATACTTGTTGATTCGGGTTACAACAAAGAGACCGTTTTCGCAAGTATAATGGAGATGTAATGGAAACCAGAGGATAGAATTTATTCACAAACTTCTCATAAGCCCCAATCTCTAACATCCTCCAGAGCGTATAAGCATTTTTACGAAGCCTATCTTTGGAAAATTCCTTCGAGTGCAATAAACCTAGACTTGATCCAACCCTCATGGGTGAGGCAAAGATTATGGTCGAAGTAGAATTGGACAAACCTTTTCCTCAAAGAATTGCGTTGGATGATAAAACAGGGCTGTTCACAATGGTTAACGTGGAGTATTCATGGATACCCACTAAATGTGGTAATTGTGGACATTTGGCACACAAAGAACCAAGATGCCTACAACAAACTGTTGCAAACTCTAAAGTTCAGCCTCAAGTTTCAACTAAGCAAGTCGTTGTTGTTGACATTTCTCCTTCCTCTGTAAGTGCCTCTAAACTTGTCTCTGATCCCGCCTCTGTCTCTACCACAGGGACTGTACCAGCCACAGTCTCTCCATCTACTCCTACTCAAGTCGTTCAAGTTCCGATGCAGTCCCTGTTGATATGACAACAACAGCCACGGCCCTAGTCCTTGAAACAGACCCAGCTTCTAGCTCAGCCAAAGTTAGTTTCATCTCTCAGACTACTTTCTATAACTCTATGATCTAGTGGTGGGCTTTAAAAAAATTAAGGGGTCTAGTGGTGGGCAATTGGAATTCGGTAATAGGAGGTTTGTCAAAGGTCAACCTGAGCTTTTGTGGCTGATGCATGCCATTGCCCTTGATGCAAGGATGAGGGCAATCGAAGCTTAAGCGAAAGTGAATGATGGCTTGCAAAATATGGAAATTTTATCAGAATCATCATCATTATCATCATGCTTGCTTTTATTCTGTCCATCTTTATCAATAGACTTTTCATGGGGTTTGTTGTTTCACTTTTTATCTTGTATTGAACTTTGTTCTCTCCATCTTTATCAACAGACTTTTCATGGGGTTTGTTGTTTCACTTTTTATCTTGTATTGAACCTAGCAATAATCGGAAACACTATATTGAACCTAGCAATAGCAATAGTCGGCTTCTCTGCTTCTCTACAAAGTATGAAAAATGTCACATACGCATTACTACCGAAAACATATAAATAACATAACCTAGCTATAGTCGGAAACACTATATTGAAAAACTCACACAAACCTAGCAATAGTCGATCATCATAAAATGATTGTATAGAGAGCCATCAATTATAATACAAGATAAAAAGTGACTTTTATATAAAATTCTGAGAGTTCATCCTCCTTCTGATTACCATGAGATTTTAAAAAGCCAACACTTAAAGATTTTATGTGGTATCACTGAACCTCATCTTAATTGTTTGGTGTAGTATCCCATGTTTGGTTAGATGCTCTTTGAACCTATCACTGAAGGGGGCTCAACAAGCTGCTGCAAAATTGGCACTTGCTTCATTAGGACCGCGTAATGTCAGCTTTTCCATTTTTTTGGTAAATCCAATTTTTCTAATTATATAACATTTGGTATCAAGGGAATTGGTTTTGGAAACAAAAACCTTTTACAAGAAATTACTCAAAAAGAGAGGTCTCCTTTACCAGTTTATGAGACTGCAAAATATGGTCTAGTGCATGCGCCAATTTTTATATCAACAGTTGAGTTTGCTAGGAAGGTATTCACAGGAGAAGAAGCAAGCACCAAAAAGCTGGCCGAAATGAGTGCGGCTAAAGCTGTACTCATGAGTATCAAAGATGGTATGCATATAAATAAACCTTAACATCCCCTTCTTATCCTATTATTTTTGATACCCACAAAACGATCTTTTATAAATTAAAGTGATATAATTTATATACATTAAAGTTTATATAAATTAGTTCTCATCTGTTGAGTATATAAATTAAAGTGATGGTAGATACATTAAACAAGTTCTATTGTGGTTACAAGCATATGTGACCAATCTAGACCACTTGGGTTCGAGCCCTCAGTGTGATATTTTCTATTTCTTTTTGAAATCGGCCGCCTAGCCGATTCCGCGGCCGATTAATCGTAACTTGGTGGTCCACCGTCGCGATTCCCATCAATCGATAGTTTTAATCGGTCACCGAATAACACATCATAGAGCGGCACGTTATTCCGAATACCGTTTAGAATGACTTCAAAATCAGACCATTTTTTAAATTTGTTTTGGCCCAAAACAAAACAAAGCCCACTAATTTTCTCTCTTTGAGTTTTCAGGGGTCGTAGGAATGGCTATCAAACACGCAGAGGAGCAAATCTGGAGAAAAATAACCCAAGAATGAAACCAACTTCTCTACTTTCGCTTTGATCTTCAACGAAGCAGTGATTCGAACAGAAGCTTATCCTTCATCTTATCCGAAATCGAGCTCGTCCACCTGGTAATTTCCATCTCCTTGGGATTGTTGTTTTTGAATCAAATCAAGTCGAGTCGCTTCTTTAGGAATCAAATCGAGTCGGTTCTTTAGGAATCAAATCGAATCGCATCTTAGTAATAAGGTTTGATTGGGTTTTGTACTGCATAATCGAGTTTTTGCATGATATAGTATTTCGACGGAGAAGGATGATATGCCACGTCAGCCTCGACACATCAACATCATTTAATTATTAGAAGTATAAATAGTCTAGGATTAGTTAGAAGGATCTATCGAATACAAATTAACTCTTCTCTGTTTCTTCTCTCTACCTTTCTTGACTCTGTTGTTGATTTTCTTTGTTAGTAAGATCAAGCTTGGTGTATGTTGTTGGATCGGTGTTTTAGGAACATTGGGTTCAATCGAATTTCATCTTGATATTATCATTTATTGATATCAAAGGTATCAGAGCCGCTGCCTTCCTCGGCAACCATGGCGGAAACGCGATCTCAAGCAAAGCTGAAGGACGCGACAGCACGCGAGGTCGAAAGCACAGTCGGAACTCGGATCGAAACCTTAGAAAAGATGATGGTGGACCAAAACGCAAAACTTGAGAAACATATTGCTGATATGTTCGAAGCGATACGTTTACTATCGATGCAGAGACAGCCGCCGGCGAACGATGACCGCAACACCGATTGACAACTTCCGTCTGTCCATCACTTTGCGGGTGGTAGGCGCTTGAGAAATTCAAAGCCACTCCTTGCAAGCTGAAAAGCTCTCTCCAAAAATCACTCAAGAAAACAGAATCTCTGTCGCTTACAATCGACCGTGGAAACCCGTGAAGTTTAAAAATGTTATCGAGGAAAGCTTGTGCAACCATGGAAGCTGAGTATGGATGAGATAATGCGATAAAATGTCATGCCTTACTTAACCTATCCATAACCACAAAAATCACAGATTTTCCAAACGACAACGGTAGACCATCTATGAAATCCATAGAAATGTCACTCCAAAGCGTTTCTGGAATGGGTAAAGGTTGAATCAATCCGGGGTAAACAGCTGTGTCATACTTACATTGTTGACAAACAGCACAACGGCGGATATAAGCTTGAATCTCCTTCGACATTCCTCGCCAATAAAACAGTCTCTTAACCCGTTGGTGTGTGGCGTCACAACCAGAATGACCTCCCGCCCCCGAGTTATGCAGCCATTGGAGAATTTTGTTCTTCAAATCCGGACTGTGAGGCACGACAATCCTGCCTTTGCGTCGCAGAATATTTAGTGACCAAGAGAAATGCTTTCTTGCCGTCGGGTTTTCTTTCAGCTCCTCAATCACCGTTTTGGTCACTGGATCTGTTTCGTATGCTGCTTGATTTTGCTGCAGAAGATCACATTCTAGAACTGACATCGCCATATGCAGAACCTCCGTTCCGTCTACCCTGGTCAATGCATCAGCCGCTATATTTTCTTTCCCCTATTTGTACTGTATTTCATAGTCAAATTCAAGCAGTTTAGGCAACCATTGTTGCTGTATTGGAGTGTTCAATCTCTGCTCAAGCAAGTACTTTAAACTTCTCTGATCCGTCTTGATGACAAAATGATCTAAAAGCAAGTAATGACGCCATTTTTTTAACCGCGAAGACCACCGCGAGCAACTCCTTTTCGTAGATGGACAAATGCAATTGCTTTCCTTTCAGATGTCGACTCATGTAGGCTAAGGGATGTCCGTCTTGCATCAGTACTGCACCGATTCCCTGTCCGCAAGCGTATGTTTCTATCACAAATGGTTTGTCGAATCGTGGTAATGCCAAAACCGGAGCTGTACATAAGGCCTGTTTCAGAGTATCGAAAGCTTACGTCGCCTCTCTTGTCCACTCGAAACTATCCTTCTTCGTCAGAGCAGTTAACGGCCTCGCAATTGTACCGAAGTTTTTTACGAAACGCCTGTAGTAGCCCGCCAATCCCAAGAAGCCCCGCAATTATTTTAAATTCGCCGGAATTGGCCACTCTCTTACCGCCTGCACTTTCTGTGGGTCAGTTGAGATACCCTCTTTGGCAATATAGTGACCCAAATACTCTATTTTGTTGGTGGCGAAATTACATTTGCTCCTCTTAGCGAACAGGTTATGGATCCGCATTAACTCGAATACACTCCGTAGATGCTGCAGGTGATGTTCCAAGGAAGAACTGTAAATCAAAATATCATCAAAAAATATCAGTACACATTTTCGTAATAAAGGTCTGAATATCTCATTCATAAGGCCTTGATATCATTGCACTACATAATCGATTCGTTTTGATTTTGGGTTTGCACTCCATAATCGAGTCACTGCAGAACCGAGTTTTTGCACTGCAGAATCGAGAGTGATCTAAGTGTTTTTGTTTAATTTACATCTTAGTAGTTTTTGCACTGCAGAATTGAGTTTTTCCATTTCATTCTTCAAATTTTTTGCTTCATTCATGATGAGTAATGCTATTTTTTGTGATTGTTTGATTGAGTTTCATTTTTTTACCAAGTTTTTTGCTTCTTTTGTGATGAGATATTGTTGAAATTGGCCTTTTCACACTTCAAGAATAGTATAGATTCTGTTAAACAATGTGAATGGTAAGTTAAACAATGTGAATGGTATGTTTAGAAGCACGAGAGGCTAATAGTATAAAATGCTTGTTTCTATGGGTATACAAATGTTGCCTTACAAATGCTGAAATATCTTACACGAGAATGTCTACATATCCCCCCCCCTGACGAACTTTGATTTGGCCATGAGAAGTGCTGTTGTGGTTCTCTACCCTCTTTCGCAATCAAGAATGACAGGTTGGTTTTACAATGCAAGCAGAAGCAGAATAAATGTCGAGATGTTGTGTGGTCTGGGAAAGACGATATTTATTTTTCAGAATTTGTGTGTCCGAACTATAACATACCAACAAGCCTGCGTCTTAGTAAGACAACAAAAAATCCTGGCAAACTCTTCTATAGCTGTTCCAAGTGCAATTACTTCAGATGGTGGCATAGACCCTTGCACAGGATGAGTAATGAGGAGGATAGAGTCCTTAACGACGGTGCGAGTTCTTCTGCTTCATCCTCTGCTTCTGCGAGCTCGTCTTCCACAAGTTCTCTCGCACTTGTTGGAGAAGTGTTGTGTATTGTGGGAGAAATGATGAAGAGATTAGGTTTGGAACAAAATTAGAAAGAACCACCGTAATAGTCAGTGTTTGTTTGTTGTTCACTACAATGTCTACTTCTGTGTCATAAACTGTTTTGGCAATTTCTGGGTTTACATTTGGAACTTTGCTCTCTTCTATTTCAATGATAATCTCTTAAGACTTTGCTGGCATATTCATCAATTTATTGCTGGGATCCTTATTATATTTTACATGGGTAGATCAATGTTGAAAATCCGTGCGTAGTAATGAGTCAAGACAAGAGCAGGGAGTTCTTACACTTTGGAAATGACGAAGATTAATTCAAGGTACCTCTGTGAACTGGTATATATTAATCAACCATATTTATATTTTGTCTGAAACCTTCTTTTCTTTAGTTCTTTTTTAAGGCAACCCTTCTTCAGCAAGTCAATGATCGTCTTCAAAGTATTTACGAACAATTGAATAAAGCTACTGTGATAGTTGATGCAATGGATGACACTATTAAGCCAAAAGAAAAGCAGATCGGTGAGTTGTGTGGGAAGATAAAGAATATGGAATAAGTTGAAGTTATACCTCAAAAGTTGCAGTAGTTGAAAAAGAAACTGGCTTGGTCATGGGTATATGATGTGGATAGGCAGCTACAAGAACAAAATGAGAGGATTGTTAAGCTTAAAGAACGTATACCTACTTGCCAAACTAAAATAGATTGGGAACTGGTAAGTAATACCTAGTTTCCACAATCTCGTAATTTGAATGACTAAAAAACAATTGAGAGTTACAAATATTGGGGTGCATTACAAGTTTTAAATTGATGGAAGTCATAAGAAGTCATAAGATAACAATGACGTTTTGTTAATTGTATGAAGAGATAGTCTGGTTAGGTGGGAGTTTGGAGGGTTTTCCACTCTAAGACACTCTCATAGGGGCATAGTTAATGCGTAATATCTTGGTACCATAAGTTTGTGTGAGATTTGCTTCTAAAAGTTCAATTGGTTAGAGCAGAAATCTCGTAACCTGCCTTATTGTAGGGATCTATCTACACATGGTGAATATATTGCTTAATTCATGCTCTCGAACTCGTTACTCTTTGATTATAACTGAACAGGGTAAAGTGGAATCATTAAGGGATCGCTTGAACAAGAAGAAAGATCAAGTTGCATGTCTGATGAATGAATCAACTGCGACGCAGAGAGTGATAGAGAGTTTACGCCAAAGAGCCAAAATGGTTTGTAAAAATTTAGTTTTATGACGGGTCTAGTGGATGGGATTTTTGTTCTTATAGAATTAACAGTTTATCTTCCCTTACTTATAAAAGAGAGAAAGCAAATGAAAATACTTGATTTATCAAATGCGCTGCATGGCTCTAATGTGCATCATTGTTCTCTACTTTTACAGCATGAAAAATTTATATTTCATTGTGATTTAATTGCATTCGGTATAACTATTTTCCACATCGTGTATGCATGTTTTTGACACATTTTCTGACTTCTTGGTGTAAATTGTATTGTAGGCTGCACGAGAAAAGATTTCTCTAAAAGAAGATTTCAGTCACAAGCTGAATAGTGTTCACAACATTAAGGATCGTGTTAAAAGGCTTGAAAGACAGGTTGGAGATATCAATGAAAAGACGATGAGAACCACACAGGTCCTCTAAATTGGTCGTTGATAGTATCTATAAAAAAACTGTTATATTCTTGTGTGCTTTGAAAACAAAACGTGAGAAACACGAACACAAAATGAAAATGTAATGCATAAATTCTTTTAAGGGAGACTGTTAAATCCGAAACACATACCTCTTTCAAGCTTATCTTCCTCTTCAAACTCAGCAAGTAATTGTGCATTTGTAACCACTCTTGACTCACACCGAATGTCCTGTGTCATCCACTGTTCTGTACACGTCAAGACTTCCACCATATAGTGAGTTAGACAGCTCCTAAAGGGATCTATGATCCTACCACTAGTGCTAAAAGCACTTTCGGATGCAACTGATGAAACCTGCATTGCAAGAACATCCCGAGCAATCTCTGATAGAACAGGGTATTTGGAACTGTTTCTCCTCCACCACGACAGAACATCGTACTCTACCCTATTCATCAATTCGGGATTCTCAACACTCTCCTTGAGATATGTTTCCAACTCATCTTTTTGTCTTTAACTCCTATCTCATTTAGCATCTCTTTGTATATGCGATATATTCTCTTGTAACCTAAACCATCATCAACTAGTTCCATACTTTCAATAGACTGATCTCAAGTAGGTTGAGAAGAAGTAAGTTGCACATCTGATTTGCTACCATATATGCCACTGTACTCCTTAGATGTACTACGCAAGATATTTAATTATAACTGAATCATACATCTCCTTAGCCTCTAAACTATCATGCCCATATAGCTCCCCAAAACACATATTTGCAAGTTCCATTTTCTTCGTAGGATCAAAGACAGTTGCTACAATCAGCATCTTGTTGATGTTTTTCAACTAAAAGGTTCAAAGATCTCGACTGAAAGGTTCAAAGCCAAGATGATTCGGAGAGTGTTCAGTGCAGCACAAAGGAAGAAGAAGCCATCCCAATACTTTTCAAATTTCTTAAATATTTCAGTGGCTTTTGGGTCAGAATCTTTACTTTGGGTCAGTGAGATCAGATTGGTTGTTATGGTTACTATCTCACCGTAACACTTATATGCATTCAATGATGAAGAAGCTGAGACTACTAAAGTTGAGTTGTAAAAGATGAGAAGGAACCTTGATATCCTTTCAACTACTTTCCAATCACTATGTAGAGGAGGTCCAGTCCTCTTGGTTCCATTCTCCACCTCCATGAAGTAGTCATTATATAGCTTGTCTTCTGCCTCCATTTTTGTCGAATGCAACCTTAAACTTAAGTGCTGTTGCCAACATTAGATAAGTAGAATTCCACTGAGTCTTCATATCCAATGGCAAACTACCCCTTGTTAGCTTACCCGAATCAATCTTTAGTTCAAAAGATCTTAACCTATTCGAAGATGATCTTAAATAGGCTATAGCGTTACGGATTGCAGATACACTCTCATCTACTTCAGCCATTCCATCTCTCACTATCAAATTAATGATATGAGCACTACACCTCATATGTAAAAATTCTCCACCTAGTACTAAGGATTCTTCAGACAGTAGTGAGAATTGGCTTTGAAACTTCCTTAAGGCAGAGCTATTAGCGGTTGCATTGTCTACGGTTATACAGAATAACTTTTCTATTCCCCAATCTGCTAAGCATTCTAGAAGAACAGTCGATATGGTCTAACCTTTGTGATCCGTGATATGTTTGAATCCTATGATCAGCTTCTTCAACTGCCAGTTTGCATCAATGTAGTGCACTGTCACAACCATATAGCTCGCACCTATACATAACAAAATTAACAAAGTTATAATAAAATTAACAAAATTAACATTTAACAACCCAAATGTTCTGTTACCTGTTGTGGGAGCAGTCCAAATGTCTGTGGTGAGTGAGAACCGTTGTCTATTATCGGAGAATTCAGAGCTGTCTTCCTCTCAACATACATGTGGACTATGTCCCTCGTTGATGTCCTCCTTGAAACAGGTTTGTACAAATTCACCTACATATTACAAAATAAAACACATAAATAGAAACCTAAAGAAAACAACATGTAACAAGACAGAACATAAAAAAAACCTAACCTTGTTGTAGAAGTGTTTCCAAGCCACACTTTCAATGAAAGACAGTGGCAACTCCCCTAGAACAAGCATCTCGTTTGATGCTTCATGCTCAGACACTTTGGCATTCTTCAAACTTCCTTCTTGATTAATAATCGGCTGACTATCAGCTTGACCCTCTAACCATGCTTTGAATTGCTTGCATACTCCAAGATGTTTCTGCAGATTTGATGTCCCTGACTTTGTTGCACATGAAAAATCCCTTTGGCAATAATGGCAGAGACATTTGTCACGACACTCCTTCGTTCTTGTGAAATGCTCCCATACAGTAGATCTTGTGGGAAATGTCCGCTTGATCTTATGTGATCTTATGTGACTGAGAAGTAGATTGACTTGCTCCAGCTGTTTCTTTACGTTTAGGTCGACTTGCTGGAGTCAGAAACTCTTCTTGTTCTTCTTCTACTTGTGTGTATTTGTCTCGGGTAGGAGATGATGATGAATCCATCTGTATATCAAAAACACCAAAACAGTTTCTATTAACTACTTACCGATTACAAAGAACAATAGTTCCTAACAGTTCCTGAAACCGTTTCTATAAACAACCTTAAACCCGATTCTCTGAAACACCAAAACCTGATTCTATGAAACATCAAAACCCGATTCTATGAAACACCAAAACCCGTTCTATGAATCTACCTACCACAAAATTGCAAAAAAACTCGTTCCTATGAATCTATTTGCGACCGATTCCTCAAAGAACAGTAGAATGAGATTTGAAGAACAATATAAGGAGATTTGAAGACGAATCATTACCTGCGACCGATTCCTCGAAGTCTTAGACGGAGGAGACAGTGAGGTTATGAGATTAAGAGCTTCCAGTTTTGATTTTTTCGACTATTTGGGGATTTAGAGATTTTGCAAAAAAACGCGAAGAAGATGAACCGGCAGATACAAGTTACGCAGCAAAAAAAATATATATGTTCGGTTTATATGCGTTTATATGTTCGGGTTGGTTCGGTTACGAGTTTGGTTATTGGGTTTTATCCGAACCAAACCGATATCCGAATATACCAAGACATAAGCCCCATTCGGGTTTTTCTATGGAACCGATATCCGAATATACCACGACTTAAGATCCATTCAGGTTTTTTAAAGGAACCGAGCCCGATCCGAACCGGTTAATTTGGATCGGGTTCGGGTTCGGTTCTCGGGTTCAGTTACATATGCCCAGGCCTAATTGTATTATAAGTCTTAATGTCTGAAGAGTGTGCAATGTCTATATCGAAAGTTGCAGAAGATTTTGAATTGTATATAACCGACTTGAATCAATACACTAATTTTTAATGGGTTTTGAGTTGGGATCTTAAAAAAACTTATCATTGATAATATAGAACATCACTTCAAAATTTTCTTTAGTTGTGTTTTGTTTTACCAAAACCAAAACACACAACTTTTAGTAATTTGTGGTAAAATTTGTTCGCCGCAGAAACCAATTGTAAAACATATACATGAATCTTCTGTATTTTTTTTCATATACATTCTGTGGTAACAACAATTGAAAACAGATTTTTTTCTGTACAACAAACAATTCGCCATGGAAACATTATATAGCTAGAGAGTAAAGAGAAGGAGAGTAAGATAAAGAAACCAAATTCGATCCGAGCCGGTTAATTTAGATCGGATTCAGTTTCGGTTTTCGGGTTCAGTTACATATGTCCAGACTTAAATACAATAATTTCTACATAATCTTAATATCTAGATCTATATTTATCATTTTAGTTAGTTTTCAACTTTCAGTATTGTAATCATTCACTAAAATTTGGAAGTTTAGTGGGTAGTAAATTATTGGAAGTGTAACGTCGTACTGAAAACAAACAAGAAAGCAAATAAGTGGTGGTTATAATTATACCTTGATTTGGTAGTAAAGTATTATGTTTTCTAGATTATTTGTACCAAGTAACAACTAATGACAGTCAAGATGACTGTTTTTTGTTTATATTAATGTATCTTCTTTTCGAAGGAAAAAAAATCCTTAATTACTCTATAATGATTACAGTTTGGTAGATATGTTATTAATACTTTGGAGATTGGTGGATCTACAAGGTATTTACTAGTAGCCAATCATTACTATATATTTGTATATATATATGATATACACGAACACGTTGGATGTTCACCCTATATTTTATCTCGCATCCATTTAGGCAAAAGTTTATCTTTTTTCATATAAGTTGGACTGAATCCGTAGAAAAAATTCATTTGGGTAATCTTCTATCTAAACTTAATTTAATATATAGAAAAAGTTGACGAACAAAAAAACTTGATATTCATTTTGGTTGTTTATTATAATATCTATAAATTAATATTTGATAATTAAATAATTTCAAAAATTAATAGAATTTTCCTGTTTCGAATTACATTTTGAATCTAATAAATTAATAAAATATTATAATTCTATTGCTATTAATTTATAAAAAAATTACTGTAATTTATTTTTAATTTTTCTTTCTAATTTCTATTCCTAGTTTCTATCATTACGGTTTTGTTTATTATATAAAAAACATATGATGGTCTTATATATTTTTGGTAAGAAAGGGATGGTTTATTTGTACCTAAAGTGATGGTCACCACCATTTTACTCTCTATCTCTCTCACTTCATCATCCAGCAGAATATATTGAGTTTCACATGTTCTTGGTTTCTTCTCTTCTCTCATGGTATGGCTCTTCTGTTTTTTCTTATTCTTTTAGATTCATTTTTTTCTTCTTTTATATTTTTTTTTCCTTGAATTTGTAGGCTACTCTTCTTCTCTTCTTGGCTATTTTGTTATCACTTTCTATATTTTATAATTTTATATGATAATAACTGAAAAATGAAGTCAACTTGATTTGATATGTTCAAAACTTTCAAAATGAGTAAAAAAATTTTCTTTTTAGTTTTTAAAAAGATATAGTTTGCAAATAGCCTTTTATTTTTATTTTACTTTATGATTCACTGAGTTACAATAATAAATTTTTGTTTTTGCAATTTTCCTTGCTCCAAAATATATTTTTCTTTAGTCCAACTTTTTCTTTGTAAGATGTTGTCTAATTTCTCATGCAAACTATATATATTTTCTAATATATGAGGTAACTCTCTACAAAGTAGGTTTTAGGTGTGATTTAGACCTTTTATTTATAATGATCAAAAATAGTTCATTTGAAATTTAATATCAGTTTACTAATCGACTTCTTATAATATTTTCAGTTATCACAAAATTTTAAGAAAGTTGCTAGTTTTCGATTTGGAAATTGGAAAAAAAAAAATAAGTTTTCACGATTTTTTTTACATAACTTTGCTTGCAAATTTTCCATGTTCGAGACTTTCTCTTTCTTTTACTATAAAGGAAAAAAATAAAAAATAAAAATAAAAAGAATTTTTCCTTTTCGCGGAAAACAAAAAAAAAGCGCCGCTTCAAGTTTCAAATTAAATGCTAACAACTTTTGTCCATCGAAATTCAAAAACCGTTTTTATTTATTTATTTTTTGTCATCTTCTTCTTCAGATGAAAGCTCAAGATTCTTCTTCTTCTTCACCGACCGGAGTTCTCGAAGAATTCTTCAGAACTGAAGAATTCGAAACGACGACGAAGAACCCTTCTTCTTCTTCTTCTTCTTCTTCTTCTTCCCGTTTCCGTAGAATCGTTCAGCTTCTAAGAAGCTCATCGAAAAAATCTCTGCACAATCTTAAGATTCCGTTTCAGAACAATGCCATTAAAAGCTCTTTGAGGAGATGCACTAGCTTAAGAGACAATCTCAGATTTGGATCCTCCAATGATGCTCAGTTTCTTCTCTTCTCTCCTCGAAGAATCTTCTCTTTCTCTGAGCTTAAGACTGCTACAAACAATTTCGCTCTTGGTAATTTCAATCTCAATGTTGTTTGATTTTCTTTTTTTGTTGCAATTCTTGTTTTGATTTTCTTGCTACCATAATAAATCTAAAAATATTAGAATAACTAAATCGACTGTACAAAATTATCATAAACAATTGAGTACTCCGTGCTAGCTTCTCTGTGTTTTTAGTTGCAAATTTTTAGAATCAGTTTGATAAAACTTGAATGGTTGACTTTCTAGATTAGTTAGAATTAGTAGAATTGGTTTAATAAATATATAGTTTAATCGGTTTAATTAGTAGAATCTCAATGTGGTTTGATTGTCTTTTTTATGCAATTCTTGTTCTGTTTTTCTTGCCACTATAATAATCTTAGAATAACCAAACTGAAATTACCATGAACCATAGATTCTACTGTTTAATTAGTAGAATCTCAATGTGGTTTGATTGTCTTTTTTTATGCAGTTCCTGTTCTGTTTTTCTTGCCACTATAATAATCTTCGAATAACCAAACTGAAATTACCATGAACCATAGATAAAACAAAAGTTTGAGCACTTTGTACCAACTTGTCTGTTTTTTTAGTTGCGATTTTTAGAATCGGTTTTTATAAAATTTAAACTGTTGATTTTCTGGTTTAGTTATAATTAGTAGAATCGGTTTAGTAAAATACATAATTTCACAACCTTTTCAATAGGGAATTTTTTTTTCTTCTAATTATGAAGTAATGACTGAAACAAGTGTGACATTAACAATCTTTTTAGGTAAGTTTTTGATTGGTATAGTTGTTATGTCTCAATGGGTCTGAAGTTTATCATGTTTTTATTGAAGTGAACAAACTTAAAGCAAGATTTGTCATGTAACAGTAGCAATTTTTTTAGGTAAGTTTTTTATTGGTTTCTGAAGTAAATCATAGTTGTTATGTCTCAATGGGTCTGAAGTTTATCATGTTCTTGTTGAACTGAACAAACTTCAAGGAAGATTTGTCATGTAATAGTAGCAATATCTTTAGGTAAGTTTTTGATTGGTTTCTGAAGTAAATCATAGTTGTTATGTCTCAATGGGTCTGAAGTTTATTATGTTCTTGTTGAACTGAACAAACTTAAAAGGAAGATTTGTCATGTAATAGTAGCAATATCTTTCTGTATTTTGGGCAGAGAATGTAATTGGGAAAGGAGGTTATGCTGAAGTATACAAGGGGAAGTTGTCAAATGGACAAATGGTAGCGATAAAACGGCTTATGCGGGGAGATAGAGAAGAAATCATTGTAGATTTTCTTTCCGAGATGGGTATAATGGCACATGTCAACCATCCCAACGTAGCTAAGCTTTTAGGTTATGGTGTCGAAGGAGGAATGCACCTTGTTCTTGAGTTATCACCTCATGGGAGCTTAGCTTCTATGCTCTATAGTAATCTCTCTTCTACCTTCTATCACTTTTGCATTCCTTTATGGTTATCACATTTATCCGGAAAAAAGGAATACTAATTGTTTGATGATATGATAGACTCAAAGGAGAAGATGAACTGGAGCATCAGGTACAAGATAGCATTGGGAGTTGCAGAGGGCCTAGTTTATCTTCACAGAGGATGTCACAGGAGAATCATTCATAGAGATATCAAAGCCGCAAACATTCTTCTCACTGATGATTTTTCGCCTCAGGTTCGATAGATATATACATGATAAAACACATATGTTTTTTCAGTTCTCTGCCTGTGTGATGAAAATGTCTTTGGGTGTTAGATATGCGACTTTGGACTTGCGAAGTGGTTACCTGAACATTGGACACACCATATTGTTTCCAAGTTTGAAGGCACATTCGGGTGAGTCTAAGCATTAATCATATTCTTCCTTTGATGGTTTCTTAACAAGAAAGTCTCAGAGATGGATTGTGCTGTCTTTTGTTTCAGATATCTTGCTCCTGAGTACTTAACTCACGGGATAGTAGACGAAAAGACCGATGTGTTTGCCTTGGGTGTACTTTTACTTGAACTTGTCACTGGAAGACGAGCTCTCGACTATTCTAAGCAAAGTCTTGTTCTATGGGTTAGTACTAGAGCCAAGACAACCATACAGAGGTTGAAGTCCCACATATGTACTTAGTTGCTTTCGTTTTTGTGTTTCCAGGCTAAACCATTGATGAAGAAGAACAAAATTAGAGAGCTAATTGATCCATCTCTAGCGGGCGACTACGATTGGAGGCAGATTAAACTTGTGCTTTTGGCTGCTTCGTTATCAATCCAACAGTCATCAATAGAGAGGCCTGGGATGAGTCAGGTAGCTAACCTAACTTTCTTGTGTAACAAGTAAAGAGAAACCACCTTTGTTTTGATCTTTTTGTCTTAAAATTAGGTTGTTGAGATCCTCAAAGGTAACTTGAACGATCTCAAGTGCATCATAAAATGTAGAGTTCCGTTTTATCGGAAAGCTTTCAGAGATGAGAACACGGCAAGAGATACTCAGAAGATTAGATCTTGAAGAAGAGGAAATGGATGAAACACAACAAAGGAGAAAGAAGAGAAGGAAAGAGATAATAAAGAGGGCTTATATCATTTTTGGGGATACAAAAATTTAAAAAGATTATGCATTATTACTTGTCAACAATAAGATATTAATGGCATTGGCATCGTGTATATATTATTCGTATAGATGATCGCATAGAGTGACTATTTTTTGTGAATTTTTATTTATTTATTGAATACAAGTATTAGTAAGTAAAAGGCATAGTCTTATGACAAAACAATACAAATTATAGAGGTTGTTAGTCAAAACTATATAGTTATACGAGGTTCTACTTAGTTGAGCAAAGTTTCAATCAACATACCATTGAATGTGTCTCATTGTTCAGAGAAGTCTCTTCTTCTTCTTCCTCTTCTCGGTTGTTCTGTAGTTCATTTTCTAGAGGGATTCAAGTCATGTCTACATCAACTTCTGATGGAACTTTCTTTAGGAAGACTCTCACTTTTGACAAACGTTGGAGTTTTATTTTTGTACGAGCCACTATACAATTTCTAGGGCCATATAAACAATGGATCGATTAGCACAAAGAAAATAGAAGATGGAAGACACAAATTCTTACACTAAATCAAAGAAAATCCGAAAAACAAATGTGACAGACAAAATCGATTTGAATATATTTTAGAAGATGTGATTCGAAATTGAACTATAGTCAAGTCGTAGTTATCCTCTTATATATTTCAAGTGAAAAATATAATTGAAGTAGAAAAAGAAAAAGATAAAATTTTGGTGGATTTTAGTGGATTATTCAGGATTTGAACCGATTTAAACAGTTTTGATCCGATATCGTGGGTCTGGTTTGTTGCCGTAGGTTGGATGTAGATATTGTGGTTTGGCTGTGGATATCATTGATAAAATTAATATATAATAACAAAATTTGAAGGATGTAAAAATATATTTTATTTCATTTTTATTTTATTTAAGAATTTGTTCTTTATATTAAATTCAGTTAACTGAAAAACCAAAAGAAATACATATTTAGGTAGATAGTTAAAAGTATATGAAACCTAATTCTATGTAAATTTGAGGGTGAACAAAGACGGTTTGGCCCTCGTGTGACATATACACAACATATTATATTGCCAAATAGAATTGATATAATTAAATTATAGTTTAGATATAATAAAAATTAGATATTAGATAGATATAAATAGGTTATAATGTACGGAATCTCCTAAAACCTAGAGTAACAAGAATCAAGTATTTATTTATGTAGGTGGCAAACGTTAATTTGAGACAATCTTTGAAAGATTTTGCATTCTCTACATACGCTGTATGTAATATGTGTGTGTTACCTAAAATATTTGTTATCATCTATACATATGTATAAGATGTTTGTGTATGTTATCCGTATAATTTTTAATGTTATCGGCTAACATTGTAGATGTATTCTAAAACTATATTTGGCAACTAAAACGTGTAAGAAGACTGTTAACCGGTTAATAACATTTAGTATTTGAAAATGTCGTTATTATATGTCTGTCAAGATTCTTCTTCACGAAGATTGTGCTGTATGCTTTTGTTAATGTTAGTTTGTCTTGCCCAAATATATTAACATAGATTTGGAAAAATAAAAACTTAAACAATATTTTTCAACTTTTATCGATATCTAGAATTGTAACATAGCATGTACAACATAGACCACCAAATCAAAGCGGAAGCACCAAAAGTCTCTCTTAATCCAGTGAAGATTGCGAAAGAAAGCTCCAAGCGTTTTAGTTTGTATGCCGATTATATTTCACTTCGAAGTCTCATACTTTAAATGTTCTCATTGTTATTGTAAGGAGTGTTTCACGACTATAAGAACTCAATTTAGATAATGAGACGAAGAAGATATACAAATATACAGAGAGATGAAAGAGGTAGAGGAAAGAGAGAATGAAAAGAAGCAAACAAAGATCTCAAAGAGCTCGTTTTCTTCAATCTTGGTATTGTCAGAGAGCTCGACTTTGAAGAAGAAGAAGTCCCACACGAGCTGCCATTGGTGGATAGCTTGACTTGAAGAAGAAGAGATCATAAGCTTGCCTTGAAGAAGAAATTATACTTGAGCTGCCATTGGTGGAGAACTTGACATGGAGAAGAGGAGAGCATAAGCTTGAATTGAGGAAGAAGAAATCATAAACGACCTGTTTTTGAGAGAGAGCTCGACCTCGGGAATAAGAAACTTCGACCACTGCTATTTATTTATTATTATTATTTTTTCTGTGGGTTGGAAGTGGTACTCGTCTCATTGTCGAGTTTCGAACTTCTTGGTTTGAGAATTCTCTATTCCCATTAACATCACTAATTGTTGAAGATTAGAGAGAATAACTGATCGACAGAAAATGGGAAGATTACTTAGTTTTGTATTTATAGATGTGTCGAGTGAAATACAGCCTACGTACCTTCCAAAAAGGGATCAAGACGTGTTATGTGTGTGTACAGCTCTTGACCGTGATCTTTATCTTCAACAATTGGTATCAGAGCCCAGGATAATCTTTGGGGTTAGTAATTGATTCCGATGCCTACGACGGTGACCACACGAGCTGAGGTGGAGCGGTTTGACGGAACCGGAGACTTCTCTATGTGGACCATAAGGATGATGGCACACTTTGGGGTCTCAGGTTTGAAAGAAGTGATTCTGAGTGACAATTTTGAAATCACGATTTCTGAAAGGAAAGAAGACGTCAGCGGAGCTGAAGTAGAGACGACGAAAGTCATTATTGATCCTGTGAAATTGGAAAAGGATAATCGAGCAAAAGATATGATCATTGTTAACATAGGTGATCAGGTTCTTCGGAAGGTAAAACATTGTACCACTGCAGCGTCAATGTGGTCTTTGCTTGATCGACCGTATATGTCAAAATCCTTGCCAAATAGGATCTTTGTTCAGTCTCAGTTCTATACATTCAAGTGTGATGCATCTAAGTCGATAGATGTGAATGTTGATGAGTTTCTAAAGATTGTGGCAGAGATGAACAGCCTGAACGTGACTGTTTCAGATGAGATTCAAGCCATTGTTTTCTTGAGTTCTTTACCAACTAGCTATGATCAGCTAAAGCATACCCTCAAGTATGGAAAAGAATCTTTGACACTAGAAGAGATAATCTCGGCAGCTAGATCAAAGCAAAGAGAACTATCAGAGAGTATAAAGATGGAAAAACATCAAGCAACTGTCCTGTACTCAAGTGACAGAGGAAGAAACTCCAAGAGAGAATCAAATGATTCTCGGAACAGAAACAGAAGCAAGTCAAAGACTAGATCAAAGGTGATATGCTGGTTCTGTAGAAAAGAAGGGCATTTAAAAAAGGATTGTTTTGCCAGAAAAAGAAGAATGGATAATGACAGTGAAGGAGAAGCTGCTGTGCTCATAGAGAAACTAGAAGTCATTGACGCCTTAAATGTGTCAGGTGGTGATTCAGATGACAGCTGGGTGATTGATTCTGGATGTACATACCACATGACATCAAGAAGAGATTGGCTTATTGATTTTCAAGAAAAGACTGCAGGACAGATCTTACTTGGAGATTATCATACAGTTGAAACCCTTGGAACAGGATCTATAAGGATAAACACAAATGGAGGATCTGTTAAAATTCTCAAGAATGTGAGATACGTTCCTAACCTGAGAAGGAATTTAATCTCTACAGGAACAATGGATTCGCTGGGGTATACACATACAGGAGGAAATGGAATGTTGATATTCAAGAAGAACAACAAGGTGGCTCTACAGGGTCATCTGAAGAATGGACTCTACATTCTTGACGGTGAAACCATTACTCCTGAAGCATGCCAAGCTATAACAATCACATCACAAGTACCTCTATGGCACAGCCGCCTCGGGCATATGAGCTCTCAAAACATGAATCGACTTGTCCAAAAAGGAATCATTAAGAAGAAGGATGTTGGAGATGGAGATCTCTGTGAACACTGCACTGTATGAAAAGCCAAAAGAGTGAGCTTTGGTGTTGGGAAACACGACACAGCGCAACCCCTGGAATACGTTCATGCGGACTTATGGGGTTCACCACATGTACAGTTGTCAGTATCAAAGAATCAATACTTCCTCTCGGTTATTGATGATCACACCCGAAAAGTGTGGATTTACTTTCTCAAAACAAAGGATGAGACCTTTGAGGGATTCTGTGAGTGGAAGGTTCTGGTTGAGAAGCAGATACACAAGAAGGTAAAGTGCCTTAGAACGGATAACGGTTTGGAGTTCTGTAATGCTACATTTGATGATTACTGCAGATCAAATGGAATAGTAAGACATAGAACTTGTGCTTACACTCCACAGCAAAATGGAGTTGCTGAGAGAATGAACAGAACCATAATGGAAAAGGTTCGGTGTTTGTTGAATGAATCGGGTTTGGAAGAAAGGTTTTGGGCTGAAGCTGCTGCCACATCTGTATACTTGATAAATCGATCTCCTGCTTCTGCAATAGGATATCAAGTACCTGAAGAAGTCTGGTTGAAGAAAGAACCTGGATATAAGCATTTAAAGAAGTTTGGAAGTATTGCTTATGTATATATAGACCAAGGGAAGTTAAAGTCGAGGGCAATCAAAGGGGTATTCATTGGTTACCCTCCTGGAACTAAAGGTTACAAAATATGGTTGATTGATGAAAGGAAGGTTGTGATCAGCAGAAATGTAAAGTTTGATGACGGAAAAGTGTACAAAGATCTGGTTAATGACACCGCACTTATAAGAAGCAAAACCTCAGAAAAACAAACGGGTTCTGAAAAGATCGTCACTGAAATAACTACCTCTAAACAGTCACAGGAGGAACCTATATTACCTGAGATCGAGGAGTTAACAGAGTTTGTGAATCATGAGGCAATGTCACCTAGAAGTTCTTATCAAGGTGGAGAAATGTCAAACACTGTTGATCAAGAGGAACTCGATGAAGTCTATCAAGAGCATCCTGATCTGAGCGGACCAAGTCTAACAAATTATCAACTGGCTAGAGATCGAAGCCGAAGACACAACATTCGTCCACCATCAAGATATGATGACGAAAATGTGTTCGCATTTGCGTTAGCAGCCTCTGAAATCTTAGTGAGTCTAAACAAACCTGAAAGCTACACTGAAGCTTTAAATAGCAGACATAAAGACAAGTGGAACGGAGCTATGGGAAAGGAAATGGATTCTCTGATTAAGAATCAGACATGGAACATTGTCGATAAACCAGAAAACTGCAAAGTCATATGCTGCAAATGGTTATTCAAACTCAAACCAGGACTGCTAGATTCAGACCCTCCAAGGTTCAAAGCGAGACTTGTTGCTCGGGGTTTTACTCAACGAGAAGGAATTGACTACCAGGAAGTGTTCGCTCCAGTCGTAAAACATGTCTCAATTCGAATGCTGCTCACTACAGTGGTAAATGCAGACCTTGAATTGGAACAGATGGACGTTAACACCGCATTCCTGCACGGAAGCCTGGATGAGGAATTGTATATGTCTCAGCTAGAAGGTTTCGAAGTTGGAGATCCAAACAAGAAAGTCTATCTGTTAAAGAAATCTCTTTACGGATTGAAACAGAGCCCAAAACAGTGGAATAAGCGATTCGACCAGTTCATGAAATCAAACGGCTTTGACAGAAGTGAACATGACCAATGTGTTTATTCAAGACAGGTTTCACCAAACAACTATGTATACCTTTTGTTGTACGTTGATGATATGCTCCTTGCAGCAAAAGATATGGCAGAGGTTGTGAAACTAAAGAATCAGTTGAGTGAAACATTTGAAATGAAAGACTTAGGTCCTGCAAAGAAGATTTTGGGAATGGAAATCTCCAGGGATAGATCTCGCGGGGTCCTGCACTTATCTCAGTCTGATTATCTGAAGAAAGTCGTAAGGATATTCAGGATGGAAGAAGCTAAACTGTCTCATACTCCCATTGGAGCACATTTCAAATTGGCAGCTGTAAAAGAAACCGATGAAGAGGTACATACAGAAGAAACGCCTTATTCATCTGCAGTAGGAAGTATAATGTATGCCATGGTAGGAACTCGACCTGACCTCGCATACGGCATTGGGTTAGTCAGCCGATACATGAGTAGACCCGGTAAAATCCATTGGGAGGCAGTAAAATGGCTCCTCCGGTACATCAAGGGCACAACAGATATGAAACTGAGCTACACAAAAGAAAAGTTCATGCAGATTCAAGGTTATTGTGATGCAGATTATGCTGCAGATCTGGATAGGAGAAGGTCTATCTCTGGTTATGTTTTCACAGTAGCAGAAAATGTGATTAGTTGGAAATCAGGTTTACAACAGGTGATTGCTCTCTCAACTACTGAATCAGAATATATAGCTCTATCAGAAGCAGTGAAGGAGGCTATCTGGTTAAAGGGGTTGTTTAAAGATTTCAGTTTCAGCCAAGATTCAGTTTGTATTTGGTGTGACTCGCAAAGTGCAATTTGCTTGTCTAAGAATAGTGTGTTTCATGAGCGTAAGAAACACATGGCAGTAAAATACAATTTCGTCCGTGATATCATTGCAGAAGGAGAGGTGGAGGTTCAGAAGATTCATAAGAGCCGTAATCCTGCAGATATTTTGACGAAAGTTGTGCCCGTGAATAAGTTCAATGCCGCATTGGACTTATTGAAAGTCTTAAAGGCTTGAGTTTGTTGGAGCCGTCGTGCTCTGTTGCTGGAGGTTTATACCATTGAGGAATTTCACAGGTCAAGATCAAGGTTGTATGTTTAAGGAGAAGGATTGCTCTGAGCTGACACAAGGTGGAGATTGTTATGTGTGTGTACAGCTCTTGAACGGGATCTTTATCTTCAACAAGACGTATTCTCTCAAAAAGGATCAAACCATTCAAAGTTCGACTCCATTATTAGTTGGACTAAGAGCTACGAGTTGTGAGGAGTATGAGCTATGAGTTACGAGCTGCGGATGAAGAATGTCGTATAATATGAATTTTTAATTCTTTCTTAAAAGTAATTTTTATTGAAAATTTCCCAAAAAAATCTCTCTTCTTGAATGATTTTTTTTTCTTTTGTATTTATAGATCAAAAAAAGAAAGTAATCAATACAATAATAACACAACTGTCTCTTCTGAAGTTGACTCCTCATCATTTTCATGCTTTCTGAAGACCGCCACATCAATTAATGAATAACCGCAACAATAGCACAAGTGTCTCTTTTGAAGTTGACACCTTATCGTTTTCATGTTTTCTGAAAACGCTACATCAATTAATGAAAAAAAATCCAAATAATATCATGAAACAAGTTGTTGAGACATCGTCAAGATCTCAAAGGACTTAAGCAAAAAAATGAGGAGTGATGAGATCATAGAGAAAATGTTATGAACCATGATTCTGGAGTTAGACAAAAGGTTAATAGGGAAAATGATGGTGGTTGGGACGTGGAAAAAGTAGTTGGAGAAGAAGATTAATTGATGTAAGGGAGTACATACTCAGTGAAAAAAAGGAGATGATGAATGATTCGAGTGAAGCTCACCCAAGTTGAGATGAATGACGTAAGACAGCTGATATAAACCCATTTTGGACTCAATGCGAGATGAATATGACTAAGTTTTGTAAGGATTTGAATAATCATAAAGTTAGGTGATGAAAAGACATTGAATCCATCATGATGACCAATTATACCTCTATAGACGAAACAAGGAAAAAGAGAGAAAGTTATTGGGAGAACGATAAGCAATACAAAAAACAGTAAATAATTTTGGAGATATAAGCACTAAATATGAGTGTAAATATGAGTGACATGGAGATCGAGACGAAGATATAAAGAATCAAAAGCATAAAAGATAATTATTCTATTAAATAATATCAGATTATGTTGGTGAACTTCTTTCAGTCTCCATAACAAATTATGAGATATGAGAAACACCAAAGGCGAAGAAAAGCATTACATATATAGAAGAAATATAGATATGCTAAAAAGAAAAACCAAAAAGAGTTTATTCAAATTTTACAAAACATGATACGTGATAAAAAACATGGTACATGACCAATTTAAATTTTTAAAAACATGATAAAAAAAACAAAATGTGAAACTATTATACAAATATATAGAAAAGCAAGTCTTTTGAAATAAATGGTTTAAGGAGATATTGAAAACATATGCTCACTGATAAAACTCGAGGAGAATTCTAATTTACATGTTTTCTTTACTTTTATTCTTATTAACAAAGTTTAACTCAAATTATACAATTTAAAAATAACGATTTTTATAATATTTAAATTATAATTTGTACTAAATCTATTTACGAACAGTAGATAAAAGCATAATTATTTTTTGAAGTAACTGAAAAGGTAAACTGTACACAATTTCAATGCATTCTCTTTCTTCTCTATTTATTGATAAAAATGTATATACGAAATATTTATTTTTATATATTTTATATTTAGTTAAAGATGATAATAAAAATAAAATATAGTAATAAAATATGGAGCGAGAACACACCTAATATTCTAGTAATTAGACCGATTGCCAGAGTTTTATTGACCCTTTTTCCGTTTGTTAAATGGGCTTCATATGGCCCAGCCCACCACCACCAATGATGAAAACATTGGTCTTCTACGGGAAGTCGAAGAGAGAGAGAGAGATGAAAGCAGTAGACTTCACGAGTTTCTCTTTTGCCAAAGGCTTGTAATTGGAGCTGAGACTGAGTACCCTGAGTCCCAAAACGCCTAAACAGTTTTCCGATAAACCTCGCGAGAGATGAATAACAAAGACAAGTCCCAGAATTGCTGCATTTCTCATAAATTCGTCGATGCAGCCTCCATAAACCCTGACAGTATCGCCGTCGTTCATGCCACAGGCTGGACGGCGAGAGTTAGGACGGATTCGGAATCACCTGAACCTTCTGTTTACGACGGAGACACATGCTTCACGTTCGCCCATGTATCTTCATCCATTGATTCTCTCAGCTCTCGTCTCCGTTGTATTCTAAATGTTCCTGGCCACAATGATTCTTACCTCATCAGACCACCGCGATTTCGAGGTTACTCTTTTTGAACTTCTCTGACTATATAGTAGCGACACATCTCTCTTTACCCATCTCGTAAACTTTTATCCATTGACATTGCAGATAAACTTGACTGTGAAGCTGGCTCAGATGTATATATGCCAAAGGTATTGGCTTTATATATGCCACCTTCAGTTGAATATATAATCTCTGTGCTATCTGTTTTGAGGTGTGGTGAAGCTTTTTTACCTTTGGATCCTTCGTGGCCAAGAGAAAGGGTCTTGTCTATTATTTCCTCTTCAAATGTTGCTCTTGTTATTGCTTGCGGCTCTTCTTTCGATCAATTCGGGTGTAAGCCGCTCCACAGATCGCATTGGCTTGTTGAAAGCATCGTCTGCCCTCTATTGTTCTTTTCAATGAGTGAGAGGTTGAGTGCGGAAACTGATCGCTCAAGCCTTGTTTGGCCTTGCAAGAAAGAGAGGCAAAGAAAGTTTTGTTATCTGATGTACACTTCAGGATCTACTGGGAAGCCAAAAGGAGTATGTGGCACTGAGCAAGGTTTGGATACCTTTCCTTACACGATACAAACTGTTTTGAGGCTGTTCTGCTACTTTTGTAAGTGCAAATTAATTGTTAGGTACCATGAAAATTCGAAAGTCTTATTATTTCTCTCTTTCGAGCATTCGACATTTATCAATAAATCAAATTTTTGACATTTTAGTGGGTGGGAATTGGGAAATTTATATGTAAATGTACCCCTTCGTTCTGAGTAAATATACCATGCATTGTTAGATTGTTGATTGTCCTTTGTAAACATGATAGCTATACTCTCTGGAACTGAATGAAAACTTTTAAGCCTTTGGGATTCCGAACATCTTGGTGAATAGGTATAGAGCATGTCCAAAGTGGTCCCATAGCTGTTTTCATATATTTCAATCTTCCCAGTTCACACTGATCATTCTATAATCTATTATCTATCCATTATAAGTGAGATGGTGTTTTAGGGTTTAACACCAGTAAATAACTAATGGTAGGTTATTTTCCTTTTGTAGCTAGTTCAAATGAATTCATCTATGATTTTCTTGTATGCTCTTCTTTTTCATGCAAAGTAATAACGTCTGCAACTCCTGTCCTTTGATCTCTGAAGGACTTTTAAATCGCTTCATGTGGATGCAAGAGCACTATCCTGTTGTTGGAGAGCAGCAACTGGCTTTCAAGACGTCAGTTGGTTTTATTGATCACCTCCAGGAGTTTCTTGGTGCTATTCTGAATTCCACCCCATTAGTCATTCCTCCATTTACTCTCCTAAAAGAGAATATGGTATCCATCATTGATTTTCTGGAGGTAATAGCTATGGTTTCTATAGTTTGGATAGCAAAAACAACCACCTTCCGTTGAGATCCCTGATTTTTTTTTCTAATCAAAGTATTATTTTTAGATAATCTTTAGTCATTTCTCGTTTTTCTGTTCCTATATTTGATTTACAAATCGGGAAATTAGTTTAAGCGTCTTCACTAGGTTGCATATTGGGGATGAAATACGTAAGTCAAAGAAATAAACAACGCAGAAAGTGCCATTGTATCTTATCTTATCTTTGTTATCATAAATCCATTGGAAGCTATGTTGCATAATGATAGTTTTCTAGTTTCTTTTATTTAACTTCAATCTACTGATGATTTCTCCTTAAGAACAGCATATAAGTCATTTTTAGTTGGAGAAACGTAAATCATTTAAGTCATGGTAAAGAACAGTTATTGCTTGTCTTGTTGGTTGCTTAAGTTCAGGTTTCTATCATTTGAGTAAAATTGCTTTTTCTTTCATTGTATTGCTTTTAGTTTCCGTTCGAGTAATGGTCGCGAAAGTTTATCCATTTTGATAGGCGTATTCTATCGGTAGGCTCCTAGCTGTCCCATCGATGATCAGAGCTATTCTACCTACTTTACAACATCGTGGACATAATAAGCTCCAAAGTTGCCTGAAGCTGGTAGTTTTAAGCGGCGAACCCTTTCCTGTGAGCCTGTGGGATTCACTGCACAACCTACTTCCTGAAACATGTTTTCTGAATCTATATGGGAGTACAGAGGTGAGAAAATTTTCCAGTTATGATTAATTTAGGAGATCTTCTTAAGTTTGTGTACTTAAAAAGTTTGTAGCAGCGCCAGCTAGTTGGTACCAGGCTTGTGTTAATAGTTTGAAAGATATTGATAAGTGCAGCCTGCTTTTGGTTTGAAAGATGTTGATAACTTGAGAAGACTTCTTAGTTTCGCTTGTTTAATATTTTAGGCTTAGTGTAACTGGTTGTAGCTAGCTGGTCAGAGTTCTGATTATATTTTTTCTACATTCTCTTAACTTATGCAGCAGTTCACTGAAATTGAATGTGTATCGATTAGCCTTTTGTTGTGTAGGTATCAGGGGACTGCACTTATTTTGACTGCAGTGGGTTGCCAAAACTCTTGAAGACCGAGAAGATTGGTAGTGTTCCTATTGGGAAGCCAATTTCCAATTGCAAAGTTGTACTTCTTGGTGATGAAGATAAACCTTGTGAGGGAGAAATTTGTGTGGGCGGTCTCTGTCTTTCGCAAGGATACCTGCATTCCATGATAGAGTGTCAAGGCTACGTGAAGCTACATAATAACTCACTCTGTAATCATTTAACCAGTGATTGTGGAAGTCAGCTTTTTTATAGAACTGGTGATTACGGCAGAAAGCTTTCTAATGGTGATTTGCTTTTTATTGGGAGAAGGGATCGAACTGTTAAACTCAATGGACAACGCATGGCCCTTGAAGAGATTGAAACAACTCTAGAACTAAATCCGTATGTTACTGAAGCTGTTGTTATACTTAACAGAGATCAGACAGAGCTTGCTTCACTTGATGCTTTTTTAGTACTGAACAAGAAAACCAAGTTCGATGAAGGTGTCACATATTCTATCAGAAAATGGATGAGCGAGAAACTTCCTCCGGTGATGATCCCTAACCATTTTGTTTTTGTGGAGTCACTGCCAAGTACTTCAAGTGGGAAAGTTGATTATGAAGCACTAGCAAGGTTGAAATGTCCTAGAATCCACGCTCAAGATATGATGCATAGCAATGAAACAAAGAGTGTATTGGATACTATTAAAAAGGTCTGTTTCCATCCTGTGCATACATAAACTTAGAATCTCAATATTTGTTTGAGCGATTATGCTTTATGGAGAAATGTAGAGAACGTGGTTTGTTTATCTCTTGTCTGCAGAATCTAATTGACTATACAAAAGGACTTATATCATTTCTTGAACTTCTGATACAGGCCGTTTGTGATGCATTGATGGTCAAAGATGTTTCTGACGATGATGATTTCTTTGCCATTGGTGGAGACTCTTTAGCCGCAGCGCATCTTTCTCATAGTCTTGGTATCGATATGAGATTGATCTACCAATTTCGAAGTGCATCTAAGCTTTTGACCTTTCTGGCCGAGAAGAAAGGGAACTTAAGAGAAGATATGCAACAGAACACCACTCAGAAGTTAGACCACAAGACAGAGAGTCAGAACGGTAATGAGTTGGTTAGTAGAACTATTCCACTTCATTCTGGTGTTACATCAGACTCAACACCTTCAAGAATGCAGTGCAAGAAGAACGTCTCTTCAAAGCGATTGAAAATTGATTCAGAACACTTTTCTTCCAAAAGCATGAAAGATAAAAGATCATGGGATTCAGGATTTTCTCAAATGCAATGTGCATTCAGTCGGTGCAACAAGGTACATTATCCGAACTCGTGTAGTATTGAAGGGGGAAACAAACATAACTGGTCAGTGGAGTTTCCAAGGAACCAAGTGGTCTCTATGCAAGAGCTATGGAAGGTTCATATGGAGTCTTGTGTAGATGCCTCGCCCCTAGTTGTATCGAAGCATTCGAAAACTTATCTATTTATTGGGTCTCACTCACGTAAATTCTTCTGCATCGATGCGAAAAAGTATGCATCTTTGTTAAGTATCTAGCATATGAAGTTTAAAGTTTTTCTGTATCTATATATTGGATCTGCTCATGTAAAGTTTTTCTGTATTTAGATATATAATGAAATGAGAAGATTTGGGTTTATTTTTTTAGGCTGGACTTCTAATAAATGACACACTTTACTATGCTAATTAGTGGTTCGATCTGTTGGAAGACCGTTTTAGAAGGAAGGGTCGAAGGTTCAGCCATGGTAGTTGGTGATTTTTCTCAGGTTCGTCTTCTCGTTAATTTCTATAACTCACTGTATCCTTTCTAATCATTGAACAGTTTTATGGACATCTCCAATGTTAGGTCGTTATTGGATGCTACAAAGGAAAATTATATTTCTTAGATTTCTCAACTGGAACCTTATGTTGGACATTCCAAGCAGATGGCGAGGTATGCTCTGCAGGAAAATTCATTGATCACAGATTTGTACTCTGTTTATCTACATTATTGCAGCTTTAATTTCTGTGTCATATATTCTCATTCCTGGAAGTTGTTCTCAGATGGTTTAGCTGACTTAAGACAATGTTTTTTCCTTTTCCAATGAAGATAAAGTGCCAACCTGTGGTAGACACATCTTCACAACTGATTTGGTAATACTGTTGATGACTCTCTCTGTTACTGTTTTAGCTCCCTCTGTGTTTACTTAAAATCTTTATTTCATTCTGTAGACCGTAAATTCATACTCTCATGGTTACCAATGGTTGATTATATTCTGCATGTTTCTCATATATAATTCATTAGCTACTTGAAAATTGTAATGACAACTATACGAACTGGGTCCGAGAAGGGTTTTAACCTTAGTTATAGCAACTGACTAAGGAGTTTGAAGAAAATTATCAGGAGCAGCAACTGAAGTAAAAAATGTGTTTGCTTAAAAGTTTTATTTCGTTCTGTAGACTATATTTTGCCCAAAGTTCTTGTAAAAGCCACCAACCACCAACCAAACTAAATTGTGCTCCATTCATGCAGGTGCGGATCACATGACCACACTCTGTATGCCCTTGACTATAGGAGCCAACGCTGTGTTTATAAGCTGCAATGTGGTGGGAGCATATTTGCGTCACCTATAATTGATGAGGTGAAGGCTTAAACCACTTTTTCCACTTGGTTATGCATATTTTCTTGTCCAAAGCTAAAAACTCATCATCTGTGGTCGAATTGGTTTTTGATTACTGGAGCTCTGTTGATCTCGCCTATCTCATCTGTAATGCTTCATCCAGGGTCATAGTTCACTTTATGCGGCTTCTACAAGTGGTCGCGTGATAGCTGTATCAATAAAGGTATGAGCCTTTGGATCCAGAATCTTAACGAAAGCTGTATGTGTTGTTACTTGTAGATCTTTTGTATTCCATTAAAAAGGGACCGTGTGTTGGTATTGGATTATGAATTTCATTGCCATGTATAATATGAATAGGGCAGGTTTGATGTACAAAGTGCTTTTTTTCTGCTCTAATGCAAATGCAGGATTTCCCATTCCACACCTTGTGGGTAGTTGAACTAGAGGCACCAATTTTTGGTTCCTTATCCATATGCCCAACAAGTCGAAGCGGTATATTTTTCTCTCTTTTAAATTTTTCATTCTATTTCCTTGATTTCAGCATCCCTGTCATTCTCTATTTTCTGTCACAGTTATTTGCTGCTTAGTTGACGGCCAAGTTGTTGCAATGAGTCCGTCTGGAACTATTATTTGGAAGGTATGTGTATCATTTGATCTCAGTGCATCTCACTGATACCGCATAATCCATATAGCGTCCCTTGATACTTATGCTATTTAGGAGATACTGAATGGTGATCGTTAACTATCTAGTCAGGCATCTTTTGTTCCTGGCAGTTTCTTTTGGCCTTCTCGCAGTTCTCAAACTACTTAATTATTACTTTGATGCAGTATAGGACTGGCGGGCCAATATTTGCTGGGCCTTGCATGTCAGATGTGCTTCCTTCTCAGGTATTGTTTGTGGTTCCATCGGAAAATTCTATGTGCTAATTCATGTAAATCACTTGCTTCTTGAGTACATCTGAAATTCATCTTTTTTGTAAAGAAGTTTGAAGTTTCTCGCTAAGGCAGACTACACGTCTATTATTCTGCAGGTGCTCGTGTGCTGTAGAAATGGAAGTGTTTATTCACTAGAACCGGTACTTTCCTATATCATTTGGACATTGGTATACTTCACCTATTGCTGTTATTTGTTTTGTTTGAGGTGCTTAGTTTTTTCAAGTAGTGCGATAGCCTTTAATTCCAAGCAAGTACAACTTCATCATGTCTTTATATGTTCTCTTCCTATGCATCTTTAAGAGATTCCTTTCTAAAAGATGATCAGTTCAATAAGAGTCTCAAATTTGCTCCAAGGGAAGTCAGTTTTAGTTTTTTCACGAAACAGATTTATATTAAGTTGACTTTCAGGACCACAGAGACTTTGATAGGCACATTCATGAGTATTAGTTGTTGTGGTATTCGTCTCAAAACTTCAGTATCATGAGTCATGACTGTTTTGTGGAATTTGCTGCTGCAGGAATCCGGGTGTCTTGTGTGGGAATACAATATCGGTGACCCGATCACAGCATCTGCGTACATCGATGAGAATCTGCATTTTGAGTCGCATCCACTCCTTGCATCAGACAGGTAGGAATTACATGAATAAGCACATATGCAATGTATTGAAATATCATGGATGTATGATGATCATACATATATTTTCTAGGTTGGTCTCTGTATGCTCTAGCTCGGGAAGAGTTCATGTCCTTCGGGTGAGACCTAGTCTCAGCAGAGATTCACATGAATCAAAAGTAGGAGAAATAGCGAGGTTAGAGTTGCAGGCAGACATTTTCTCCTCACCAGTGATGATAGGTGGCCGGATTTTTGTTGGCTGTCGTGACGACTATGTGCATTGCCTCTCTCTTTAGAGTTGCAGGTAGAAGAGGTTTTACTCTACATACCTATAGAAACATTTTGAAATGTTATTGTATATCATAATGAAAGTTTTGTGCTTGATTGCACAAAACAGTAACAACTATGTAAGAATTGCCTTTGTTGATTGTAAATGAGAAGCGACACGTACAACTACGGATGTTGTCAAACCACATTTAAGTGTTTGTTTAGTAATATTCCGCTCGCTTGTTTTATCGGTTTCTTTTTTTGTCATCTACGGCTTTGAATTCATTATCAGCCAACCAAAACAAGTCAACCTATACAAAAAGGATGAGATATGCATACTACAGGGGCCGTTACCAAAAAATAATTAACGCCCACAAACAGAAGCCAAAAGAGCAAGACCTCCAGCAAAAAACAGAGCAAGAGCTGAAAACCCAGATTAACTAGAAACAGAGGACAAGATTTTCTCATTATCAAAGAGAACCTTCAGCCAAAGAGGAAAACTTAACGCCACATAAAACTGAAGTCTATGGTCTGCAGAAACGCTTTGAGCAATCAGAAAAGCTCCTCTATTTGTAATCTTTTGTTCCTTCTCCATTCTCCACCATTCCAACTTTGCCAATGATTGAAGGACTTCCTGAGACTGATATTGAAAGGATGGCTAAGCGTTTGGTCGAATTACCATACCTAACAATACTGCATCATCCACACCAAAAACTATTCTATTCAACTTCAGGCTAACCATGCTTTCTATAGCCCACACCAAAACTTCCAGCTTAACGGCATCAAGGTTGTCACGATTTATCGTTGCCATCCTACTATGCATTACTACTACTCCAAAGAATCTCTAAGAACCCAAGCACCACCACCAATCTTGTGCTTAGAAGACCAAGCAAAACCCACATTACATTTTTTCCGAGAAGGAGGCGGCTGCCATCCTTTCACCTTAACTTCATCTCTTGCAACAACCCTTCTAACATATACGTCATTTAATTCCTGCGCTAAGAACCAGCTAGAGGACTCATCCAAGATTTTTAAAGCAGCTTCCTTTGCATCAAATTTCTTACTTTCAAAGAGAAGGTTATTTCTGTTTTTCCACAAAAACCAAAGCGTCCAGGGGAAAGACCTTCGAATCTCCACTGGGATAAAACAAATCTTGGACGAGGAGAGGAGGAAATGAAAATTTGAGTAAACAGAAGAGGGTGAGAAACCTCCCTTCAGACAGGGGAAATTAGACAATGCCCAAACTTGTCTCGCAATAGGGCAGGAAAACAAAATATGGTTGACTGACTCCGAGTCCACACCACAAGCTTGACAACGGTGATCATTCTTAACCCCCTTCTTCGCAATCAGTTCACCTGCAGGAATGGCATTACTTAAAGCTCTCCAAATGAAAGCTCCAATTTTTGGTGCTGTCTGAATTCTCCAAACCTCTTCTTTTAACTCATTCAACGAAGGCTTTAATTCAGCTTCTAGGATTTCTGCACCCTTGTTTACCTGGTTGATCATCCAATAACCAGACTTTACCGAGTATTCCCCACTTCTATTGTGCTTCCAAATCCAAAAGTCCTCTTTATTAACCACAGACTTATGAGTAAGAATCCTAGCTATATCTTCCGGATAAAACAGCTCCTCTAAAATCCTAGGATTCCAATTCCTATTAGGCTTGTCAATAAGAGAACTAACCAGCAACTCCAGGTCGACAATTATATTCTTCATTAGAGGACGCCTCATCATGCCATCAAAGATCCAAGAGTCGATCCAAACTCTAGATGAGTTTCCATTCCCAACCATCTTCCTAAGCCCTTGCGATAACAATTCCTTCCCAAATGGAATGCTTCTCCAAGCATAGGAGGGTCTTCTCCCCATGGGGGCTGCGAGAAAGTTGTCTTGGCTATAATACCTGCTTTTAAAGACCTGAGAGAAGAGGGAGAGAGGGTGATGAAGGAGCCTCCAGGCTTGTTTAGCTAGGAGAGCTTGGTTAAAATGTTGAATGTCTTTGAACCCCAACCCACCATGAGCTTTATCAAGACATAGTTTAGACCAGCTAATCCAGTGGATTTTCCTTTTGTGCTCTAGAGAATTCCACCAGAAGTCTGCCATGGCCCTAGTGAGGTTATTTGGATGCCACTTCGCCTTTAGAGCTGAAAAGATCAGAGAAGTATTTGGATGCCACTTCGCCTTTAGAGCTGAAAAGATCAGAGAAGTATTTGGATGCCACTTCGCCTTTAGCTGGCTCAGAAAACTGTTCCTGACCAGAAGAGTCAACTAGCTTAGAAATTCGCTTTTTCGCTCTATTAGTTTTAACCGAAGCATGGAAGAACTTCGTGTTACTGTCTCCTTGAAGCAACCACTTCTCTCTGCTTTTCTGACTCCAATAGTCCTCTTCTTCTTTGTAAGCAATTCCCAATTCTCTTTTAAGATAATGAAGATTAGGTAAGGATGGGAAGGAAGAGGATTGTTCCTTCTCTAGATTCAACTGAATTTGCTTAAGCTTATCCCTGAAATTGGATAGATTCGATTTCTTCCATCTGCTAAGCGCTTTTCTGCATCTTCTGAGCTTATCAGTTACTGAGACTTGGAAAAGGGCATGAGAAGAATCCCAAGAACGTTTTATCGCCTCCTTCACCCCTGGCTTATTCAAGAGCCTCTTATCAAATCTGAAGTTGCCTTTATAAGAGTCTTGAGAGGATATCAGACTTAAGAGAATAGGGCAATGATCAGATCCTCTCTTATCTAAAAAGGCTTGGTTGGATGCAGGGAATAACTTGAACCAAGCCTTGTTCCCGAAGACTCTATCTAATTTGCTTTGAATCCAAAGATTATGCCTCATACCACCCCAAGTAAAACTGTTGCCAACAGCCGGCAGTTCACTCATATCACACGCATTCAACATATTCACAAAAGGGAGAAAAGAAGCTTCACTTCTTCTCGGACCACCAATTTTTTCTCCATTATGCATGATGTCGTTGAAATCACCCAGCATAATCCACGGGTTCTTTCTGAGAATACCAATTCTGGAGAGCCTTTCCCACAGCAAAGGCCTAGCTATTCTAACCGGTTCACCATAAATACAAGAGACAAAATATCTACTACCACCAGCCTGTACAACAAAGTCAATCAAGTGCTTATCTACTAACTTGATCGAAACTTCAACGCTGTTTTTCCAAAATAAGGCAAGGTCACTGCTGTACCCAACAGGATTCACAGTTAGAATCCTATCATAACCTAGCCATTCTTGCAGATCCACCAAAACGTTTCTATTGTTCTTCGTCTCCATCAGAAACAATAACTCAGGGAAATGTTCTTTACGCAATTCCTTGAGTCTAGGAATTACCAAGTCTTTTGCATGGCCCAAACCTTGGCAATTCCAACTGATCATGGTCATTAAAAATTGGACGGTCCCTCAATTGGGACCATCGAAGGTTTCTTAAACCTTGAGGAATGTTCTTCATTCACCACATCCTCCTTGGCTTTTCTCTTATCAAGCACTCCTTTAACTAGACCTTCCTTCTTTACCACTGGTTGATCCTTTTTAGATAAGGCTTGACCTCTAAATTTCCTTCTGATTATACCAGGCCTTTTCCTAGGTTTTGATTTCTTCTGCTTTGTCCCGGAAGAGCTAGTCTCAGAAAGACCTACTTTGAAACCCGTAGAACCACCAGAAAGAAACTCAACCTCTCGAGTAAAATTCCTAGCTTCTGTTTATGATTGCATCGATTCTATTCTTGGAGAAAGTGACATAGCTATGCCTGCCCTAATCGCAGAAGCCATCATCTTGTCGCCTTTTGGAAGTTCAGTCTCTGGCAACAATAAATTCTCTCTCTTCTCAAAATCAAATACCACACCTTTACCCTTATTCAGATCAGATGTAATAACAGGCGGGGGTTCCAGTCTCAGCATAGTTTTCTGCCCCAACGGATCTTTTTCTAGATCCCTCAAAGAGTTTTTCACTCTTTCTTGACGGGCAATACGCTCCGGACCGTTAGCTACCAGGAGGTATTGCCTCATGCCTTCCAGGACTTCAGGAGCTATTTTCGGTCTTCCTGTCATCGGATTCAGACCAATTTGGGACTCCTCTACTATTCCAAATAGAGGGTCGGCTTCGTCCAGGGAGGATTTCTCTTTCACAGAAGCCAGCATTTCCTGCAGAAAGGGAGATGGCACTTTCTTTTTTTTGAACAGGGGGCAAAGACTTTGTTCATGGGTTAGTCTTTGACAAGAAAAGCACCTCTTCTGGATTCTTTCATAATCATACAGGATATTAATGGTCTCCCCTGAAGGCAAGTTCACCTTTTTAGCCAGACGGAGGGGATTTGAGACATCAAATTTCACTTTAACTCGAACATAATCCTGACTCTGAGCTTTAGCCGGATCAAACGCAACTTCAATGACCTGACCTGCAAATTCACCCAGCGCTGTGATCGCCGGAATCGTGTAATGGTTAACCGGGATGTTTCTTATCTGAACCCAGACCTTAATGAACTGCAAGTAATCAGGAGGAGGCTTCTCCACCCATCTATCCATCACCACGGACCAAAGGTTGAAAGAGTGAACACCTTTGCTTAAGACATCAATCAAATCATGTTCATATTTGAAGATGAATTGAAAATTTTCTCTGGACAGAGCTACTCCACGAACCCTATCATATAACTGCCATTTACGGGGCATATCCAAGATCAGGTCAGCCATCTTTTGGCATTGAGGATTAAGCAGCCTACCTACAAGACTCAACGCATTTCTCTCACTGGAACAGAAATCAGGGAGATCTGGCAAGTTGAAGGGCTCGTCCTCTGCTTCTAAGGACATGAAACTCAGGGCTCTGTCAATTCCTGCAGCCATAACTCAAAACTTAACTATCGGAGACTGAGACGAAAACCCAGAAAAATTTAAACCTTTTTGAAGCGAGACTGAGAATAGGGAGAAACCCTAGAAAGAGGAAAGGATTTAAAAAATAAAAGGGAAAATGAGGCTAAAGAGGAGTGACCGACGATTGAATTCTATGTTAAAAGCCAAAAGCTCTTTCCATCCACAAATCAAAGACTCTGGATGAGAAGGAGAGTTCTAAGCCCAAAAAAGGGAGCCACTATTGATATTTTTTTCCCTCGAACCGAACATAAACGTTTAACTTCCGTTTAAAAATTATTGATATGGTTTATTATAATTTGTTTAATAAAAATTAATATTAAATAATATTTTATTATAACTAGAAAAAATAAATATATGAAATTTTTTTTGTTCGAGTTCTCGAGTTTTTCACCACCAGTCAATTTTTAAACTACCAGCAGATAATTCGTTGGACTAATATGCATCTCCTTTTGTTGCTTTCTCATCCCTCTTTAGTCCATCAGCTGGCTCATTACCATTTATAACTCTATATCGTTACAATTTCTAATGGAAATCTAGTCAATTGAAACTATAGCCTCTGAAGAAACTCAATATGGGAACAACGAGAAACAATCAAAGAACAAACGCAATTATCGCTGAAATTATTTTAATATGAACCAGAACCTCTTCTGAAAATGATTCTCGACGACAAGTGAGATTTGTGGCAAATATGGTATTTAAGTGCTACCGGATCCTTAAATGATGTATTAGTCTGTCCAAAAATTGCTAAATCGCTACAATCTGTCTCTAAACTGACTGATGATTATCTTTGCCTCAGTCACATTTGATTCTAATGGTGTTTATGTCAATGATAAAAAGACAAACAAGCTTCTCAGCCGGGAAAGCAAGCGTGAAGGACTCTATCGGTTGGAGAATCATCAGTATGTTGCTTTATACTCATCGAGACAACAACAAACAAGTGATGAAGTATGGCCCAGAAGACTGGGGCATCCTCATCACCGAATCATGTAATAAGACAACGTTTTCCATGTGTGAATCATGTGAGTTGGGAAAGACTTTCAAACTCCCTTTTTCTAAGTCTGTTTTTTAAGCCTCTAGGCGTCTTGAAAGATTACATTGTGATGTTTGGGGTCCAGCTCATGTTCTTTCCATTAAAGGTTTTCGATATTATGTTGTATTTATCGACAATTATTCAAGGTTCAGTTGGTTTTTTCCACTTAAGTTAAAGTCAGAAGTGTTCTCAGTGTTCAAAACATTTCAACAAATGGTAGACTCAATTCCAACAGAAAATCAATGTTTTTTTTTTAATGTGATGGAGGTGGTGAATTCTCAACACCAAGTTTCTCCAACACTTTGCTGATTGTGGTATTAAACAGCTCCTCTCATGTTCTCACACTTCCCAGCAAAATGGGCTTGCGGAAAGGAAACATAGACACCTTACTGAACACAGTTTATCTCTGCTATTTCAAAATCAGGGTCCTGGGTTGAAGCGTTTTTAACAGCAAATTTATTAAGTAACATTCTGATAACCTCGGTTCATACCAGTTTGATGAGTCCTTTTAAGATTCTCCACAATGTAGCCCCAATCTATACAGCACTTCGCGTTTTTGGTTATGCTTGCTACCCTTATCTTAGGCCTTACCAACAAAACAAATTCGACCCGAAATTTCTTTTGTGTGCATTCTTGGGATACAATGAAAAGTTTAAAGGTTATCGCTGTCTTCATCCTCGAATAGGTCGAGTGTATATCATCAGGCATGTTCTGTTTGATGAAGAAAGATTCCCTTTTTTGGATATCTACAAAGCTTTTATTACACAACCGGAAACACCATTGTCATTAGATTGGTACAAAGAAGTTAACAATCCCACTGTCGCTGAAGAAGAGGATAACTCAGATTATAGAACACCTACGGTTGTGCTCTGCCCATCTCTCTTACCTGCTGAAAGCTGCGATCAGAGAACAAAAACCCACTTACCTGCAGCACCTGCAACTGATATTTCTGATAATACAGCAATAGTGCCAGATGAACAGATCACCACTGAAGCTACAAACTCAACTGATATCCCCCTCTTCACCCCTGCAGATTTTCCCCCGCTTGTCACCAACACCCATACAATGACAATTAGAGAAAAGGATGGACTCTGGAAGCCCAATCCGCGTTATGCTCTCATCACTGTCAAAGGAATTCCAGAAGAGCCAAAAACTGTTGCTTCTGCTCTAGGTTGGAATAATGTTAGTAACTTTTGTAGTATAAATTTAAATTTATTCAAGAAAAACGGATATAAACATGATTTGTATAAGCGTAGATGTGTTACGTGTTATAATTCCAAAATGTCAATTTTGTTTATGACATACAACATGATTTAGAAAAATAATAAAGACACAATAACCACATGCAATCAATTGTCTAACCAAAAGGATTAAAATGATGAAGGAGTTCAGATTATTTACGTAATAATCAAATCCAACAAAATTAAGTCTTATACTCTCCAAGTTCTCCAAAACAACAAAAATCACAAATCTCATATTCCCAAGCTATTTGCTGTAGTCGTAACATCCTTGTTTTCATTATCAAAGTAATCTTCAATGTCACCTAAAATTTTGAATTATGAATTTGTAAATACATAAAAAACTTTGAAAGGAGAAAATACAAAATCAAAGTTACTATTTAACCTTCAAATTCTGCAAAATCTCTTAACCAATTTCGAATGCAAAGTAGTGCTTGGACACTTTTTGAAAAGAGGTGATTTCTGTAAGGACTTATAACCCGACCTCCAATCCTAAACACTGATTCTGATGCTACTGTAGTGATCGGAATACAGAACAAATCACACGCGAGAGAAGCTAAGTCACCATAGCGTTGTTCATTATCTTTCCAATAACTTAAAACCTCAATTTCTGCAAACAGACCTCGAATCTAGCCTGAGCTCATCCAAATAAAGTTCCAAAATCAGTTATCTATTATTAAGAGCAGGTTGAACGCTCCTCTCAAGATCAAAAAATCTTATATAATAAACAAACACCAAATTAGATAAATATAAAGATTATGATATGAACTCATGAAAATAAAATAAAAAAACTTACATAATTATGATCATCTTCTAATGGTGATTCCATGTGGAGTTGATGTGCCTGAAAAATTTGAAGGAGAAGTCAAGACTTGATTTTATGTTCTTCATAAAGCATTTTCAAATTTTTCTTAACAACTTCAACCTTTCTCTCAGCAGTTATCGGATCCACTTAATCTAATTATTTGCAGCTTCAACCTTGGATCTAAAACTGCTCCCATAGCTAGAATGAACCTGTATTCATCCCAATACTTAGCAAACTTAGATTGCATTTTTAGCTACCTCTTCCACTGCTATATCTCCACAATTGGCATACTTCTTCAGTAAAAATTCAATTTTCCACACTTGTAGAAAATATGCATTACCTGTAGGATATCTAACACCTGAGAAATATGTGGTAATAGTACTAAACGGCTTCAATAATTTAGAAATTTCTCTCTCCCGATCCCACTCATCTTCTGAAGGCAATGATTTGTAACTTCTGTCACATTCTTTTAAGCTAGTCAATGTTTTGCAGAACTTCAAAGCTCTAGCAAGCATATCATAAGTCGTATTTCATCATGTAGGTACATCTAAAGATAATCCAGCTCCGCTCTTAATCCTTACACTTTCAACACATGCTGCAATATTCTATTCGAGATCCAGATGCTTTAACGAATTTAACATTGTCTTGAATATTTTCCAAAATATCATTGGCTATTTCCAATCATTCTTTCACTATGAGATTCAAAATATGTGCACATCATCTAACATGAAAGAATATGCCATCGCACAACCCATTACACGATGCTTAAGGATTTTTGCATACTATCATTATAAATAGCATTATCCAAAGTCATAGAGAAATTTTTTTTCTCTAAACCCCACTCTTTCAAGCAACTAAGAAGTTTGGTAGCACTTCTTCACCAGTGTGTGAAGATTTCAACTCACAAAAGCTAATATCTTATTATTCAACCTGAAGCTATCATCCTTATAGTATGCCGTTCAAGACAATTTGCTCATTATAGTGGTAGGAGCTGACCACATATCTGATGTAAAAGATATTAGATCCTTGTATTCTGCTAATACCATTTTTAGCTTTTCTTTTTCTTCCACAAAATTTTTTATATACATCAACTCCAGCAGTTTGCCTACATATATGATGACATCTTGGATTCAAGTACGTATCGCTTGCCTTAACCTTTTCGTACTCAACATATTGGAAATGCTGATCATGGTAGATAATAATATCACTAATCATAGCACGATCTACTCTATGATCATACTCCTGTTCATTTCTTATCACATGAGGCTTTTTGGACAACATTCTAAATGGTGATTCATAGCTTATGTTCTTTGGCCAGATTCTGATACTAACTTCTTATTACAATGGATGCAACAACTCCTTTTTCTTCCATCTTCCACTATTCATATTGGGACAAATTCTTTCCAAACAATAGAATTTAAGCGTTTAGTAGAATGACTTACTTCTTGAGTCGCTTGAATAGATTGAGTTTCACTTTGTATTGCTCCTTGAGTTTCTATTTCACCCTCATTATTCATCGCCATATGCTCATTCTCAGCATTAAAGGCCCATTATTTCAAGTGTTTGTGAATCCATTCTACAAATCAGATTTAGTTTAATCACGTGTAAGTATAAGCTGATTCTAAAGCACAAAAAGATTGCATAATATACTTAAAAAGTAAGAAACAACGTGTGTAAAATAAAGACAAAAATAAGAAACACTACTGTGTTAAGTTGCTGTCAAGTTTCCATAACAGAAAATGCATATGTTAATGGATTACATGTTAGAAAATGGATGATAAAATCATGGAAGCAAAAAGTTGTACTGTGAAATTCATACATTACTATCTAATTTCTACTAAACTATAAAAATAGTCCTAACAACTTCGCTTTTACAAAAATATGCCCTAATCGTTTGGAAGTCGCTAGCGACAGTGATTAAATGTTGTTCGGTTGATTGTCGCAGTATCCCGCGACAGATCACGGCGACCAATCGTAAGCGATCTGCGATCTAAAATTTCAGTCGCTGATTTATTCATCGTTGCTACCAAAAATTATGTGATAATAAAATAAACAACACTAAAATGACAAAAACAACCTTAATATGTTTGCAAAATCACATAACCTATCACTAACCCTAATCATTATTCTTCTATCTCCCTTTGTCGATCTACAAAAAAAAATCAAAATCACAATCACAAAACCTTTCATCAAAATCATAGAGCTCTCACCAACGCGCTACTTGGTTCCTCTACCAAAAATCAGGTTAGCTTCTCGCCATCGTCCGTTCAACTCGTGGTTGGAACTCGAAGTCGAAGTAGATCTTATTCTTCGGGGGTTTAAGATATTTTAATGATGGTTGCTGATTTGGTGGGCAGAAAAGGCTCAAGGAAATCAACACTTAAGGTCACTTCCTGCGTTTGAATTTGATCAGCCAATTCTGTAACTGGGTACTCAAGTTAGTGCTATGCAAAGTTTTAATGTTTACAATGGTAGTATTGATATTAAGTCTTTGGAACTCTTGTAAGTCTATGTGTTTGATTCTTGTTTACTTTTCCTCTGCCTTATTTGTTAGTCTACCGTATATCAGCTTTAATAAACTAAAAGAGATCAGCTATTCATATATAAAACGTAGCCTTACTGCATTAGAAGAAGAGACTCAAAGCTACATAACACTTAAAATTTTGATTCAATTTCTTTTTGTTTTTAAATCAATAAAATAAAATTATGACTTGTCTTGATGAAGTATTGGAAATGTTTTATGATAGTGTTATATTTTTTTAACTTTCATAGAATGATCATTTCCAGAATGAGGGAGCTTGATGTTATACCCTGATTTTTTACATGTTGGTCTTTATTTATCTTTTTAGAGTTTGAAAAGGATCTTAACTAAATAAGAATTTTCAGATTTTGGCAAGGATCATAACTAAACAAGAAGCATGACTATTGTTGCAAGTGTTTTCGGTGGTTCAATTTCTTGGCTGTTTTGTGATTGTTTTATTTTGCTAATTAGTTCGGCTATTGATAAAAATTGTTATTTAGAGCTGGACCGATGAGGAATGTCAAAAAAAGCTTGTAATGAATCAAACCGGAAAAGAGTTCATCATAAAGAAGTTTGATGAGTGATTTGGGAAACGACACATATGGGCTAGACTCAAGAAGAAGATTGATATTAGTAGAAAAGCATATATCAAATTTAAGAAACTAACTCATAATAGGACCGGACTTGGCTATGATAATATGGGAAGGATTGACATGTCTTATCATTGGTGCAGCAAATGTTGGAGCGTGAACACATCTACAATGTAGATCATGTAGTACTTTATTAGTTACATGGAGTGAGAAAGTGATCAGCATTTCACAGTGCATCGGTTTATCATCTTCTAGTTGTTGCAACAATTAGACAGGGGTTTATAGCTTTCTAGTTTTGAAGACAAGATTAGTTATTTGGAGCACATGACTGTAATTAAGCTTTATGACTGATTATAGTTTTAAAATGTTTTCTAGTGTTTAGTACTTTGATTTAATACTTTTGTTCATGATTATGTAAACAATTTTATGTTTACGACAACTCTTTTTTATGGTCTTAGTTCTATGTTAATGAACCCAGCTTTATGTTAATCATTTTTAATAATTTTGCAGATGGTTACATGGATGTTGGATGATGATGATGATGATGATGATGATGATGATGATGATGATGATGAACCTGATTGTTCTGATTTGCTTAATTCTGAGAGAGTGATCCATATAACAGATCGAGGTCCAGGATGGTGTCATGTTCAACAACTTATGCATGGATCAGATCAGCAATGTTATAATATTCTTCATATGAACCAAATAACATTTAAAGATTTATGCAGGAAGCTAGCTACGAGATATGAGTTACAGCAGATGAACAATGTCTATATCGAAGAAGGTGTTGCAATGTTTCTTGAGGTGGTGGAATAAGATAAAGCTATGCGGATTATTGAAAGATATCAACGATTATTGGATACTGTGAAGAAGAAAGTGTTCTCCTCAAATTTGCTACAGACACGCTAAAACCAGAAGATGGTGAGTTCACAAGAGTATACCCAATTTTGAGGAATGATGATCAATATTGGCCATTTTTTCAAGATTGTATTGGAGCACTTGATAGAACTCATATCTCAGATCGTCCTTCTAGTCGAAAGACAGAAACATATAAAGGTAGAAAACAAGAACCTACAATGAATGTCCTTGCCATATGTAACTTTGATATGAAGTTTATATATGCATATGTGGATGTACCAGGTAGAGCATATGATACAAAGGTACTGATTCATTGCGCTAAGAATGAACCATTTTTTCACATCCGCCAAATGGAAGATATTATTTAGTTGACTCTGGAAATCCCACCAGCACAAGGTATCTTGGTCCGCATCGTAGGGTTTGGTATCACCACGATCAATTCAACAGAGGATGACCGCCAACAAACACAAGATAGTTCTTTAACCGGAGACATTCAAGTTTGCGATCAGTGATTGAGGAAACAATTGGAGTTTGAAAAGAAAAATGCGGAATTCTAGATCGTAAGCATCCAAAGTATGGTTTGACTATATAGATAAAGCTTGTAACGGCAACAATGGCACTACACAACATCATATGGGATTCACATCAAAAATATAATTATTTTGTATGCTGGCAAAAAAAGAGAAGAATATCATGCACATGGTGATGAAGATGAAGAAGAAGCTCACAATAGTGACAATAATGATGATCATGGTGGACATATTTCATATGACCCGACCGGTGATAAAGCCATAGAAGATATACGCGATCATATCACAAGTGAAATAAATAGATAATACTGATTACTATATTGAATACTTATTTAGTTTTGGTTTATTTTTGTTTTTTGTTCTAATTAACATTTGACTTGATTTTATAAAAAAATATTATTTATTTTAAATAAATATAAACCAAATTTTCTTTATTCAAAAAGTATATTTTCACAAAAACTATAATAAAACGAACAATGATTATAGTTTTGTGACATGTCGCAACGACCAAACACACGATAAGAAAACGAACAGTCTCGCGACAAATCGCATCGACTAGTCGCGCAATAGTGGAACGAACAACCAATAACGTTATCTAGTCGCAATCGCTAATCGCAGATTCTACTCGCTGTTGCCAGCAACTGCCAAACAAACATAGCCATACTTCATAAATCACCATGAGTCTTCTCGACATTGGGTCCTAAAAGTCACAATCATCTTTTTTATTTGTATAGTGTTTGCTTACGTATTTGAATGACGTAAACACGAATTATAAAGTGCAATTCAATATACACACACAATACATTTCACATATATCCTGAAAAAATAATTATAAACTACAATGATCTCAGATTTTTAATGAACGTCATGACTAGCCATTAATGTCAGAATCCCTCATTCTCTAGGACAAACTGATTGTTCTTAATGTCACTAGTGATATCCATATAACATGTACACTATAATTATCTTAAGAGAGTCACAAATCCTAAGACAAACTTACTTGATTATCTAGCAGAAGTTGGAAAGGTAAGCTTGTGCTAATGAGAGACCAAGCTGGACTTGAGCTTCAGTAGATGAGCTATGGCCACCTGCTTCAATCAAACCACCAGCATGATTACTAATTGAAACCGATCAACCATTTCAAAAAAGACATCACTTTTAATACCCAACACAGCCCCAATAGTAAGACAATCTTATCTCTTATTTTTCTAATTTCTCAACATAAAATCCCAAAAATCAGACAGAGACATTGGCACAGTCCTCAAGCTTCACTCAAAGGATCCATTAATACCCAACACAGCCCCAATGTCTATGAACACAAGCATTGAAAAATTTACGACCATATCAACACATGAAAGTTTGTTTCTTTTTTCCCACAACTAGTTTTCAAACCCTTATAAATGGTATGAAAAATCTTATAAATGATTTATAAACCCTTATACAAGTTTTAATTCTTATCTTATTACAATATCTAAAACCCAGATTTATAAACCCTTATCAAATTTTCAATTCTTATCTTATTACGATATCCAAAACCCAGATTTATAAACTCTTATAAATATCATAAAATAAACAAATATTAAAATTTTACAATCACAATGCTTCAAATACCCATGTAATTCACGATACACAAATATTTTTCAAACAAAATTAGACAGCAAATACAAAATTCAGATTAAATTGCTCTATTTAGTCATTTGAGTTCAAGTTTCATAACAAAAATCACAGAAATTTGATAACTACAATGGATAGATTCGAACATAGTTTCTAAATCTAGTGGTTTTTGTCTGAGAATTTTCCGACCTTGAGATTTTTGTCTGAGAAAGATGGATCTTCGTCGGAGGAAGAAGAGAAATATTAGGGTTTGTCGTTGGAGAAAAGGAGAAGAAAACATATTTAGTTTTTATTGTGTTTTTAATCCAGGGTACAAATGTCTTTTAGTTTGTAAATAAATTATATTTTTTAAAATATTATGCTTTTGTTATATTTTGAAAAGTGGTACAAAAAGTATAGTTTTGCATTTTTTCCAATCATTTCTAATAATTTAAAAATTTTAAATAATCTATTTATAAAATTTTAGAATATTCAACATTAATCAATTTACGAATGCTAACATAGAATGACCGGACTGGTCATTAGAATGATGAGTTAACCTAAAAAAATATAATTAGAACTCTATTAATAAATACAAGATAAATTAATAATTTTCTCCGATCCCAAGTTGTACTAGCCCAAAATATAACACAATTCGATAAGAGATTAAGATGATTTTTTTAATCCTATATAAATATACAACCCCTTTTATGATCATAAAATAATAATTAGTATATACTTTTTCCATTCCAGAGTTGGTGATGTTTTATAGAGAACAATTTGTTGCAAATTATATTATATTTTTTTTCAAATTTGAATGAATGAATTAAGTTTTTATTATTTTTAACCATTTGTATTTTGTAAGAATTATCATTAATTAAACCAGTGTTTTTTAATGTTTTTATACCATCAATCTTTATGAAGAAAAATTTGATGCTATTTTAAGAAATTACTATAAATTAAAAACTCTATGACTTATTATAATATTATAGTCTCAATATTATTAATTTCTAGAGTTTTTTATTCATAATAACAAAAGTCGTAACAGAAGAATAACAAGATGAGAGGAGGATGTCCTCCTGTTTATTCTCTGAAGCTCAAGTCAGTAAAGACACATTATTGGATGAAGAATGAATGTAACGTAATGACATAGTTTATATTTGGAGAAGGTTTCACTTGATCCAAAAAGGGTTTCAAGTGAGTTGAATATTTTGTAGCTAAATGAAAGAAGTCAAAAGATCAAACTTGATCTCTAAAAATTTTCCTCCTCTCGCCGTGTGTCTAAGGAGTATATTTATAGAATTACCTTGTATACAGGTCGGAACTTCGATTATTATGTGTTGGCCCATCCTTTTCTGCTTTGTTTGACCCATAAACACATCGTTGCTAACCTTCCTACGCCCCTTGTCACTAGATTGTGAAGTTTGTTCTTATCTCCGAGAACAAGATATGCAGTCAATCAAGAAAGCTGCTTGACTACTTAGGTGATAAGCTAGGTGCGTCAATACCGATCTGGCTTGTTCTCTATGGAAAAGGCAGGGAATCAAACTTGGTCCAGATAGCGCACGATTACCTGAAAAGCTATAACACCCATAATTTTGATCTTACCTGAAGAATGACGATTCTTCGTGGATGATACTACCAACCTCCATGAGGTGTGCGTTGCTTCAGTTGGGGCGCACTAAGATCGGACTCAACACACATAGTTTATTATCTAAGTAGTTAAGCACCTTCCCTGATTGACTGCATATCTAGTATACGCTCCGCAGTAATCGTTGCCCTGATGAAATCTTCCTACCATGTTGTCTTCAGAGTTTGCATATTCACTTTAATTTCAACAAATGTTTCCTGTGTCACGCTCGATGGCCACATATTCAAAGACTGTGAGGGTGCCTAGTAATGGAGGAAATATTGTATTTGTGCAATGGGTGCTAACACGGGGGTGCTAACACATGTGGAATATTAATGGCACTAATCATATCCACAACATCGGAAGGAAAGACTACCTCGGATACTTTAAGGCTACTCAAGAAACTCAATAATTTTAAATTCATAAGTTTATCAAAATGTTGAAAGCTCTTCTACTATGCGACATACATCTCCCTTCTCCATCCCTTAAAACCCATGAGGCACCTTCCAACCTCTTATGGTTGGATCAGGAGAAAAAATGTTACATTTAAACCAAGAAGGTTAAGCAGGCAGCAATCTATCTAAAACAGTTTCACTATGAAGGGACATGTGTTTGTCTCGTGTATTATCGATCGTATGGCCTAGATTCCACTGGTTCACTTCATATTAAACCTTCTTCATTGTATCGACAACATCAAAACTCTTTCCTTCAAAGATGTGAGCATTTTTTGTTCTTTCATAAGAACAACAAAACTCAAGGAAAACTAAGTACGATGATCAGCGGAATGTCAAACTTTAACCGAGAAAAACTTATATAAAACAAATTCTGAAAGAATAAAAATTACAACATTCTTTAGAACGGTGGAAAAGAGACATAGTCCATGCTTATCGAGTCATTGTACAAGTGAAGAGGACATGATTGAGTGGTTCACCTTCCAAACCACAAACTTGGTATCTTTAATCCACATGTAACCCTCTACTTTCTAGCTGGTACACAACTGGAATAGCACCTGAAATAACCTTCCAAAGAAAGGTCTATGTTTTGGCCCAGTTTTGAGAAACCTAACCTACGATTTCAGCTCATTGAGAGAAGGCTTAGATATAGTTTCCCGAAAAGGGTCAGCTTTGTTCACCTGGCAAACTAACCAATAACTAGATTTTTTAGGGTAGTCATCACTTTTTTATAGTCCCAAAAAAAGATGTCTGATATAGAACGCACATGTTTAATTGCCTTTATTAACTCCACATCATTATGATAAAACATTTTCTCTAATTTTGCTTCATTATACTTCCTTGTGGAATAATTAATAATATCACAGACCATCAAGTTTATATCATAGATTATTTTTAAAATCAGGAGAGCCATTTTCTTTCATCTTGGATCTACGGATCAATCTAGACTCAAGATTTTCCATTTCCCACCATCTACTTTAAAACGTTTTGGAGAAAGTCATGACCATTAAGCAAAATCTTTTTTCCTCTTTGAAGGAGCTGTCTTGAGAATCAACCAGTGAGTCTTCATTTCATTTTCTTCTTTATTTAGTCAAAAAACTTTATCTTGGATCTAATGAAACATTCATGCAAACCTAAATACATGTCTGGTCGTCCTTCTGCCTTAATGCCTAACTTCTCTTTCACCACAACACGTCTGATCTCTTCCACTGGGGAGACTAAAGGTGATGGAAGACTTACTCAGGTTGATGATTTGGCCACTCCATATGATTAAAGAATCTACTTAATGGCTTCACATTGATTTTCTTCTGCCTTGCACATGAATAAGTTGTCATCCGCAAACAACAGATGGTTAATCATCGGACCATAGTCTCCAAAATTGATGCCTTTAATCTGACCAGCTTATTCAACTTTGCATAGAAGATGAGCCAATCCTTCAAGACAAAATACAAAGAGAAAGGGAAAGAGAGGGTCTCATTGTCGAAGCCTTCTCAGGTACTACATTCCATGCTCTTTACCATTTATAAAAAATGTGTATGTCATTGTCTTCACGCAAAACATTACCAATGTTGGTGAACGCCTAAGGCATGGAGCAAAGCTTTGAAGAAATTCTACTCCATTCTGTCATAAGCTTTTGACGTATCCGTCTTTACAGCAATGAAGTCTTTAGCCACTTTAGGATATGTCTTTGGCCCATGCACCACTTCATGCGATATTAGAATGTTGTCAAGTATTAACCTTTTATCCACAAAGGCAAATTGAGTTTGGTATACTTGGTCACGTAGGAAGGGTTGGAGCTTTGAAACTAGTATTATAGAAAAAAATCTTGTAAGACACAGAACATAGACTGATATGACGCAAATATGACATTGAAGAAAGATTAGAGATTTTTGGAAGGAGACAAAAATGTGTGTAGTTCTACTTTTCTGGAAAAGATCCATGCACAAAGAACTTACACACTTCATATGTCACTTTCTCACCAATCATATCCAGATATTTTTGAAAAACAACTCTGTCATACAATCTGCACCTAGATATTTAATAGAAAAAAAACAGTGTGTTTAACCTCTTCTTTAAAACCGCCTTAGTCAGGTACTTATTGTTGGCTGAGGAAACCTTTGGCCCAAAGCCTTCAAAGGAATATTGGAAATCCATAAGGAAAGATATCTTAAAAAATCGTTGAATTAAACCATTTTCACATTACCTTTTGTTGTTTCACACTGATGAATGTTTCCATTTTCATCAATTAGCTTTAGAATACCGTTCTTTGACATGTTGATTTAGACAGAGGCATGAAAGAATCTGATGTTTCTGTCTCCAACTCTCAGCCATCTAGCTCTACTTTCAGCTTCCAGAGATGATTTCTCTTTCTCCAATTCAGCTTGAAGGGCATGGATTTCGTTCAAAAAAAGTTGAAACAAAACCTTATTCCCAAAACATTTATCTAACTTACTCTGCTTTGAATCCAAAGTGAGTGCCTTCATCCTCCCCAATAAATCAATTTTTTATAACATAAATTGGAGATAACATTTTAGATTATTTCTTTTCTTTCCTTATCAGAGAGGGACCCCTTAGGGATTTAGTAACTCGAGCATTTCTTGTTTACTTGAACAGGAAAGGAGAAGCATGAAGTGACTCGAGCACTTGTTGCGAGAAGTGCTTTAGTAACTCGACTGAAAGGAGAAGTTGTATACAAACCAGAGCATTTTTTGCGAAGGTGCTTTAGCAACTAGACTAAAAGGAGAGGTTGTTTACATACTCGAGAAGTTGTTGCGAGAGGTCCAACGGAACATATCGAGTGAAAGAGTTATTATATCATGCTGCCACCAATCTTCCCATTGTTGTTAAAGATTTCATTGAAATCCCCTAACATACACCATGCTCATTTCCTTTGAATACCAATATGAATAAGTTTTTCCCATATCAGGTGTCCGAACGTAACATTAGGATTCACATATACACAAGAGAAAAAGAAGAAAAAAAACTACCATATTGTACATGAAGATCCATCAAGTTCTTGTTTACACTCAACACTTCAACCTTCACTATTCTTTTCTAAAAATTAGTAAAGCCACCATAGGTGCCTATATGATCCACTGCACAAACCATATCGTACCATAACCATTCTTGTGCTCAACCAAAACTATCCTAATGTGCATAGTTTCCATAAGAAATAAGATCTCAGGAAAGTGTTGTTTACACAATTCTTTGAAACGTTGAATTGTCAAACCTTGAGCCCCCGCCCCCCTTCAAGCCTTGACAATTTTAACACAAAATATTCATTAGAGGTTGGGCGGTCTCACATTTAGGACCACCTCAAGTTAATTGAGCCTAACAATTTTTGAGACACCTTAAATTCCATCCTCCATCTTTCTCTTTTCTACATCCCCTTGAGTTAACCCTTGCTTTTTCAGCTGATCCTAGCCATCATTTCCTCTTAACTTCCTTTTGCTTTTATATGGACTTTTCCTTTGCTTTGGCTTTTTTTTGGTGTCCCAAAAGGCCTAACTTCAGAGAAGCCCGTCCTATAAACCGTTGAACAAACTTCAAAGGAAGGAGACTCTCCAGTCTCAATAGGGGCCTTATTCTCACTTTGCCTAGAAACAGGAGATGTTTTCCATCTCATAGTCGTGCCCGCTCTAATCACCGAGGAGAGCAGCGTTTTTTCAGGGTTAGCGCAACCTTCTACTTTCAAAACTGATTATGCTGATTCATTGTCAAACACCATATTCTTTTCTTTATTAATATCATAAGAAATGACTGGGAGAAGACCCACTAATTGTAAGTATGCACGCTTTTCTCCAAGAATTTAATAAGGTTATGCTCATACTTGAAAATAAATTGGAATCTTCCTCTTGTGAGCGTAACAGCTCGCACCCTCTCATATTTTTGCCACTTTCTAGGATTATCGAGAATGAGATTCGACATCTTTTAACAAGAAGGATTGAGGATTTTTCCAATCAAACTGAGTTTATTGTTTTCATTGGAGAAAAACTATGGTAGATCTGGCATAGTGAAATGCTCATCCTTTTCAGGCTCCTCCAAAGACATCGCTAACAAAGCTTTGTCCATAGCAGCTGATATCTTAACACGAATAAACCAACGAAAATCTATAGAGCTTTAAAATAACCAAATAGGCAAGGATTAAACAAAAGCCTACACAAAATACTAGAATATCTCCTTGCTTTTCTCAGAATCGATAACAATGAAACCCTCAAGTAGGAATGAACAGAGTTTCAAACCCTAGAAACAGATGGATATTTGATAAATAAGGGTTGAAAAGGACTTATGATGATTGACAAGGAGAAATTAGGTTTGTTTCAGACCTCTATATTTTCAGGAAAAACGATATATTTCTCCACGAGTTCGATCACATAACACCAGATGCCGCCCAAACTAAGACCCATTACTAAATATCCATCAATACAATGTTAGAGATCTAGATCTCCCCCCCCCCAATAAAATTTTGAAACATATACCCACAAAATAATAGTTCGAAATATAAGAACATAAAAACCTTAGTTTTAGTTAATTAAATGGTTAACAATAAACATTAACCACATAATTCCAACAATAAACCATATATAAACCATATATAAACCCAATTACGACCCGGTTATACAAAATTACTCCTAACATGAACCGAGTATACAAAATTACCCATAACATGAACCGATTAAACAACTAAACCACTCAAAACTAAAAAATCCCCAAATCGCAAATCCAGTCCCAGAACCTTAGAACCCTAAATCGATGTCAAAGGGTGAAACCAAAAGTTGAAGAGCGTGAAGGTTGGTTGAGTAATTCGCAATGGTTTTTGTGATTCGCGATGGGAAAAACGCCAGAGAGTTGAACGAAGAAGCTGGCGACCGAGAAGAGTTCCAAATCGAGCAACTTGTCCAAGACGTTGAAGATGAGCCGTCGATTCACCACGACGTGTGATCTGAAAGCAAGAGTGACGAAGAAGAAGGTGTTCTACATAGAAGACAAAATCATATCCGACGCGATGATCGGAGACTGTACAAAGACTATACGTTCTTCAGTAGGGTTGCTTTCAAAGAGTGTGTTGTCGATTATGCATTAAGAACATGCCGAAATGTGAAGCAATACATGTATGATAAGGATAAGATAGGATTTAAATGTGTAGGTGGTCGTAGTGATAGTGAAGATGAAGTCCAAGGGTGTGCATGGAAGATTTATGCATCGATTCTTCTAAAAGATGCAATGTGGATAGTTAGGCTGTTCGTGGATAAGCATAGTTATGTTCTAATGGTCAATGTGAGATGTTTAAGGTCCTTGTGATTGCTAGGATGTTTGTTGATAAGATTTGAGAGGAACCCGAATACTATATGCCAATGAAAATTGAAGAAATTGTGAAAGAAAGATGACAGATTGTTGTATGTAGGCCTCAATATCAAGTTGCTAGGAATAAGGCACTTAGGTGGATAGAATCTGAATATGATCAAATGTTTTTCCGTCTCCAAAGTTATGCTGCTAAGCTACTAAATTCGAACAAGGACTCGACAGTGGAGATTGACATTTTGAAAAATGCAGAAGGTCAAGATGTCTTTAATAGGTTTTAGTTTGCTTTGATGTTCTTAGAAGAAAATGGAAACAGACTTGTAGGCCACTGATAAAAGTTGAAGGGTGCTTCATAAAAGCAAAATGAAGGGATAAGTTGTGGTTGCTTTAGGTAGAGATTCAGATAATCTTATATATCCAATAGCATGTGGTGTTGTCCAAGTGGAAAACACGGACAACTGGATATGGTTTGTGAGGCATGTGAAGGCTGACTTGGAACTAAATGATGGGGATGGACACATCATGGTATCTGATCGGAAAAATGTAAGTAGATATTTTAACTTCTTATCTAGATATATGTGTATGTTTCTTATGTTAGATCTTTTGTTTCAAGGATTGATCAAAGCAGTTAAGTTAGAGTTGCCAAAAATGGAGCATACAATGTGTGTTTAACACATCTATGGAAATTTAAAGAAGAATAACAGGTGAAAAAAATGTATGAAACCATTGATAGGAAACTTCGTATGGAGCTACAATGAAGTAAATTATAAAGAAAACTTGGACAGACTCCACAACTACGACAATGGTGTCTATGATGATGTTATGAAATCAAATCCCAGGAGTTGGTGTAGACCTTTCTACAAGATGGGAAACTATTGTGAATATGTGGAAAACAACTCCATTGAGTCTATTAACAACAACATAAACAAGGCAAGAAAGAAGGTATGTGTTCCTATGCTAGGGACATACGATAATTGGTTATGATACGGATTGTTAAAAAATCCACCATATCTCATGACTAGAAAGTTATGTTTTTAGTGTTTTTAATTGTTTTTTAGTTTTTTAGTATTTTTTATTCTGATCTTTGAGTGTTTTTGGGTTTTGAAGTCTTTTTTACTATTTTTAATTATGGTATTTAAGTGTTTAACGTGTTATAGGTATTTGTACTTCATATGTCATAAAGTTTCTTCAATCTCAGCATAAGAGAGTTGTTGAGTGCATTGTTAGTAGAAGCACAAATGAATATTATGAAACAAAGTTGAGTGGTTGTTCTTACAGTGTGAACATAGAGAAGAAGACTTCTTGCTATAAATAATTTTATATTATTATTTTTTTACATGTGCAAAATATGCTATTTTGATTTTTTGCTATAAATAAGCGTTTAATTTTTTTTTGCTCTTAGTATTATCCAAACACTACAGTTGTACGTAACGTAACTTCATTTTAGAGCTAACAAACAAAAAACAAAGAAAACATCTTCTAATTACACAAAATATCCAAAATACAACCAACCACAAGTTCTAAATAACATCCAAATACATCCAATCACAAGTTCCAAAGAACATCCAATCACAAGTTCCAAACAACATCCAAAATACAACATCTAAAAGACATCTAAGCATTCCTCTTTGATTTCAGTTTGACCCCTACTTTCTCCTCTCTTTCCTTCTCCACTTTCTCCTCCGTATTTTTCTGAGTAAAAGAACTTGAAATCCGCTTGATTATGCACATTTCCTCTTTTTTGGAGTACACTCCTTCGGTGGAATATCATTCTTTTTCGGTCTACCTCTCTTCTTCGGTCTAAGCCTATTTGGTGGAGTACTATTCTTCACAGATTTTCACTTGTACCTTCTCTATCTGTTCACTCAAGATAACCCACTTGTTTGTCCTCCTCCTTTATTTTCAGCTTGTTTCTCCTCACAAACAACATTATTAGCTTCTTCATCATCTTCATAAAAAACAATCGCCCAAGCATCTTCTGCATTCTCTTCTCCTACTTTCTCCTATTTTTCTTTCTCTTCTTCTACCTTCTCCTATTCTCCCTTCTCATCTTCTCCATTATCCCCTTCTGTTTTTTTCTTCTTCTCCTCATTTCTTATTTTCTGCCTTTTCTTCTTCTACTATCTCTGCATCTGAATTTTTTTTCTTCTACTATCTCTTCTCCTACTTTCTCTGGTTCTTTTTTGGGAAAATCGCATAAAAAACCTCCAAATTGACAGCCACTAACACTTTAAAGCATACAATTATTTCACTAGAAACTATAACCCTCAAACTCAATTCTTCAGCCAATTAAACCTCTAATTTGGCAGCCGTCTGCGCGCCGCAATCCGTTTTGACGGAATAGTAAACCCCGTAAACGGAACAGTTAACCCCGTAAACGAAAACTAAACTTCGTTAATTAGTTGTAACGGATTGCAGCGCGCATACGGCTGCCAAATTAGAGGTTTAATGGGCTGAAAAATTAAGTTTGAGGATTACAGTTGCTAGTGAAATAATTATATGGTTTAAAGTGTCAGTGGCTGCCAATTTGGAGGTTTGTTATGCGATTTTCCCCTTCTTTTTTTCTTCAACTATCTCTTCTTCTGATTTTTTTCTCCTTTTTCTTTTTCTGCATTTTTTTTCTGTTTTTTTGCTTCTACTTTTTCCTTTTATGTTTTCTCTTTTTCTTCTTTCCATGCACATTCTGCAGCCTCTAAATTATCTCCCCCTAGTCAAAATCCTATCCCCTCACGGTTCATCTCCTCATGCATACAAGCTTCAACACATGTCACTATGAATTTTACATTCTTAAACTTTTTTTTCAGACCATCAAGCTTCTTTTCCATCCCATATTCATGTCATTTCCTCAAACCCTTCTTTCATTGTTTCATCATCCTCTCTTCAAACTCCTTCAAAGCACTCTCAAATCCAGGATTATAGGCTGATTTCTCCAAATTTTCAACTACCTCCTGCTGTTTCTTAGTGTGGAATTATCTGACAGTCACATCAAACTCATACAGCTCTTTCCACCATATTGTTTAACAGTTAGATGCTCATTCCAACTGTCAGTAATACCATATTCAGTTTCATCATCTGACTCCTCTCTTATGATGTGTGCCATAAGAGGTTCTTCATGTCGGTACCCAAAAATTCCTAATATCCTGTGTAATTCCAAGCACATCATAAACCACTTCTAATGGATAACCTCTCATACCACTACCTTTGAATTTTTGTTCGCACATTCTTGGACACCTACTGTCACAGCCAACTACATCTTCCCGAAACGTTTTCCTAAGAATAGAAATACACTCAAACGTGAAAAATTACACATACAATTACAGTATGTGAAATCAATCATATTCAAAGTCATATTTAAACCAAATTAAATTATATTCAAAAACACATTTATCTCCAAGGGAATTACCAATCCAGTAAAAGTGAATGTCTTATTCGTAGAGCCTTTCATCAGCCTATTCAGATGATAAATCTCCTTAACAGCATTATCACATGTCAATCGACCCCACATAAAAGTTTTACACAACTCGAGGTCATCGACAATTCTAAGTAAGAATCCATTTATGGGTCCTGCAACCTTTGCCACTCCTCTGATAACCGTGCACAAGAAATAAAGGACCGCCATCTTCAACCGATCTCCATAAGCCTCATTGCTAGTAGCTTTGTTTTCACATCTTCAACTGTTATGCACTTTTTATTTCTAAAGTGTCTTGCTCAAACTTATCACTGCACAACTTCTTATAGTTTTGCGGATATGCGTGACAGTATAATCCACAAATGAGGGCAGGCTGATGAGAGGTTGTCTAGGAAGGGCTTTTGCTCGGTCGATGGATAGATGAATGGGGTTGAATGGGTCGCACTAAGGCTGCAGAATTCCTCAGATATTCCCAGTTCAATCTCTCTTGGATATGACGCACCAAGTCAGAGAAAGAAGGCTGAAAGTTTGGCTAAAACCACCAAGCAATCAAAGGGTTTTTAGAGAACAAAAAGGAAAGTTTGGCTAAAACCACCAAGCCATCTCTCTTTCGATCCATTTTCCGTCAGCCTCGATGTAGCCAGGGTTGGTTCCGAGATTCCTATCACAGGCTCTCTCATGAAATAACGAATTGACACTCTATTCACCACAAACCACATAATTCTGCCACCCTAGATATTAACCGTGCGTAGAAATAGCATCCACATACCTATAAGTTTATGGTTTGGAACCTGAGCCATGTGGAAGAAATGTTGAAACTATGGATAACTTGTGAACCATGTCAACTCTTGTTTAAGATTTTTAATCAGCTCCACTCTCTTGCTCACATAACACCAAATTTGTATCTTACATTGCTTCGTATACTTAGTATTTTTGAAAAAAAAACTCGAGAGGTTGGATTGGTCTGCTATCCTACAATCTCAATTACTAGTTAGACAAATATTATTTACTTCTCCAAATCACATTTCGATTTTCATAATGTTCTCATCCTAACAATCTATACTACTTATTGTTCCATTGTACCTATTATTCCGTTCTACCTATTATTCCGTTCTGCTTATTGTTCTGTTGAATGAAGACATATCTTCGATGATGAAGACATAGCATTCTCATTTTCAGACAGACAATTTGAGTCCCTCTCTTATGGACTCGCGTCATTTTATGGACTCATTTGATGCTCCACCAGTGACTCAGGCACATTTCTATGTTGTTCTCGATGTCTCTTACCCTTACGGACCATCAACGCTGTCCAAGCTTAGCGGACAGCTGCGGTTAAAGCGAGAGAATGGGGCTGAAACTGTGACCGGTGTGTCGACTCAAAGAAGAAGAAATCGAGAGGCGAGACGAAGAACGAGATATATGAGAGTCGAGGAAGATAGAGTCAGGGAAGAAGAAAAAGGAAGAAGAAGATGGACGAGCGTGGATGTCCGGTGAGAGTCGAAGAAGAAATAGAATAATCGTGATTTGATTTAGGTTTTTAGGGATTATGTTAGAATTGGAAAAAAAATAAGAGGAGATTTGGTTTAATCAGATTTGGTCAGTTTAAGTGGATAATTAAACCAATATTCTAGGTCTGTAATTTAACGGATTCATTTAAGGGAAATTGCGTTTTATAATACTTAAACGATATCAAATTCATTATATAGCATGTATCCCACTAAATTTAGTAAACTAACAGTTTGCCTATGCAATTTACCATTTATACCCTTTATTTCTCATGTTTAAATTTTAACAAATTATTTGTTTCCAAATTAGAAAACAGTTTTTATTTTTTAAGAATCAGTTTCGAAATTAATAAAATATTTTTATTTTGTTATCAAGTAATTTCTTTAACAACACTAAAACTTCTTTTTTACACATCCCCTATTTTTTTCTTTCATCTTCACTTTGAGCCGCCACTCCTCCTCATGTCAAAGGCACTCTCCGACGAATCACTACAACGCCGTCTCCGGCGACACACTCCGACTGCCGGATCTCCAGATTCGACGATTCTCCACCCCTACCGTGCCGCCATACCGCGCCGCCTTCTCTCCCTGCCGATCTCCTCCATTCACAACACCTCGATTCATTCTCACGCCCGCCGGTGAATTATAGCTGACTATATTGTGAATTATAGTTAACTATTTTTTGGTCCTATTAAGAAAAATCATATATTTTTTCTTGATTTATGGAGGTCACCACATCAACACTCATCATACAAAATAGGTTCATAATAGCTGACTATATATACAAACATAGATAACTATTTTCCGAAACATAGTTGGCTATGTCTATTAACTGACTATACATACATTAGATAACTATTTCGCAAAGACATAGTCTACTATGCTATTAAAAATTACCACCATAAACATTTTCATCTAACACATGCGGGGCGTTACTTGGAGTGCCTGCAATGTTGGATAAAACGGACGCCAATGCTTCATCCCCACATTTTTGTAGGACACATGGTCTCGGCTTCTCTCCAAACATGTCCTCTTCAATGTCTGCATCTTCACCCGATTGATTCAGTACCAGAGTACACGGCCAATTGTGGGTACACTCCCCATCCTCTCCACTTTCAGTGAATGGATCCTCAGTTACATTTCATCACATAGTGTGTGAGCGAAACTTTCAGTGAATGGATCCTCTCCATCTTCAGAATCACTCTCGTACGATGACACTTCATCTGATGAAAACTCATATCCATCAATCTCCTTTCCTTTGGCATTCGTCATGGCATTTGCAGGATCTATTGCTACCAGAATATCACGCTAATCAACTATATTGAATAATACATAGTCAGCTATATTCATAATAGTTTACTATATTAACCCAGTTCTGCAGATTTTTCACAATTTGAATCACCAGATGCAACAGCTCTACTTTCACAAACTGTTACACATAAGTTAAGCATCTCTATGTCACTAGACAGAGATTCAAACACCTTCATGTCATCGTCGTTTGTGATGACTGCTGGAAGTATCATCCCCTCCTCAAACATCACCATCCATTTTGGACACTGGTATGAGAAATCAACTCTTCTGTTTGCACATATCTGAAACTTGTTTTTCACCTTCTCCACCAGCTCTCCTAGTGAAATCCGAGATGTCATCCGAATATACTTAGTCAACTCATTTCGGTCTAGTTTGAACTCTCAATCACCATACTCGACGTGAACCATCGACCACGGAGAACAACTACATTCGTCCCTTTCTCCATCTGCAAAATTTTTTTTTTGTAGATATATAGCTATTTAACAGTACATAGCTGATTATAACAGAAGAAACCTCTCCTCCACAAGTAGTTGTCTTTTTTCACCATTAAAATGCAAATAGTTGCAGTTACTTTTTAGCAAGAAGTTTTTGGCTGTGGAAAAAAATAAAAAAATATTGGATATCCAAAAGTGATTTCCAAAACTTTAAATAAACTTCCAAAGTGGTTTACAAACCCCTAAATATTAGCAACAAATTTTTTTTTTTTAACTTTTTAAATTGTTTTTTATCTTTAATTATTATATTTTCCATTAAGATTAAATTGATCATTTTATCATCTATTTATATTAGATTCATAATTTTATTTACACACATGCTCTCCACCTAATTAATGTATATATACCTTATACAGCTAATTAACCTTTCATTAAATCATTTTCCGTCTTTTGCTATTTTTTAGTTTAAAATAAAAATAATAACGAAAATTATTTTTTTAATAGATAGAAATTGGAATTTTTTGAAATTTAAGTGCGCATTTGAGGTTAAGGTCAACATGTTGTATTTTTAAGGTTATAGTATAAAATGTCAGGAAAAAAAATCTACGATAGACAACGAGGAAGTTACGTAGTTACCCTCAGTGTAACAAAATAGCTCCAACGCTCTAATTCAATGGAGTTCCTAAAACCCTAGCCAAGCCAACAAGAGGTACCCTAAAACACACGAACAAAATTGTGAATTGATCTCTCGTTCTCGAGCCAAGAGAATGAGCGATGGTAACATGGACGTCGACGAATCACATGTTTCTTCGAAAGTAAAGTCCCTGGAGCCATTAGTCGATGATTCTTCTTTCTCGAGGAATCTCTCGAAACTTTCATCGTCTTCTCGTCTGATTCCGACGAGTAAAGATTTTCACTTTTACTACAACTTCGATGAGTTCAAGCGACCCATCGACGAGATAGCTGGAACCTCGCAGTCAGTTCTCGAGACGATCGGTGATTCCGAGCAGGTTTGGGAAAAATCGATGAGCTTCCCTGGGGATATCGAAGAAGACGATGCGGATGATTGGCTCTGCAACGTGAACGATGAATTTCTAGAGAGATTTGATGTTTCGGTTGATGAGTTTCAGAGGTTACGGAAGAAAGAGGAAGAAATCGGTCGGACATTATTGCCTCCTGTGTCTGATTTTGAGGAAAATGGGTTTCAAATGGTTTATGGTAAGAAGAAGAAACCGGTTGGTAATGTAATTGGTGGCTCTGTTTCGAACGGTGGCTCAGTGATTGATGTGAAGGTGGCTGAGCGGGATAATAAGAACTTATCTGGTAAGGCCAAAGTTCCTTTCCATGTACCGACCATTAAGAAGCCTCAAGAGGAGTTTAACATATTGGTGAACAACGCAAATCAACCTTTTGAGCATGTTTGGTTGGAGAGGAGTGAGGACAATCAGCGGGTTATGCATCCATTGGTTAGTCTTTTTGCCTTTACAGAATCTCTGTTTAGATGTTTTCAGGATATAGTTTTTACTTTTGAAAGACTCATACTTTATGTGATGGCACGAGGACGATTTCTTTTCGTTTAACAATTGACTTAAGCAACACCAATTTCATGATGTAGAATGAGAGCATTCCTGTATTTTGGTTCCGTGTAGACATGTGGTTTAAACTTTTGGAAGAGTTAGACTTTATGTGATGGCCCGTGGTTCGCCTGACTAGCCTGTTTGTTTTGGAGATATTGTTTTAAGCTTTTGAAAGAATGAAACTTTGTCTGATGGCAACACCGATCAGATGATGCAAATATATTAGTATTTTAGGTGTAGTGCATTTCTTTTTGAATACTTTAGTATTTTAGCAGATGCTGCTGACAGTGTAGTATCTTTCCGTTAGCATCATCCATTTTCTTAACTGTATCGTTAAGACTCTAGATTCTGTAAGCTTATGGTATTTTATCGATGAGAACGTGGCTTGGGAATAGATAATGTCTTCTTTTAGGTTTTTTATACGCTGTCTGCATTTGGCCTTTTCTTGGCATTTTTTCTACTCTTGTTATATGTTTGTGATATGCTATGCAGGAGAAACTTTCAGTGATTGACTTCATTGACAATAATGTAAACGAGATGGAACCTGTTAAGCCCCTCCCATTGGAAGAGACTCCATTCAAGCTCGTTCGAGAAGTAAAGGATCTGAAAGATTTAGTTGCTAAATTGCGTACTGTTGAAGAGTTTGCGGTAAATTTCTTTCCTGATTGTTAATTAGTGCATTGTTTGACCATAATATCTGTTGGTAGAAGTAGAAAGAAATTTGATAATTCCATCATTATTATGTTAAGGCTTGTTACTTAGTCATTCAGTTTGACATAAGTCTCTTGTAAGTAATACTGTAATACTGAACCTATGTGATGGTTATTTGATCATTTTGGTTTGAAGAATATAAAGTTTCTGTTATTTCATTACACAAACCAACTCAACTTGCAAGTTACCAAGGCTGATGCCTCTACCCTTCTCTCAAAGTTGTTGTTTTGTTGCTCTGTTTAGGTTGATCTGGAGCATAATCAGTACCGATCTTTTCAAGGATTGACATGCTTAATGCAAATTTCCACCAGAACCGAGGATTATATAGTTGATACATTCAAGCTCCGTGTTCACATTGGTCCTTACCTAAGGGAAATTTTCAAAGACCCTAAAAAGAGAAAGGTTTTTCCTGTTTTACACTAATTTCCTTTGTCAAAAGTTAAAAATATTTGTTCTGCGCTCTGAAATCTGATAATTAAATTAGGTAATGCATGGAGCGGATCGAGACATTGTTTGGCTTCAAAGGGACTTCGGCATATATGTCTGCAATCTCTTTGACACAGGACAGGTTTGTTTTTGGTTTCAGCAATAGTTTCTTATTTCTCCTGTGATGTTTAAAACATAGGAGATCCGTTTTCCATAATGTATACCTTTTGCTATATTGAAGAATAATGATGGGATTTGAATTGAGTATCCCGCTTCTTCCTTTCTTGTTCTCTTGGTTTGGAAACGGAAAACTAGAACTTTTCTCCGTTACAAAGTACACTGAACCAACTTATATGGAAGATATGTTTTAGTTAATTATACCATCAAGGAGATAACTAACAAGAATCTGCACAACACTGAATTTTCACTTGTCCTTTCAGAAGATTCTTTTTTTTTGTCAGCAGAAGATTCTTTTAATATCCTCCTGATTGCTAGTAACTTATGGTATGTGTTTTTTAAGACACGCAAGTCAATCGGTATAGTTAAAAAAGCTTTGGGTTCATATTCTGGCGATTAAGAAGCAAATAACTGATTTTTTATGTTAATTCTTTAATGTTTTTTTCCCCTAAAAGTAGGAAGGTTTTGGTTTACATTTTCGTTTTTCAGGCCTCAAGGGTGCTAAATTTGGAGAGAAATAGCCTGGAGTTTCTTTTGCAGCATTTTTGTGGTGTTACTGCAAATAAAGAGTGCGGACTAGTCCAATCTGTTTTCTTTTTATTTTTCTTTTTCTTTTTCACTCTCGTGTTCTCACTTTTCTATCAACATCTTTTTTGTTCATTGCTGCAGATACCAAAATGCAGACTGGAGAATACGACCCCTTCCAGAGGAAATGACAAGGTCAATTCTTCTTTATCCTGAATCTTTTTCACTACTGTTCTGGCAACTGTTGATTTGAGCTAACCTTTTCTTGGATTTCCTTGCAGATATGCAAGAGAAGATACCCACTATCTTTTGTACATATATGACGTAATGAGACTGGAGCTACAAAGAATGGCAAAGGGTGACGAGCATACTGACTCTCCTCTGCTTGAGGTATGTGAACTAATCTGACAAGTCTAAATTTCGTCTGCATTTTGGAATTTTGCCTAATAAATATACAGTTATTTTGATTGTGCTTCTTTGGTCTTTACTGTCTTTTTATTAGATTCCCACACTGGCCTATTAGGAATTTGTGTGGCTTAAAAAACTTGATGGCATAGCATTGTTTGTGGAAAATGATTTGTGGCCAAATGTGATGGGTTTATATGGGTGGGTTATATCGTCTTGTACGCTAGTTGGACTTTCAGTGTTCTTAATGTATATTAGCTGCCTAACCTAAGTGATTCTCTAGGTTTGCAACATTCTTATGCTTTTTAAGAGTTCATCAGAAAGCATAATTGGTGGGTTTTGTTTTACCGTAAGCTAATTAAATTTTCAGTGTATATTAGCTGCCTCAACTAGGTGATTTTCTAGGTTTGCGACACTCTTATGCTTCTTTAAGAGTAATTTGGGGAGGTATTCATCATGCATTAAATTGTTCTCTTGCTGAATTTCATTACTAAGCACTAGAAAAAAAATCGCCTACCACATGTTTTACGAACTCATATTGTTTATCGGCATTCACATTTGTCTGCAATTGGTGATTTAGCACCTTTGTCTCGATAACATCTTTGCTTGGTTATATTTTGTTTCATCCAGTACATGTATACCTCAGGAAGAATATGCTCCTTCTTCTTCAAAATTCTGACCATTTTGACATGCTGTTTCTTACAGGTCTACAAGCGTAGTTACAATTTGTGCACACAACTATATGAGAAAGAGCTTTTGACTGAGAATTCATACCTCCACATATATGGGTATGTATCTTTTCCTTGAAAGAATCAATGTACTTTGGTTTTGTTGTCTCAGCAGACAAGGTGTATGTGTTTGTTGATAACACCTGTTAAGCATTTTTTGTTTCATTGGCTAAGATTAGTTCATGAATAGGCTTCTCTTAAGCTAAGTTACATAAACACCGATATATTTTTTATTATCCTGGTATTTTAACAGGCTTCAGGCAGCGGGCTTCAAAGCAGCTCAACTTGCCATTGTTGCGGTATGGTGTTCTCGTCTGATGTAATAAATGATGTATCCTTACTCTGGTTTTGCTTATACCATATGGAGCTCACGTCAAATTTTCTGTCTTAAAGGGACTTTGTGAATGGCGTGATTACATTGCACGTGCGGAGGACGAGAGCACTGGTTATGTACTGCCAAACAAACTTCTTCTTGAAATAGGTATAGAGTTCGATTTTTTCATCTGCTACTGAGTGGATTGTTTTGGCAATTCCTAACTTGGTGTAATGTTTGCTATTATAATAGCCAAGGAGATGCCTGTTAGTGTTGGCAAATTGCGTCGGTTGTTGAAGTCAAAGCATCCTTACATCGAGCGTAATGTTGATTCTGTTGTCAGTGTCATCAGGCATGCAATGCAAAATTGTGCAGCATTTGAGTCTGCTGCTCAATCTTTAAAAGATGGGTCTCCTGGAACTGTAAGATATTTCTCTTGATCTATTTCTGGTCTCTTCCTGTTTATATAATTATAACTATAAAGTTTTCAGTTGAAGTGTATAAGTTTATTTAATGCCGATTCGGGTAATAAAATCCTCTGCTTCTCAACCTCACCGAATAGCTGGATATACTGCCTATTGGTCTCTACTGTTTTGCTATATTCTCCATGCCTGTTTAAAGATGGACTTCTCCTATTGTAGGTAATGGATAAGAATATTGAACCTCCTAGTGAGAAGAAAGACCTGTATCTTCACGTGGAAGACGTAGCTTCTCCGAGTTTGAAGAAAAATTCTTTGCAAGTTGAGAAGAACATCACGAGCCTCGTCACGGTTGCAGCAGATGCTAGTGAACGGAGAGGTTTAGGCACAGGGTTGTTTGGTTCAGCTAAGGTGACACCTAGTTATTTCTTCTGGCTGGTGCTCTTTTGTAATCCATGCCGGACTCACAAAAACCTTTCTGTTTATTAGGTTCCTGCGGCTGTTCTGATCTCTAAGAAACCAAGCAGTGGTTTAGGAGCATTACTGGGAAGTTCAGCCTCGAATAAGAAATTTCGAACTGATAAGAATGTGAGTTTGTTTAACCGAGGACTCTAGAGTTGGTTTTAATTGCAGAATTGTTGATAAAAATGTTGTCAGGTGAACGAAGAGGTGAAGCTTGAGCAGATAAGATCATCTGTAAACCTGCAATTCCATTCTTTTACCGACAAAAGTTCGGACTCAAAGTCAGCTGCTGGACCATCTCCAAAGGTTCATGGGAAGCCTGAAGAGGTGTCGAGTACTATGCCAGCCTCTATTTCCAGGCAAGGTGGTATAACAGAGTTGAAAGATGACGCAGAAGAACCCTTTGGTACTTCTGATAGAGTTTCAGATGCCGAAGTATCTGGTTTTGAGACAGAGGATGTTATACAGTTAGACAATGGTGGTGGGGAGGAAGTTGATGCGGAAGATGAACCAATGTCTCTCTCGGAGCTGTCCACAAACTTTCAGAAATGCTTTAACTCCATGAATAAGAGCAACAACAAGGCCCAAAAGCAGGAGTATTTAAACATAGAGCCGTTTGATTATGAAGCTGCCAGAAAAGAGGTGACATTTGGGGAAGAACAAAAGGGAAGACAAAAAGGAAAGAAAGAAGGTGGGTCAAAAGCACCAGGTCAGAAGAAAGGTTCCGGTCCGGAACAGTCGGAGTTTGGCCAAGGAAAACGGCGTCAAGCCTTTCCGGCATCCGGAAACCGAAGCGCGACTTTCAAGAGTTAGACTGCAAAATTCTAGCCCGCTGTCGAACTGAATCGAATTAGTGATCTGATCTCCAGGCAGTCAAAATACTGATTGGTTTTGTTTTGATTATTATTCATTTTGGTTGTGTACAATGGTGATTTTTGTTCTGATCATTTTCATTTTGTTTACTACAAATTTCCCATTTTGATGGGACTTAGAGATACAAACTTATTTGGTTCGAAACAGCAAATCTGATTCGTTGTTCAAACCATCAACAACTCTAACTCGTTGTGTGGATGTTGTGGAGTAAAGCAATAATCGTTGATCAAGAATCTTAGTGCCGGAAAGGCGTGCCGTTACCGTAAAAGTCTATATAGTTGTGATTTTGAAAATTTATTAATTATAAAATATTAATTAATTAATATATTAATCAATATTGATGTATAGAAAAAATTGTTTTTAGTCTATATATTTTTCTAAATTTGTCTTCAAAATGATGTTATATTAAAAAAAGTCTAAATGAATCTATTAACAAAAACAACATACACAACTTAATTGTGATTAACAATATCAACTATTTAAAAAAATAGATGTTAATAACATATTTGATTATCCATATTAAAAACGCATGTTTATAATCTAAAATCTATAAGAAATGATGTATATAATCTTTAGTGTTGATATTGAGAGTAAAGTTGCTACAATGATATAGTTAAAAGCAGTTACACATGAAGAGGGAAAACGGCTTATTCCACCAAGAACTATTAATCGCCTATTTAAAAATACATTAACTATTAAAGCATGCCAATACAGTTATTGTCTATGTGAAATTTTGAATTTACTACACAAGGTTTTAAAATTTGGTTAATTTCACCAAAATCACGATTAAAATCGGTTTAGTTTTAATCGCCTGCTGACGTGGCTGCCAGGTGGACGGATGGTTTGGTTCGGTACAAGAATTCGTAATTTATCGGTTTTTAAAAAAAAAACCAAGTTCCAAACGACGTCGTTTGGTAAGGTCTCGCGATTTGGGGATAAATCGAAATTAGGGTTCTAACGTGGAAATCGGTCTCGCGACAGAGAGAAAGAGAGAAGAGGGACTGCGAAATCGACTTAGGGTGATTCGTCGGTTCCGAATCAATTGACGATCAGAATCGTTTCCGGCGATATCAGAATCGTTTCCGGCGGTATCAGAAGGGTCGAGAATGAGGTAAGTCGCGACAGAGAGAAATAGTTTATTCAATTTTCAGTCGGCTTTTGATTAGGTGTAGTAAATAGATTAAGTTGGTTTTGATTTAAGCTAGTTTATTTGGTTTTCAATGGCGAAGTAGACACACGGGTTACGTTTGGTTGCTATTACGGTGGGAAGTTTGATATGGTGGAAGGGAAAAGGTTATACATAGGTGGTGGGTATAGGATAATTGAAGCTCGGCCTGCTGCATTGTTTTCTGAACTTATGAATCAACTGCCGGTTAGTATCTATGGTCATAGAATATGGTATAAGCTGCCGTTTGATGATTTAGAAGATCGGAAGTTGCTGTCAAATGGAGATGCAAATTTTAAGAAAATGTGTGCAGCTGCATTGTGGTGTAATGCCATTGATATATTCGTGGAGCCTGAGACACAGAGGGAGATGAGGCAGCGGTCTAAACCGATTTTAATCGTGATTTTGGTGAAATTAACCAAATTTTAAAACCTTGTGTAGTAAATTCAAAATTTCACATAGATAATGACTGTATTGGCATGCTTTAATAGTTCATGTATTTTTAAACAGGCGATTAATAGTTCCTGGTGGAATAAGCCGTTTTCCCCACATAAAGAAATAATAATCTCGTCTTAAATCTATTATAAGTTTTGGATTCAGATCAAAACGATGAAACAAAAAAGAGTTTGTTACACAGTAAATAAAATTAGAGATTTCAACTTTAAGTAATATTTTAGTATATTATCTTAATTATATATACATATATTTATATAATTATTAATTTAAAATATTATTGGAACCATATATTTACATAAGGGTGTATAAAAAAATATTATAATATTATCTTATCAAATTTTGATAATTTTTAGATTGATCCAACGTGGGACAAACAAAACTATTATTTTATAGTGTTTATTGATCTATAAAGTAATAAATTATAGAGGTTTAACTAGCCACACAACCGAAAAGCTACGCAAAACTCCTAAAACCACTTTGAACTGATCATGTATAACGAATTACAATGTTTGGTTTAGTTCCTAAACTCACCCTCAAAAATATATGTGTATCCTTGAATCGATATGGGATGTGCAATCTAAGAGCTGACATTATTATTATCTTTTCTTTTAACTCAACTCATGAATATTCGATAAAGTAATGGAAAACTACACATTAAGTTTCTCTTGATCCACCATTGGTCTTAACCAATTTGGGGTGCTACATTCTACAAAAGTATAGTAGTTAACACATGATGTGGCTTTCCTTACAAAAAGATCTGCACATCGAGTCACATCTCTTCCAATAAACTTAAAAGTCGCTCTAAAACTATTCTTCATTGGCTCCAAAATCGAACGTGTATAACTATGAAGTCTTGGCCAGCCTGATGGTCTCTCAAGCCTTGAGTAATATTTTAGAGTCACATATTTAACTGCCTATTATAGCTCAAGGCTTGAGCCTGATGGTCTATCAAAGCTCAAATGCCTCACATATTTAACTGCCTATTATAGCTACTGCTTCAGCTTATAGAAATAGTCAAAGGCCTTTTGTTTTTCCTACGACATTTTATAAATTGAGATATATATATATCATGAAGTGTGTCATCTAAAGTTCAACATCTATATAGATCCAACATTTTTCTTTTATCAACAATAAACAGAAAACAAAAAAATTATAATATTGGCTTCGCCCGGGTTCGAACCGGAGACCTTCAGTGTGTTAGACTGACGTGATAACCAACTACACCACGAAACCCTTTTTGCATATAGATCTAACATTAAATTTTAAAACTATCAACTCTAAGAATAAAGCATCATTTATATTTGGGTCGAAATCATTTTGAAAACTTGTGATAATGACGATCAATGCATGAGATTAGTTCGGGCTATGACCATTAACCGATATATATCTTCCTAATATATCTCACTAACATATGTCACTATAATTTATACCATCTGAATAAAGAAAGATTTGCTATTTTTCAGCATATACAATAATACATGCACATACATCATAATAATAAGTTTCAGCTTAATTAAGTCAATAGATTGGCTGAACTAAAGCTGATATAATACAGTTCAACAGTTCAGTACAATGTGTTTTAATCAAAAAAAAAATAATAAAAAAAAGCAATCCATTACAACGTCTAAACTTAAAATTTTGAATATTATAGAGACAAGAGATTTTAAAAACTGAAAAAACAAATTCAGCATAGTAGAGACAATTTTTATTAAAAATAAAAAAAATTGTAGAAAAAAGAGATTTTTTAAGAACTGAAAACCGATAAATAATAACTCAATTCAATTTTAGATTACAAGTTTAAATTTAAAAAACAGATATATATACAAAAACCTAGTTAAATATTCATCCGGAAAAATAATACCGTTAATTCTTTTTCTTTTTTTTGCTAATCATGTAAATATCATTATAAATAAAAAAGTCTCCATATACAGGTTGTGCATCCTAGCAAATTGTTTCCTTGACAAAAAAACAAAAGTAAAACAAGAAAATATTAAGGATTGATGGAATAAATCCTAATAATAATCGACTGAATTTAACTATTGATCTGCACATTTTGTTGTCAATAGGCTTTTGACCATTTTTATTAAAAAAATTAATTACATAGAAAATGTATTATATTTCATACTGATTGGATCTTAAGCACAATGAAAAGAAATTTTAAAATTTCGAATAGTGTTGTAGCTAATATAATAACAATAGCAAAACCCCACAAGACTGGAGAGATCTTGAGAAAAAAGAACAAACACAAAGCACTTGTGACGTGCAAAAATACTTTACATCCAATCTTTTATTCGCTTCATAGAAAATATATGAAGAAGATGTATCATGCTTTGATCTGGAACCTTGAACACTTGATGGATCCAATAGAAATATCGATTTCGATGAGATTATCATCTTCAAACTCTGCTAATAGTTGAATAAGTCCGAAATCTTGATGTCCAACGTAGTGACCGCTTGGTAAAGAGAGCTCTATGAGGCTTTCCTCATCAGGGATTGTCCCATCATCTTCTTCATTTGATACTTCAACGTCTAGTAAAGAGTCTTGTTGACAATGATCTTGATCTTGAACTTTTGAGTCTTTTAAAGGGTTTGGTTTTTGGATTGTGACAAGGAAGAAGAAAGAGGAAAAGAACAAAGCAGCTGAAGTTAGGAGGATTTGTGAGAAACCAAGTCCTATGATGTGAAGAAGTGGTGGAGCGACAAAAGACAACCATGAAACTGGTTTCTTGAAAAGTAATGTAATAAAATTGACCCCATTCTCAAGATTCATATGAAAGCAATTACTTTGTAGTTCTACCAAAAAAGATAGAAGAAATAAGAGTTCAACCATTTTAAACCTTAGATTCAAACAACAACAACAACAAAAAAGAGAAGAAAATGGTGTTTGATCCAAATAGTTTTCGAAAACAAAAACCCTAAAAACAAGAATATGGGTTGATGTAAAAAAAAAGAGAGTTATATTATAGCTTGAGATTTGGATAATTTAAACGTTCTACTCCCAAAATATGTAAACGTGAAAGGGTTTATAAAGAGGATTACGAAATTGAGGATCAAAAGCATAATTTTTTTTTTTGCATCGAGATTTGAGGAGCAACTAGTCATTGAAGAAAAATTGGAATCCCAAAAATAATCAAATTTGATAAGTTTTTAGTCATTCCTTGTCTCATTTGTATATACTACTATAATTTGAACATCCAAAAAATAATAGACAAACCAAACCATTTTTGTTTTCTTTATTTTGCCAACTTTTTTTCCCGTCAAAGTTAGACTTTATTAAGATGAGAAAATATAATCTGAATAGTCAAAGTTAAAATTTTATTAAAATGAGAAAATAGAATTCGAATACAAAGCTTTTGCTAACTAAATTTACAAAAACTTTATGATATTCATTTGAATCTTTTTAACAAAAACAATATTCTTCATTAGTTTTATTTACGAACAAAATATTTTTTCCACAAATCACTCAGCCTTGCATGCTATTAGTTCTATTTCATTAGTCCGTGAATTAGCAATCTTTATTGGTTTAACCCTCGTAATTGACAACAAAAAGGCCAAAAAAAGTAATAAAATAATTGTCGTTCGTTTTCGGTGAGGCTAAAAGGCCATAAAACCCTAAACAAACATTTTGTGTGTGCATGTGTGTGTGCGCGTCGCCCATTCTACAAGGCGTGAAGTGTCGGTCGTCATGTGCATCCTTCTCTGCTTAGCACCTGGCGACATCTTATTTAATTTCTTCTAAATCTAAAACTATTTTATTCACTACAGTCCAAATATCTATATTGTTATGCATGTTCGTATTTTCAAAGATCGTTACGGTTCAAGCCATGAGCCTAGTTTGACTAACTTTAAGGTTTAAATTGTAAAGTTTGTATCGATTTGTTCTTGGGCTTCCTCCAAAAAGACTCATTTTCAATATAAAATTTAGGTTGATATCCTAACAATTTTTCATTCAAACCAAAAACCACATAAATCTATAGTTTTCAACGAAATCTGACATCTACTTTGTATTGTCCATACTCATTAACGGAACTCTTCACTAATCCTTGTAACATGATTATGATTTGTTTACATAATCTTTAAAGCACAATTAAAAAGACTTTTTGTACAAGTCACAAACACTCTTAGTGGCAAATCACCTTGAAAGTTCTTTTTCCACAACAGAACATGCAAGCCTATAACCATTTCTCTAGGTTCATCTAACATGAACCTGCCACATACCAGAGTTTCGTTTCCATCAAACTCATGATCATCGAATTTGAAAGACTTTTTGGTCATTTTGCAGTTTTTCCAGAAACTTTTGGCTATGATGTCATTTGTTCTCTTTTCAAGCCAATGTTCAATTCTATCCATTAGTATAATATTGTTCATAGATTTGTTTTTTAGCTCTTCCCGAAAGACTTCATACTAATAAGGGATGAACGTTACTTATATAGTAAACAATATTTTTCTAAACTTCCGATGTGAGATTTAGATTAATATCCCAACAATCCTTTCCTCAAACAAAATACCACAAAAACATGTGGTCTTCCATCTCAAGTAAAATTTGGCACTCATCTTGTATCGCCCGTACTCACCAACGAAACTATTCACCTGACCATTGTAGCATATTAAAATTCTTCACATAACTTTTATAGTACCATTAGGAAGAATTTTTGTACAAATCACCGAAACATTTATTTGCAAGGTCACATTAGAGGTTTTCCTTCCACAATAAGACATGCAGTGTACACCCATTCCTCCAGATCCACCTGACATAAACTTGTCACATACCAAAATTCCATTCCCATCGAACCTGAATCATCAAATTATTATATAGAAGCCTATTTTTTTTTTGCTAAAATTCTAAATCATTAAAAAAGTGAATATTGAAGTTATTATATAGAAGCCTAATCCAATACATTGAGACCTTCCAAAAAAAATATATATATAAAAACAAGAAATCATAAGATATTATGAAGTAAATTGGCTCGTCGTTGAATCCATACCAGCAATAAGTCACCAAATCGTCGCATTATATAGGTTAGCCAATATATCTCACACAAAATTAATGTGTGCAATAATTACTTTTTTCAGCACAGGCCAAAATTATTGGACAAAACATCAAACTGGACCAATTAAATGGATTGAACCAATCCAAAACCTTGCCAAGTCCTTCATCTGTAAATACACCTTAAAGTCATTTGAGAAAAAGAAGAGTTTTGTGATACATGTCACCTCTTAAGACATATAGAAATTACCTAATAGTCCTGTTTTTCTTGTATCATATACCAATTCTAACAACTTTTCGTGTTTTACAATTTTAATCAAGTTATGTAGATAAATTTAATTTCACCGCCATGATATATTTTATAGTATTAGAAAAGAGAGATGAAACTATATAATTTTACTTGAAAATTATTATAACAACAATTAAATACTTGTTATCTGAATTTTTCTTTTTGTATGTAAATTATATAATACGATATTTTATTTGAATAAATTGATATATGTAGTGTGTTTCGGTGTATATATTCTTCTTGTTGATAAATAACAACAAAAAAAACGCATACCATGGTTTGTACTTTATGCACAACAAAAAGAAAAGAAAAAGTAGACTATTAGAGCTGATAGATTATGTCCCCTAAATCGGAACATACTCAGTTTTCGAAGATAAACAGTACAATTACTAAATTTCATGCAAAGTGCCGACATCAATATGTTACTTGTAAGCCCTTAGTTATATATGTACATATGTCTGAATTTTTATACGTGTGAACGTTAAACTTCGACTGCAAAAGAAACAATTTTTTTTAAAAATGAATGTTAACTTATATTCAAATAAAAAAATCTGTTTTATATCATGTGTTGATGTTTTTGAAGCTTATAAAGGCATTTTTATCAACTTATAAATTCTCTTTAAATAATCTCTTATAAATTCCAATTCTATCCGCAAATGAATTTTTTTTAAAACAGCTCAAGGGGAAAATTGTCTGTGTTTACAGAAAAACTTGCAAATATATATATATACAAACATGAATTCTTTTAAATAATTCTTAGTTCAAAATTGCCGACTTTAATAAACAAACATACTTCCTCTCTCTTAAAATAAATATTATTTTAATATTTTTCATACAAATTAAAAACATAAAGTTCTTTTATACATTTTATTTAAAATATATGTCAAACAATTTTTTATCTCCATACTAATTTTTAATAAAATTTAGTCAAATGCCACTTAATGATAATTAATGTATTTATTAAATCAAATCATTTTTATATTTTTCATGATTTTAGTTTTTAATATCTCATCATTTTAATTTGAGGTTAAAAAAAAACTTGTGTCCAAATTTTTATTGGAATTCTAAAGTGATATTTTTCTTAGTAACAAAAAAAATTTCAAAATAACACTTATTATGAAAATGAGAGAATAACATGTAAAAACAAATAAATATGCAGACTTAGTTAATAACAAAAAAATCTTTAATATCTTGACTTATTTTGTATTACTACATGTAGAACAGTTTAAAGTGACGCAGATCAAGTAGGCATAAAAAGAATCAACAAAAATAAAGTAGGAGTTGAGTTAAACAAAATGGTCCAAATACAATATTGGATTTATAAATGAAGTAACAAGAGTACAGAAATTTCAATAAAATAAAACAAAAATGAAAAGAAAGTCCAAAAATTAACTTTGGGACGAAAGGAAAAAAAAATATATATATATATATAAAGATCATGCAAAAAAGAAGTGCCACTTGTCGGCTAGTTGCAAGGGTATTAGCTAAGCAGCTTCTTGTTTGCAGATTAGGGTACAAATAACCTTGAAACAATGAATTAATTGATTTGATTACTACACAAATTTCTTGATTAACCAATTTTTTAAATAAAATTGAGTCGGAAGGAATGTCGTTTAACTAAAACTACGCGTGAAACTAGGAGACGGGACCATCTTCTCAACTTGACGAGGGGACCTGTTCGTGTGGATATCTTACCAAAATCTAAACTCAAAACAATGTTTATATGATTATATTTATTTTTTTAAAGTCATTTTACAGTAAATATGTGAAGGCAATTAATAATAGACCTAATTCACACATAAGATCTAAATTTAAAAATAGAAAATTACCACATACTTATATATATTAAAAGATAAAAATTTATTCAATTTTTCAATGTGTGATATGTTTTATAATATGTGTGTGATGTTCATAAACATCTAGTATAATTAAAATATTGATTTTTTGGATTCATATATCATATTACTAATAAGTTTAGTTTCTAACCAAAAGTTTAAGTCGAGAATGAAATATTGTCACATATTTTTATAATGGTCCACAAATCATTCTATTTCTCATATGAAATATATTTTAATAAAATCTACTTTTGTTAAAAGCTGGTAGAAAATATCAAAACCAAAAAAGATTCTCATTGTTAAAATTTGGAATGGTCGACCGCCAAATTAATAAAAAAAATCATCAAAATATTATGAACTTGCAGTTTGAAAACTCATTTCATCAAAAATTGTCATAATAATGACTCCGTCTCCACAAATATTAGGTATCTTTTGAAAATTTACCAGGCAGATGAACCGGTGGGAAAACATGACTCTCAGAAGATTGAGCTTCCTTCCCTAATAATGACTCCGTGCCCGTAAATTTAAGAATTTCTCGAGGATCCATGTCCCGATATTACCATACGACTTATCATTGCTACTCTTCCAAAAATGCCATATAATCCATGAGAATTGACGGTTCACATTATTCGGAGGAAGTCTCCAAAATAAGCAATGCATACTTGTAAACACTGATAACCCCAAGAATATTTTTGGATTTGATGGAACTTGTGAAAAGTTTCATGTTTGTATAGCAGGAGAACATTAAAAAAGTACATGATTAATTGATTTTTCCGCTTCCATAACAACGGGCACAATGTGTATCACAATTAATCTATCTAGACCTTAATTTTTTTGTGGCCGATAAACAACCTGATATGTGTATGACCTTGAAACGACTAATTGGTATTATATATGGGTATGTTATATAAGCGTAAAATCAGGAAAAATATATTCTTACAAGGCCCTTTTCAAACTCGATTCTAACGAAAACAACATGACAAAACATTAAATACGGAAACTATAAACAATCAGACTTAAGAAGTTTAGTAAAATATAATCAATTAAAGAACAAACCAACTTTATTTTTTAGATTGAGGGTGGAACTCTCTCACCACCAAATAAGTCCTGAAACCAGCGAGGATGATTAGGTGCTACATAAAATTGGCAGCGATTCGCAATGTTGATATTTTGCGTAATAGGATAAGCCATTTTATTTGACAATGGCACTTCCAACCCTAGCCTCCACTTAAAAAAAATGATTCAACATCAGAATTAGTTCCAAAACATGAAAAATAAACTACAAAGACACCTTCTCTTTATTTTCTCAATTGTTTCCAAGGAAGGAAAATTAATCCCTTCAAAAAGAAATGAATTTCTAATTTTAAAAAGAACCACAGAACACATGAAAACAACGCTTAAGTAAATCACTATTTTTCCCAAAAACCAGAGATAATAAAATTTTGCATATGTCTCAATTCCGGAGAAGAAAAATCACTCAAAACCCATACATATCTCGCAACCATACATATAAACAAGACATGATTAACCGATTCTCTTTCAAAACCACTTGAAACTTTCCACAAGAATCTTTTGGGAGAAGTTAATAGATTTTATACCTGATTCTTTAACACATTTGAAGAAGGTTACATTGAAGCTTCTTCGATGAGCTCTGCCTAAACAGGTAGCCAATCAAAATCCAGATTTAACCAAATAATCACAGCTTTTATTACGTTCCAGCTCCAAAAATCATCATCAGTGACCATCAGCTGCTTCTTAAGGATTATCTCCACATCATTTTTAACAACGATTTCCTCCAAAATTTTTTTATTCCATCTTCTATTTGGGAAATCAATTTGATCCACATACATAAGCTTTACATCAAAGAAATAGTTTTTCCTTCAAGGAACCCAATCAACATCATATTGCCGCCAATGATCAATCCACACCTTGAGCGATTTCCCATTCCAAACTATAGGCCTCAAACCTTCACTAAAGAGTTCCTTACCAAACATAATACTCCTCCAAGCGTAGGAAGGCCGAGAACCCAAGACCGCTGAAAGAAACTCACACCCTTCAAAATATATATTTTTTTATGAATTGAGAAAATATACACTTAGAAAACTGAGCAATTCACCAAACCTGTTTTGCTAGGAGAGCTTGATAAAACATGCAGTATCATTAAAACCCATACCTCCAAAGCACTTTAGTAAAGATACTTTATCCCAACTTAACCAATGAATCTTTTTTTTCCACTAAATTCCACCAAAACTCGGCCGCATCACTTGTCAGATTGTCATAACAGAATTAGATAATTTGAAACACGTCATCACATAAGTTGGCATTACATATACCACCGATATAACAAGAACTTATTTTCCTTCCTGGAAAAGTCCGATAATACCAACTAGACACATAATTTTTCACCATATCCTTAATAAAACCCAACTTTCTACCTGGTAGCTACTAAATCATTCAGGTCTATTTATTCATTTTTAATAGTTCAAGAATGTTGTCATAATTTGGTCCTTTTTAACCCACTTGATTCTTGTTGTTCCATAGCTTTCACCCAATAAACAATCATATGCTAACATTTTAGCTGGTAAAAAAAATAAAATAAAATAAGTTTATGCATATTTGAGAAACACCTACAGATAAATTTATAAAAAATAACCATGAAAAAACGGAGAATCATGTGAATTTTAAAAAAATTCAAGCGAACCTTTTTATTTATAGTTCATATGCACACAAATACTAAGCATATATAAATTTACGTAATATATTAAGTTTGGATGGTTCATTGCCTCATATTTTTACGTCAATTCTTTCCTCCCATATTGTTTTACTTTACTTATTAAAAGTTGCTGTGGAAAACTACACTATTCTTATGTTGCACTGGGACAGAAACGGAGACATATCGGGGAACCGGTATAGGGATGTAAAACGACAAAATTAAAAATTTATAAGATACATGTATGACAAGTATGTGTTTACAATTATAAGATATATTCAAAATTTTCAAGGCAAAGCCATGTGACCATGACTAAAAGTGATTCAGCTGGGAGTCGTGAGAATTTGAAAGCCAATTTAGAGAATGTAAGTCTATCTTGGGTATGAAATGTGTGTAGTTGTCTTAAGATGGAGGTCATCATCAATAGTTTTGAGATCTGGAAAAACTGTTCAAAAAAACGGAGCATTGTGAAAAGTTTGGAATTGTTGGCATATAACATTGTCATTATCTACTTTATTCATTTGAAACATATATGAGACTCACATTTTTTTTAAAACATTACTTAAGATAACGAATCCGTGGATTTGATTATATATAAAAAAAATTGAGTATCTTATTCTAACCACAAATTAGAGGTGTTATAATAGTTTTTATATAAGGACTACAAAAAAACACATGTATTATGTTCTGTCTTTTTCCTTTGTTTTTATATTACATGTAGATTTCATTTCCATTTGAAATAGTTTTTTTTTTGAGAGAAAAACGAAGTGATTGTGAAAAGTTTAGAATTGTTGGTATATAACATTGTCATTATCTGCTTTATTCGTTTTAAACACATATGAGGCTCACATTTATTTTAAAGATTTCTTAAGATAATGAATCCATGGTTTTGATTATCTTCTCACAAAAAAATGGATTAGATTATCTTATTCTAACCACAATAGAGGTGTTATAATAGCTTTTATGTAAAAGTTACAAAAAAAGACATGTTGGGCATCAAATCTTTTTCTTAATAGAGGAGATCAGTGATATTTTGACACGTTCCGATATTCATTGTATGTATTGCACTGTCTTTGTATTTAGGCATATTACAAATTATAGTAATAATATATTCCACTATGATTTTTTTCTTTTTGTTTCATTAGATAACTATGCAATATCACACGTCACAAATTAAAATATATTTTTTAAATATTTATCAAGTATAAAATTATGATTTATCCAATAATTTTTTTAAAATCATATCATTTTAAAATTTATTATATATTAACCCGAATTTTGGCTCAGGCATCGGTCTATGAATAATAATATGTAATATAAAACCAAATATAATATAGATTCTCTGTTGTGATTTTGGGTTTAAGTTTTAATCAAATGAATTAAAATTTCTCTACCTTTAAGACCCCGAAAACATTTATCTTTGGATCATATAGTACATATGGAAAGTACGGAACGCCAAAGTTTTCCATGGCAAAAATGTCTTTCCGCCAGATACCCTACAACTCACTTCCGTAAAAGCAGAGAGTTGGCGAATAGTAAAGCAAAAGGAAGCCATCGAGAGTATCCTCTGAGCCCAATTGTATCCCCTTCTGCCAAACTGATGCCTCGTGGATAGATCAAAGGCCGATATGGATTTTGACGGATGATCAGGACAATGCATCAATGAAGTTCAAGCGTGTAGACGGAGTCTCTCGTCGATTCTTTTTGAGACGAATTTTTTGGATCTATTCAAGATGATTAAAGACCCGTTCGACTAGCCTTATTTCAGCCCGGAATTAGACTATTACTACAATTTCAGAAGTTTTGAGGTTTTTAGCTTACAATTAATTTTTGTGTTCTTAATATCGGTGTGAACTCGTTTGCTAAAAACACACGTGCACAAATTTTTCTTTTTTCTCATGTAAAACACATCGAACCAGTAAAGTTTACCCATTTATGAGTAAACTTGATTTAATCTATGGATTTAGTTGACAAAAAAAATTACCATTTTTTTTCTACTTTGTTTCCAGTTTTGGAGTGGTTATGGGTTTGCTGTTTCTTTGATCAATACAAAAGAGTTGAATATCGAATAAACTTCGTATATTTATGTGGAAAAAAATGACGATTTTCAAAAACACAAGTTTTGTTCAATCTTATTATTGAAACCTTGCGGACTTCATTCAAATCAAGGGAAATTCTGTGAGAATCACAAAAGCTGACATTTCAGACTCTCTCAAGTATCTCAACGTTCCTCTCTCCATGAGCTTTACCAGCTTCTGTGTGATGTGTAGTCCCAAACCTTCCCTTGATGTTCCCTTCCTCAAAGGCTGAAACATCTCTCTTACCAGGTCATCAGGCAATCCCGGTGCCGGGTGTATTATCCTGAACTCTAGCTCGACTCTCTTCATTCGTTTCCCCACAGCTTCTACCCGTGCCATTACCTTGAATGATACGCACAATCCTTTCAATGCAGGGGTGAACCGTAGGCTGCATGAGAGTGTCTCTGAGAGGATTTGCTGAAGCCTCAGAGAATCTCCATACAGTATCATAGACGAAACTTCTTGAGGATAATCGCAAATGATCTGCACTTTACGTTCTATGCTCAGTTCCATCAGTTGTTTTACAACTGTTACCAGGGATTCCTCAAGGTTGAATTCGCTGCAACCCAGTTGTGCGTATCTGTTTTAAAGCCATAGATAAACAAAAAAACCACCAGATTCGAACGGAGGATTTAATAATTAGTAAACAAATCCATCATAACAAAAGAAAAATCCAGGTTTCAGTAGTACCCTTCTTCGATTCCCTCTATGTCTGAGTCGCTTATGACTTTGGCTAACTGCTCCCTGCATGAAATGCTTGTACTAAGGAGCTGCTTTTGCTCTTCGTTCAATCCAGACGAATGTAGCAAACCTTGAAGGAAGGAAATTGCCTTTTCTGGGTTCTTTACTTCTTGCCGGAGATATGCTAATTTGTTGAGGGCGCAGGCCATTTCCTGTTCTGATATTCGCTGAACCTGTAGAGCATATTGGAGTTCTGGACTAGGTACTTGCAAAAAGCATAAAACCCCGGTAACATTTCCCTCGATATCAGTCCTTTTGTTTGCAGAAAGCAATGCCTCGATGAAGCTACCATCACGATGGTAGAAGCCAAATAAAAGCTTCTCTATGTTATTGTAGCCAGAACTCACAGCATTTAAAGCTATTCTGAGTTTAGTCAACGTGTCATGATCTTTAAGGCGACAGCAAGAATCATTTGAGGTGAAAACCTCTCCAAGAATCATTTTATTGACAGCTTCTTCTCTCTTTATCCCAGAGAGCTTCTGCATCGCATCATTCCACTCTGAGCATAACCCATTCTCATTGGTCATAAAGATTGGTGGGATGAGTGTTGAAGGGCTCCACATGATTCTGGCGTAATCTCCTTTCATGCGGCTATACTTCTCAATAAGCGTCTTCTGGCCTGTAACATCTTGTCCAATGAAGCACACACCAAGAACATTATTCGTTGTATCTCTGCTACAGCAAGTGTTAACGACTAATTCAATTGGACTACTTTTCCTTTTAGGACCAAAGTCTCTGATCCTGATCTCAGCGCCACGTTCTTCGCTACCTATTATGTATTATGAAAGGCACAGATGAAAATCTGCGAAAACAGTCAAAAAAGATTGAAAAAAAATATAAGTCGGAGCCAAAAAGAAAACAAACGACATTTGTTTCCATATACTGACCTTGGAGAGCCAGTGCTACCATGTTCTTAACAGTTAACGCAGAATCGTCCTCAACGAGATCTGATACAGGTTTACCTATTGCTTGTTCAACAGCCAATCCAGTCACCTCAGCCGCTTTTGAATTCCAACCGTTTATAACACCAGAGGCATCAACCGCAAAGATTGGAACAGCGGCTGTATCAATCAACCGCACCATTTCATTTACGATAACACACATTTCATCCACCTTCTGAACCCTATTATCCACAAACGGGACATTCACAACAGTCTTCGGATGCTCCTCTTGCAATGAGCCTTTGATTATCAGCTGCAGAGAATTGATTGCATCCATTTCCATGTCATCCCACCGCATACTTTTCCACCTGACTATTTCCATAAAAGCCTTGAACGAGGATCTAGGATGCATCCTTTTACCATCTCTGTCATTAGGATCATGTCTTGCCCCACCCCACTTGATCTGTTTTGCAGTGCCAGAGCGGAACCAGAAAAGGAAATCCTTTTCGGTTATATATACGGCAGCCATTCCACAGATGGACTCCCCAAGAACAGAAGCATCCGGATAGCCAGACTCCATTAGACTTTCAGTGGTAAAGCCACTGTTTCCTCCATGACTTTTGAGAACCCAATCGATTATATCTCTAATTTGTGTCTCTGTGGGAGTAACCCCTAGAGCCCAGAGCTTCTCTCTGTAGTAAAGAGCTGCTCCATCACATTTAACAAGATCCATTATATTTGGTGATTGAGTGACTATACCTATAGGTGTATTGCGGAAAAGCATGTCACATAGCACACTCTGAGTTTGCAGAATACGCTTCTCTTTCAACAGAACAGCTGACTCCGCTTCCTTGTTAATCTGCACGCCAAACACCTGAGTCAAGAATTCACAGGCGTATCTCAAAGGAAACGGGACGAACCTAGGACTTGCGTGGTGACAAACCACTAAGCCCCATAAGGTTCTGCCGGTCTGTAGATCTCTGTTCATGTCATCACTATCACTACCATTGATTGTTACGGACATAACAAGAGATGCCACTGAACCCATATTACTCATATATTGTGCGTGACAGCCATGAGGAGCTCTCAAAGTAGATCCAGAGAGGCTAATCGGCTGTGAGAGACTCTTGTCCTGGACTACTTTAACTGGAACAGCTGAACAATCACAAATCATCCTAACCTTATTTCTCATAAACAGAAATCTGGAAGCTTGTGGTATATCAGTAGCAGAGTAATGCAACCCGAGATAAGGTTCCAAGTCTACCTTACAGCATTCAGCAATCACTTCCCCATGCCCATCTTCATGGAATTTATAAACCATCACCCTATCATAACCGGTTAATTCACTAACTTCCTTAACTAAAGCATCACACAGCAACAACATGTTCCCACTAGGCAATGCCTGCAATCTCGAAATCGATTTAGCTGCGAGCTTGTATGACTTCAATGCCCCAGCAGCAGTCACTGGCACCTCATCAGGACTCACTGGCTCTAAATCTATAACAAGACCTTCTTCAATTCGATGCAGAATCGCATAAAAAGGCTTACCTGAAGGCCTGCAATGAAGCGTGATCGGATTTAGAATACTAATCTCACCAAAGTCAACAGCTTTCTGCAAAGCAGAACAACCTGGAGACTGAAACAGTGATTGCACATCAGTTCCTATACTCAGAGCTTCTCTTTGCTCCATACTTGGCACTGTATGTGGAGTCAAACCCAACATCTCTTGTGTGTTCTCACTAAATGCAATCACTTTGAGGGTTTTCTCATCAACAACGATTAAACAACCAAAGGGCTGAATCAACATCCCTCTCTGAATCTTCTGTAAGTAAGCTGAGATAGCTGAAGAAGAAGGAATGTCGCAGGAGGAATTCGTCATGTTCAAGTTAACTGAAGCTGAATAGTCGAATAAACGCTCGGATTCCTCGAAAGTTCCATGGAGCTTTGCATCAGCAAGGACTTGTGAAGTAACTCGAGAGTTATAATTGGATCGAGTAGAACAGCTTCGTGAATTGCTACTTCTTCTACCTGTCGAATTCGATGACATTTTATTCTTCCCTTTCAAAACGAATCACAGAGCTTTTTCTACTCGATCCAGTGAAGATTCAGAAAAATTGGTGGTATCAAGGATCGGTATCAAGTGCCCATTTAGGGTTTCGTTTTCTTGGAGATTTTTGCTGCAAATTTCTCTCTCTTGTTTGATGAGTTACAGAGTTTGCATCTTTGGAACGTTCCTTAGTGATCAGAAGCGAAGCTGAGAATGGAGAGGAAGGGGGATTGATACATAAAACACGGCATGCTTTGTTTATATGAAAAGAGCGAACTGCGTGGTGTGTAGAAGTGTGGACCACGAAAAGTGTTGTCTCGTGTTTAGAGAGCTGAACTGCGTGCCATCTCTGTTATAATTATGTTACATATATCATGCCCTATAATTAGTTACTAGGGACTGTTTGCCACTTTTGTTTTTTCTTATATTTTGTGTCGTATGTTTGCTTTTTAGTATATGTAACTTTTAGAGTATAACTAGTTTTTTGATTTTAACTTTTAGAGTATACGCGCGATGATGTTAAGAATTAGTTTTTTATCTGTTTCGATCTTACACCACCACTCGTTGGAGCAGTACTTAGGGGAGTCTCAGCCTGAAGACTCACCCCATTGATCAGCTTTATGTGGCCAATCAGATCTGTATTAAATTATTCACTGAGAATAAGTCCTAAAAGGATGTATATCAACACAACTTAAACTATCCAAAAACCTTAAACTAACCAACAGCCTAGGAAGTCAGACGCCAATTTCCATCTTACAATGATATATCTAGAATTCTAAAACGTTGTTAAAGTTTTTTTATTACTTAATAGTGAAATGGGTAAACATCACTTACCAAAAAGCTCGGTTTGTGTGTCAGCAACTTCCGTGAATCCTTTGAAATCTCGCAGTCTAAACTGCTGAGACTGAATGTCGCGGGTGTAATCCAACTCTTCTACAAATAGCGTATGGTCTGTGAAAATCAGCATAATCTTATTAGATGATACCTTGTAACTTGTCTTGCTGGCCTTCAACATGAACTTGCTGAGTTTGTATATTCTGCCAGATTTTAGTTTATCCCTGAAGCGTGCAGCTCTGTGTGCAGATATAAATCCCTGCATAGTTACAGCTTGTTGGGGGTGTCAGTCAATGTAAATAAGACAGTAATATAAGATAGCAACAATGAAAACAACTTACGTTAGCATCGATGAGAAGCATCTTTACCCCGATCAATGTGTTACCCTGCTTGAAGTTCCGCGCTTCCCAGGTATGAATAAGGCGTACAAATATTTGTTCCTTGCAGAAGTCACCCTGTAGAGAATCAAAACTGGTTAGAGTATTCATTGTTTGTGGAGTATGTGTGGAATACTATGATTAACAATCACATATGGAGAACATATATATACACATTAGAAGGGAGCTCGGGAGTCTACGCTAGTAATGAAGGAGGAGTGGTACATTAATGTTAGCTCAGGGACGTGGGGAGAAGAATAACCAAAAACGGCTAAGGGAGAATTAATGAAAGAAACTGGGCATCGTAATTAATTCACACGATAGCCCAAAATTAATGGGTATTATAAAAATTGAAAGACAGAAAACTTATCTTAGATTTGGGCTTTCTGCGGGGTTGTAAATTTAATAAATGATCCGAGAGCGGCCTATTAACTACGGGTAGACCCAGTATTTGAAATCGGGAAACAATAAAATTAAACTGGGGTTAAAAAAAAATTAATTGGCTTTAATTCGCGATGCGTAGAATCGGTGGTCCAAATCTTAATTACCACCCAAAAGGAAAGCCCAAATCCTACAACAAAGTTTAAAAAAAAAAAATAAATAAGCGAATTGGGATAATTATGTATATATTTAGGTTAATAAAAAAATATAATTGTGAAATACCTGTTATTAGGTTGATGGCTTCAAGTGGGCATCACCGGGAACCGGCCCGTTTCTTTATTTAATTGGGCTAAGATCTAACACCCGGCCCAAGTCTGCAAAGTCCACCTGGGACGATATCGACCAGATGAGTCTAATTGGAAGCCCAAAACGGTCGACAGAAAAAGGAAAGGTTTCAATTAATTTTGAAAATATTAAAACGTTATTTACAAAATTAATCATATACCTTTAATTCTCGATGTATATAATCGGTGGTCCAAATCTTAATTACCACCCAAAAGGAAAGCCCAAATCCTACAACAAAGTTTTTTTTAAAAAATAAAAATAAAAAATAAATAAGCGAATTGGGATAATTAGGTATATATTTAGGTTAATAAAAATATATAATTGTGAAATACCTGTTATTGGATTGAGGGCTTCAAGTGGGCCTCGCCGGGAACCGGCCCGTTTCCTGATTTAATTGGGCTAAGATCCAACACCCGGCCCAAGTCTGCAAAGCCCACCTGGAACGATATCGACCAGATGAGTCTAATCGAAAGCCCAAAACAGTCGACAGAAAAAGGGAAGCCCGATATCTACAACGAATAAATATTTTAAAAAAAAAGCCCAATTAGCGATTTGGGCTAATTAGGTAGGTATTTGCGTAAAGAAAGCAATGAAATTGAAAAGTACATGTGATTGAGTCTAGGGCTTGAAGTGGGCCTCGCCGGAAGAAGACCCGTTATTGCATACCAGACCCAATATCTCAAAGCCCACATGAATGGATATCGACCAGGACACCTTCCGGTGAGTCCGGTTGTCCGACAAAGCCACCATGATCCACGACGGCAGGAATTATGCGAAAGTAGAAGCGCACGAAGAAGGGCGTTTGGGAAGACACCGGAAAGCAGAGAGAAAAAACAAAATTAGAAACCCTAATCGTGAATAAATCTCGCAGAATTAAGATTTTTTCCTCGATTGGACAACGAAAGAGATCATTACCTGCATAGAAGGTCAACCGACAACATGGGAGGTCGTTTTTCGCCGCCGCGCGAGGAGAGGGAGAACAACATTTTGATGCAGATCTTGCTACGATTTTAAGTACAATCGCATGGAGAGCGACATCAAATGGAGGCGAGTAACCACAAGAAAGCCGGAGTGAGATTTGGTAAAGGAAATATAAAGGTCAAAGTTGTCGTCGCGACAATTAGACGACAGAGATATCCGAGGAAGAAGGAGAGAATTAGGTTAGGAAGGAATTGTGACGCGTGAAAATGAAGACAAAATGGGCCAAGTGATAAGCGAGTTTCAATAAGCAAAATGCTCAACATAAAACCCAACTTCCATAATGACGACACGTGGCAGACGAAGGGAATAGATTTTTAGCTGACGTGGGGCTCTCCGGAGCCCCAAATATTTTTAGAAAATAATAAAATTTTATCCAAAATAAAACACAGACCTGTAATTCGCTTTGGATGTAAACGAAGGCCCAAAACGGACGGCCCACCACGACAGCCCAAAACCTAAATGACGTTTTAAAAAAAAACCCATTAAAGATTTTGGCTAATTGAGTAAATATTAGGGAAAAAAATGAAAATACCTGTATTTATGGATTGGGTTTCGAGTGGGGCTAATAGATTCTAGCCCGTTGTATCAATAGAATGTGCCAAAATCAAACAATGACGGAATTGCAGACTAGGCCCAATATCTCAAAGCCCACAGGAATGGATATCGACCAGGGCACCTTCCGGCGAGACCGGTTGTACGACGAAGCCAAGTTATCCACGGCGGCGGGAATTATGCGAGAGTAGAATCGCACGAAGAAGGGCGTTTGGGAAGACACCGGAAAGCAGAGAGACAAAAACAAAATTAGAAACCCTAATCGGGAATAACTCTCGCAAATTTGTGATTTTTTTCTCGATTGGACAACGAAAGAAGATGATTACCTGCATAGAAGGTCAACCGGCAACAGGCGAGGTCGGTTTTCGCCGCCGCGAAAGGAGAGGGAGAACAAAATTTCGATCCAGATCTCCTACGATTTTAAGTACAATCGCATGGAGAACGACGGCAAATGGAGGCGAGTTACCAGAAGAAAGCCGGAGTGATATTTGGTGAAGGAGATATGAAGGTCGAAGTTGCCGTCACGGCGAATACACGACGGGAGAGATCTGAGGAAGGAGAGAATTAGGTTAGGAATGAATTATGACGTGTGAAAATATGACGCCTGAAACTGAAGAGAAAATGGGCCAAGTGCTTAGCCGAGTTTCAATAAAAAAAAGCCCAACATAAAACCCAACTTGCAGAATGACGACACGTGGCAGACGACAGGAATAGGTTTTTAGCTGACGTGGGGCTCTCTGGAGCCCCAAATAGCAGCATTTTTATAGTGTTATTTCTTTAACAGTAATAATTAGGGTTAATTTTATATACTAAACATTTTGGTTAACAACAATTTTGTATCTCATAAGCAAAAGAAAATATAGTTTCAGATCAAAAGAATTCTCTTCTTAAATATTACATGATTTTATTACCGAAAACACTTGAACTTCTTCACATTAAAAAACACTATCTTAAAAGTTATTTTTGGTTGTCAATAGGAGATGTTTGGCTAATTTGACTAGTATTAAGAAATCAACATGAACGACAAAAGACGATTGAATAATAGTACTCCATGATAACATATCTGCCTTCTTATTTTTTGTGTGTGGATAAATGAATAGTAAAAGTAGTGAAAAATTATTTACATCTCTGAAACTCCTTAAATGAATCGAAAACCTCTGCCAGTCCATCGGTTTCGACATCATCGTCACCAACTCTGAACAATCCGTTGAAAAAGTAACTTCTACTTATTGAAAGACGATCATACACTCTATTTCCATGCTTCAAACTATAGTTAGAATATCATTATTTGGTATAAAACACTTGATTGAAAGGGATATACATATTTTTATTCAATAATATATATATTTTTAGATGATAATCTATAATTTAATTTCTATTTAGAATATTTTATGAAGCAAATGTATTACTCCTTATTATTGTGTGTTTAAAGTGCAATTAATGAATCAATAATATTTTAATTATTAATTAATAATGATATATATTGTAGAAAAAAACGAATATTTACTATCAGACGTTATTTATGATTGTTTTCTTAATAGATCTGGTGGTAAATTAAATTATACTAATAAAAAGTTCAAGTTTGGGGCTCTTGAGAGATGCCACATCAGCAAAAAAGTATCTCTAATGTTGACACATGTCAATTACTTAAAAACGGGTCAATAATTTTGGGCTGCAGCAAAATTTGGCCCATTGAAAAGATTAAAGCTTTTTGAATCACTATTTTATCACATGCCAAATCTTTAGACCCAACTCTCTTAAAGCTATCACACAAACTCATTACATCATTTTTTCACAAATTTAGATGTTAGATACTCTAGACAACCTACATATATCTTTGCAAAAAAGTATGATTGCAATAAGAACAGAGAATTATTTACTGAAATATTAAGAAGAGAAGGGAAGATTCATAAAGCTAATAGGTTGTAGATGGTCAAAAGGAGAAAAAAATGATATAACACGAGTTATTTGGATACGGAAGAGATTTTTGACATTTGCAACATAATTGCAATAGATGCATATCTAGTTGGTACTCATTGTTTTGAGAAGATGCTATAACATTTTCTTCACACTCTTTTATTGATTTTGATTTTATTTATGGATATGTTTCATGTGTCTATAAAAGTTTTCATCTTTAAAGATATTTTAAATTCTTAAGGTTTTAAACATTAAACCAATTTTTAAAGTTTAGTATCCTACCATTTATTCCAACACCATAAAAAAACAAAAGCCAGAACCCATAAACAAAATTAACAACTAATTGTACAGAAAAAACTTTTATACAATGTGATATATATCAATTTTTAAAAAATTACATCATCCGCGCGTAACACGGACATAATCCTAGTAACTATATAAAAGTCTCTATTTGGGACTCCAGATAGTCCCACCTAAGCAAAAAAAGGCTTCCTACAACTGCCACGTGGCAATCTTAGAAAAAATGGGCCATATTTTGGGCTTAATTAGAAAATACATATTGAGAAAAGCTCAAGAAAAATAGGCCATATTTTGGGTTTTAATTAGGAAATACATATTGGAAAAAAAAAGGTCCACAACTTTACTGATTTTCCAAAAGTTGAGATATTTTTGTTATTTCGAATCCCAATATTCTCATTAGTTTTACCCTAATTTTCCTAATGCGCCTGTTCTCTTTCTTCTCGGTGTATATGCGCGGGGGATGTAAATATTTGGTTATTAAATTTTGTTGTAGTTACAATTTTTGCATTTGCATTAAAAGTAACATATTTTTTGTTTGTTCCAACATACATGTCGAATAAATGTCGTAGTTGATAAGGAGAAGCCCAATAATTTGCCTCATGCATTGCTCTAAGCAACTCAGAATTGTTCTCTAGCAGATTCTTAAAACTTGTAACTATCGTGCACTACACCATTAACTTCGAGCAGATTTTTAAAACTTGTTGCTCCTCTTACAACATTGACCAAAATCTGTAAATAGTATAAATTACGAGCTGACGGATGAATGTTTACAATTCTTCCTATCATGTCTCCCCCGCTTTTTTCTAGCCCAGACTTTAGCATTAATGTCCCAAACTTAATATTGCGGGATTTCTATGTACAGCAACAGCCTCGCATCTTCATCATAAGTATTTAGGTACATCCATCCAGTGAACATTGTTCTTTCAATACCGAATGTGGATAATTAGTTTTTGTACCGCTGGTTTCTTTTTGTGAATGTGAAACGCGAATGTTCGCCACATTGCTTCGCATGCTGATAAATATATGCTTCGCAACGCGAATGTCCGTTGTATCAATTCTGCCTTTCTCAATTAGAATAGTCGCTTTGTCCACTCCCTTAGTAATATACTTAAAAATGTACTTCACAGCGTTTGTCGTATTGCACCAATCGACATTAATATGAGCCTCATATTTCTTCACGATATTGATGTTATGGGGTAAAACAAACCGATTATCCAATTTCACACGACCCTTAAGGACATTATTATCATCAGCTTTTCGACGACGATAGATAATATATCCAGATTCATTAAAGGAAGTTGAATCAGTATGTGGACGTGGATATTTTTTAACGCAAACCTGTTTGTCCACGCAGGGTGATGATGGTCTATCTCATCCACATGGCCCGTGCATCATGTGTCTCGCCTCAAGCTCAAATCCAAATGGGTCAGTTGTTTTGTTGGGTAGCTCGGCTGAGATAATCGCATTACTGTCTTGTGGGGAAGGAATTTTTGGTGCGTTTTTCAACCATAGAAGCATATGAGCATGAGGTAGACCCCGTTTTTGGAACTCTATTGTGTAGAGTACTGGAATAAAATTGGACCAATCAGAATTAAATTGAAGACAAACTCACAATTAATAATTAAATATTATATTTTAGGAACGTACCTGCTATGTATGGACTAAAAAATGTGCTGTCCTCAAGATCCTTTAATAACTGATCTAGCTTCATTTTAAATACCCGGCATTCAATGTCAGGTCTTTCATTTCCAGATAAACCCCCATAGGTTTGTAAATGTTCTCTTACTTCCGGCCAATTTGGATTAGCTGTCATTGTGATGAACAAATTTAGATTTTCATAAGTCCGACAAATTGCCATTGCATCATGGTACTTTTATATCATGTATCTTTGCCCCCCAGTAAAACTTGACAGTAAAATTACTCTCTTGCCAAGTTTACTCGCCTCATTCATACCTCGCCCGACAGCATCGAATACATTGTTGTATATATCTGCACGTAACACGTTCTGGTTGTTTCGAGCCCATCTTAGTCTTTCCTGCTCAATTGCTGTGTAAGCATCCACCATGTAATGGCGAAGCAATCGACCTGCTTTAATAATCATCATTCCTTCCGAGAGTCTAGTATGAATCTGATATGAGTAAAAATCTTGTATGCTTATAAACTCTCGACTCCCAGTAGCATTTTCATTCACGGCTATGGGAATTTCTGTGTGATATCCATATTCTCTGTATGGGAAAAGAAGCGGATACTGCAATCTCATAAACAATGGGTGGTCATCCTTTATTTCTTGCAGGTGGTTAGACTGGAGTTCAAGATTAATATCCCTATAACCTACAATTGCTGTAAAATCTCCTAGAATTAATCCCGCAACTTCGCTCATTTTAGGTAAGTCATACTGCCTTCCTTTTCCTTTTTGCCCTACCAGCCTTATGGTTAGGTCATGATATTCATTAGCTTCTAAATGATCTCTTGCCTTTCGAAAGAACTTTGCCAAACAGTTGGTCTCATCAAGCATTTTAATTAAGCCAGTAATTAAATCTTCATCGAGCTCTCCTGCGGTCTTTCTTCTCGACATAGTCTTCCTACGATTAGAAACCTCATTTACGGTGTCTACAATCCACATTTGTAGAAATTTAGGTGTTTTACCAGGCATTGGAATAAGAGATCATATACGATGGTACAGTTGTCCGTGTATTTTAAAAGCTGGCGGTCCATTACCACTTGTAACACTCTGATCTATATTCGCTCCAACTGATTTGAATGCTAGCAATGAGTTAAAACACGAATGTTGTCACGGAATGGGATATTATTGGCAAGGAGATGTTTCAAATATAGTGGCGGTTGTTTTAGTGGAGGTAGTTTGACCCGACCTTGTTGGCAACATATAGTGTAGGCTCTTCAGTTTTAATATCATCACCAGTCTTTTCAGAATACCATACCAAAGCCTTGCAATATATGCACTCAAGAATTGGATTATATTTGGCCATCAAAGCTGTTACATGAGGGTAATGAAAGTTATTTGGGTGTTGGAAAGTTTCGTTCTAATTTATCTAATATACATACCTTTTTTCTTTTTATTTTCCTCACGCGGTAGTTTGGGAACACTATCAGAGGTACTACCTATATATAGGTTAGAAATAAGTTACACAATTTGATTATTGTGTGTATTTAATTTTAACTGTGTAAAATAATACTCATGTAGATGCATATATTCGTATGTTATGTATGAGTTATTCCAATTTAGAAAATAATATATAACTAATCTGAAAAACAATATCCAAAAAAAACAGACCTAAATATGTAACTTTAAACAATACTTGGAATATAAGGGAACATAAATTTAGGTAGATTTCGTAGAAAAGGATGCTAGCCTTGCTTTTTTTTAGACAATCTCTTAGATAATATGATTGCACGCCGCATCGCTTGAGCGTTTTTCCGTCTGACTGTAACATACTTATTTTTAAAAAGTCGTTAAATTAAAGACAAACTTACAAAACATTAATTGTTGATTCACAGATGGTAAAAATAATACCATATTTAAAGCACCTTTCACAACCACCTTCTAATTGAAAATATGATCATAAATTAGCAATAAACAATCATCAATTGACATAGTTTTTATGAATAGCTCGTCTTTTTTTGTATTGGAATACATTACAAATTTGACTTACAATCAAAAGGCTTTTGAAGTTGTAAAGGAGGAGATTGTTTTCGCCTTACGGGTCGCCACCGTTGTGAAAGCATGATCGCTTTTCTCATCGAGCGTGCTTTTTTATGAAATACTGGATAGTATATATATATTTTTTAAAAAAAATTTGCGTATTTTAAAATTGTTTACCTAGTTTGTTAAAGAATAGTAGTGAGAACTGACTGTATTTTGAACACTTTTTACACCCAGCTATTAGAATTTTTTAAAAATGTAATTTTACTCATCCGAAATTCTTGATACGCAACAAAAAAACAAAAACGTGTAATATTTATACTTACAATGATAACATAATAGCCGTGAATTTTCAATAGTCAAAAGTTTGGTGTTTCCTATGTTTTCTGAACCTTCATTTATTATAAGAAAATGTCTATAAGTATGACGTTTGAAGTTTCCGACTATATGTTGAGAAAATATACCCGTAATTTCTAGCAACTCATTTGGATCACGTTTTCTCTTTCCATTTCCTGATGATGCCATTGCAGAATTTGCCGAAATTTTAACAGCAATTTTATTCCTTTCAAGTAGACGCCTTTATTCTAAAACAAAAAAAATACATTCATAAATTTCATATTTACGTATTTTTTTGTATTTTAAATATACATATCTTACCTTATTTAAGTAGTGATCAACAACAGTCATTTTATATTTAACAATGATTAACCATAGTAAAGAATGCTATTTTGTAATATATCATATCTGCTCTTCAGTGTTTTTAGAAAACTAACAATAATAAAGCATCCTAACAACACAATAGTTTCTCTATTTTTCCTAATTTTTATAATTTTCTAATAGGTACTTATTTGGAATGTATAATATAATAAGTCTTTTAAAAGAAGTTTTTTTGATAGTTACGTAGTTAAAAAATAATTAATAATAATATATGGATTTTAAAAGGAAAATATTAATTTTAAAAACCACAAATATTTTATTATTAAACTAATGTATTAACTAAATATATGTATTTAATTTTTATTTTTAAAAAATATTAATCTATGGGACATAATTATCTAATTAATAATACAGAAACAAATAATTTTTCAAATCATGGCTGTTATTCATAAATGCTTTAAATAAATATGTAATATTCCATTTTGCATTTTTTATCCTTTCAATCATTTCTTTATGTCAACAATAATTGTTACTTATGATTAGGATGATACCTAAATCAGATCACCTTAATAATAAAAGTATAATATATAACAATGAACAATAATAATAGTGCAATTGATAAAAACCAAAAAAAGAACTACACGCTACATATCTCAATTTCAACCTCCACCATATTTTCTTCTCTCTCTTTTGCCCTTGTTTCTTTTTTTAAAAACCTTTTCTTTTTAGGAAAAAAAATTAAATGTCCAAACTTGAGGGATAAAAGGGATAATCCGACGATTTTCTACAAAACAAAAAGCATGAACGTTGTCTAAAAATTTGGGTTATAGCTTTTGACGGAGAAGAAAAATATGTTTGCCCCTACTATGTTAAAAATATGGAAGACATCAAACCATTCCGGTTATCAACAAAGTAAACAACTGATTTCATTTTTAAAGAAAAAAAACTGACACGTAATCTACTACTTTGTGATAATGGTGTTTATGGGTAACAAAAAAGAAAATAATAATTTAGTTTAGATTTAATAATTTTGTCCATCTGTCAGCATTTAGATTTAAAATAGTTTTACAACACATAATGTTTTCGTTAGATATTATTGTACGTATCAAAATGGACAATAGATTTAGCCAACGTCATGTAACAAATGTCAACTGAAGTCCTAATGTCAATTATGAAAAAGAACGAAATATGATAGAATAGATAGATAGCAAGTAAAAGCATCAAGTTTGGCTTACGGTAACTAAAGTGTTAAAATCGACGCAATAGTTTTTATGTAGACAATCATTATGTTATGTAGACAGTCATTACGTAAAAAATACTGTAATATTCTTTTGTGCATTTTATTTTCCTTCAGCCATTTATGTATGTCCACAATGACTTGAAAATTATGTTTAAGATCATACCTTTGTTGAGAAGAGGCTTTAATTTTGGAGATCCAGCAAATGATAGTATGTTATTTATTTTTTTTATCAACATAAAACAAAAGAACAATTATTACATAGTTAATAGATGAAACAAAACCGAATATCAAAAACTCTCTCTCAAGCTTCCCTTTTTTTGGGCATAGGAGTCTCCCTTTCGGTCAGTGTCTTTCAAGTCCTTTTTTTCCAAAGATCGTGGCCACAAACTTGCCTTCTGCAATTAATCCTTCCTCGTTAAGCTCTTTTTCGTGGGTTCTAGATCAAATCGGGATCTGTTTTTAGGGTTTGTTCAAGGGTTCTTATTCCTCAGATCGGGGTTCATGTGCTCTCTTGCTTTGGCCTTGCGGGTTTCTCCCTCCTTAGAGAGGTCTGGTTTTTGTTCGATGTCTGCAGCCATGGATAGAGCGCTTATGCAACTATCGCTGGAGGAAGAAGATGTTCCGTTTGATTTGCCATATCTTCCTCAATTCAGTTCGTGTGAGAAGAACAGATTGAATCTCATTGGTCGTCTGCTCAATCCTGATTATCAGAAGATGTCTAGTCTGATCCTCAACCTCCCGAGGAAGTGGCAAAAGGATGAGAAAGTGAGAGGAATAGCTCTTTCGAATGAAAAATTCCAGTTTATTTTCGACAATGAACATGACCTGTTGGAAATTTTGGAGAAAGGGGCCCATACCTTCAATGAATGGGCTCTAGTCATAATAAGGGTGGGTGGAAAATCCACCAGAAGATTATCTACAGTTTATCCCAATCTGGGTTCAGATTCGCAAGCTACCGGTAAACCACTATACGGCGGCTTCTATCTCAGCTCTGGTCGCTTTTGACCCTTTGTTGCCACAGGTTTAGGATTGCGTAAGGGTTAAAATTTGGTTCGATGTCTCCAGACCGCTAAGACGTTCTAAGGTTGTGAATTTGTCGGATGGTGGTCAAGCGTCAGTAGAGTTTTCCTGTGAGAGGATTCAAAAGAGATGCTACAACTGCCAAAGGTTGAACCATGAAAAAGACTTATGCCCTTTATTAGTTAAGAGGAGACAGGAGCAGGCTAAAGACCGTAGGCAGAAAGTGCTGAATGAAGAGAGCGTGGTGCCAAAAGTCATTCAGGTTAATGATCCTCTTTTTGGAGTTTTGCAGGAAGATCAGGTCGGAGTCAACCTTTTGACAAGGAGACCAAAGATTGCTCCGGAGGTCTTGGAGGAGATGAGGAAATACCTGTTATTTTCAAATTCTGAGGACATAAACCTAAGAAAGGAAAGAGTGAAAGTCTCGGTGCAGGAAGTGGAGAAAGATCTGATTGCTCAAAAATCTGTGCTGCGACTTGAATCTCCTACAGTTTTCACAAGTAATCCTCTTAAAGGGAAAGGAATCGTTTATGACTTTGAGAAGGCTGATCAGTTAGAGGTTTATGCCCAAGAAAGTAAATCAGAGGGGAAGCTTATGGCTCAGGCTTTCAGGGGCGCAGGTTTTGGAAGTGGGCAGCAAAAGGAGGAGGCTCGTCTTACCGAAAGTGCCTCGGCCAATTTTGGTAACTTGGGGTCTTTCATCTGTTAAACGGTTCACAGGATAAGTTTACTTAGTTACTGTTCTTCCGGGGCTGTAGTGAGTAAGCCAAAGCTTAGAGGTAGACCAAGTAAAGGGAAAAGAATCCCTACGGCCATGGTTAAGAGTTCTAATCATGAAAAGGTGGAGATGAAAATAGGAACCTCAGTGGGAGGTTTATTAAAGAGGAAGGAGAAGGTGGGAGGATAGGTTTTTAACAAAGTCGCGAAGTGCGCACACTTAGAGGTGATCCCACGGGAGGGATCACCCAAGCAGTTATGAGCATTTTGTCCTAGAATGCCAAGGACTGGAACGGTCTGAGGACTTGGTAATTTCCAGACTGAAGGAAATGCGTCAAGACTGAAGGAAATGCGTCAAGACTGAAGGAAATGCGTCAAAAACATTTTCCGGATGTCTTGTTCCTAATGGAAACCATGTACAGTAGGAATGTTCTTGTTGATATTCAAGTTTGGCTAGGCTATGATAGGGTCTTTACGGTGGATCCAGTTGGGAGAAATGGGGGTTTAGTCTTTTTTTGAAAAAGTAATGCTTCTGTTGATATTAAGTTTGCGAATAAAAACCTTATTGATGTCGCTGTTCAATTTGAAGCAGTATCCTTATTTCTTTCATGCGTTTATGGTGACCCTTCCTTGAAGTTTAGGCATAAAGTGTGGGAGAGATTATCTCGGATAGGAGTGCAAAGGAAAGGGATTTGGAGTATGTTCGGGGACTTTAATAAGATTTTCATAATGGAAAAAAGTGTGGTGTCCAGCGAGGAGGGACTCTTCTTTTAAAGCCTTTGCTGACATGTTGAAAGTGTGTAATATGGTGGAGTTAAGAGGGACTGGTAATTCTTTCACGTGGGGGGGGGAAGAAGAGGTGATTTGTGGATCCAAAGCAAACTAGATAGATGTTTTGGAAATTCGGAGTGGCATTCATCGTTTCCTGCTTCTAACCAGCTCTTTATGGATAAAAGGGGGTCTGATCATCGTCCTATTCTAGTGAGTCTGTTGGCCTCTCAAAAGGTTTACAGGGGGCATTTTCGTTTTGATAAAAGGTTGCTCTTAAAACCGCAAGTTAAAGAAGTGGTAGGCAGAGCGTGGCGTGGTATTAATCAGAATCAAGCCTCTTATATTCTGACAGATTGAGGAGGTGTACGAAAGAATTGAGCATTTGGAAAAGAAAAAATCCAGTAAACTCTAGAGATCGTATTGTGGCTCTTCAATCGGAATTGGAAGTGATTCAATCTGATGGCAACCCTTGTCTTATTCATATGCATAGTACGCAGAGAGAGCTGATTGGGGCTATGAGAGACGAAGAATCTTTTTGGAGTCAAAAGAGCCGTCAATCATGGTTAAAAGAAGGTGATGCTAATACCAAATTTTTTCATGCATCGGTCAAAGCGAGCAGAACGCGTAAGGTTTTGGAGAAATTACTGGATGAGAATGAGAATATGCAGAGGACTGATGCTTCAAAGGGCGAGGTGGCGGTGGCTTGTTTTACCAGCCTGTTTAATTCTTCAAACCCAACTAATATCGAGGACATTTTTTTGGATTTTGAACCGTGTGTTTGTGTATCTGTGAATGAAGAGCTATCAAAAGAAGTGTCTAATGAGGAGATAAAAGAGGCGGTTTTATCTATTAAGCCATCAAGTGCCTCGGGGTATGATGGGATGACAGGCTTTTCTTCCAGAAATATTGGGACATAGTGGGTCCTCAGGTTTTTCTTGAAGTCAATGGCTTTTTTGAATCTGGATTGCTCCCTCCAGAATGGAACTATACCCAGTTATGCCTTATCCCAAAGGTTGTCGGTGCGGAGACAACGGCTGACTTGCGCCCCATTAGCCTATGTTCTGTTCTATACAAAATTATCTCAAAGGTGATGGTTCGAAGACTGCAACCGCTGCTGCCGATGATTGTGACCCCAACGCAATCAGCTTTCGTTTCAGAGAGACTGATAACTGATAACATAATCATCGCTCATGAACTGGTTCATGGCCTAAGGACTCACCCTAAAGTGGCAGAAGATTTTTTGGCAATCAAGTCAGATATGTCTAAAGCCTATGATAGGGTTGAGTGGGTCTTTCTTAAACAGTTGCTGCTTGCTCTTGGTTTTGGATCAAAATGGATTGGGTGGATAGTGGTTGTAGTGTCTTCGGTTACGTATTATGTTCTCATTAACGAGAAGCCTTTTGGTATGATCAGGCCGGAGAGAGGCATGAGGCAGGGTGACCCGCTTTCTCCCTTTCTGTTTGTCATGTGTACTGAAGCTCTCTCGCATCTTCTGAATAGGGCGGAGAGCTTAGGTAGAATCGATGGGATCAGCTTTGACTCTTTTGGGCCCTCTTTTCATCACTTACTTTTCGCTGATGATAGTTTATTCCTGTGTAGAGCGAATGAGGAGCAAGTGAAAGTTCTTAAGAAAATTCTATCTACTTATGAAAGTGTGGCAGGACAGAAAATCAATGTCAACAAATCATTGATAACTTTTGGGGCCTTGGTGGATGTTGGTAGGAAAGTTAACATTAAGAACTTGTCGGAATGTTTTAGCGGGTGTAAATGCGAGATGCTAGCTTTTATTCATGAGAAGCTGAAATCAAGGGTCTCGGGTTGGTTTGCTAGACTTATGTGGCAGGGGGTAAAGAGGTGTTCTTGAAGGCTGTGGCTATGGCAATGCTTGTGTTTGCTATGTCCTGTTTCAGGCTGCCTAAGTCTACTTGTGCTTCCCTCACCTCAGCCATGGCTGATTTGTGGTGGAACTCAGTTGAGCATAAGAGGAAAATCCATTGGGCGAGCTCGAAAAAACTATGTTTATCAAAGGAGCAAGGAGGTTTGGGGTTCAGGGACATCGAAAACGTTAATCAGGCGTTGTTGGCGAAGCAAGTTTGGAGAGTCCTGCAAAATCCAGAAAGCTTGATTGCCAAACTTTTGAAGAGTAGGTATTTCAGAGAGGTTGATTTTCTTTCTGCTTCTCTTGGTTCTAGGCCTTCTTTTGTGTGGCGTAGTATGCTTCATGGCCGTGATTTGTTGAAAAAGGAGTTGAATCTCGCGGTGGGGAATGGAGAGAGCATTAGGGTTTGGATGGATCCCTGGCTGCGTGATGGAAGCATGAGGATCCCGTGGATAAAAAATAGTCTCATTGACATTGATCTTATGGTGAATAGTCTGTTGGATAGAAACTCAAGAGGTTGGATTAAGTGGAAATTAGATGAGCTGTTTTTCCCCCAGGATGTCCAAGTGATTGTAGCCTCTAAACCAGCAATAGATTTTGAAGACTCCTGGATTTGGCACTTTAACCGCAATGGGGATTTCTCGGTTAAATCAGGGTATTCGGTAGCTTGCCAAAACAATATGAAGAATCTGATCCAGGAGGCCGCCTGCCTTCCCTCCCTTAATCCGTTGAAGTCTGAGGTGTGGAGGCTCAAAACAGCTCCAAAGATAAAATATTTCCTTTGGAAGGCTTTGTGCGGTGCTTTACCGGTTGTTGATAGGATTGGTTCTAGGGGTATTAAAGTTGACTCCCGGTGCCAGGTCTGTGGGGAGGAGGGAGAGTCCATTAATCATGTTTTTTCTTATGCCCGGTCGCTAGACAAGTGTGGGCTCTGGTCTTGTTCCCTCTTCCTAAGGGTGGCTTTGATGTTGGCTCTTTGTTCTCTAATTTGATTTTCCTGTTGACATCAAAGCTCTTGGTAAAGGTGCCTTTGGAAACAAGTAGGTGTTTTCCCTGGATTTTGTGGCATCTTTGGAAGAACAGGAACAAATTTGTCATTGGAGGGAAAGAGTTTGATCCGCTCCTAACAAAGAAAAAGATTATGGATGACTCTGACCAATGGTTTATGGCTCAGCAAGTGGAGGAGGAGCACGTGAATGCTTTTAACCCGGTGGTAGAAAACGATCTACGTGGGTGGGAACCTCCTCCCGAGTGGTGGGCTAAATGCAATGTAGGAGTGTCATGGAACAAAAGAAAGAACCTATTGGGGGTGGCTTGGGAGTTGAGAGATGCTAGGGGAGCTGTGCTCCTGCACAGTCGAAGAGCTTTTCTTCATAAGAATAGGTCTTTGGAAGCTAGGTTCTTGGGTCTGTTGTGGGCTATCGAAAGCATGCAAAGCCACCATTTACACAAGGTTATCTTTGGTTCTCAAGCTTCTGACCTTATAGGTACCATCTTGCGTCCGAGAGCCTGCCTTCTTATAGATTTTATGGGTCCAAAATTTTGTGTGCCCTTTCCCGAATGGTGGATTGTCAGCTAAAAGTTGAATCAACTGAAGCTAATAGAGGAGCTTCTTTCATTGCTCAGAGCGTCACTTTTTGACCTTACTCAGTCATATGTTGCCAGTAATGGTTCTCTTTGGCTTATGGAAGTTTTTGACAATGAAAGAATTTAGTCCTCTGTTTTTGTGCTTCCTGTTTTTTTTTTGCAGGTGTTTGCCCTGTTTTTCTTAGATTGCTTGTCCTCTAGGTTGAGAGAAATCTTTGTAAAGAACGTATGGTCTAGGCGTTTCGCCGTTTGGTCTTCTATGACCGTAAATATATTCCATCAGAAGGAAAAAAAGTAAAAAACATAGTTAATAGATTGTAACAAAACTTTAAAAAGTATAACAATTGAAAAATTTAACATATAAAAAGAAGTACACCTTACCCACAGTTTTTGAAAAGACGTATGGAGTTGGAGAAAATATTTAACCAAGCAAGAAGATTAAAACAATAAGAAGAAGATAAACAATGGAGAAAATAATGAACAGTATTTTCTATTAATTTGAAGTGAGTTTTTTGAAATGTAAAGAAGAAACAAAACTGTGGAATATAAAGAGGAACGATATTAAAAAAAGGAAATAAATCATTTTATTATTAAATGAGTAATAATTACTGGTTTGATTACATATCATTTTTAAAAAAATTGGTAAAGTATAATATATTTCATAAAATAAAATTAAACGAATTTCAATATATTTGGAAAACTCAAACCAGCAAGATCTGTAATATATTGTGATATTGACAACATATGAAATCAAAACATTAAAGCATTTTAATAATATTAAAATATTTTAAATTAAAACTTTATTATAAGTTTTATTATATTATTTATATGGAAAACAACAAACTGACAATAGTAAACGTTTCATTCCAAACTATAAATTTAATTTTAAATAAAAACAACTAACACCAAATGTTTGCCATGCATGAAAATGCATGGTACGTAACAAAAGAAAGTAGTACAAGAAATATTGCTTATTAAAGGAGAAATTAAAAGAAACATGGGAAAAAACAGAAGACTTCAACATAGAGTTAGACATATCAGGACGTTTCTCCAAACTCTGTCCGTTGTCGCAGTCCTCATGAATCTCAGCTGCGGTGTCTGCCTTATTCGCCTCAATCTTCTCATTACTTTCAATGTTGTCCTCAAGAATTCGAGATACGGTAATGGTCTGACGTGAACTAGAAAAATTAAAAAAGTAAGTTTCATTTGAAATTTACATGTGCGTCCGACAATATCAAGAACAGAAGGAGGGGTCGATAGAGTAGTGTCTCCCTCATCAACCTAAACAACATACAGATAATTGATCAGTAAATGTAAATTTCAATGACTAAGTTAATAAACAACATTTTACATACCCCGGCCATGACGTCGGACGCTTGTTTCCCAACCAGCTTGACAGCTTCTTTGTTAAATATGACAAACGTAGCTACAACAACGTTTGCATCAGATACAGTAATCTCCAAGCGGTATCTTCAGATTTTTTTAAACAATTGAGTCAATAGTGCGTCAAATAAAAACGTATGTCAAAATTACAGAGAATTTGGCTGAAAAGATACAAACCTGATTATACCAACATTATGTGGCCTCTTGCATTTCGAACTAGAACAGACCAAAGAAGTATCACCCCTAACCATTTTCGACCTGCAGCTGGTATAGGATATGAAGTACCAGCCATAATCTCCTACTACTTCTCTTATGGTTGCCACACAGACAAAGCTAGCAACCTAATAATAGAATTACATGTTATCTATCATAAACCTTTTAAAAAGACCAACTGATAGAGAAGGTGGACATACCTGTGGGTTCTCGTTTGCGAGAAACTCATGGATCTCAGTAAGCGTGACAGCCTCTGGTTTCGTTATAGCAATCTGCGAGCTGTTGACAGATGATGCGTCCCCTATACCTGGACCAAACCTTTAATAAAAAGAGAAAGGACATCAGGGCGTAAACAGAAGTAAAGCAATTTGGAAGTTTTCAATAACAGTTACAGAGAAGCGTAGGTTTTTAAATTAAAAAAATAATGGGCCAGATATTGTTATTACCTTTCAAGATATGCTTCTGTTTCAGCGACATGTTTGTCAAAGAATACACGGGTCGCAGCTGTTGAACTGAGCGCTACAACACCTGCAAATATAAGAAGTGAATAGTTATGGCAGAATCTACAAAAGTAAACATTGGCATTAGCGTAGGTTTAAAAGATTAACTTACCCCCTAAAGTCTTTGAGTTTCAGGTTGTTAACAAAACAACAGAGGGTTTCTGTGCAAATTCGTTCCATCGACTACGGAAAGCGGATGCTATATGCTCCCATAAGTAAATTCTAATTGTCTCCCCACTGAAGCAACATGAAAAATTGATTCTTAAAAAAACAGAAAACCATAATTCCATTTGTTTGTCATTTTTGTTTTTTTCTTATATTTTGTGTCGTATATTTGCTTTTTAGTATATGTAAATTTTAGAGTATAATTTATTTAATAGTAATAATTAGGGTTAATTTTATATACTAAAAATTTTTATTTAAAAACAATTTTGTATCTCATAAGCAAAAGAAAATATAGTTTCAGATCAAAAGAATTCTCTTTTTAAATATTACATGATTTTATTACCGAAGACACTTGAACTTCTTTAACCAAAAATATTATTATATACCATAATTTAACACTTAAAAACAATATCTTAAAAGTTATCTTTTTTGTCAATAGGAGATGTTAGGCTAATTTGACTGGTAGTAAGAAATCAATATGAACGACAAAAGACGATTGAATAGTAGTACTCCATGATAACATATTTGCCTTTGTATTTTTTGCGTGTGGATAAATGAATAGTGAAAGTAGTGAAAAATTCCTTACATCTCTGAAACTCCTTTAAATGAATCGAAAATGTATGTCAGTCCATCGGTTTCGACATCATCATCACCAACTCTGAACAATCCGTTGAAAAAGTAACTTCTACTTATTGAAAGATGATCATACACTCTATTTTCATGCTTCAAACCATAGTTAGAATATCATTATTTGGCATAAAACACTTGATTGAAAGGGATATACATACTTTTATTCAATAATATATATATATATATATATATATTTTTGATGATAATGTATAATTTTATTTCTATTTAGAACATTTTATGAAGCATATGTATTACTCCTTATTATTGTGTGTTTAAAGTGCAATTAATGAATCAATAATATTTTTATTATTAATTAATAATGATATATATTGTAGAAAGAAAACAAATATTTACTATCAGTCGTTATTTATGATTGTTTTGTTAATAGATCTGGTGGTAAATTAAATTTGAAGTTACGTTTAATGATTTTATTGTTTTAACTTATGTGGACATCTTACAATAAGAACAAGTCAAATCTCATGATATATTACATATTTTAATATGTGAAAAAGGGCTTTATTTTGTTAAAAGTTATAGAAATATGCTTATGTAAAAAACAAATTAACTATAGTAAGTAAAAATATAATAAAAGTTGAAAAAAAATCATAAACGATCGAACATTTTAAATATGATCATTCTTATTCACTATTTTTGTTGAAAATTACTATTTTAAATTAAATATAATACCATTTCATATTATTGTGGTTGATATTATTTGTGAACTATTAAAATTACAAAATTTTAGTATAATATATTTCTTAATTTTCCCCTTTTAAATGTTTTTCTACTGTTTTAAATAGACTTTAATGTTAAGTATTTTTAATTTGCTTAGGTGGATACTCTAGGAGTAGAGAAACCTCTCTAATTATAACTATATAAAAGTCTCTATCTCGAGTTCCAGAGAGACCCACCTAAGCAAAAAAAAAGCTTCCAACGACTGCCACGTAGCAATCTCAAGAAAAATGGGCGACATATGTTGGGATTAATTAGAAAATACATATTGGAAAAAATTCAAGAAAAATGGACCACATTTTGGGCTTTAATTATATAATACATATTGGAAAAAATGCCCACAACATTACTGATTTTCGAAAAGTCCATATCCTTTTTTTCATTTCGAATCCCAATATTCTCATTAGTTTTGCCCTAATTTTCCTAATGCGCATGTTCTCCTTCTTCTCGGTGTATACGCGCGGGGATGTAAATATTTAGTTGTTAAATTTTGTTGTAGTTACAACTTTTGCATTTGCATTAAAAGTAACATATTTTTTGTTTGTTCCAACATGAAAGAAAATTTGTTAGTTGTTCAATTTTGTAGTTTAAAAAAACAGCTAAACAATATCGTTTTAATAAATAAAGAAAGCTAATAATGAGGGAAGGAAAACAAATAAGGCCCCTAATGTCCCGCTTGTAATTGTCTTGTGGTACTTCAAAAAAAACTGCATTTATGGTGCAAAATATAATGTTGTCAATTTTTTATTCTTTTATTTCTCATATTATTATAATCATATAAGCTGAATTCATTTATTATATGATGAGAAATAATATTTTTCACCAACCGTTTATTTGTTGTACTCATTGTCTTCCAACTAATTCCGAATCTAGCACCTATATAATGTAATTAAGAAAACAACATAGATAGCGTATTAGGAAAAGTATATAGAAAATATATAAATAATTGACTTTAAAGTTTTTTTATAAGAAGTTATGCAAACCTTGCTAATGAGGGATATTATTGAATATTTTTTGTAGACAATATTGTTCGCTCCATCGCATGTTGAATCTTTATCTTGTAGAATAGTTAAGCCAACAGGTGATATTACTCTGGAAAGAGCTACATATTGTCTATGACTGAACACTGGTTTAGGCAAATATGGAACAACTGACTTCAAACTTTGTTCTTGACTTTTATTAATGGTCATGGCGGAGCATACTCGCACTAGAAATTGTCGCCTCTTTAATATAAATGGGTGGTCTGAAAGCGGTGGAGATAGGATGATTCTTGGGAGTAAAAATTTTTTCCCAACATATGTACCCGTAATTATTTCACCTTTAATTACTCGATCTGCCAATTGGGTAACTATTAGTCTTGTCCCGTTGCATAGGCCTTCTTTTTGGTTGAGATTTCTAAGTAGCATAATACAAAAACCTTTTTTAACACCAATTTATGTTTTGTCAAGCCCGAAAATTTCAACGAATTTAAATATTCTGAAAGATATAGGGAGTCGTAATCTAGACCGGTTGAATCTGCTTTGTTTATGCTGTCATAGCTTAAATATTCTCTTGCTTCATCTGGCGCCAAAGATAACATATACTCGTTTATGTCGTCGACAGTTTCGTTTCGTGGTGTAAGAATAGCACTTTCAGTTAACCGCTCAATGACCTGGCAAATGAATGTATTGCCTCACTGAGTTGTTGCATTGCGTTTCCAGATGGGGTCATAAGAAATTGTTTTTCGATGGCGACCATTTCTCCGTTATCTTCATGTTCTCTTGGTGGGTTATGTAATAATGGAGCAGTTCCATCTCCAACACTGAGTAACCATTCAGCAAATCTTGTTTCATTTGCATTTAACCTCATGTTCTTTAGTAATGAAAAAATATCACATTCATTCCAAAGATATGATTGAGTAATTGATGCAAGGACCGTGTCAGCTCGTATTCCTTGAGTGATTACTGGAAGAATTTGTCTAAAATCACCTCCTAGAAGAACAATTACCCCACCAAACGTTTTGTTACTTGCAGATGGATTCTCGGTAGAATGTAAATCTCTTAATGTCCGGTCTAGTGCCTCAAATGTGTGACGATGAGCCATTGGTGCTTCGTCCCATATGATTAAATCAGATTTTAGGAGCAGTTCTCCAAGCATTGTACGGGGCTTGATGTCGCATACCAAATCTTCAGTTACTTGGAGAGGAATCTTAAACCTAGAATGTGATGTTCGGCCACCAGGTAGAAGTAAGGCTGCAATACCCGACGATGCAACAGGTAGTACTATCTTTCTACTTGACCTTAATTTCGAGATAATGGTTTTGTAGACGAATTTTTTTCCTATGCCTCCGGCTCCATTGAGGAAGAAAAGTTTACCGAGATTATTGTCAATTGATTGAAGTACGGCATCATATATTGCTTTTTGTTCATTGTTTAAACACTTATGTTGTTGGTCATGTAGATCGCTCTCCTGTTTGAGGTTATATTGGTATTCTTGAGTAAGCAAGCTGTTACCTAATTCTTTAATGATGCTCAGGTCAGGCGTAGGTAGTGGTTTAAACTCAGTGAAAGACTTTTCATGTTGATGTAAAAGCTTTTCTATCTCGATCAGAGTGTATTACTGCAATTCCTCATCTTCCAAATTCAGCGTTTGAAACCCAAACTGTCTTCTTTGCTTGCTAAGGATGTCATTAGATAAATATTTCCAATAATGCTCCCATAAACGCAATGGGTTACTTATTTCACAATAAATAAGTAGCATTACGAATAAATGTCGTAGTTGATAAGGAGAAGCCCAATAATTTGCCTCATCCATTACTTTAAGCCACTCAGAATCGTTCTCAAGCAGACCTCTAGCATGACATGCTGATTTGTAACTATCATGCACTACACCATTAACTTCGAGCAGATTCTTAAAACTTGTTGCTCCTCTTACAGCATTGACCAAAATTCGTAAATAGTATAAATCACCAGCTGACGGATGAATGTTTACAATTCTTCCTATCATGTCCCCCCGCTTTCTTCTAGCCCACACTTTAGCATTACTGTCCCAAACATAATATTTCGGAATTTCTATGTACAGCAACAGCCTCGCATCTTCATCATACGTATTTAGGTACATCCATCCAGTGAACATTGTCCTCAATACCGAATGTTGATAAAACATAAAAAATCATAAAGTTGACTTGCTTCCGAATATACAATGCCGCTTTTCCTATTTTCATTAAAGGAGAAATAGAAAAATTATTAGAGGCAAAAATAATACTTTTTAAACAGAATATTTTTAATTTTCTCGGAGTTCTTCTTCTCTTATTTTTCCTTTCTTCTTAGGTTAAACCTTGTAAATATGTATATATGTTTGTATCTAAGAATAAAGAGAAATATGCAAGTTTCTTTTTCTACTTTCAAAAGCTATCTTCAACTTTTATAGAAAATTCGGCAGGATAAGTTTCCACGATCTCCACAATCCACTAAACAATGCTATGATCATATTAAAAACAATAACAAAGAGCGATCTTGTAGGTAATGTCACATCAGCAAAACAACAAATTGAATCCGTCCTCACAATGATGGCTAGTGCTACTGGTGAGGATTTGCAAAACGGTATGCAAGTGTAAGTCTAAAGGGTTAATAGAACGAAGCAGAAGAAAAAAAGAGACAAAAACTAGGACCACCCTCAAAGGGTTAATAGAACCCCATATAAGGCCTTCAAGGAGGACCAGAACCAGGGGCTAGACATCACTTGTAAACTACATACAACAAAGGCTGAAAACAATAACACTAGAACACCAAAAACGAGCAATAGCAGATTTTCTAAAGCATTAATCCGATAACTGTTAATTCAAACCGAAAAAAAAGCACGAACACCCCTACAGGGCAAAATTACCTTATAACTTGGATTAAGACGGAAACCAAAAAGAAAGGTGAAGCATTTATGGCGAATGAAAAAATGCCACCACCACACAAGTCGTGACCAACACATCACCATCTTCAACCTAAAGCCTCAACAAATCGAAAATAACCCAAAATCTGAGAAGATCCACGACAATTAAGGACACAACTTCCACATCTTCAAAACCCGGAATCAGAAAGTCTCATCCTCCACTAAGTTTGATATGTTTATGGAAACTAAGCACTCATCCTAGACGAAGACGACAGAAGAACACACAAGCATTTAACAGTGCTGGCGAAGAGTTGGTAATCGAAAAGGAAGTCACAAGCTTTTCTCTTGTGTTTTTTCACTTAGGCAGTGATTAGGTTTCTAATTAATTTCAAATTTTAGAAGGCGTTTTTTTATGAAAGATATTTTCACGATAAAGTAAAAATAAATCTTATTTATAATTACTTTAACAGTGCATTTTTTGTCTTTTTGTCAACAATGTAATAAGAGCCATAAAACCTTAAAAAGATTTGAAAAACTAGTAGGTGGAGTAGAATCTACATGAACGAAATAGCTTGGTTGACTGTAAGCACTCTGAGTCAGTTTGTCCGTCTTTGTGTTTCTTCCACGTAAAATAAATATAATTTTGAAAAAATTAAAATACTCGATGTAAAATTTTTTCCAAATATATTAAAAAAAAAACAGATCATTCCAATGGCTCAGACATTCTATTGTTGATATTACTTATTATTGTTGATATGCATTTATACATTCTATTGTCTAAACAAGTGTTTAGAATTCAGCATCTAAATGCGATAGGCTATTCCTTATTTATATAATATAAGTTTTATTGAATGCATGTTTTTATTGATATAATATGATTAAACTATAATTGACGGATGGTTTTATAATTTCTAATACCAAATATTCATATCAACAAGAGATTAGTTTAAAAAAAGAATGACCAAAATTGTGCAATGGTAAACTTATTTTCCATCTACAACTCACACATGTAGTACGTTAACTAGTTTGCCTCAAATTGTGATATAACAGTTCTTTTGTATATATCTGGAGAAACATTTAACAAATATCGACGACTAGTGTTTGGTAGAAGGTACACTAAATAAATATCTAAAAAACTGCTTTCATGTGTTGTCATATCTAGAATAGTGACGTTTTGTGTGACCATTATAGTGAAGTTTTGATTGATTATATATATATATATATATTTTTTTTTTCTGGATATGTAATATTGATGAAAGGGAAATAAAATTCCAAATATTGATTCAGATTATTCAAACTCCTATTGGAAGTTTACTTTGATTTAAAGAGGAAAGAAATCGAATAAAAGAACAAACCAAAAATGTAATTTAGATTGAGAGGCGGAAAATAGAAATTGATTCCAAAAAAAAAGCATTCTAAAGAGTTTCTCGAGTACAAAAGAGTAAAGAGAAAACAAAAAAGGGACTATAAGAGCTCTGATGATTAATGTATACATCAAAATGCAAAAACCGAGATGAGATTTGAGAACCAAACCATTGACAAGTCAATATGTTTAGGTGTTGGTGGCACGAGTGTAGATCTGCTGGCTCGAGTGAGCAGCAACCATTCTGATCACACCTTTCGCCATCAGCTCCCTAATGGCCTTCCTTGCCAAAGACCCGTTTATCTATATATATTCAACAGTTTGTTAGACAAGTAGACGACGTTATGTTTTGGAAAGACATTATAACCCAAACAAGGAGAAACAGAACCAGAACAAGAGTGGGAACTTGGAAAGGCTACAACATTTGAAACTATGTGGAAGCAAAGAACCAACTCATGAGACAAGTTTATGTTTCTGTAAAATTGCTTGAAAATAAGAAGTAGATAGATATGTACCCTCATACGATCAGAGAGAATTGAAGGAGTGATGAGCTTGAACTTGGGAGCCTCAGTGAGAAGTTTGTCATAAGTAGCCTGATCAAACAACACCATGTTGTTCACCTTCTCCTTTTGCTTTCCCTTGCTCCACTTCTGTTTTGTTTAACCAAACATACACAGCAACAATTAAGACACAATAAAAGATGATCAAATATAAAACACAAAGCAAGACACACTAAAATGTGAATCACACATATTTCATAACATTTTGCATATTCTTGTAGACATTCTACACTTTCGAGAGTGATGAGACTAAACCCTAAACCCAAATCTACTTACGTCTTAAGCTAATTCATAATAAACCTAATAAGACCCATAAGACAAAACCTAAATCAAAAATTTCGAAACTCTAAACTCTAGATGATGAAATATAAAAAAGATGCTGACATTCTACACTTTCGAGAGTGATGAGAAACACGAAAATGTGAATGACATGACAGCATATTCATGTAGACATTCTACACTCTTTTGAGAGTGATGAGACTAAAGCTTCTAGAATCATAATAAACCCAAATCTACTTAGGTATTGAGCCAATTCATAATAAACCTAAGAAGATCCATAAGTCAAAACCTAAATCAAAAATTTCGAAACTCTAGACACAAAACAGAGACTTTGTTGCTCGCAGATTTGCATTAGAGATGAAATAATTGAAAATTGAGAGAAAAAAAGGACCTTCTTCTTCTGCTTTCCACCTCCGGATTTGGCCGGCTTCGATGACGGCGGTGGAACCTTATCCTTCTTTGGCGCCTAAACACACACACACACACAGAAAAAAGTTTCAAATTAGATACAGAGCCAAAGAGAAACAAAGCAATACACAGAGAGACGGAGAGAGAGAGTAACCATGGTGTTAACGACGACAATCGGTGAGTAGACGAGAGACGATAGATGAGGCTCACGGAGACGACTGTGAGAGAGAATGAATGCTAGTGCTTTTCATTTTATATATTAGGGTTTCTGAGCATTATAAGAGGCTCGAGAAGGCCCATTAGTGTTTAAATAATGAATCCATTCTCTTATTTTAGCCCAATTAAACTCTTTTTATATTGGCCCATTAGTGACTCACAAATCATGAAATCATCTAATAGGTTTCTAACTTTCTACTCATCTAATCATCTAATAAATTGGTTTAAAAATTTTTGGTTAAGAAATTTTAAACTATCAAAAACATAATAAATTTTCAGAAATTTTTTTTGATAAAAATACATTTAAAATATGATGTGTCATTTTTTCATACTTTTGTTTATCAAATATACTAACATGTGTTACCGTTGATATACAAAACATAACCAAATTACTAACATGTGTTTCTAATATGTTTGTGTTATATACCTACATTATTGAAAACAGAAAAATGTATTCATTATTTGTTAACTCAGAAAATAATGATCATTATACATTTGTTGATCATTATTATATGATGATTATTATACACTTTTTGAATTTTTCAACATTTTTTCCATTTTTTTGTTAAAAATTAGGAAACCCTGACAACATATTTATCACTAGTCTTCTTTATGCTTTGATCAACATATTACCATTTAATGTATACGAAAGCTCTTCAGTACATCGTTTAATGGCCTCGTATGTTCACATTGTAGTTGGATCCCTCTTCGATTCACATGATGCTCATCAAATTTTTCAACCTCAACACTGTCGTAGAGCACATGTTTTTATTTTAGAGAAAAATAGTTTTCTTACTAAGATTCAAGTGACTTTTTGTATTTTCCTCCCGATTTCTGTAATTGTTGTTATATATTGGGCCGCTTTGCAATTTGTCTAAAAATAAAAACAGAAAATAATTTTCCAAACTTGCTATATATGTGTTCAAATATTTGGTTATTTGATTGAATATATAACAATCTGTATATTTTGTTATTCGATTGAATATAAAACTGTCTTTACTAATTGTTATATTTTGAGTGGAATAATATTTGTGTACTATTTTCAAACATTACTTAATAACATAAAAAAATAAAAAATCTGTATGCATGATGTTCAATTTTGTTTTGTATTTTGTTAGGACCCACAAGAGTGTATAGTAAAGTTGTTATACATTTACTTCATATACCTTTGTGCTTAACAGATAAAAAACAGTGTTTTGGGCAAAAATGTATAAAGTAAATATATAACAACCACTCTCATGAATCTTTACTAATTATAAAATAATATTAAATACTATGCACACAAATTATTATTTTTATCTCATTTAAGTAAAGAGATAGTTAAAATATATGATAAAGGTATCAACAATAGTGTATTGGTATTTTATATGCAAAAAAAACTAAGTAATATTTGAAAACACTACACAAATAATATTCCTTTTGAAACATATGACGTAGTAAAATTATATTTTTATACAACTATTATCAATATCTGAAACAACACAAACAACATATCAGTAACTGATAAAATTCTACAAATGATGCATTCTAAGTTGGTAATGGATAATTTTTGATTTCACCGGATAAATAAAACTCTAAAGAAACAAGGTGGTAGACATGAATGGTCACATAAAATTACGAAAAACTATCTCTCAAAATAAAATGAAAATTAACGTAAAAAAAGTAAACGAAAAAACAAAAATTAAAATAATTAACTTGATATCTAAGTTGTCTTTTTAGAAATTAAACATAAAAAAATAATGGATAAAAATTTTATATTAAACAAAGTATCAAAATAAAATTAAACTAATAAAAAAATAATTATCTAAAAATGAAATTAACTTGATATCTAGGCTCACTTTGTGGAAAATCAACATCAGAAGTGTTTAGATAACAAAAACAAATACTGATTCGTAATGTATGTCAAAACAGACAAAAAACTGCATTTGTTAAAACAAATAAAAATTGGATAATAAATATTTTTTTCTGATTACATTTACTGAAAACAATATATATACATCAAACTAAATTAGTTTAACAGAATTTTTTTCCCGTCTCTAGATCAAGCTTCGGAAAGAGAAAGAGCCAAATCTCAGATCATAGATTTCGCCTCTCTGATGTCTCTCGCTTCTTGTTAATGTCGTGAGATGGCCGTTTAGTGTTTCTAATTAGTTGATTTTTCGGTAGTTTAACAGGGTCTCAAGCGGTTTGTGCGGTTTACCAATTTAAATTTTTAATGTGGATAATTCAATTATTGTTAGTTGCAGTGTTAATTTTTGGTTTTAACTTCCCCTTTTAGTTTGTTTCCTATGTTTGGACTAAGTCTACCTCTTTTAGTTCACTAAACCAAAAAAACTAAACTACACACGACATAACCAGTATATTTTTTTTATTTTCTTTTTGTCAACCATAACCAGTATATTTAATATTGTTATTATTCTGGAAACTCAATTTTTTAAAATAAATCATCACCATGTGGCAACTTGCAATTAGCCAATTACTACAATAAATTCTGACAAATAAAACTTGTTTTCTTACAATAAAAAAAAAGTGGATAATGCGAGAGATGTAATTTTCTTGAAAACGACATGATATGATAAAAAAAAAAAAACCAAAGTGTTGTGGATAATGTGAGAGATACGATAAGCCTCACAAAGGATAAGCAAAGGCAAATCACGTTTGAATTTTCTAGTTTTTTTGAAGAATAATCAAAAACGATAATCTGCATGGCGACGCATACAATGATCATTCCTTCTTCTTCTTCCTCCTCCTCATCTTCATCCTCTGCTCTCTCTGCTTCATCTCCGTTTCCAGAGACTCTACCACTCTTCAGCACTAGATCTCTCACATTCCCGAGAAAATCCTCGTTTTCTCGGCTTCGGTTGAGATTCTTTGCCGAGAAACATTCTCAGCTCGATTCATCTAATGGCTGTGCCACTAACTTCGCATCTTTACAAGACTGTGAGTTTCTTCTCCAATTTTTCAATCTTCGTTTCTTAACCAGATCGTCTCTCGCCATCATTGTCGAACCACAATGTAATTGACAAAACACCTGTTCTTGAAACAACTGTTCAAGATTGCTGCTTCTTATAGCCTTTACTCAAAGATTCAAAATTTGTCTCAGCCTGATTCTGTTTTGTCAGCCAAGAACAGTTATGAATCTACTGTGATTATTTTGGAATTGAATGTGACTTGGTTAGATAGCAAATCAGTTAAGTTTTTGTTTTGTAAGAATGTCGCTCTTGTTTCATGAACTGAAGTAGTTCTTACAGCTTCTATTGGTATCTCTTAATTCATTTTTCAGCCGGAGATCATCTTACAGACGAACATGTCACAGAAGGAGAGTCTACTCTTAGTATTACAGTCATTGGAGCCTCTGGTGATTTAGCCAAGAAGAAGATATTCCCTGCGTTGTTTGCTCTCTTTTATGAAGGTTGTCTTCCTCAAGACTTTTCGGTTTTCGGTTATGCTCGGACCAAACTCACTCACGAGGAACTTCGTGAGATGATCAGTAGAACTTTGACTTGCCGGATAGATCAAAGGTCTTTCTGTTATACATATTAGTGTATGTTTTCAGATCAAAGTCTCTGCTTTTGGTTATTTGAAAAAGGTTTGGAATCAACAGGGAGAATTGTGTGGAAAAAATGGATCAGTTCTTGAAGAGATGCTTTTACCATTCGGGTCAGTATAATTCGGAAGAAGATTTCGCAGAACTAAACACCAAGCTCAAAGAGAAAGAGGTAAGTTTCTTGTACCTAAGTCAATGATCATTTCTGTTTGAGACATGGCAAGGTAAACACATACTAGTGTCTTCTTGTGTAGGCAGGAAAGCTATCAAATAGGCTGTACTATTTGTCTATACCACCAAACATATTCGTCGATGTTGTAAGGTGTGCAAGCCTTAGAGCCTCCTCAGTGAATGGCTGGACAAGAGTCATTGTCGAAAAGCCATTCGGTCGTGACTCTGAATCATCTGGAGAGTTAACTAGATGTCTTAAAGAGTATCTCACAGAGGAGCAAATCTTCAGGTTAGCCATTTTGCTAGACTAAAAGCCATTCACCACTATTTGATTACAATGTTGTTTGTGGCATACTTAGGATTGACCACTATTTGGGAAAAGAGCTTGTTGAGAACCTTTCAGTACTTCGATTCTCAAATCTTGTTTTCGAGCCTCTATGGTCAAGAAATTACATCCGCAATGTTCAACTGATCTTTTCTGAAGATTTTGGAACAGAAGGACGTGGAGGGTAAAGCTTTTCATCATTGCTTCTCTGTCTTGACATACACAACTTACAAAGTTACAAGCATGGAACACCTTATCTAATGTCAATTCGATGCAGTTACTTTGATCAGTATGGAATCATACGAGACATCATGCAAAACCATCTCTTGCAAATACTCGCACTTTTCGCAATGGAGACGCCTGTAAGCTTAGATGCTGAGGACATAAGAAGCGAAAAGGTAAGGTTACTTAACCTTTAGGTTGGTAAATAAAAACATACTATACCGATGATTATGCCTTGCAATCAGGTGAAAGTTCTGAGGTCAATGAAACCGTTACTGCTTGAAAATGTGATTGTTGGTCAATACAAAGGGCATAGCAAGGGAGGAAAGGCTTATCCAGGTTATACAGACGATCCAACGGTTCCAAATCACAGTCTCACTCCTACATTTGCTGCAGCAGCTATGTTCATCAACAATGCGAGATGGGACGGTGTCCCTTTCCTTATGAAAGCTGGAAAAGCTCTCCATACTAGAGGAGCAGAGATCAGAGTTCAGTTCAGACATGTTCCAGGAAACTTGTACAAGAAGAATTTCGCAACTGATTTGGACAAGGCAACTAATGAACTAGTGATCAGGGTTCAGCCTGATGAAGGTATATACCTGAGGATCAACAACAAAGTTCCTGGTCTTGGAATGAGACTCGATCGAAGCGACCTTAACCTTCTATACCGATCCAGGTATAACAGTGCATAGTTTCTGATTCTAACTTTTACTATGGAGCTTATATATGGTTTCTTAATCTTTTTGGATTGATAGGTATCCAAGAGAGATACCAGATGCATATGAAAGGCTGCTTCTTGATGCAATAGAAGGAGAGAGGAGGTTGTTTATCAGAAGTGATGAGCTAGATGCAGCATGGGATCTATTCACACCGGCTTTGAAGGAACTCGAGCAGAAGAAAATCGTTCCTGAGCTCTATCCATATGGGAGCAGAGGTCCTGTTGGTGCACATTACCTTGCATCTAAGTACAATGTGAGATGGGGAGATCTTGAAGAGGCTTAAGCTTCTGACGTAAACATGGATTTGGTGATATGAAAAGATTTGGTGTTAACTTGTCAATATGTTGTGAGCTTTTGCAGCTATTATGCCTTTAGGGTTCTCAATTTTATGCTAAAACTATGTGTGATATCTTTTGGTGGACCATTGACTCATATTGTCGAAAGATACATGCCAATTTTTTGGACTGTATTATCTGCTCGGATAGTGATTTCACCGACTTGAATTAGTCACACCTTACATGTTATATACATTATCCGATCTATGTTCTTTTAAAACACAATTCAGATGATGATATCTGATATTCTAAAGTAGGTCTGAGAAAATTGCCTGGAATCAAAAAACTGAACTGTACCAAACCAAAGTTATTCGATTCGAAACTGATAACATAAAAATTCAAATGGGTCTTCGTTTAAAATATTTTGGATATTCGGACTGAACCAATACCAAAATGAAAACTGAATCGAAATATAATGTATATTAAATGATATTAACTATATTTAGATTTAGAATAACCTAAATAAATAAATTATATTAACAAATCCAAAAATAATAGTGATGTTCAAACCAAATATATGAACAAATAGAAATATTTAAATATCATTAGTTATATTTTTAAAAATTAAACAATATTTTTGCAGAATTTAACCATTTTTATATACTTCTATTTTATACTAATCAAAGGCACTTTTAAAGATATTTTTATGGTTTATAAATTTTATAATAAAAACAAAATGATGATTTTTTATGGATATCTTTCTTTTTCGGTATTTTTATTTTATATTATACACCTATTAAAAAAATTTTAAAAATAAAAAATAATCTAAACCAATAACAAAAAATCATGAAAAAACTAACAACATATAGTGAAAGGAAGATGAAATATTCTAAAAATAGCCACTAGCAAATACAAATATTATGAACAACAACAGATGTAAAATTTAATTACTTGACTAATAAAAGAGTAAAACTTTACCAAGCTCAATATGTTTGTTATTGACTACCACGCTAAGAGTGAAATCTCGGACCAATTTATCTTTGGCCAATGATGGGGTTTTTTCTCTTCTCACTTTTGTTTTGTCAGCCATACAAAAATGTTTTCAGTAAATCGAGTGTATCTTTCCAACCACAACTTCAAATGACTCCAAATAAATTTTGTGTAAACAACCAACGGATGCGGAGCTCATGCGTCAAACTCTTGAGCGTCTTCAAGAACAGATACATCACCTTATGGTGGTTATGCAAGCAATCGCTGGACAACACACTTCTTCCGAAAAACGTTGTTGCTGGTGACAATGAAGAGTTTGACGACGAGCACGGCAACAACGACAATCAGTTTGCAGGTCAGATTCAACATCCTGTCATCCTTCCCAGATTCGATGAATCTTGCGAACAAAGATTTAAATCTTAGCTTCCCGAGTTTCATGGTGGTTCAACAGCAGAAGAGCTTTTGAATTGGATCGTAACTGTTGAAGAAGTACTTAAACTCAAGAGAGTTCCTTAAGATAGTTGTATCCTAGTCATCGCTACGTGAATTCGAAACAGAGCTGCATCTTGGTGGACTCAATTAAAGACAACTCGAGCTCGTGCAAGAAAAGGAAAAGTTATGTCTTGGGATAAATTGAAGAAGCATTTACGCAAAACGTTTCTACCATTCAACTTGAATCATCTAATGTTTCAACGTTTTCAGAATTTAAGATAAGATACTCATACATTGAAAGAATATTCTACTGAATCTTTTATGATTATAACTTGTATTACTATTTGGGATTCTGAACACCAGTTAGTGGTTCGATTTGCGATAATCAACACACTTTGAATTTGTTTCGTCTGCTATCAGTATCTGAAGCCTATAAAAAAGCATTGACCATTGAAGCTCAAAAAAACGCAATTTCTCATCATGGAACTCATCTCAGACAACTCGTCATTCACCTCTACCAAACGCAATTGGTCAGTCACCTAGAGTCTTAATGCCGAAAACAGAAAATTTTATGCCCGTTCATGATAATTCTTGTGCTACAAAACAGAGTACGTTATATTGCTTCAGTTGTGGAGAACATGGACATTGTCAGTCCTCCTACCCCACATGTAAATCTTAAAGTCTCTTTAGCAAAGTATGAAGCATAAGCTGATCGTCATCGTTTTGATGTGCAATTTAGTTTTTGAGATCTTGTATTGGCTTTAACTAATGAATGCTTTCCTCCTCGAATATATAATAAGTTTATAGTTTGAAAGATTGAACAACTGAAAATAATAGAAACGATCAACGCAAATGCTTATCGTGTCAAGCTCCCTCATCATATCTGCTAATCTGATGTATTCAACGTGAAACATCATGTTCCATATGTTGTACACAATGACGTTGCTGATTCGAAAACGAATATATTCCGATTTACAAACATATATTTTGATTTTTAATTCGTTTTGGTTTTAAATGTTCTTTTCAAAAAAAATTTTCTAGGTAGTATCAGTCTAAAACAGAGACAAAAGAAAGAACAGCATCATGAGGCAGAAAGACAAATGTTAGCTACTGGGCTTACTGAAGAAACGTGCAATATGGCCCACCGACAATCAAGCCCAAACCAAACCCAACCGTCAACATTCAACAGTCGTCTTCTTCAACGGTAAAGAGCAGAATATATAAAGCTGAGTCACGCAAGGACGAAGACTGTACGACGAAAGGATTCGCTGTTAAGCTGTCAAATTCATTTGACACCCTTGATTCAGATCGCGGCGCTTGATGATAACATCTGTCCTGCAACATTAGGTTTTTAATACTCTGTATAATTAAGATGAATAAGCCTTTGTAGACGTTAAGCGAAAAAAATACAGAAAATATTCTTTGTCTTCATCTTCACACTCTAAATCTATTTCACTTACCTCGTATCACAGCTCATGGAAACTCGTTCCATGGGACTTCTCACTATTCCTTCCTTGAACATAGTAAACTGTGTTACCGTAAAACTTACATAACGTAACTATGTTCTATGGAAAACACAGTTTGAAACTTTTTTTTCTGGGCAGAAACTTCTGAGTTTTGTTAATGGTCAGATGGAGGTTCCTATTCAATACATCACTGCTCCTACTATCAACAATGTTCACACAGAGGTTCCCAATCCAGAGTTCTCCACATGGTGCCAGATTGACCAAGTTATCAAATCGTAGCTCCTTGGTTCTTTCTCTAAAGATCTTATTGGCTCGTGGTTGTCTGTGAGACTTCTCGAGATGTCTCGATCACTCTCAGTAAACATTTAATGCATGCATCCCCTTCTCAACTGTTCGAGCTCCGCCGTCAACTGCAAACAATGACAAAGCTTGATAAGACCATGGGTGAGTATCTCCAAGAAATAAAGTTTATGTGTGACCAACTAGCTTCCTTATGTCATCCAGTTGAAGAAAACATGAAGATTTTCAACTACTTTTTGGAAAAAGAATATTAAAAAAAAATTTTATTAAATGAATTTTTTTCTTTTGATGTACTTTATTACGATCTAATGAAGCTACTATGAACCGCACTCAATGGTCTTGGTCGGGAGTATGAACCTATCAAAACAACCATCAAGAACTCCATGGAAGGCGAATCTACTCTCACACTTGAACGAATCATGCCGAAGCTAACAGGTTATGATGGTAGACTCCAAGCCTACACTGTAATGTCCACTGCCTCACCACACCTGGTCTTTCAAACTTCCAGGTCTGATAACAACTACTATGACAACAACAAAGGTAGATGATCTGGTCGTTCTGGATATAACAGAGGAAGAAACTCTTTCACCACTAAAGCCGTGGCTTTTCAGCAGATTTCTTCCTCCAGCTCGTCTTCAAGCTCAGGCACCTCCACAGATGGCTGCACTAAAGTTGTCTGTCAGATCTGGGATAAAACAAGACATCCATCTTTAAGATGTTGTCATCGTTTCAACAATGCATATCAGTATGAAGACACCCACAATGTCCTTGCTGTTATGCGTGTTGTTGATATTTCAGACAGTCCAGGTCTTGAATGGTACTCAGATACAAGAGCCACTGCTCATGTCACCAACTCACCACATAATCTACAACAAGCTCAGCCGTATCTTGGTTCTGATCTTGTGATTGTTGGAAATGGAGAATTCCTCCCAATTACACACACTGGCTCTACCTCTATTGCTTCTATCTCAGGTACGATTCCTCTACAGGACGTTCTCGTTTGCCCAAGTATTGCTAAGTCTCTGTTATCAGTATCAAAAGTTACTCGTGATTACCCTTGCTCTTTTGAATTTGACTGTGATGGGGTTCTCGTAAAGGACAAGAGCACAAAGAAGGTTCTAACTCTGGGAAGCAATCGTGATGGTCTCTATGTTCTGAAGGATAACATGGTTCAAGCTTACTACTCCTCTAGACGTCATTCCACCAGCGATGAAGTTTGGCATAGGAGACTTGGACATCCAAATAAGAAGATCCTGCAACTTCTATCTTCATCAAATGCAATTACAATAAGTAAGAGTACCAACAAGACATGTGAATTCTGTCAACTTGGGAAAAACAGCCGCTTACCTTTCTCAGATTCTTCTTTTTCAGCCTAAAGACCTCTTGAATAGGTCCACTGCGATTTGTGGGGGCCGGCACTTGTTGCCTCGGGTCAAGGCTTTTGATATTATGTAATCTTCATCGATCAATGGACACAATTTTGTTGGTTATATCCTCTCAAGTTGTCTTTGATGAGAATGGTTTTCCATTTCTGGACAAATACAACCATTTTCTTCCTGCCGATGATACTCCTCTCTCAGAGCATGGCAGAGTAGTTTCCTCTTCCCTCCAGCTCCAACCAAGGATATCTTGCTGAACCGTGCAGTTATATCTTCAGATCATGAACCTGTAGCAGTGGTTACAACACCTCTATTTACGGATGCAGACTTTACACCATTAGTATCCTCTATTTCTACAACTGATAGTGCCGCTACTCAGCATCTCAGGAACCCATTACTTCTGCTCCTAGCAGTACTGCATATGCTTCACTTCCAGCTCCTACCACACAGTCGGTACATCCCATGATAACAAGATCCAGAGCTGGAATCCGGAAGCCTAATCCAAGATATGCGTTACATGTTACAAAGTCAGATACCCGGAGCCTAAAACAGTCACAATGGCTCTCAAGGATGAAGGCTGGACAAATGCCATGACCGAAGAAATCGACAACTGTCATGTCACTCATACTTGGTCCCTTGTGCCACCTACTCCAGATATGCATATGCTAGGCAACAAGTGGGTTTTCAGAACAAAACTACATGCTGATGGTTCGTTCGATCGTTTGAAAGCTCGCGTTGTCACCAAAGGATTTAACCAAGAAGGGTATTGACTACTTGAAAACATATAGTCCAGTGGTGCGCACAGCTAATATGAGGTTAGTTCTTCATACCGCAATTGTCATGGGATGGGAGCTGAAGCAAATGGATGTTAAGAATGCCTTCCTACACGGCGATCTTATTGAAACAGTATACATGAAACAACCGGCTGGCTTCGTTGATAAAGATCATCCGGAAAATGTGTGTCTACTCCACAAGGCACTATATGGTTTAAAATAGTCGCCACAAGTTTGTTATGACAAGTTCAGCACATACCTGTTGGAATTTGGATTCCTCTACAGCTACAAAGACACGTCGCTCTTCATCTACAACAGAGGTAAAGATCTCATCATCCTCCTACTGTATGTTGATGATATGGTTTTGACAGGAAACAGTTCACATGCGCTTTAACAACTTCTTCAAGATCTGCATCAACACTTTCGTATGAAAGACCTTGGCCGCATGAATTACTTTCTTGGAATTCAGACTCATTACCACAAAGATGGAATGTTTCTGTCTCAGCAGCACTATGTGGAGGATATATTGCTTGCAGTTGGCATGGAAAGTTGTGCTCCAATGCCAACCCCTCTTCCACTTCAGCTCAATCGCAAAGCAGAGAAGCCTGTCTTGTTCAGCAATCCTACATACTCTCGTAGTCTAGCCGAGAAGCTTCAGTATTTGACCCTCACGCATCCTGACATTCAGTTCGCAGTCAACTTTGTTTGTCAAAAAATGCATCAACCAACTGTAACAGACTTCAGCCATCTGAAACGCATCCTCCGCTACGTTAAAGGAACTATCACATTGGGTGTTAGTCTGAGTAACAACACAACTTCTGTCTTAAAAGCATACAGTGAAAGTGATTGGGCCGGATGCAAGGATACACGACGGTCCACATGAGGTTTCTGTACTTTTCTGGGCAGGAATCTCATCTCCTTGTGCTCTCGCAAACAACCCACTGTGTCGAAAAGCTCTACTGAAGCAGAATACCGTACTCTCTCTGAGACAGCATCGAAAATAACTTGGGTCAGCTCGGTTTTTCACGAACTCGGTGTGCCAACCTCTCCGTGCCAAACACCAGAACTTCTCTGTGACAACCTCTCCGTGGTTCGTTTGTCTGCAAATCCAATATTTTACGGTGTACGAAACAATTCGAACTCGATCATCACTACGTCAGAGAACGAGTTGGTCTCGGGTCATTAGTGATCAAACACATTCCTTCTCATCAACAACTAGCGGACATCTTCACCAAGTCATTGCCTTTTGCTTTGTTCACACGATTGCGACTCAAACTTGGTGTTACCGAACCACCCACACCAAGTTTGTGGGGGATATCCGTGTAAAACAAAGACAAGGGAAAAACAAAATCATGAGATAGAAAGACAAGTCTTAGCTACTAGGTTTACCAAAGAAACCTGCAATATGGCCCACCAACAAATCAAACCCAAACCAAATCCAGCCGTCAACATTCAACGGTCGTCTTCCTCAACGGTAAAGAACATAACATATAAGACCAAGTCACGCAAGGATGAAGACTGTATGACAAAAAGATTCGCTGTCAAGCTATCAAATTTATTTAACACCCTTGATTTAGATTGCGGCGCTTGATGATGACATATGTTCCACAACATTAGGTTTTCAATACTCTATATAAATAAGATGAATAAGCCTATATAAATGTTAAAGAAAAGAAATACAGAAAATGTTTTTCTTCTTCATCTTCACACTCTAAATCTATTCACGTACTGTTGGCCATTGGTTTTTGATTTTTTTTTCTTACCTCCAATAAAGCTATAGTTTTTAGTATAAATAGGATTGTTACATTAGCTTATGAAGTCACAAAACATTGAATTATTAATAAAAATAATTCACTATTTCTTAAATCTTTTATTTTTGACTACAGTAAGTTTCTCAAGGAATTCAAAATCGCATGTTTTATTCTGAAATTCTTAGACTAAACAATCGAATCCTTAACCCCTTTGATCAGTTACTATACTACAAATTGATACATAGAGAAAAGAAGAAAAAAAGAAGAACCGTTGAAATTATGTTGCAATATGTCACGAGATTGAAACAATACCTTGATTTATTTGAAATTAATTTCGTAATAACTTTTGTCTCATTTAAAATTAATTAATAACAAAACTTTACAAAAAAAAAGATAGACGAAAAAAACCATATACCTCCACAACCTGGGTCCCCCACCTCGTAGAAGTGTGTCTTTATCTACACTTTTTGTCCTTTGTTTCCTCTCTCCCCCACCATTCTTTCTCCCTTTCTTCTTCTTCTTCTTCCTCTGTTCCTTCTTAAAACCCTTCTCATGTCTTCTTCCTCTTCATCTTCCGACAACGGTGATTCCGGCGGTGGTCCTAGCTCCGTCTCCGGTAGAAGCGGCGGCGTTTTCGATGCCCCTTCTCCATCTCGCCCTCGTCACGGCGCCAACGACGTGTGGCCAGAACCTTTCCTCGAATCTCTCGCCGTTCAAGTCGCCGTTGACGCTTCCTTATCCGCCGGTCTCCTCGCCGCAGCACCGGCTCTTGCCAACGTTTTTAGGGTCAGTTCTTTAAAATCCCTTATTTAGTTTCGTAACGTTCGAGATAAATATATATATTCATACATGATACTATCTTAATTCTTCTATTATATATTAGCTTGACAACATCGCCCACATAGATCTAACAAAGACAAAACAAAGTCAAAGTAGTTATAGGTCTATAACTTCATAGGAGGGACACAATCTTTGTCTTAGTCAAATGTACTGCTTACTTCAAGTCTTGTACTTTAGTTGTTTCTATAAGCTTAGATTTGATTTTTGCATATCTTTCTTTTTGGTTTTATATATAATTTCTAGTTAGAATTTATTTTCTTAATTCTAGATCATTAATTCATATTTAAGTGATTGAAGTTACATTAAGAGTGTGATTATGAAGTGACCAAAAAAAAAAAACTGACCTTTGGAAAGGTAACCGCCCTTTTCTGTGTGTTCTATGATGGGTCCAAGTCCAACTTTTATGTCTAACAAGACGACATTAATTTGATGTCTCTTACACATATCATGTAGTTTTGAGACTTTTTTTTCGTTTTAGAAACTTTTTGTCTTCTATTTACCCAATAAGTTTTTTCCTTTTTATTCTTTGTTCTCTCGTCAACTTTTGATACCTTTTAATGTCTATTTTTGGATCCACAAAGGAGACATACAACCCCATTTCGTCTGTGTATCTTTGTGAAATTGGGACATGTAAACTCTAATATTAATATTATAATATATATTGGATCCCCTTAGGGCACAACAATATTTTTTTAAATAAAATTTGGCTTTAAGATCTTCCTTTCTAGGCATGAAGAAACCCCATTTTTTTAAGATGTAGAAAATCACTTTTTGACTCAAAAGTCCTTCCAATAATAATTAATTTAAAACATTTTATTGACTCCAAAAATTGTTGATAGACATTAGGCACAGTCTTTAATCCAATGCCCGATACATTTAATATTTCTTTTTTTTAATCTATTTATAACGGTATTTATCTTTGGAAAATCTGAAAATAAAATCTTAGAAAGTGACCTCTTACGACAGACTCATAAAACTAGAAAATATCGTTGCACATTTAAGAACATCTAAAAAGAGAATGGAAAAGAAACCTAAGTAAGGTCCTGTCTTTTTGCCTTGCCAATGTTTGTCTTATATTACCACATTAGGTTATTATATACATACATGGTAAACTATATTCATCAACATATACATGACTCACGTATTATATCAGCCTTTACATATTATTCTTTCAATAATTCTGTGTCATATATGAAATTGCTGCTTTTTTGTTCATCAAATATATATATGTGTGTATATATATTGTTTAGGTTTTTTCTCATATCTAGTAACGAGGAATAGCATATGAGTACATATGTACATTTTTTGCGTCTTGCTTTTGTTATTTTTTCTTCTCTGCCAATATTATGATCCAGTGAGTAATGCATGCAGAGCTTCTGACAACTTCTCATTCTCTTTTTTTTTCTTCTCTCTCTATATGTAAATATTTATTAATCCAATGGTATTTACTAAATAAATTCAAATTTGCATTAATTTATATATTAAGAAACTGCAGTGTGGGTTACAGCATAACACTCTTGTCAGAGATTTAAGGGTATAAATAGAGTTTTTGAAATTGATCATGGATTCATCTTTTCCATCGAAGTGGGTTTCATCTTTTGTTTCTTTCCTTAATATTTTCAGTCAAAAGAGACGACAGTATGGGCACTACATATGCCAAAAAGCACATGGAACCCAATGTTAAGGGTCTCTTAGAGCACGTGGTACCTCTAGATTATATTCTCATCTTTACATTTGATATACAAAAGTGATTTTCTAAATGTGATCATCTTATAAATCAGGAATAGTTGAATCTAGGTGACCTTGGGTCTGATTTGTTACAATACAATCACAAGTTCTAAATGAGATAAACTTATAGAAAAGTTCAGTCGTTTGCTGATTCCCTCTTAAACCACAAGTTCACTATTCAACTCTCTAATATGATAAATGTGATCATGCCCTAGTTTATGATAAATATTAACCTTTGACTTCGCAAGATATAATAACAATGCTTTCCCTTCAATGAAGAATAGAGAGAGATAGACATTTAAATTACACTATATAGTATATACATAAGTAAAATGTGGAGAATGTAGGTCCACGGATTCTTGGAGAGAGAGGTGAGAGAGAAACATATATATAAGTGTAAAATTTGTATATTTATGGGAAGCTCTACTTTTAACAAGACAGGCTTAAAGCTATCCTTTCTTGGAAATGAAAGAGAGAAGGGCACGCTTGTTGGCAAAGTCGTAATCTCATGTTCAATTGTTCAGCTTCACTCTGTTACTTCCTCTCCATTTAATATCTTCATCTGTCATCTAATAAATTTTATAGTTTCAAAAACACCTAATCAAAACCCATATCATTTGTTGTTTTTTGTATTATTTATTATCACATTGATTTGCTTTTTGTGGTTTTTGACATGAGACTAGGTCTCTCTCGTTATTCCTTTTTACTATGGTCTTTGTTGTAAAATCTGTAGCTTGCAGAGACATTGATCAGTCGCGTCAATTGAATATATACGTATCTAATAAATAAATTTTATAAAACAATGAGTTGTGTATTCGATGAGTAAGACAGTGAGACAAATATACGCAGAGCTTGTGTCTGATTAGTCTGTCGTTGTCTTTCCATCTTCCTAGTCCCTATATATATTGTCTTTCATGCTTCGTTGCAGGCCTACTTATATCTTCTTTCTATGTGTTTTTTTACTCTCTCCATTTATTCATTTAACCAATCTTTCTTCTCTTCCACTTAAATTAAAAACTACTAATTTTAAAAATTTTGGGTTTTAATGTTAAGTTTCATATCAACAAATTTTGTTACAATCTATTCTTATCCATACGAAGGAAATTTGATACTTTTTTTTGCCTTTTAAACAAATTTTATTAATATTCAAACAAATTTACAAAATCATTACAGAATATTATGAGCAAATTATTACATAAATAGATATATTCACCATTACTAACTAAGAAGTGAATTTAACTATGTTAACTTGATATATTAGATTTACTAATAATATTAGTAACATATATCCATTTCTTTGTCATTTTATGCGTAATTTGTTTACTTAATTTAACTACTCTTTCCTTATGTTACATTTAGTTATTAAGCTATTATCAGTTTTACTAATATTGGTTAAAATTGTAGGTCTGCACCATGTGGCAGGCTGTTTCTCGTTCCGACCATCTATGGCAACTCCTAACTCGCCAAGTTTGGGCAAGAACACATTTGATGCACGACACGTGGCGAGATGAGTTTATCTACCATCATCGGACGGCTAGAAACTTCCGGACGCGTACTTACGTTCACTTCACACTCAACTTTGATCCGTCCGACGTCGACGAGCCGGATAGTCTCTCTTGCCGCTGTCTCACACTCTCTGATCTCTACTTAGCCGCGGGCTTCGCCGATGGAACCGTCCGTCTCTTTCTCTTAAACAACCGTCTCCATGTCAGGACTTTACATCCGCCTCTACGAGACCGGTTCGGGAGATTCTCCCGAGCAGTCTCAGGCATCGTTATCTCCGATTCTAGACTGGTTTTCGCCACGATGGACGGAGACATTCACGTGGCGGAAATTAACGGTGTTAGTGGTCACACGCGCACGGCTTTCGTCGGAGATATCGTTAACGACGGCGCGTTGGTGGATTTCACCGGCTGTGGACGTTACTGGGTCGGACTTTTCGCTGGTGTTCCGGGTCGGGCTTTTCACGTTTGGGATTGTAACAGCGAAGAGACAACATTCGTCGGTGGTTCGCTCACTGATCCAGAAGCTGTTATGGGATGGCACACGTTAACGGAGCTAACGACGTCTCTTGGTCGTCTTAGAATCTCCGGCGGAGAAACGGTGGTGGCGTGTACACGGTGGAGAATCATGGTGATTGATCTGAGAAACCAAGGAGTGATCATCGGAGAAGACGAAGAGCAACGGAGAGGACTTACAGTAACGGGTTTCGACGCCAACGACGAGGCGTACGTTAGAATGGATAGTAGGGGTAACGCTATCGTGCGCAGAGTGAGGACGCAAGAGACGGTGTGTGAGTTTCGTGTGAGTGGAGCGGCGCAGAGAAGAGTGATGTGTTGTGTTAATAGACTGCACGCGCTAATGTGCGCAGGAGGAGTGATGCGCGTGTGGGAAGTAGAGAGAGAAGGAGAGTATTTGTATAGTTTTAGAGAGAGAGTAGGTGAAGTTGACGCTATTGTTGCCGATGATAGACATGTGGCAGTTGCTTCATCTTCATCAACGGCTGTGAGTACCATACATCTATGGGATTTCGGTGCACTGTAGCGTACCGGATTGATTTTATCTGAAAAAGAAAAAAAAGCGAAACCCTAAACCTAGGTGTATATGTAGGGTTTCTGAATTTTAATTTAATCGGAGATGGTGACAGGAGGGTGAGATTTACAAGGGAGATTGATTCTCTTCTACAGAGTTTGACCAAAAAGTATGTTACTGTTTTTGTCTAAAACCAAACAAAGTGGACTTTTTCTTAATCGCTTTTTATTTTCTTCTGACGTTTAGGGTTTCTCAATTCAATTCTGACGTTGTACGAGATGTAATTCTTCGTTTTCCATTTGTTTTTTGTTTTTACTTATGTTGCGTTGTATAATTGTTTACAAATGCTAACTTTTTTATCTAAAAAAATGTAAATTTTCGTTTTCCATTTTCTTTTTTTGTAACTTGTGTTGCGTTGTATAATTGTTTGCAAATGTTAACTTTTTCATCTAAAAACAAAAAAAATTTAGGTAATACGTGTACACGGAAACAAAATCAAAATTGATGAATGGTTTAAACTACAGAAATATTTATAGGTGATTACTACTAAATTAAGAATTATGACAAAAATATATAACCATTCAAAATATTTTCTTGAAATGCTAGAGATTTTTGATATGAAAATATACATAACAAAAATTATTATGACAAGACACTTTATAGAATACTTTAAAGATTATCCAAAATCAATTATTAGTGAAAATGTATAAAATAGATATTGATTATAAATTATTATATCAAAGAGATACAATCCTATAAAAATATCTATAGATGAGCTATTATTGAGAACTAATAATTATGACAAAGAGATATAACCTTCGGAAATATTTTCTTAGAATGTTAGAAGCCTTTCACAAAAATTATTATAACAAAATTTGATCTATTAAATATATTTTGAAGATTATCAATACCGATTCTAAGTGAAAATATATATAATGATGATAAAAGTGTACTCCAATATATTTTATAGAATTGTTACAATTATAAATAAAACACTGAAAATACAAGTTAAATTGAAAACACATAATTTTCTAAAAACAGATTTAAGATTATATAAATTATTATAACTGAAAAAATATAGAACAATAAGAAATAAGATTTATAAATAAGAAACATAAAATTCTCTTATATAGACTAAATTAGGTTTTTATAACAAAAATAGAATAACAAGGTGATTATGATCTAACAACAATCATTAAAGTATAAAATGACTAAAATACCCTCATTAATTTTAATGTTAATTTTTTAATTAAAAATGATATGAAAAGAGAAAAATTGAAACACTTTGCGCGTCTTTCTCCCGTTATCGAAATTTATCTCAATATGCTCTCTCTCGCGGGCTATTGGAAGTGTCTCTCGTCTCTCTTGACGGCTATAGAAAATCCACTGTAAACTCTCCATCGAAATAGTAAGGTTCTCTTGTTCTTCAATCTCAGAAATAAGGTTTTTTTTTAATTTGGGATTTCATATCTCTAATCTCTCTCTTTTGGGTTAGGATTGGTTTCGGTAATTGATTTAGTTTGTTCGGCGGTAGCACTGATTTCTGCTTCGGTAAGCTTCAACTTCATTGAGCAAAACATATCAAAACTTCAATTGAAATTTGGTTTAGGGGTTTCCAGTTTTGATTTCAAGTGAATGTGTTCATAATTTGAGAGTTTTATGAAATTTTTGTGTAGTTAGTTGTTTCCTGTTCGAGATTTGAAAGGAGTTTTATTGTGTGTTTTTTCTTTGAAAAGACTACTTATCCACCAGGGTATCGAACCTGAGACAATTGGGTTGAGCAATAAGATTAATAGGAGATCCGTAACCAGTAGATTACGTCACTCATTCGGTAAACATATGAAACTATTTAGTAATATCATGAAAATTTATATTATTTAGGAAACATAATTCCAAATCATATGTATAGCTTCCTAAAACGTCGTAATATCTTCTTAAAATAGAAAATAATGTAGTTTCAAAGAATAATTCAAGTATGTAATCTTTTTGGTGTCATTCTCCGCACACATCAGCTCCACAACTTCATCATATAATCGTTCTGCATGTGCTCATGTTGTGTCCTCCTATGCCACATCTGCTACACTTATATTATTGAGATTTATCCAGTATACCAAACTCTCCCACGGATCTAATCCTCTTTGTTGGAGGTCTCCCAGTGCTTTTGTTAGTAGTTGGAGGTGCACATGAATATTCAACTATAGTATCTGAAAAACTACATGTTGTTAAATCTCCATGATGTATGCTCTTTGCATATGATTTTTTCCATGTTTCTCTAAAGTGGAAAGCATCAACATATTGGTTTTCATCTATCTTTGTACGCTTAGCAGCATAAATTGTGTGAATGCAAGTGATTTTGTCTATGTCGAAATTGTTGCATGTGCAATGTTTGTTCTCCAGATCAACAACATATGTCATCATATCATCTTTGACCTTAAAATCAACTCGATTGACTTGATAAACACTAAGTTTCATCATACATGGATATTAGCTTCTTCACTACACAGCAGCGCCTCGGCGTTCATGAAACCAAGTTGTGAGAGTCAATCTTATCGTCTCAAAAAGAGATATTATCGGTAATTCACGAGGCAATCTAAACATGGAATTTAGTGATTCTGTAATATTGGTAGTCATGATATTGTATCGGTTTGAAGGTGCATAGCATCACGTCCACTTTTTCAAATCAGCTTCTTCGAAGTATGTAGTTAGACTTGAACTTCTAGATCTTATGTCTTTGGATATCTCACTAAATTCATGATAAGTATAAGCATCTACTGCAGATTCTACAACTGGCAGCAACCCGGTTCTCCCATACTCGACTTAATGTTATTAATGAGATGGATTCTTCAAATACCATGATGTGAAAGTGGATAAACCTTTGGAAGGGCTGATGCAATGGCTGTAGCTCAGTATAAAACAAAAACAAGGCCAGCATTATCAGGGATCATATAGGCCAGCCTTCTAAAAAACCAGGTCCAAAAAGCTTCATTTTTCGAGCCCACTATCCCAAATGCAAGATGATACAAATGATAGTTTCCATCTTGTGCACAAGCTCTTAGTAAAGTTCCCTTTAATATTCTCTTTAAGAATGTTCCATCAACATCAATCACTCTCCTCATGAAAGAAAAACATATTATTGATGGACCAACCGCAACAAATGTGTATTTAAACTTTTCAGCATCGTCCATCTCGAGATAGGTTAATAATCCAGGGTTTTTCTGTTTAACTATGAACAACCATTTTGATAGGTTGCAATAACTTTCTTCAGCAGTCCCTCTAATCAAATTATGATCTTGTTCTTTCACTCTCCAAGTTTGTTTGTAGTTGATTTGTACACCATGTTGTATCCTAACTTGTTCAATAATCTTTTTTGGTCTGAGTCCATCTCTCTTCTCCTCATAGTTGCTACATATTAACGATTTAAGCAACTTGGCAAAAACTTGCGTATGATTAGCATTTATGTGTGTAGTGTCACAAGTGTGCCCATGAACATACTTCTTCACCACAAAAAAACCAGAAGAAAGGAGCTTTGATGCACACATCTTCCAAATGCATTTATTGTTCACACAACATAATGTCATTATTGACTTGTTTGACCAAAGTGATTTGAACTCAAACTTCCACTCTAATGCCCATTTTTTTTATCCTAAGCATCAACTCTTCCTTGATGTTATAGTATCTATTCACGTGTATATCACCAGCACCTTCTGGGGAAGGTGAAATCCTATATGAACCAGAGAAAAATCTGGAATATGATGCAAAAGAATTGAAGGATCACCTTTAGCAGCAGTTGAAGATGAGTCGATGTATGCTACATATGTTGATAAATCACTTTTATGAATCTTTTCATGAGACGTTAAGAATCAATCAATTCTTTTGAAATCGTATATCCACAGCTAATTATACAACGGTAATGAAAATTTGCAATGGTGTTACTTACCGTTACTCAAAGACGAATGATTTTATCAACTGCTTTTAACTTGTTGATAAAACTGCGTAATTGGCGATCATTTCCTAAAGAGATTGGTGCAGAATCTTCAGCCAACGATATTATTTAAAAGAAGCCCGTAAGTGAATGAAAATTCTCTGTCTTTAATTCCCAATCTTCAACAATGATTTTGACTAAATATGTGTATTTCACATCTTCATCAACCTCACAAAGAGATAATCGTTTGTTCGTATCAAGTATAAATTCCCATTGGAGGTTTTCATTATACTTACAATCACCACAAACACAAAAGATATCCACCATGACAATCAAATCTATCAACAAAATCCAAGCACAAAACTTCACCGAGCAAAACAAGTTGTAATTTCAAAGAGTAGAATCAAACTTTATTGAGTAGTTCAAAAGTGTATAACCAAATTAACGCAATTAACAAGTGTTCTACCAAATTGGAACGCGATTTTCTGGTGGTGATAAACACTACAAAAATGGCTATTTTTACGATTTGTTTTGTCACAATATATTAATATTTCGACACAACAAAATTATTGTGACAAAAATGATACAAATTATAAAATATCACAATAAAATGGTCACAAATCTACTTTAAACACTATAAAATGTCGACATCCTATGACCATGTCTCGCGCGTCTAAGAATGTCTTCTCCATGATCACCTTCTGGTCCTGCAACCAAAAGCGTAAGTAACCCTTGGTTTACTTAACAAATACTTGCTATGATGTCTATGTAACATGCAACATGTCCGTGTCCCCTTTAAATCTATTTTCCAATCCTCCCATCTATCATGACCGTTCCGGGCCTCAGCGAACGTTCCTGGTCGGCATCGAGTCTTGGTGGTTCAGTTTGAATCCCAAGTTACCCGCCCAACCCGTCCGCTTAGGCTACGGCCGGTCTTAGTCCGACCATGATTTCGATCCTACAGAACCCTAAGTTACCAGTAACATCATAAGGTGCGTAAGGAGAGAAAGAGAGAGAGATTTGACCCTAAGTTAACACATGACTCATGATGTGGTCGGTTCACGACTGCCATGACTCACAAGGTTAACCCGTGATCGAACTCACCTTTGCCAAACGGTCCAGTGTGCCAACATCCTTGTCTTTCTCTTTTGCCCCGGAGGGTTCCATCGAAGCTTTTCCTTACAGCCGAGTCGTCTGGTTGATCTACCCGCACCGACCTTTTCCTCACTGCTCGTGTTCGACACTCGTGATCCTTCTTCTTAGTAACTTTTCTCTCGGTTTTCTATGGCTTTTGCGTTTGCTAGAATTCTCCTTTTTCTCAACCCGAAGGCTTTATTTATAAACCTTTTGGGTCGACAACCGTTCCGTATAACCGATGCAACCGTTCGAACGGGTGTGTGTCACTTCGCGGGTAACTTTCCACAACCGCTCCCACACGGTTGGTTCGTGTGTGGTTGACCCGAATCGGCTAGCTAGCCGGTTCGAGCTGCCGGTCAATCATCCCAGCTAGCTTCAGCTCTTCGGTCAGCTCAAATCCAGCTAAGATCTTCTCCTTTTCTCTTGGTTAAGTCTTCTTGCAAACTGACTTAATCCGTAACCTTGACCATGGAACACTTAGTTCATCAATGATCTGACTTACTGCCCTCATCCTCGTCCCACGGTCGTCTTGCCGGTCCTAGCGAAGATCGGGGATGCTACATGCGAAGAGTAAGAGGAAGCCAAATCTGAGTTTATTAGCAATTATTCCGCTAATTAATCAGTTGTTCCTAGTATATCGATTACTTATTTTTTTCGAGTGAATGTGGTTGTGTCTAATTTGAGCTGTGAATGAAAAACTTCCTTATTATTTGGTGCTAAATGCTTGTAGTGTTATAGAAACGTCAAAAATAGGGACAGCATTTTGAATTTATTTGTCATTTCATTTATTTCATGTTAATGCTATTGTATTTATAGTCAATGTACATTAATTACTCGTTTCTCAGATCTTTTATCCATGTTTTAGGTACTGCTACTATGGAGATGTTAAGAAGAACTGCTAAACATATAAAACCTCATGATCTTTTAACCTTTTCATCCATTTTGGTTATCTATAGTTAGATAGAATTGATCGGATGATTAAAACCTCTTGATGTATCAATATTTATATCTGTTTTGGTTGGGTAAGATTGGGTAGGGAATGAAACAAATAGTCAGTGCTTGTAATTGCTCATTTTTTCCTTTATTTTGTTCCTGCTTTAGGTATCCATCCTATGAAGATGCTAGAAAAACTGATCAGAAGGAGAACCTCATTGTTAAGGATTTTTTTTTGTTTGTGTGCTGCAACAAAGTATAAGCAGTTATGCATCTTAACAAATGTATAGCTTTATGTATTAAGTACAATTTTTATCGGTAGTCATGTGCTGGTCTGAACGTTTTTGATTATGTATTCTGATAACAATTTATGGGTATTTGTAGTATATTTATGGATAACTATAAGCAGTTATGCATCTTAACAAGTGTATAGCATATTGTTTTTTTTTTATATCTCTCATAACAATTTATGGGTATTTGTAGTATATTTTACTATCTTGTGTTTATTTGTCTGCTATGTTGTAAGCCATAGTCCATATGCTTATTATAAACAAAACCAACTTTCATCTTGTGAACTTATTTATGTAAATTTTGTTTTAAAATTTATTTAATATCTATATTGTGAACTTATTAGTATTACCAAATAATTTAAAGAAAAAAGGCATGACTAATGTTAATAATTTTGTAATTGGTTTTCTTGCATAATTAGCAATATTGTGATAAGGAATATGAATTATATCATCTTGAAAGTTCTCCAATGATTATGTTAATCCCACATATTCACAAACCCACCACTGAGTCATAGAACAAGCGTGAAGATTTGGAAGATGCCAAATATGCAGTCTATAAGAAGTTGTATCAGTAATTTATTCCTTGTTCGTAGTGTATCGATTTCTCATTTCTTGAGTAAATGCCGTTGTGAGATTAAATAATAGTTAATTATGGTAAAATCAGTAAAAGTATAAAAGCATGTAGAACTTTGAATTCTCAAAGTCGTGAAGGATCGGACCACACATATTTTATTCTGTTTTTGTTTCTTTCTCTTTGTTTCTTGTGCGGCACTCAACGTAATCTCGTTTTATGTATTACTCGATTCTTGTAATTGAAAACCACACATCGTTTATTAGATATATAAATCGATTTATAGGTTTTAATAACACACTTTGACTAAGGAACACATCTCTAGAAAACAACCCAAAGTGGAGACACACACACATGTGTAACTGTTTTGCAGTTAACAACTCTAGCCGTATCTCTTCGCTATGTGATACAAATAGTCTATAAATCAGTAACTTAACTATATAATATATGAATCTTATATAGTTGGGAAATAGGTATTTTACAAAATATGACATATTTCCCCTCAAAAAGGATCATATAGTAATAGATCCATACGATGTTTCAGTCTCGTCCTTTACCTCTACAATTGGTAAGTTAAAAACTTACATCCCCACAATCGAAAAGTTCGAGACCTATTTCAACATGTTTGATGGTTTTATTGGTTTGTGACCTAAACCAGATGCAAAACCACTTAAACCGGCTACCAAACCGAATTAAAACCAAACCCGATCTCAAATCAATCCGTAAACATATGTCGTAAACCTAGTTAAAATTTGAAAATACCCAAATCTATTTTATAAAATTTGACGAACCCTAAGAATTCATTTACCTACTTTCCCTAATTTTTTCTGATTTTTGAAAGCGATTGTGAGTTTTTAGTTATAATAGGTTTGTAATGTAATTTCAATCCAACAAAGCTTAATTTCATAGTTTAGAAGCTCTAGAACATTTTTTAGTTTGATATATTTTGGTGGCTGTAGGTTAAAATCTGATTCTGACGATGAGCAATGAATCTGGAGCTTCGATTGAAAAATCAACTGGTCGAAAAAGAGAAAAAGTTCTGGGTGTGCAGAATAAATATTTGTGTGGGAAAATAATTGTATTGAAAATGGCTAAGTCCCATGTGAATCCTTACAAGCGATACTTCGTTGTGCTTACCCTGTAGAATGAAAGGTAACTGATATGTATTTGGTTTTCATTGTTAAAATGGTTTGGTTTATGTACATTTTGATTTTGTAGTTTTAAATTTTTGTAGTTTATCAATGATAACCACACATACAAGTGGGTTGATAAGACATTGTTGGATGAGATAGAGACATTGTTGTTTAGAACATGAAGACTTGAACATGAAATTGCAACATTGCGTATAAAGGTACAAACGAAGATGTTTGAGAAGCTCCAAATGAACTTAGAGAACGAGATTTTTGAAAGACTGGAAGAAGTGTTAGTTAAAGCAATATCCAATATGAATAATTTGATGTTTATTGTATTTTTAGAATGTGTGATAATTGTCGATTGTGAGAAGCTAATAGGTTGTAAGTCATTGTTCTTGTTGTTGTTTAGGTTGAATCCTTGTCTTTGTCATTGTTTTTGTTCTTTGCATTTACCTTTGTATGTGTTCATCTTTCTTATTATTTTAATTCTTGTATTTTGATAATCTATTTTAAACACGGTTCTACTTAAATAACACACATTAGTTGAATGTTACACAGAGTTAAACAAAACTAAAAACAAAAACACACATCATTGTTGGTTGCAGCTAAAAACAGTGTTAAAAAAAGACTGAAAAACATGTCATAAAAAACCGCAAATCATGTCCAAAGAGAGAGGAAAAACTTGTTTAAAAACAGCCATCTGGACACACATCTTTTCAAATACCAATTTGAGTGATAACGCCTTCTGAAGATTTATCTTGAGATTGTTCCTCACCTACAAACTCCTGAAAAATTCAGAGAAAATAACAATACACATTAATAAGACATAAAACAAGAAACAATAAACATTAACAGGGAAAACAAACTTTTTTAGATTTTTTTTATGAAACCATGAGTTGTGATTAGTTACACCACAAAATCCGCAGTACATGATTATTTTCAACAGTTTGTTTATCTAAGACTCATAGGTTAACCAATGTTCATATCATAACTTCCTATACACATCTAATTAATATATATATATATATCACTTACGGAATACACAAAAAAATTGTCTTGATCTTGAGTAGAAGTTGGAGAATCATGTTCTTACAGCCATGTTAAAATATTTTAACTAAAATCTTTAATGGATTAGTTGATTTTATGGTTGAAATTGACTTGATGGAGGTGAAAAATTCGAGCTCTTTAGCCTTATTCTTAGCTTATAAATACATAATTTTAATTTGCTTATAATCCAAAATTTCTTAAGACCTAGCATAATCTTGAAAACACAAAATATATTAAAATGATTCTAACTCTTCATCATTTTCATCATCAAAGATCATATAATTGTTGTAAAGTGGAGAGATATATTAGAAATTAGAACTTGTAACATACACCCAAAAAGAAAAGTAAAAATCATATCAAGTTTTGTGGAATGTCATAAGTTTGACAAATAAAAAAAACAAGTACAACAAAGAAAAAAACCTAGAAATAAAGACAAAAGCATCAAATTTGAAACTAACCTTATTTAAAACAAAAGCATTGAGTATACAAAAACATCAAGTTTATAACTAACCCTAAACAAAAGCAAACACAAAAACAGAGACATAAAGACAAAGACATCAAGTTCCTCATGTTCTCTCATCATCACGTCCAAACACCATAAAGAAAGACAAAGACAAAAGTATATAACAATAATTAAACAAAGAGAAAGACAACAAACTAAATTCACTAAGCAGATTCTGAGTCACGAAACACATGAATATGTTGATACACATTAGGTTCAAATTCCATGGCCACAACTTCTTCTTCTTAGTCAGATTCAAAGTCATCATCACAGAGATCAGTAACCCTTGGAGCTTAGGTAGGAAACAACAAATTATAGTCATTATCTATATCATATACACAGCCAACAAGCTACTCTTCAACTGTATGTTCATTACCATCATTGAAGATCTCATCAGCATTTTTTTCTCTGATTTTGTTTTCTGCTTGTCAAAATAATTGAACATCTGTTAAATTATACATACACTAAATTGTTTAACCGATCCACATCTAGTCTTTTTTTTTCTTTGTGTGGATCTGCAATAGAAGATTAGTAGATTTCTGAAATACAAGACTCATAATGCAGAAACTAAATAACTAATAGACTAACCCCTTCAAAGTTATTCCAGTTTCTTTCGTATCTAGAAGAGCTTGATTTCAAAATAGGGATCATTGTTGTTGGTAGCAACGTTGTTGGTAGCATTATCAGTCACCACTCGAACAGTCTTTTCAGCCCCTATATCTTCATACACTAGTCAATGTAGTTGATGATATATTCGCTCGTATGAGAATCCTTAGAAATATCATTTGATGAAAGAAAACATGTACCTCCTCTCGAGTTAACACACAAATTCAATATGCTTCTTTTCATATCAGTATACTCATATGGTATCCCTGAGCAGCCTTTTTTTTCCATTCTTCTTCTAGACTCTTCAACTTCCTTTGTTTTCTTCAGTGAGAAATGGTTCTCTCAGCTGATACTGAATTGGAGGCACCCAACAAACCTCAAATTATCCCAATGCTTCACAAAACAACCTGAAAATTTTATTGTCAATGGCGTTGAAAGGGATATTCGTCTGGTAGACCCATCTAACACAATATTAGCGAATATCATGTGTTTTCTTTTTAGAAATGTTATCATGGATATTATGTTGCTGCTTCTGTGCAGCCAAATAAGCTTTATGGTTAATGTAGGTTTCATATTGATCAATAGAACCTTAGAAGTGACGAAATTTAAGCTCTTTTTCTAGTTCTTCAATAATGTTGTCCTTATTTATATTCATCTATGCCCTCAAATCTTCCTCATATTTTCGCTTCAGACTTTTCTTCCCTTTTTCATCAATAATCGCTTTCTTACACTTCTCTTGATTCTCTTTAGTTGATACATGACAAGCTCACACATTTCTTTTCTGATGAACATGTTTTCCTTCATTCTATACATGCCATCATAGAATTCATTCCCACACAACTTGCATTTTCACTATGTCTAGACTTCTTATATCACACAAGACCCCATATAACCATCCTACATCATTTAAGTTCTGGTTAAGAGGTTGAGGTGTATTTGTTAGTGGATTATCCATTATTTACTAATCCGAGAAAATAAACAAGTAGCGTTAAAGAACAATTTTTATCCTAAACAAACCCAGCTTCAATAACAAACAGTACAAAGACATGAAAAAATTAAACAAACAAAATTTTAAAACCAAACAGAAGGGAACAAAAAAACAAGAGAGATAATCGAGAGATTCGTAACTCGAATCCGTGAAATAAAAAAAGATAAATGATGAACGAACACGATACCATTTGATTCGTACTATAATCTTTCAAGTTCTCCAATGATTATGCTAATTCAAAGATTCACAAATCCACCAAATACGAGTCACAAAAATAGTTAGAGGAGGCCAAATATGCAGTTTATCAGCAGTTGTATCAATAATATGTTCATTATTCCTTGTACATTGATTGCTGGTATTTTGAGTGAATAAGATTGTGTCTAGTTTGATGTGTGAATGATTTACTTTCTTATTCTTTGGTAATAAATGCTTGAAAATTTATAGAAGCGTCAAAAATAGAAACAACATTTTAGAATTTATTTGTCAGTCCAATCATTTCAGCTTGAAGCTATTAAATCTATAGTCGATGCTTGCTTTTCTAATTTTTATTCCTGCTTTAGGTACTTCTATTATGGAGATGTTGAAATAAAAGATCAAAGGATAAAATCCAATTTTAGAAGTAGAAGTTTTCGACGTTTGGGGAATTGATTTCATAGGACCGTTCCCCTCTTCTTATAGGAATAATTACATCCTAGTGCGGTGGACTACGTTTCGAAATGGGTTGAAGCCATAGCTAGCCCAAGAAATGACGCCAAGGTTATGTTAAAAATGTTCAAGAGCATCATATTCCTGCGCTTTGAAATCACAAGAGTTGTAATCAGCAATGACGGGACACACTTCATCAACAAAGTTTTTGTAAGCCTTTTGAAGAAGCACGAAGTCAAACACAAGGTTGCTACACCATACCATCCTCAAACGGGCTGTCAAGTTGAAATTTCCAACCGTGAGATCAAGACAATCTTGGAGAAGACTGTTGGTACAACTAGGAAGAATTGGGCGGTGAATCTTGATGATGCGCGTTGGGCCTATCGAACCGCCTTTAAGACGGCAATAAGAATAATCCCGTTCAATCTCCTTTGCGCAAAATCTTGCCATTTGGCGGTTGAGTTAGAGTACAAAGCTCTATGGCGGTTAAGCCCCTAAATTTTGATATCAAAACGGCGGCGGAGAAGAGGCTGTTATAGTTGAACGAGCTAGATCAGATCCGTCTTGAAGCCTATGAGAACTCGCGCATCTACAAAGAAAAAACTAAGGCGTTTCACGAGAAGAGGATCATACCGCGCAACTTCAAGGTTGACGATCAAATATTGCTGTTTAATTTTAGGTTGAAGCTTTTCACCGAGAAGCTCAAATCGAGATGTTCAGGGCCGTTCAAGATAAGGAAGTGCCGCCGTATGGTGCTGTTTTTTTGTGGAACAAAAATGAGTGAGAGTTCACCGTCAATGGACACCGGAAAAGGGCCTCGGTCTCTCTTTGGGAACCGAAGTAAAAAATCAAGCTAGTGACTTAAAACAAGCGCGCTTGAGAGGCAATCCCATGGTATCCTTTTTCAATAGCTCTATCTCATCTTTATTTTTAATATTGTTTTCAAAGATTTTATGGCAATCTAGGATTTTGAGTGGCATCTTAGCGTTCATCCGACAAACGACGAAGATGGAAAGATTTTGGAACTCCAGAATGGCCAGCGACCCTTTCCAGCGGTCATACGGTGACCGCTGCACAAATCCGAAGAGTTAGGCGAAATTTTCCAGAGCGTCCATTGGCAGCATGTTCACGTTTCGGTCGTGGTGATACAGCGGATACACCCAGCAGGCAAAAGTTGATCGCTGTAAAACTCAGAAAAATGGAAAATGTTTTAGAGAGCACAGCTGTGTGCCCCAGCGGGCATATCATGGCCACTGCAACCCCCAGAAAAAAAAACTAAAATTTCGAAAGAGAACAGCGGTGTGTTCTAGCGGGCATATCATGACCAAAACCCCGTCAACCACGCGCTTTTCCTCTCCTTCTCCTTCCCCAACACGATTTGACCCTATTTTTCATCTCACTTTTCGCCATTCACACACAAAAAAACACCATTTATCTCTCAATTTTTAATCCAATCACATGATTTTTGTTGTTAAATTCATGATTTCCTCCGCTCCACTGAGTAATCCCTGCACATTACTCCATTTCTCACTCAGGTTCTCCAAGGTATGATTGTGGTTCATTGGATGCAATTGAGTTAAAGAGAGTATTTGGTGCGAGACTAACACGTTTGAAACATTATTCTTGCAATTTCATCGAAAACGCCCTTTTTACAATTTGAAAACCGATGTTTTTCTGGACCGTCGTGTGGCGTTTGATGAATTCTGAGTTTAGAAGCGTGTAATGTTGTCTCGATGGTGTGTGAGTGCCCATATCCCTCTTATTTCCTATTGGTTTTGCAGGAAGAAAATGAGAAGAGCATCGCAAAACCCATCTTGAGGTCCAAACAAAACGGGAGCGGCGGTTGATAAGGGCAAAGACAAAGCACATGAGGAGCCATCACGTCGAACTAACCCAATTTAAGATAACTTGCAGGCAATGACCGACGAGGAGGAATATGTACCACCGCTCGAAACAACGAGAAAGGTGGCAACGAAAAAGAAGCAGCCGCGGGAACCGCCAACCCAAATGGAGCTCTTCAAGATACTCATGGGTATAACTTGGACACTGGTGAGGACATCTGACACGCACCAGACGAAACCAACATCGGACCCGACCAACAATGCGAGCCAGAGGTTCCCGAGATATTTGGAGGAGGTATGACACGCCAAAGAGCTAGAGTCTTGCATCACAAGTACAACCCTCAGCATCAGGAGCATCCTAAAACAGCTCGTACTGGCTGTAACACCCAAACCGGTCCATCCCAAGCATGCCGAACCACCTGGTACAATCTCTGAACCAGGAACTGTTTTCCATCGACCAAGTGACCCAACAAATCACTTTGGTTGAAACACTTCAAACCTGGACCGAACCAATTCAAAAGGTTGTCGAGAAGACAAGCCGGCCGACCCGAGTTCCATGCCCAAATCGGACCCCAACACTTCGGGAAAAAAATTTCATGAACCGGAGTTTGATTTCTCTCGACCAAATGTGCCCACAAGTCACTTTGGTCGAGCCCATTTGACCACGGATGGGACAAGATCAGGAGTTGGTCGAAGCCCATCTAGGCCCGATCGGCCGCGTACGACCACGATGCATGGCCACTCCTACCCGTGCAAGCCCAACTCAGTCTTGATCATCGCCGAAGAAAACCAGCAGCTTTGAGAAGGTCAACAAAGAATCAAAGGACGCGGACCAAGCTTCCTTTTCTAGCACCATCCGACCGCGCCTACAAGGTAAGTACGGTAAGTATTTGAATTATTAAATCGTTGGTCTTTGGTCTAAGTATTTGAAACAATCAGCGGATTGTAAGCTGACAATTTGGGATTGATTTTTGCGTTTGATTTAATTTTTTTATTTGTGTAATCTTTTTTTATTTTGCACCGACCCTAGAAGGTCATAGCTGCTAGGACCATTATATAAGGTCTCATTACACCCTTGTATTCGTTACAACATTTTTTCTAATAAAATACCAAGTTTTCTTTAAGTCCAAGTCTTTTTTCTCTTCGCCGTGTTGACACCCGAACCTCCATCGCTAGAGTATTTAGTGTGGTACACATCGATCCGTCGTCCAACATACATTGTCCTTACATCGTTCTCTCGATCGACTTACATCATCGCCCCATCATTCCTTCGACCGAACGAACATCATGTTGCACCGTCCGGAACAACAGGATAAAGTAGCTCGGCCCTTTGATTTCATTGCGTCCGCCCCGACCACCGATCTGTCCTCAAGCCGTGTGACAGCCTTATGCTTGTATCAGATACCGACGCAGTTTCATGATCCCGTGATCCTACAAAAGCTCGGTATTTTTGGAGATGTACGATTGATACTCGATGATATGGCTTAGATGGCCTCCTCCACATGGCATTCCTGGTGGATAAAAACGTCTCTTGCAAGTTCCTCACATCCCTCGAAGTGGTATTCCATTACGATGAGCCAAATGAGGAAGATGAACACGGTTACATAACGTTGAAGGTCAACGGGACAACCTATCACATGGGGTTCCGCGAGCTTAGTGTCATCTTTGGCTTTCCCGATAGACCGGAAGCTCGCATATCTGCCTACCCCAATGATGCAATCATGGACCATGCTACCGGACCGCTCGACTCACGGTTGGACCGCGAGTCTAAGAAGGACGAACCACTCGATCAATCAGAGGTTGGTCTACAGATCCCTCGACCAGATGGACGTGACAAGCCGGACGATCGAGCCAGAATTACCTTGGAACAAGATGACCCCGAAGATACTCGTGCTGACCCAAACCCGACCGACCCGGTACGACCAGATCAAGCGCAGGTTCAGAAATCACGACCCAACGATCACTCCAACGACTGGAACCAAGCTATCTATCGACGAAGTTGTACTGCTAAAACGAGTGATCGAGACGGATTACCCTTGCATCAGATTGGATTTGAAGTTGACCAAGAGGCACTATCCAAGGACCAAACCGGTGACCAAAATTTAACCGGTTTTGATTTATCTTCTAAAGTCTCAAAAAGTCTTTCTTTTGTTCTTTAGAGCTTTTGGTTGTTTGGTGCGTCATATCCTCAAAACCGCCCTAAACCTTTTGTCTAGTTGTGTCCATACATTTGTTTTGCTTGATTCAACAAAAGTATGTGTGTAAGGAATCCCTAATCCTTTTGTCCTAGTTGTGTCCATTACATTTAGTTTGTTTGATTCAACAAAATATGTGTGTAAGGATTTTAGGATTTAAAACTCACTTTAGAATCTTTAAAAGACTCCTTTCATGATCATGTTCTCACTCTTGGTCTTTTAGTTTCTAGACTTTAGAATCTTCTTAAAACAATGAGTACCAACTAGATATGCATGTCCTAATGCATCTAGGATTGCCTAATTCTTTTGCCCTTTTGTGTTGGTACGGGTTTCCATCAGTATACCATTGAGCTTTCACACCCTTTGACGATCTGAATCGATCCACCACCGAACCGTGAGCGTTAGTAACCTCGCGAATTTTCTTACCCATCGCATCAACCATTCTTCAAGTGCAAATTCCTTGGGAAGATTGTATCACCTAACATACCAAACTTCATGTGGTATACCATTGGTAGCGGACAATACGAGCCGGGGTATGTTAAGAACACAGAGATCCGCCATCCTGTGATCCGGCACATGTATAAACTACTGACTCACGATTTATGCAAGGCGAGAGATTGGCGGGTCAATGAAGAGGAATTGCATTTTTTTCGCCAAGGGGCTCCAGCGATTCCTAAGGAGATTTTCTAACAAAGAGAAGATATACGGCAATTACAGACGTATTGGAGTTGTCTTGGTATTCGTCAACCAACTCCTCATCCATAGGCATTGGGCTTGGGAAACCGGCAATAAGACAACGCAAATGAGCTTGAGAGGATTGATAATGCCAATCTTGATGGCCCGAGGGATTGATTTAGGGGAAGTAGCATGTGAGATCTCACGCATGGACGAGATATATCTACGGAGGTCCACGTTCCTTTTGGGTCGGCTCGGGAACCATTACGCCTACACCTTCTGTCTCCACATCGACAAATCCGTGAAGCTCCTCCTCCCCAACGAGCCTCTCACGATGATCCACGAGCGCAACAACATCATCTTTAAGGCGGTGGCTCAGCATTTATACAATCCTTCTATCACGTACCCAGTTGGAAATCATTCCAATGTCGAAGAAGAGATGAGCCGAAGAAGGACCTTCCCAAGGAGCGGAACACATGGAGCAAGCCTAAGATGAACTGCTGCCGAGCCCGATCTATGGAAGTGCTTGCTATCACTTCCAACCTTATGGAGAGGCAATACCGAGCGGAGCCACCCGGGAAGCACACAAACATATCAACGCCCTCTAAAGGTGGAACAAATTCCAAGACCGGACGATCAAAAAGCTGATCGACACGGTGAAGAGCATAAAGAAGCAAGTCAAATCCCTCCCATAAAAGGCAAAAAGATCACCTCGAGAGCGTCGCGATCACGACCCCATGGACGAGAATGATACAGCGGAGGAGCGTCGTCATTCATATCACGGGGACGTTAGCCTGATACTCCTCCTCCCCACACCACCGTGAGCATCCTTACATGAGAGGGTTAAGGAGACCCCGGGCACCATCTCCCGTTTTGAGAAACCCTTCGCCTTCCATCTCCACCCACCAACTCACCAAAATTCTAGAGGTACCACCCGTTTACCCTTGTAAATACTGAATTCTAGCTTTAATTCTCTTTTCTTTTTGGTTTCTGTCTCTTTTCCGGATTTTCCGGAGACAGTGTGAAGTAAGTTTGGAGGAGAGACCCATGATCTCACATTGTACTTTGTTTTGTTTCCTTCACATTTAATTAAGTCTTGCATCGAAAATACTTTTTGCATTAAAAAAAGAAATGCATCTAGGTTCATGTTTCTTTTGTGTTTAGGATTGAGTGTAGCTTCATTTTAGGTTGCACATGCATTTGCATAGGAGGTGATGATGATTCTGCCTTGTATAACTTCACATGTACGATTGAATTCAATGCCCTTTTAAGTGGTTATAAGTTACTTTAGCTTGCTCTGAAAAAAAAGAAAATTCATTGTTGGATCGATTTATTTTGAAAACTCTTGCTTAAGTGAACCTTGCATGATCTCCAAAGCATCTCAATGATTATTTGCACTTAATTCGCTTGAAATACATTCTCATGGATTTAGCTTGGGTTTTCTTTCTCCATTTGCCACTCTTGTGCTAACCCAAGCAACACTCCACACCCTTAACCTTAAATCTCTGTTCTAACCTCTATTGTGTTGTTTGAGTGAGGCATTTTCCTTGATAGTATTTACATGTGCAAAAACTTGAGACTATTGGGAACGACAAAGGTTGGTTCTCGTGTTATGGCTAGCTATAGGACCTCATTAAGCAAGCAATTAGGTATTGAGATTTGGAAGTGCTAAAAGATCTATCATGTTGGGTTTGAGAGTAAAAGGAAAGAAAATGAACAACTGCGTAAAAGAAAATAGAGCCTCTAGAGAACAAATGTGAAGAAAGCCCAAATTATAAAAAGTTAGTCCCCTAGTTGTTTATAAGAAAATCTGAAAGAAATAAAAGGGTGAAAAAGGGGCTAAGTGAAAAGCGAAATCAAAGTTTTCTCTAGTTGACTAGCAAAAGAAAGTGAAAGTTCGTTGGATGAGAGATAGTTTTTGGGGAGTTTCGGGTTTGGTGAGTGAAAAGGTTGGCATGGTTCAAAAGGGTAGAACTTCAAAATTATCCAAGGATTGGGTAGAACAATGAGAATCAATCTGGGTATGCATGAGTTGTTCCCTTTCTTAGATAGATTTTGTGCAATCTCAAATGCTCCTTGTTTAGAGAGTAAACCACCCAAAAAGAGAAAATCCTAAGCCACGACAAAAAGCCTTAACCCGTACTAAATGATAATGATTGATATCCCCTTGGCAAGACTGCGCTTAAACTCTTAATTGAATGTAATGAGTTGCTTTGGTTTGATGGCATGAGTTCTATTTGGCTTGATGATTAAAGATTTAGTTGTGATGGCAATAAAAAAGTACAATGATTAGGATGTTTACCTGCTGAAATTTGTAACCACTTTCAAGGATCTTGAGTTGAATCACACTTGTGAATTTTGTGTCTCTGAGTCCCTGCTTTTCCACCTCTCTCTTTATTTTTCATGTTTTCTTGCGGACAAGCAACATACAAGTTTGGGGGAGTTGATATCTCGCGTTTTTGTCAGTTTTGAGTATTTTTATTGTGTTTCTTGATCTTTTAGCTTGCATATAGACATCATAGGAGTACATATGCATTCATTTGTTCTTATCCAGGCTTACGGGTGACGATTTAACGATTTTGGAGCATTCGAGATTTCGGGCAGAGAAAGAGGATGAAAACAAAAGAGGGCGATTCTAGAGCGCCCAACGGCTATTCACAGCCCAGCGACCTCTACCAGCGGGCAAGACATGCTACCACAGCAGGCAACCCCAACAGACGCACCTACCCGCTGGAAAAGTGCGAAAATATTCCAGAGAACCCACCGGTCCAACACAGCGGTCACCCATGACCGCGACCTGCAGCGGGCAGCTCCAGCGACGAAATGGCACCCGCTCCAGCGGGTAAATATGACCTGTTTCTCCCAGCGACCACTTGGTGACCGCTGCCGACTCACGCCCAGCAAAAGCAAAGATTGACCATTTTAAACTTGGATACTCTTATGGGTCGACCAGCATGTTGGGTTGGCCTAGTTTATTTTATTTTCACATATAAATTTGAGTAGTTTTTGTTTCCTAAGCTTTGTTTGGAGAAGAAAATTGTTCTTGACTATTTGGAAGGTTTAAAAAGAAATTTGAATGAGAGATTCTTCTTCTTCTTGATCCATAGTATTTATCTTGATTTCTTTACTTATCTTAATCACCCATCATGATATCTTCAACAATCACCTTTGATTTCATTGTTTGGATCTTGAAGTGTGAGTAGTCTATTTAGGGATTTTAGGTTAGGTAGATGAGAGATGAATAGATGTTGATCTTTGATGTTTATGGCTTAGTTTTCATCATTCCTTACTCACTTGGTGTATTTAATGCTGGATTTGACTTAGCTAATCAAGTTCTAGATAATAGGCATTTCCATGCATATAAAGTGTTTGATGAAATACTTGAATGAATCATTTGAGTGCTTAACATGCTTAGCCAACATGAATTGATGATTAAGGTGTTGAGTGGCTGTTAGGACTTGATTATATGCGTGATTGCCTTGTGATTACCAATGAGAATTGATGTTAATTACTTGATGAGCATAGGATTAGTACCATGGAAGTGGATTAATCTACATTAGTGTTTCTAGGCCTAAGGATTAACTTTGATTGGTTTCTAATCTCTCAAATCGGTTACCTAAACCCGGGACTCCGTCTTTATTAGTTGATTGAGTTTTGCTTGATTTACCGGTTTTTCCTTGTCTAATTTGCTTGCAATTTCTATTTGATCTTTTGTTTACATGGTCTTTTAAACTTGTTAGGATAGATAACACCAACCAACCATTGTTAGCTTAGATTAAGTAATTTTCATAATGTGTAGAATTTATTCCCATGGTTCGACCCTCGTACTATGACTATGATCACCCGTTCACTTGCGGGTTGAGTTTGGTTGAGGTTTCTTTAAGTAAAACTTGACGTATCAGCTTTTTTTTGCATAGTAAGAAAATTTCTGCCATGCAATATACATTCTATCATCTAAAAAGTCCACCAATGATTACGATAATCCCAAAGATTCACAAACCCACCAAAGCTGCGTCATACGGGGGAGCGGCAAGAGTTAGAGGAGGTAAAATATATAGTGTACCAACAGTTGTACCGGTTATCAATTTCTTGTTCCTAGTATATTTATTGCTTGTTTTGAGCGAATGTGATTGTGTCCAGTTTGATGTGTGAATGAACAAATTCTTTGTTCCTTGGTATTAACTCCTTGTAAATTTATTTGTCATTTCATTCATTTCATATTAAAGCTATTGTGTCTATGATCAATGTATATTAGTTGCTCGGTTTTATGTTCTTTTTCTTGTCACTGGTTTATGTACTGCTACTGTTGAGGTGTTAGAAAAAACTGATCGGATGATAAAACATCATAATCTATAAACCTTCTCACCTATTTTGTTGACTAAGTTTATGTAGGGAACGAAGCAAATGGTTTGTGCTTGTATTTGCTTTCTTAATCCCTATTTTTTTAATCCGACTTTTGGTCCTCGTACTATAGTGATGGTAGAAAAACTGATCAGAGGATAAACACTCATCGTTAAGATGATTTTTTTGGGTGACATAACACAAAATAGGCAGTTATGCAATATAGAAAGTGTATAACTTTATATTTTATAAGTACAATTTGCACCAATAGTCATGTAATGGTCTGAACTTTGTTGATTATGTACTTTGTTAACACCATGCTGTTTATTGGTCCCTCATGAAAGTTTACGAGAGTATTTCTATGTTATGTTATGAATCATAGTCCAGAGAATTGATAAACAGTCATTAACTTGATAGATCATAACATATATTTACTTTAAAATTATAATGATTTCTAAATAATGTACTCAATCATGGTGTGTTTGTGTTTGAATGGGATTATGCAAATCATAGTTGGTAGAAATTAGAAGGTAGAATCAACAAACTAAATATAAATCTGCATAGTAGACTTAGAAAGTCTGTTTAAATATTTACTTAAATATCTACGAGCAAAGGAAAGACCAACTAGTTCAGATCAAACACTAGTTACACAACATAGCCGAAATGCATAAATACGAGTTACACGATAGCTTTGTTTGATGAGTTCGCTATTCAAATTTGATGTGTTACTAAAATCTAATGCAACATATTCATCCACTTTATCCTATAGAAATAGTAAATTATGAGTTCGAATATGTCAATAACTTTCAATTTTTTCTAGCCATCCAAATTTCAGATAATGAAAAATAATATATTACTTACTAGTTTTTCCTTGGTTAAGGCATATAAATAAATGTCTCACCAGATGTGTACCTAAGTGTTCGTTTGTATGTGGTTGTTTAACGGGCTTGGTTGGATAACATCTTTTTTGTTCTTTGTGTTTTTCCTTCCTTGCCGTTAGCTTCTCTGCAAAACTAGTTTGGATTCACTATAGAAGTCGTCGGCGGATCTATAGCCAGCTGAACTTGGATACTACTATCTCTATCAGGTTCCGTTCTTTGATATGACTGATTCTATCCTTGGAGATGTGATTTTTCACTTGAGTTCTCCCTTTTGGATCTATCACTTCTTCTTCAGAGGAGACATAATCCAGTGGTTGAATCTTCCTCACCTCTCTCATCAACTTCCCCGTGATGTTTACTTACCACTTTTTGATTTTCTTTTGCGCCTTAACCGTTGGAGTGAAGAATTTTCTCCATCTTAGTGCGAGGCACAAATTTCACCGTGGGGAGATCATACTTCTAGAGCCTATATGGAGCGTTTTAAGGTGGTCTTGGTTGTGGTGAATCATAGTGAAAATCCAAGGGTAGAGTATTTGGTACTATTTATCATCCATGAAGAACTCAACATCTTCATGGTAAGTGAGTTTTGTAAAGTCCATAGGGAGGATGCATGCTTTTTTTATCTTCTCACGATCTATGAAGATGTAAGTGAAGAGATCGGGATCATCGTTCTTTTGGAAAGATCCCGCGTTAACCAAGTTAGTGTAGTCCATGGATCCATGATCTGAACGAGAGAGGTGTGGGTACTTCACCAATGTAGATGACCATCAATTTGGTTTTGAGAACCAACTTCGGATAGTTGACAAGCATGGTGGAAAATATACAACCATAATTCACATCATCTCCGAGATCATCCTCCACCATGTAGTCTTCCTCATCCACCAACACATGGTTCACTCCTTGGAAAAGGGAATACATCACAAGCTTCGTACTCAATCTGGTGTGATTTCTTGCAAAGAATGTGTTGGCAAGAAACTTCAATGCATAGTGAACCAACATAGCAAAAGAAGCAAGACTCATCCTCAAAGCAAGTCATCAAATGACTTAAGCAATCCCATCTTCGCGAGAAGTTCACAGTTTGCAAAGTGTGTGGGTAGTGGGTTGTTGGATGAAAGTGCATTGAGAGCTTTCTTCTCTTTGGCATCCTAATAAGAAATGGGTGCACTTAGCTCACTTATGACTGTTGTTCGAAGCCGTTTTGAGTTCCCACATGATGCATTTTACCAGCCATTGTGCCTACATCAATTTCAAAAAAATGGTAAGTGACAAGAAAAAAGTTCATGTATTAATTGTTACTAACTATCTCGAATAATGTAAATATTGAAAACTACTAAAAACAGTGACTCCAAACGACAATCCAAAAGAACTCAAACGTTACAACCACTTTTAACAACACATGAATCCAAACTCAAAATTATCGTGGTGTTAACCTTCATAATGCACAAGTGTTGTGGGAGATGAAAGGGATGATATCTTCTATACTAAGTCCTCACAGTGACGAGACATGAAGATCAAAAGCCTCAAATTTAAACAAGATTTCAGAAATTTATCACTCTTTTCATGAACCCTAGACCATCAAAATTCGTTTTTTCTCAACAAATCTTGCAAATTAAGCACCAACAATCACTACCCAGAGTTCACAAAGTCTAGAACTAGCGTAAATCGAGCTCGAAATCAACCTAGTTCATGAGACAGAAAACTTAGAAAACCTTGGATGTATCATGAAGATATGATAATATGATGTTACTTTGTGAATCCGAGAGAAAGAGGTTTGGAATCAAATTTGGAGGAAAATTTGAGTTGAATGGAGAGCTTTGAACACCAAAATCAAATGCAAATGGAGAGAGTTCGTCTGTGTGTGTAGAAATCATGAAAGATAAACGAAAAGGAAGAATATAAAGAATGGGTTTTGGCTTTTTGAAAATCGATTTTGGTTGGTTTAGGAGGGAAGAAATCGATTTTGCAGATAAAAACCAATTTAATAATATGTTGGTCAATATTTAAGTCGGTGAAAATTTTAATGAGCAAAAATAACATGATGTTTTTGTAAATATAGACTTCTGAAATTTTTTGGTAAAAAGAAATTTAAAATTTTTTAAGAAATTTATCTAATAGTAAACTTTACGATGTTTAATCAATTACATATATTTATTTCAAACAATAATATTTTTGTTTTATTAAATGGAGTATGTAAATTTTTAAATTCAAGTAAGGAGAAATATATCTTATTACATTGAAAAAGAGTTAGATTTCAAAAAATAGACAGGGTATATTTTTAAAATTGATAAGCATATATAAAGTATTTTTCAAAATATTTCTTATGAAAAATTTTTAGTATTATTTCTTCAATATAGTATTTTGGACCAATCCTAATGGTTTTTGGGCATGCACCACAATAATCCGAAAAACTAGATAGACAAGAACACTTGACTCTAGTCATCCATATTTGGATGTGTGGCCACACCATCAGGCACGAGATCGATTAGGGGCTGAATGGTTCAGCGATCCAGTAATTGAACCGATACAGCCACCTCATCCAAACCCATGCTTTTACTATGTCATTTGGATTAGGCGGTGTTAGGGATAAGTTATTAAATAATTCCAAAGCTGGAAAACTAGACAATAGGAGAGCTCAAGCTACCATGTAAGAAAGCACACAACTTGGCTCCCAATGGTATGGACCCGAGTCAAGGATGGATTTTCCTTTTCATGTGTGTAAAATCGTTTGAGAAGTGTAAGATTTCCCTCCAATATGTTATTTAAAATTCTTTTCAGACATATTTAAAATTATGTATGAAGAATTGACCGACTAATAACAAATTATCTTCAACATGTGATATGTGATATCACTAACCGTGCACAAGGAAAGTAAAGGTATGAGAGAACCCTAACAACTTGATAGCACCAAATCCGCTGCAATTAATACACACACTACCCTTCTAAATTACAAGATGAGTTTGTTGGGCAGCTAATAAGCAGAACAAGAAAAATAGGTAAAAAGTACATTAGTTTCTCATAAAAATCCACCTGAAAGATCAGTATTCGATTTTGATATTACATATTTCATCTTGTATTAGCTCGTACAACTAATTGCTATAAATATATTGTCTATGTTATTAAGAAGAGATCCAATTTTCCACTCATTATTTTGGCATAAATTTTAGAGTTAGAATTTCTCTCTCTAAACTATCTTTAGACAAATAGTTCCTCTTTGATTTCCAGAACAAATCTAAACCTGTTTTTTTCAACCACTTTCAACCATTTTGTTTTTCTAAATACCACATTTTTAGTCAATTTTTCTACTAAATTTCTTCTAAATAGATAGATACTCCATGAATCTATCTTTTCTCTACAGATCTGAAAATAACTTAATCATCTTTCTTTTGTATTTCATCTCCATTCTCGCTCCAAAAACATCAAACTTGTTGGTGCTAGAGGTGCGCTTCGCCCGCCACGATCTGGCCCGGATTGAGGTCAAGGATTAATACCCATGAGGCCCAAGGCCCACGAACGACCCGTTTGTTATCGTGTGGCCCGTAAGTTACCCGGCTCAAGACAACACGAACAAGCACCGGACCCACCAGGCGTTTCACTGTAGCTCGGCTCTGATCAACATTAAATGACGGACATGCGCAGTAGGTGGATGAGTGCGGCGAACTCACCTGTGCAAAGTGGTTGAGCTCATGATCACCTATGGAGCTATAAGCAGCGACCTAAAAAAAACTAGGTCGGGGGAGCTTATAAATAGGGAGGTCGTATTTGCTAAGAAGGGGAGAAAAAAATGAGAGAGAGAAAGCTATAGGAAAAACCACTTTTTGTATCTTGTATTGAAAATCGTTATCATAATCAATAAAATCACTACTCCTTAAACACTGAAACCTTCGAATCATCCAATACCAATCTCCACTCAAACAAAACCATATCTTTTTTTTTTATTAACTTGAACCTCAAAAAGTTCTCAAAAACTATCATTCAACCTTATTGTGCAGGAGACTTGATCTTAAAATGTCGAAAAATTCTAAAAACAACTACCAATTGAGGTTAGGTTTCATGCTGATAACTTAACCATAACCAACAATGATTTGATTTATTTGCAAAGAGCAAACTTGTGTGCGCACTGGCGGGAAATATGTTTTCATGTTTCAGTTTTACCTCCAATATGGCTCCTGTATTTATTTTCATAAGAATTATGTATTATTATCACATTAATTTATACAAAAAAAGAGTTTTAGATAAATAATTTTTTAAAAATTTAATAATTATATAAATGCGCACTGCTCATTACAGTGCACGATAGCATAAAGCAGTATTAGCAAATTAGCATCGTTTACTTTTTCACTTGTGAAAATTACTTAACCAATCCCAAAAATAAAAAATCCAATTTTTTTATTTATCGTTAATTTCCCTGAAAATTTTCGATTTCCGATCGACGACGGCAAATCTCGAGCCTTTTTCGCCGGCAAATCCATTAGGGATGTGTGAATCGATGAGTGTTCAACAACCTTCACTTCATCGAAAAACCCTAAATTTTTAGTGTAGCAGATCTACAATCTCTTCGAGATTTGCGTGTTTTAGCTAGGCTTGATCTGCTCTAGCTCTTGAGGAAGAATCTGAAGTGTTACATTTACAGCATTGTTTCAGTTTCTTCACTAAATCCCAGTAAGATCTCTAGCTTTACCTCATTTTTTCTTGACGAAATCGATATTTTCGCAACTGTGTTGGTTGTGGAACATTTTTAGGTTTTAGACATTACCGAACTCAAGTAGCTTTTAAATGTATCAGTTTTTTGTCGTGATTCTTTTGTTTCAACTGAGAATTTTGTCGGAAATGGAGAGAAATTTAAGATACTTTGACTTCAAGATGCGTAAATGCCCAAATCCAGTCGAGGGTTTTTCTAAAATGGAGCTTGTAGAAGTTTAAATTTTTTTTTTTTTCCATTTTTTCAGGAACTACATGGGTTTAAGCTCGAGATTGATCTCAACTTCTAAGTTGATTCTAGTACTAGTTGAGCAAAGCTGATTCTGTTTTGCGTTCGGTGTCAGAATTGTTGTCTTTTGACTTTTTTTGGTTGAGTCTTGGCTTGGGTTATGTTGTAATGACTGAAGATAGTAATTCTACTCTGGTGAATGGTTGCAGATGATGATGATCTTTGTGGTGCTTGTAAATGGACAACTTTGTGAGTGTTAGCTCGCCAGAACGGTCTTAGTTTCCATTTGCAGAACTGTTTGTGAAATTGACCTGGTTCTACATGGAGGCATACAGAGAAGAGGCTCTCAAAGCGAAGCAGATCGCCGAGAGAAGATTTGCAGAAAAAGATTTTATGGGTGCAAGGAGTTATGCGTTGAGGGCGAGGTCACTGTTTCCAGATTTGGAGGGTTTGTCTCAAATGGTCACCACGTACGAAGTTTATATAGCTTCTCAGAGTAGACGAAGCGGGGATGTTGATTACTACGCAGTTCTTGGTCTCAAACCATCAGCTGGAAAAAGAGAAGTGAAGAAACAGTACAAGAAGATGGCTGTATTGCTACATCCCGACAAGAACAAATGCCTTGGAGCTAACGGGGCATTCCAGATCATATCTGAAGCGTGGACTTTCCTGTCAAGCGAGTTTAAGAAAAGCACTTTTTATTACAAAAGAAAGAAACTTATCGACTCCATGGTGGTTCAGAAGAACAGCACAGAGTATGTCCCCGGGCCTGCAGAATTTGATTGTTGTCCACCAGTTTCAGAAAGACTTGATACTTTCTGGACTGTATGCACCTCTTGCAAAGTTCAGTATGAGTATCTGCGGAAGTATGTGAATAAGCGGCTTTCATGTAAGAACTGCCGGGGAGCATTTATCGCTGTGGAGACTGGGCCAGCTCCTGTTAGTGCATCACTTCAATATGCGCCTCCACCCCATACTACAACTAATGGCTACGGAGCTCATGGCTATGATGCCGTCTCACGCATGCCTACCAATTCCACTTATTTCTTAGGTCAGTATCCTGCACATGGATATGAATATGTTACAAATGAGTCATATGACTGGAACTCATATGTTGGAACATCTCCTGGGAATCTAGAGTCAAACCGCATGTCTTCAGTATCTAACGGATATCCTTATAAGCTTGCCAATGGAGTAGTCTGTAGGGGAAGAAAGAAAGTTAAAGAAGGCTCTAACAGGACTACAAGCTCGATGAAAAGCGCAGCCTCTGATTTGATATATCCGAGCCCGCCCAATTGGTCTGCTGATCCTTCAGTGGTTAAAGCCAGCAGACCTGAGAAGAAGAGGAATGTTGGTTTGGGGTCGTCTGGTAATGGATTTGTTGAGAACAATACAAAATCAAATCCAGAGTCGAAAGCAACAAATTTGGATGGAAACATGGAACATGAGTTTAAGCATCGTGGCCAAAGTTATGGTTCAACGAGACGGTGGTCTGCGCCTGCAACAGGATTGGATACGCGGAAGCTATTGATTAACAAAGCTAAAACTCATATTCAGCAAAGACTAGAGATGATGAGATTGGCTTCAGTGGCAGCAGCGGCTATAGAGGACGCGGCTCCCCTTGATGAAATAAATGCCTCCTCCAAGCTAGGAGATGATGCATCCAGAATAGGAAGTTATGTCTCCTCTGGTCATCAATCTGTTCGGAAAATAAACGGACCAATAACAGTTCCAGACTCCGACTTCCATGACTTTGATAAAAACAGATCGGAAGAGTGCTTTGAGGCTAGGCAAATATGGGCAATCTATGACGAAGACGATGGTATGCCACGGTTATACTGCGTGGTCCGTGAAGTACTCTCGGTTCAACCATTTAAGATTGACATAGCCTACTTGAGCTCCAAAACTGATATCGAGTTTGGTACAATGAAATGGGTGCAGTACGGGTTTACAAAGTCATGCGGACATTTCAGGATACGGAACACTGACATAGTTGACCACGTTAACATATTTTCCCATCTCTTGAAAGACAAGAAGACAGGAAGAGGTGGTTGTGTTAGGATATTCCCGAAAACCGGAGAGATTTGGGCTGTGTACAAGAACTGGTCACCAAACTGGAACAACTCAACCCCAGATGAAGTGAGACACCAGTACGAAATGGTTGAAATCCTCGATGAATATTCTGAACAGTTTGGAGTCTGTATCGCCTCGCTTGTGAAAGTAGAGGGTTACAAAACTGTGTATTGCAGGAGAGAGAAGGAGGAGAAGAGTACAAAATGGATACCGAGGAGAGAGATGCTGCGGTTTTCGCATCAAGTGCCATCTTGGTTTCTTAAAGAAGAAACCAGCGATGTGCCTGGAAACTGTTGGGACTTGGACCCAGCTGCTATACCTGAGGAGTTGCTTCACACTGGAGCAGGAACTGATTGAGATATCATTCACTGTTGCTACAAGAGACAAGAAAGAGTAAGAGCTTTATATATATCCATGTAACGGTTTTTGACTCAAGTGTAGAAAAGCCACCTCTAAATATCCACAAGATTTCTGGATATGTTAGGAACTATATATACTCGCAAGCCTCTGTTTGTTCATTGGAGCTGTTGTATTAGCAATGTTGAAGAACTAAAACATAGTTTGACTTGTTGCTTGTTTTTACAATTCTGTATTTTCTTTTTTTCTTTGTTAAGTGTTAACCTTAGTATAAGAATGTAGCCGATATCAATTTGGTTTTTACTTTCCCTCTTGCTTCCGATGGCTAATGCTACATGTGAATTTGGTTTCATCAGTTTCGGTTTCAAAGATATTTGTTTCAAATCAAGAGCGAATGTCGTTTTGTTTTTTGTTTCACTCTATTGATCCATTTAGTTTCTTTTATAATATATATATATATATATATTTAAATTTATTAATTTATCTTCATATTCATCATTAAGATGAAAAAGCAAGCCATCAGAACGATTTTGTTTTTTTGTTTCAAACTCTACTAATGCAAAAGCCATCAGAACGAAAACGAGACACACGAACTGTAAAGTTGACTTTTTTTTCAATTTTAAGCTTTACACATCCCAAATATTCATTACTACGTTCATTATTAAAGAATTATCGAATATGTAAGAACAATTCAGTTTATAAAGATAAATATCTTTTTTTTAATAAAAGAATATGTTTATTTATTCGTTAGATTCAGTTTTAAGTTATACAAGATTCAAAACATGTTTTTGGAAACCTTCTCATTCACTTAAGAGGAATTTGCTTCATGGGTTTATGGATCATTCTCAAATTTCTTAATTGCGATTTATTAAACTTGATTTTTGTATAATAAAACTTGAGTCTTAATATACTAAGGTTATTAATGTTTGAACGTATAATATTTACAAGAATAGCTTTTTTTCCTGCATATATTTATCTACGTATTACGTGGATCATAAACTAGTTCTTATATAAAACATAATTTTTTTGAAAAGTGTTATCAATTAAAAGCATGTGGAGCAAAATGTTACAAAAACTTATGCCTAGGTCAATTTCTGAAATAACCTTCAAAGGTTGAAAAAAATATCACATAACCTCCTCTGTTTTACATAACCCTCTTTCTTTATTGAAATAATGATATGATCATTATACCCTTTATCAATTTAAATATAATATTCTAATTTTAATTAATAATCAATAATAACCAAATACATTATGCGACTTACTTAGCGAGTCAAAAAGAAAACAAGAAACGAAGTTCCCCAACAGAAATCTAAAAACCTTTAATATACCTTTGATGAAAACAAAATCTACATGATCAATCAATTAATTATGACCTCCTCTACGAGCCACATTGGTGTAAAATAATGAATAAATCTAAACCCTATACCTGCAAACAAAAGTAACATTATAATCACACTTTTTTGTTTTTTGTCAACAAGAACCACTCCTTACAGTGACAAAAAAGATCAACTAGGTAGTGAGAAATCTATATGAAAGACATAAGATGATTGATTACGAGCATTTCGAGCCAGATTATCTGTTTTTGAATTGCAGGATCGCGGAATGTGTACGAGGTCGAATACCATGAAATATTCTCTGCATCTCCAAAACTTCTCGACGTGGGTTGCAAAAGCAGGCTATTCAAGAGGTTTTGACACCATCTTGACCAGTTCCAAGCAATCCGTCGCAAAGGTGACTTGTTGTAGTTTGGCTGCATTCATATATTCTATTGCCCAGTTAAGTGATTCAAATTCCGCGTATATGCGTGAGAGACTACAACGGATGTTACTTGCTCCCATCTAGCCCGATACATCCTGATATTTTGCAAACCATCCTTGTCCAGAGAAATCATGTCCTCCATCCACAAGCCATCTGTGTAGCACCAGAGTCCAGTTTGTCCCATATGGGATTCGGACCCTTGTCGAGTATAGTCTATGTCAGCTGCCTCTCTAAACTGTGCTTCCTCCCATATTAACGATTTTATGTCCGCTAATTTTAACACCTCTTGGGGGTCTCGATCAATATTGTTGAAGATTTTATCTTTTCCACTCTTCCATATATACCATAAAATCCATATAAAAGGTGATTTTTGTATGTCGGAGGGGATTCGCCAGAAGAGGTAATCCATGTTAGAAAAGATTGATTACGTAGGAAATATTTCAGGATTAGATGGGATTGATGATAATGCCCAAACTTATACAACTGGTGGGCATTCAAATAAGACATGGTTAATTGTTTCCTCCCCTGTTCCACATCTTCCACATTGCGAATCGCATTCAATCCCCCGAGCATTCAGATTTTTATTGACTGATAGACAACCTGTTAAAATCTGCTAGATAAAATGTTGTAATTTGGGGGGACATTTAATCTTTCATGAGAAAGCTTGGAGGGAAGTGAATCAGGTCCCATATACTGGTAATCACTCTATTTACCGTTAAGCATACGTATAGTCTGATATCTTGATTTAACCGTATATTTTTCTATTTTCGTATAATGTCATCCATTCGCATCTAGTCTCGCCAAACGACTGATTGGCATGTTCAGAGTGAGTTTCCCATCTTCCGGATCAATTAGATCTTGTACCAGTTGTTGTTTCCAAGTCATGGTATTTGGGTCAATCAGATGACTGACCATCATTGGGGGGCAGTCGTTGATGTTTTTGCAGTTTGCTGACCTCAGGCATGAGTCCGGGATCCAGGGATCATTCTAAACGGAGATAGATTCACCCGATCCCAGCTTTTTAATAGGTCCTTTTTTAACCAGGGGTCTAGCAGAAATAATACTCCTCCAGCCATAGGAGATAGAGTATGATTTTGTGGGATCTAAAGGTCCCCATTACAAAAGTATCTACCCTTGAAAACTTTTGTGAATAGAGAATCTGGTGCATCCATTAACCTCCAGAGTTGTTCTGCCAATAAGGCCGTATTAAAATCCGCTAATGCCCGAAACCCAATTCCACCAGTTTGTTTGGGTCTGCAAAGCTTGTCCTATGCCTTCCAATGCATCCCTCGATTGCCCCCGCTCGAACTCCACCAAAATTTAGCCACTATACTAGTAAGTTTAGTGACTACAGTTTTAGGTAGTCGGAAACAACACCTTACATGGTTATGCAATGCTGTTGCAACCGATTTAATAAGCACCTCCTTCCCTCCTTTGGATAGGAGTTTTGATGTCCAACCATTGACTTGATGATGGAGTATGTCCTGAAGGAATCTAAAAATCAGTGTTTTTGATCCTCCCATACTCTCTGGAATACCAAGATAAGTAACCATACCACCTACTGCGGGAGTATTTAAGACTTCTTTTAGTTCATCCCTAATTTGAGGGGGAACTTTGAGACCAAATTGTATTGATGATTTAGAAAAATTAATTTGTTGACCAGAAACCGATTCATAGTTACTAAGGATATTTAAAATAACCTGACATTCCTCTTTTTTAGCCCGACACAAAAATAAGCTATCATCCGCGAATAGCAGGTGCGTAATAGGGAGACACGCCCTTGCAATTAGTAATCCTGTTAAAGCCTTGGACACTTCCGCTTTCCGTAAATTCGAAATTAAAACTTTCGTGCAAAGGATAAAGAGGAGTGGTGACAAGTGATCTCCTTGTCGTAATCCTCTCTGGGGAAATGAGTCCTCTCGGCTGACCATTAATAAGAACTCTATATTTCTCCGAAGTAATACATATAATGATCCAAGTAGTCCATTGATGTGCAAAACCCATCTTTAGCAGCAATTTCTCTATGAAGCTCCACTCCAGCCGATCGTAGGCCTTACTCATATCCGTTTTATGGCCATGAACTGTTTTTGACAGGATGGGTTTGTTCTGAGTCCATGAAACATCTTCTATTCAATAAAAATATTATCCGTAATCAACCTCCCAGCCACGAAGGCTGATTGGGTTTCAAAACAAGTACTGGAAGAAGATGTCGAAGGCGTTGACATATGACTTTCAAAATAATTTTGTACCCGACATTACAGAGGCTGATAGGTCTAATCTCTGCCATACGATTTGGTCTTTCTATTTTAGGGATCAGACATATGTTTGTCATGTTGAGATTGGAATCAAACTCTCCTGTTTGTAAAAAAGTATTCACCAGCCCAAGAACATCCGTCTTAATAATAGGCCATGCCTTTTGAAAAAATAATGGCGTCATCCCATCCGGCCCTGGTGCTTTCTTCGGATGCATTTTGAATAACGTGTATCGTACTTCTTCCTCAGAGGCCAGCGCAATAAGTCGAGCATTCATTTACCCTATAACCAAGGTCGACATATCCTGAAGAGGTGGATGTAAATAAGTCTTCAAAGTACTCAACCGCAACCCGTTCAATCTCATGTTCCTTCAAAACCCAATTGCCTGTCGGATTGTATAAGCCGACTATCCGATTCCTTGCACTCCTTTGTTTAGTCAAGGCATGAAAATATTTTGTGTTCCTATCACCTGTCATGAACCACATGTTTCGACTTTTCTGTTGCCAAAACAGTTCTTCACCTCTATAGGCCTCATGTAATTTCCTAGTAATTTCCTTAACTTCTTCCTGAGTTCGGGTATCATCAATAAGAGTTTCCTCTAGGTTTTCTGTAGGACTTCTACTCTTGCTTCCGGAACGTTCGTTTTCCGCCATTTGAAAATCTCATGTCCACACCGCTGGATTTGTGATGTAAAGGTCTTGCGACCTCCTCCAGCCGGTTGAGACCACCCTTCTTGAATTGCTTCCATTAATCCATCTTGTCTGATCCAGCCTTTATCAAATCGGAACTGCCCTCGTCTTTTAATTACCTTGTCCTCAATTGTGGCCACCAGTGGCCTGTGATCTGAACCTACCATCCCCATGTATTCAACAAATGAGAATGAGAATAAGGTATGTCAGTCTTCATTAGCTAGAGCCCGATCCAATGGCACATAATAATTTGACCCCCTCTCCATCCCCTCCAGGAGAAGTTATTATCCACCGATGGAAAGTCCAGTAAACCACAGTTATGAATCATATTATTAAAAAGAATGAATGTAGCTAACTGTCGTGAAGGACCTCCTTGCTTCTCATGATTACCAGTAATTTCATTTAAGTCTCCTATGATGAACCATGGATCCTTTCTTCTCATCCCTATACGAGTTAGTCGCTCCCATACATGGTCTCTATATTTATGTACCGGTTCACCATAGATAAATGGGAGAAAGGTTTTTTGCCCCTCATATTCCGCTTCCACGTCAATTATACGATTATTCGGAGACAAAATATTAACATTAAAAGATGCACCATACAGCAAAGCCAGCCACCATTTTATCCACTGGTTCTACTGTGAATAATTTATCATAACCAAAATGATCTTGGAACTGTTGTACAAAAGCTCATCCTTACTTTGTTTCCGATAGGAAAAGAAATTTCGGCTTATATTTGAACCAAGTTTTCCATAAATTACCAAGTTTCCATTTGCTACCCAAGCCTTGACAATTCCAACTTAAAATACGCATATTATATATTTTTTAAATTTCTGTCCTAGACAGAGTTGGGTTAAAGAGTCCAGTCTTCTTTCACGTCTTTTTAATCAAGCTCCCACCTAGTTCTATGATGTCTAAGTCAGACATCGCTCAAGTAAGAGTGTTAATTTGGAAAGTATGGGCAGTTTTGGGTGAGGAGCTCCATATATGTGGATCAAAGCTCTCATATTCTTATAAATGTTTAGGTGATTCATGTGTGCAAGAGGAATGGGGTTGGAGCTCTTCTCTTGGTCATTCTTAGTGTAAATTCTAGGATAAAAATATACTTACCTCCTCGAGGGCTGCTCTTCCTTCTTTTATAGGTGGAAGAAGCTTGATGAAAAAAAATACATGAAAAAAATTCAATGCCTATTCTTTTTTCAATCACATTTTTTTCTTCTAAAAGTACACTTGATAAATATTTTCACTTTGTTATTCTCACTTTGTTATTTTTATGTAAATGCATGTTTGTTATCTTATTGTTTCATTTATACCTTTTGATAACCTAACGCTCACAGATCAAGCTATAGACTAAGCATGCTGATGAATTTGATGGTTTGAAATATGCTAATGGTATTTTTGACATTAGAACTTAAAGTCAATTAACCAAAAAATTATTGTATTTAGTTTAAGATACTCAATAAGAAATTTGATGAGTTCTCCCAAGAAAAAAGGGGATTGAGTGGAACAAGGTTTGATGCTATTTTTTGTTTTAATTTACACGTAGCATTTTATGAATCATGTTTTTTCGGATTAAAAATCTTGAAATTTAAAATTATATTGTATTATAAGTTAATTCATGTATGTGCAGAGAATAATTTTATTAGTTATGTTTAAAAACGATAATGTTAGACTATATTTTTAGTTATTGACTTGCAGTTCAGTCAATCTTTTATTTTAGTTAGGCTGGTATTTTTTTTACTTGTATTGAAGATTCCTTGAATCATTCTAAACGAGTTGACGGTGGTTTACGGAGGGTTTTTATATGATGGAAAACAATCAAATTAGTTTTCAATCATATAAACCATTTATCGTTGTTGACAAAAAAAAACATTTATCGTATGACAATGAGTCAGAAAAAATATATTTGTAAAAAAAACTATTATAAGTGTTTGTTTCAATTATAATGTTAGCAGAGAATAATTTTTTTTATTCAGAAAAATCTATTTATATTATGAATGAGTCCAACTATTTTATTCTTATATATTCTTACGAATGAGTCCAACTATGAACACTTTTTTTTGTTTTGTTGTTTTGTGAATATTTTAATATATGTATTTTATTATGAGGTATAAGTTAGAAGTATTTTATAAGAATTGAATTATTAAAATTAAAATTATGATTTAAACCAATATTTAAAACTCAAACTAATCATATTTCAACTAAAGCCAAAATCCAGAAGCCAAATCAAGTATTACCATGAAAAAACAGAAATTTAAAAGCCATAAATAGATCGTAATTGGATGAGATGAATTTTTTTGTCCATACTATAGCAAATTGATAAAACCTAAAAATAAATATCACTAAATTCGAAATAATAATAATAATAGAATTTTATGAAAAAAACATAACCATGCGCATAATGCAGATTAAGTGAATTAAATTATATATATATATTGTCTAAACCGATTTAGATTTCGGTTTGTTTTAAGTGAATTTTAGATCCATATCTTGTTAAATGAGTATTGGACCGGATCCACTTTAATACTAGGTTGACTCAGTGTTTAATTCTACCTCTATATAAACTTATTTCCAAACATATTTGTTTATTAAATCAGTTCCATAAATCGTAGTTAAGAAATGTTTTCAAGCATTTTTATAAATGTACTTCTCAAATAATATTAGGAAGACTATATAGATTCTGATGTGAGTTCAAAACTAAATTTTTGATTAAAACTAATTATTAAATTTGATAGCTTTTTAAAAAATACGTAATTAAATAAAAAATTGAACAAAAGCAAAAAACAATATTTTTAATAATATGAAATGGACATTTCTAGATAGATTTAAGAGACTAACATGTTTGAGTCGAGTATAATCTGTAAGTAATTCTAAGTTAAAATGTGTAGAAAAAAATCAATTCACTGTTTGAAGTAGTCAAATCATTTACAGTACAAAATATTGATAATAAAATAAATGTAAATTTTTTATCTTTTTCTAGACCATAAGAAAAAGCATGGATGATTTATATTATATTATATATACATATATATATTATTAATGAATAAAAAGTTATAAATTTAAAAATTACTGAATGATTGTTAAATATACTGAATAAGATAAACCATGAGCTATTTATTAAAAATAAATTTATTAATTTTAAATAACAAATATATCGAATACAAGTATTTGCCAATATAGAAGGTTCTTACTATACATAGTACAAAAAAATATTTATACATAACACACTTACATACTAAAATCTAGCGAATAATTTATTAACAGTTGATAATCAATTCAATTTTTAGATTTACAATGCTACTGTTTTATAAATAGTATATTTTAGTTGAAATAATTGATTCATTGGTAATTTTCAAATTTCAGGAACGAAAGCAGTTATAACTTTTTCATATATATATAAATACTCATCTAAAAAGTAGTGTCATAAAAATTTGTTTACTTCGTATTGCTATAATTTTTTATTGGTAAGTACTTCTTTTTCTCATTTTTTAGTCGAATTGATAAACATTTTATCATTAGTATGTTTTGTTAGTTATTTAATTTTATTATAATTACAGTATAATTTTTAATTTTTTATCAATTACGAGAAAAATGATTCATAAAATATATGTATTCTTCTAAATTTATCCTATAACGTTTTTTCTGAATTTAAAAAATATTTTGACAATTTCAATGGCCAAAGAAATAATAATATTTTTGTTAAGAGAACATATTTTTACATTATATTTTCACTAATTAAAAAATTTTAGCCAAAATATATATTAGACCAATCAATAAACATATAACGCGAGTGAAAAACCTAGTCTTAAGCAAGATGCTAACATATTTTTTTTTAATTTGTTCACATATTAAGTCATAAATTCCTAATAATTTTTTTTCTTTTCGCAAGTCAAGTAAATCTGCGAATATTGCTATCTATTAAACGAGTTTCTTACAAAAGTGGATTCGAATCATGAATATGGTTGGGAGACAAAGATACATAAACTGATTAAAGAATAAGATATATTTAGAGTAGATGTTAAGTTATTGCTGATAAAACACTATACAAAAATACCTAAAGAACAAAGAAAACAACAATGAGTAGGTTTAAGGAGAGGAGCATTGATTCTTTTCAATACCTTTTATATATTTATGAAAATTGTTTGTAAATTGTAATACCTTCCCCACCTAGATGATGAGATAATCACATCGACACAGACGACGTTTCCGGACCTGGGACCGGCTTCAGATATCCCGACATGCCAAATTGATGCTTCGTGGATCGCTCACGGCCCGGTCACCGGCCTTGGATGGGTAATCAAACAAGGCCAAAGCCAAATTTCCTCGCGAGCGAAGACTTGCACTAGAAGCCTTTCAGCACTTCATGCGGAAATGGATGGTTTCCTGTGGGCTATGACCTGCATTTGTGATATGCATATCACTTCGATCCGACTAGAGACGGATTGTCTGGACCTCGTGAAGATAATTGAAAATCCCGCCGACTGGCCAACATTCTCTTCCGAGATCGATACATACCTTAGTCTAAGTTGTAGCTTAGAATTATCTAGTTTACATTACATCCTACGATCAATTAATGTATGTGCGGACTTACTTGCAAAGAGTGCAAGAACCCGCGGCATCGGTTATTCTCATGTAAGTCACACAGATTCGGTAGGATCCATCGTTATGGAACCATATTCTACGGACTAAACTTGATTTAATATATGGAGATTTGACGTCAAAACAAAAAAATGGTGCTCCACCAAAAGACAAAAACACTCCAAAACTGAGTAAAAAAGAAGAGAGAAGTGCACATTCTATTTCTTTTCCCTATTTCTCATAATTCTCTTCTTTATCCAAGTCTGATCATTGAGTCCATTTGTTTAATGTGGAACACCAGCTATTAAGTCTTCTCTTCTTTAGGCTTCCCACACATCTGAACAATAGCAAAGACCTTTACATATTTTACCCTGAAACCATGAAAGAAGATAAAGCTTTGTCCTTTCTCTCTTTACCACTTCTTTAGTGAAACAATGTCTTTTTCCAAGTTTTCCCATTGCAACCACTGGCTTTGGCTCATCTTGTCATCTTGTGTCTTAACTGGTTTATGTAAGTAATAAAGGAAATACGCTGTATTATTCATATATTGTAATCCAACGTTCAAGTAAAACGCCGACTACCACTTACCGACGGCGAGCTCCAACCGGAAATCAATGACGGTAAAGTGAAAACAGAAAGATTCTCACAAAACGATAAACATAACTATTTAACAAACTTAACTTCTGAAAACGTGATCAAACGATAATATTCGGCTCCTTCTTTATTCGTTCTCTCTCCTCGCTTCTAGAAGGATCATTGCGAGGCCCAATTACTTCGGCGAGGCCCAAAGTCTGTAAATGAATCGTATCTCCTGCTGTAACTCGTGTTAGCCCAATCACAAATAGTATAACGGTAACAAATCCTCCCCGCCGAAAAAACCTTGTCCTCAAGGTTTAAAGCTCGGAAATCATTTCACCAACTCAAACAGAATCTCCCAAGAAGCTTCTTCCTCTGGTTGATTAGCCCACTTCACCAAGACCATTGTCACCGCTCTGCCATGTCGTTTAACCATCTTCCGCTCAAGAATGGACTCGGGTACCTTGATTGCTGCATCGGAGATGATGGTTGGTAATGCTGTGGAGGTAGAGACATCCCCAACAACCATTTTCAACTGTGAGACGTGGAAAACAGGATGAATTAAGGAGTCTGGCGGAAGCTTAAGCTTGTAAACAACTGAACCACAACGATCGACGATTTCATAAGGTCTGTAGTACTTCGGAGCCAGTTTCTGATTTGGACGCATCACAATAGAGTGCTGTCGATAAGGCTGCAGCTTGACAAAGACCCAATCTCCAATATTGAAAGTACGATCGGTACGGTGTTGATCGGCGAATTGTTTCATGTGATGCTGTGCGCGTAGCAGGTGAAATTGTAGTAATAGTATCATTTTCTCCTGTTCTTCCATTGTTCTGGCCACAACTGCGACTCTGGCTTCGCCTGGTAAGTACGGAAGATGCTGAGGTGGTGGCTGTCCATACACCGCTTCATAAGGAGTGGTCTGAATTGCAGAATGGAAGTTGGTATTGTACCAAAACTCGGCCAGTGGTAGCCATTTACTCCATAAGTGAGGCTTATCACTACGCATGCATCGAAGGTAGGTTTCTAAACATCTGTTCACCACCTCCGTTTGCCCATCACTCTGAGGATGGTAAGCAGTTGAGTAGTTGAGGCTGACGCCGTGTAAGCTGAATAGCTCCTTCCAAAATTCACTGAGGAACACCGCATCTCTGTCACTCACGATCGTTTGGGGAAAGCCGTGAAGTCTGAAAACTGTATCTAAGAATACTTGCGCGACGGATGAGGCAGTATAAGGGTATGAAAGAGCCATGAAGTGAGCAGCTTTACTCAGTCTATCCACGACCACGAAGATGACGGTCTTACCAAACGAAGGAGGAAGGCCGTCAATAAAGTCCATTGAGAGGTCGGTCCAAATAGATTGTGGGATAGGTAGCGGCTACAACAACCTGGGTGATGCGGTGGTATCATACTTACAACGTTGGCACACCCCACAATGGCGAATAAAAGCTTGAACATCTGTGATAAGTCCTTTCCAATAAAACAAGCTTTTTACCCTTTGGTGAGTAACGTCTCTTCTTGAATGTCCGCTACTGCCCGCACAATGCAGCAAATTTAATATCTGCTCCCGAAGTGACTCATCCGCAGGAACCACAATTTTATTCTTTCTGCGTAAGATCCCTTGCGACCATGAATAATACCGTTTGGCTGCCGAATTAGTTTGAAGTTCTGCAATAATATCTCTGGTGACCGGATCCGCTGTGTATGCTGCTTGAATTTGTTGGAGCAGATCACATTCCAAAACCGATAGAGCCATGTGTAATATCTCTGCACCTTCGACTCTTGACAAAGCGTCCGCCACGACGTTTTCCTTACCTTGGCGGTACTGAATCTGATAATCAAATTCCAGTAGCTTTGGTAACCATTGCTGCTGAATGGGAGTGTTGAGTCGTTGTTCCAAGAGATACTTCAAGCTGCGTTGATCCGTTTTAATTATAAAGTGATCGTTTAGAAGATAATGCCGTCATTTCTGCACAGCAAAGACAACAGCAAGAAGCTCATTTTCATAAATGGAGAGATGTAACTGCTTTCCCTTTAGATGCCGACTGATGTAGGCCAGAGGATGGTTCTCCTGCATTAGCACTGCTCCAATACCGGTACCGCTCGCATCTGTTTCCACTACAAACGGCAAGTCAAAGCGAGGGAGTGCGAGGACAGGGGCATTGCAGAGAGTCTCCTTCAACAATTGAAACGCTGTTTCTGCTTCAGGAGACCAACTAAAACTGTCCTTCTTGGTCAAAGAAGTAAGAGGCTGTGCGATACTTCCAAAAATTTTCACAAATCTGCGATAATATCCAAGTAACCCCAAGAAACCTCTTAGCTGCTTCAAATTCTTCGGAGTTGGCCACTCTCTCACGGCCTGCACTTTCAAAGGATCAGTAGACAACCCTGCTCCTTGAATATAATGCCCAAGATATTCCACTCTTGGTGTGACAAAGGAACATTTACTCATTTTAGCGTATAAACAATGTCTGCGCATCTCTTCAAACACCAATCACAGATGAACGATATGTTCCTTCTCATTTGCACTGTAAACGAGGATGTCATCAAAAAAGATTAACACACACTTACGAAGCAGGGGTCGAAAGACATCGTTCATTAGTCCTTGAAACGTAGCTGGAGCATTAGTAAGCCCAAATGGCATCACAAGATATTCATAATGCCCGCTATGCGTCTTAAAGGCAGTTTTGTGTACGTCAGAAGGTTCCATTCTGACCTGGTGGTATCCCGCCTTTAGATCGATCTTAGAGTACACATGTGAGCCCCCCAATTCATCCATAAGGTCCTCTATCAGCGGAATCGGATACCTATCTTTGATTGTCAAGTTGTTCAGCCCTCTATAATCAGTACACAATCGCCAAGAACCATCTTTCTTGTTCACTAAAACCACTGGAGAAGCGAAAGCACTAGAACTCGCTTGTATTGTGCCTGCCTCCAATAATTCCTTGACCATTTTGTCGATTTCGTTCTTTTGGTGAACTGCGTAACGGTAAAGACGTTGATTCACCGAATTAGACCCTTCTGCCAATGGTATCTTGTGGTTATGATGTGGTCTAGAAGGAGGTAATGCCACTGGTACTTCGAACAAATCTGCGTACTCTGTTAAGAGTATATCAACTTCTGGGGAGAGTTGCAAATCGTCTTGGCTTAAAGACAGGGAGCAGAACTCTATGGGCGCTGAATCACTTGTATCATGTGTCCATATCATCGCAAGCTGATTTTTCTCATCTTGTCGACGATTCAACTTAGAAGCCTTAACCTCTCTCACCAAACCTCTAGTAACTCCGTGCAACAACACCTTCTTGTTGTTTGGTAACTTGAACTGCATAGTTAACTCATGAAAATCCCAAGTAATAGGACCCCATTGTGCTAACCACTGAATTCCCAATACCATATCACAACCACCCAATGGTAACACTAGCAAATCGGTAGTGAATGAAGTGTTCTGAAAGCTCCATTCAAACTTTTCCACCTTATCTCTTACACTTACGTGCCGTCCATCTTCTAATACGACTGGGGCGACGCCAATGGGTTTCAGATGGCAACCTACCTTAGCTGCAGTTCTCGGGTCAATGAAATTATGTGTAGAACCTGAATCCAGCAATGCGTAAATCACCCTTTTGCCTTTCATACCCTTAACCTTCATAGTTTGAAATCCTGTCACCCTTTCAATGGAGCTGTCTCATCTGCAACCAAGGTTTCATTGTCTAGTTCGTCACTTGATTCACTGACTTCATCTTCCACTAATTCCATGGTGAACACCTGCTTCTATTTATGCATCTGAAAATGCTCCGGAGTATACTTCTCATCACAATAAAAACACAACCCAGCAGCTTTCCGCCTACTCATCTCTTCCGGTGACAAAAACTGTTGTGGTTTGACTCCCCTCGGTTTGTCACGCATTCCCGTTAGATTTGGTTTGTTCTCACCTTCCTTCTTGTTCTGGAATGGTCCCCTGCTCTGCGGTATCGTTTTAGTGCTTGCCCACTGAGTATTGCCAGATTTCCGTGGGTGAGCTTGCTCATACAAGCGACCTAACACGAGACACTGCCTCATTGCTGTGGTTGAAACATTCTGATGTGCATCTGTGTGTCTTGTTGCAACCCGGCGAGATACGCACTAACCAAGTAAGCCTCCGAGAGATGAACCCGGTTTCGGATCCTCTCAAAACGTTCATGGTATTCGATAATCCCATCCTTCTCCTGCAGCAGTTTCAACTCTGCGATCGGATCATCAAGGAGTTCCGTAAAACGCTCCTACAGTAAGGCCTTGTAAGATCTCCAATCATACATGATGTCTGGCCCCGTTTCTTCCGACTGTAACAACGACTGGTGCCATGCCTCTGCTGCTCCGTCGAAGTGTATAGATGCTAATCCCACCTTCAGATCCTCAGTAGTATGATCCATGAGAAAGACCTGTTCCACCTTAGTCAACCATTCCTTCATCCTTTCACCGTTAAATCTGGGAAAATCAACTTTGGCGAGGCGAGTAGCTCCCGCGAAGTGATTAGGTAGTCCATTCCTCCCTCGGCCCCAGTCCTGCTGCGGAGGTGCGTGTAACGGTAACGGATTCGACATCGGTGTCGTACGACCTTGACTAGAAGATGCTTTGCTCTGTATTGTCATCCTGCGAACAGATTCCAGAACATCGGCGAGGTTTTGTCGCATTTCTGTTGACACCTTCTCGATTTCCGCCGCAAAACGTTGCGACAGGCGTTGCTCCACTTTATCGATCTTCGATCCTTCCGTTTCCTTCTCTTTCAACTTAGCCTAAGTTCGAGTTTCCATCGGCGTCCGAAGAACATATAGCTCTGATACTTTTAATAAAAGAAATACAATGTATTATTCATATACTGTAATCCAACGTTTAAGTAAAACGCCGACTACCACTTACCGACGGCGAGTTCCAACCGGAAATCGACGACGGTAAGGTGAAAACAGAAAAATACTCACAAAACGACAAACGTAACTTTTTAACAAACTTAATAATTTCTGATAACGTGATCCAACGATAATATTGGGCTCCTTCTTGATTCGTTCTTCTCTCCTCGCTTCTAGAAGGATCATTGCGAGGCCCAATTACTTTGGCGAGGCCCAACGTCTGTAAATGAACCGTATCTCCTGCTGTAACTCGTGTTAGCCCAATCACAAATAGTATAACGGTAACAGTAAGAGAAAAAGCTTTCCGCATCGGACCATGTCACACAGATTCTTCTTCTTCTTGGAGGGTTTTCAAGAACTCAACTTTGACATCAAGAGGTTGTTGTTCTGCCGCTGATGAAATCCGAATTCTAAGCTTTGGGTTCGGAGAGATCTGAATTTCACCGCTTTTCTTCAGCTGAATCTGAGATTAGGGGTCTTTGTTGCTATTTCTCCTCAAAGCTGAAATAATTTGACATGTCTGTAACTTGTGAACTCTCGAATCTCACTTCAAAGAAGGCAAATGAGTCTAACGGTGGTGTTAAATGGATTCGAAGGCCTCTCTTCTTCTTGATTCTATGTGGCTTGACGACCTCTATGGTGATTGTTCATACAATGTTCTCGCTAGAGTATTGTACAGACATCAAAACGTCACAAGGAGTGAGATTCACGACTTTGTCTCTTTATTCTCTGATTCAGATCATGTAAAATAATCTCAATTGACTCTGTTTGTTGGCTTTGGCACAAAATTGAGTTTTTTGAAAGCATTTATATACTATAAATACACCAATGTGGAAACATTTTACCATTCTCTCTAAATTGACTTTGTTTATTGGTTTTCGACACAAAATTTGAGATTTTGAAGCTTTATATGCTACAAATGCACCAGATTTGCCTTAGAAAAGACATCTCTGTGGGAACACTTTACAATCAGTTTACCATTCTCTGCATCTCTTGCAGGTAACATCCTTCGAATGTCGAAAGGAATCTAGCTCTGGAATGTGGGCAAACTATGGTATAACATGTTCCCTAAAAATGCGTTTATAGAAACAGGAGACTCAGAGCTGCCATGATAATGTTGTTGTAGCACAGAGCTTTATTCCATGGAATCTTAATCCATCAGGCTTAGAACATTATATTTCATCAGCAGCTTGCGTCTGTGATAATCTTGAACAGGTAAAGATAACATTCAATTCTGGCACAATGTAAAGAAAAGCCTTACAATTTGGTATCTAGTTCTCACAAATCTTTGTTTTGAATGTTTTGGTTGTGTGTAGAGTTTACTGCAACCTAAAGAACCCGAAGACAACGAAGAAGTGCTGGATTGGGATTTGTCATCTTATTTAAGAAATACGTGGTGGTGTTTTCTCCTTGGTGTATTAGTGTGCCATAAAATTTTTGTTTCTCATTCTAAAGCACCAACTGAGAGAGAAGGAAAAGTATATCTACAAGAGTCTTTAGCTCAAAAGCAGCAGCAACAACTTGCTCAGACCGCTTGTAGAGGGGCTGGAAAATGGAGGAAGAACATCCTTCTCCTCGGTGTCATCGCAGGAGTTTCCATGTCCGTTTGGTGGTTTTTGGACACCAATGAGTAGATAATATTGAAAAGGAGGGGAACTTTAGAAAACATGTGTGATGAACGAGCCCACGTGTTACAAGATCAGTTCAACGTTAGCCTGAACCATGTTCACGCCTTGTCTATTCTTGTATCCACTTTTCACCATGGGAAAACCTCATTGGCCATTGATCAGGTGATGTGTTTTTTCACCACTAATACGTTTCGTATCTCAAGATTTTATAAGATTAAAAAATCCTTGGATGATGTTTAAATCAGCAACGTCTTGTACATTTTCAGAAAACCTTTAGCGAATATACTGAGAGAACAAACTTTGAGAGGCCTCTTACCAGTGGTGTTGCGTATGCTTTGAAAGTCCTACACTCCAAAAGAGAGCAATTTGAGATGGAACATGGATGGACAATAAAAAAAAAATGGAAACTGAGGACCAGACACTTGTTCAAGATTGTGTTCCTAAAAATTTTGATCCAGCACCAATTCAAGACGAATATGCGCCAATTTTATTTGCTCAAAAAACTGTTTCCCATATTGTATCGGTCGACATGGTGTCTGGAGAAGTCAGTAATATCTAAAATATTTCCTTTCATATTTTCAAACCAATGTGAGCAAAAAGAATATACAAGTCTTATCTATTTTGCAGGAAGACCGTGAAATCATATTGCACGCAAGGGCATCAGGAAAAGGGTGTATTAACATATCCGTTTAAGCTTCTGAAGTCAAATCATCCCGGCGTTGTGTTAACCTTTGATGTTTATGACACAAACCTACCGCCTGATGCTACAGAAGAGCAGCGTGTTGAAGCAACTATTGGGTACTGCTTTTACTTTTTAGATATTCTCAGTAATTGGTTGTGCTAATGTAAAATGATCCTATGTAGCAAAGAACGATATTTCTATTTTCTTGTATGACCTCTGTACTTGAATATCCTAATAAAATTCACATGAAACAGGTACCATGGTGCATCATATGATATGTCGTTGCTGGTGGAGAAACTTCTTCACCAACTTGCCAGCAAACAGACAATTGTGGTGGATGTTTATGACACAACTAACGCTTCAGGTGTAATTAAAATGTATGGCTCAGAAATTGGGGATACAAGCGAACAGCATATAAGTAGCCTTGATTTTGGTGATCCATCACGGAATCATGAGATGCACTGCAGGTTACCACACATTCTAATGACTTTCTTTAAGAATTGTTGCAATTCTCGCGTTTCTGGAGTATGAAAATGGCATTTTCCACTTCCAGGTTTAAGCATAAACTTCCCATCCCTTGGACCGCGATAATATCGTCGGCCTTAGGTCTGATTATTACCTTTCTGGTTGGTTATATCTTCCATGAAGCTGTTAGTCGAATTCCGATAGTTGAAGAGGACTATCAGAAGATGAGGGAACCGAAAGCTCGTGCTGAGGCCGCTGACATTGCAAAGTCACAGGTGAATTTGTGAATCAAAAGTCTCAAAAGCTTGAAACCTTTTTGTTTTGTTAAAAAGAGTTGCTTGTCACTGAAATGATTCTTTTTTAAGTGCTGAAATGCTTCTTATTTGTGCAGTTTCTAGCAACTGTTTCTCATGAGATACGGACTGTGATGAATGGTGTTCTAGGTACTTTTCGACTGATCCTTTGTCGTTGCATGTTCTCTGAAATATCAGCTGAAAAGATTAAGCTTGTTGATGCAGGAATGCTCGAATTGTTGATGGACACCGATCTTGATGCGAAACAAATGGATTATGCGCAAACTGCTCATGGGAGTGGGAAGGATCTTATATCACTAATAAATGAGGTTCTTGATCAGGAAAAGATTGAATCAGGAAGGATTGAGCTTGAAAATGTGCCTTTTGCGTTTAGTTCTGGATAATGTTTCATCTCTACTCTCTGGCAAGGCAAATTAAAAAGGAATTGGGGTATAAACAGCATTTCCTTTGGGTTCTTATTGTTTTCAAATGGCAAAAACAAATCCCATATCTGATGTTATGTTGGTTTCTTGTTACAACTGGCCGTTTATGTTTCTAGTCAAGTTTCTGATGTTGTAGTTGGTGATCCAAGTCTGTTCCGGAAAATAATTACAAACCTGGTTGGAAACTCCATCAAGGTAATCTAGTTTCTTACTTCTTACAAAATAAAAAAATCTCTTCTAAAATAGTACTCATTTGTTCTTTCTGTAATAACAACAGTTCACACAGGACGAGAAACACATATTTATCTCAGTGCAGCTTGCAGATGAGGTAAGGGAGCCCCTTAATATTGAAGATGCGGTGCTAAAACAGAGACTAGATGTATGATGCAGTGAGTCCGGTGAGACAGTTAGTGGATTTCCTGCTGTAAATGCATGGGGAAGATGGAAGCGTTTCAAGACATTTTACAGCACTGAGAATCATAATTTTGATATAATCAAATTGCTAGTTACAGTGGAGAACACAGGAGTGGGCATACCTTTGGATGCACAAGGCTGTATATTCACTCCTTTTATGCAAGCTGACAGTTCCACATCTCGGACTTATGGTGGTACGGGCATAGGTTTGAGCATAAGCAAGCGATGGTTGAACTCATGTAAGGGAGATGGGGTTTGTGAGCAAGCCTGGGAGTGGCAGTACTTTTTCATTTACTGAGTTTTTGGGAAAGCAGAAACAAATTCGTCGATTACTAAGTTTGAGCGGTTCGATCTTGCTATTCAGGATTTCAAAGATTGAGGGCATTAGTTATTGATAGCAGAAACATTCGAGCAGAGGTGACCAGAAACCATCTTCAGAGATTGGGAATATCTGCAGACATTGTTTCAAGTCTGAGAACGACATGCACCTGTGTCAGGTACTTTAAATGCATTTAGTTTTGGTTTATCTTTACTTCTTCCAACTGCTTTGCTTCCATTGCTAGATATATAACTGCAACTGTCATTGCATCTCAAGGTTGAAAGACTAGCATTTGTAGAGATTATATTTGGTTCACTTAAAAAGTTCTGTCTCCGGAATCTGTGCAGCAAATTAGGAAGTTTGGCTATGGTTCTAACCGACAAAGACGCCTGGAACAAGAAAGACTTTGCAGTACTTAATGAGTTGCCTAATGGTAGCAAATAAACCTCCACAAGACCTCCAAAGATTTTTCTCTTGGCAAGCTCTACAACTCTTGTTGAGCGATGAAGTCTTCTGGTTTCATCGACGAGGTGGTATCAGATGAGTGTCTTATATGCTGTTTGCAAGAAACCCTTGTCAATGGCAAAAGGAGGCAACCGAACAGAAAGCAATCAATCTTGGACACTTGCTCAGAGAAAAACGGATTCTGGTAGTGGACGATAATCTGGTGAACCGGAGAGTTGCGGAAGGCGCACTTAAGAAATATGATGCTATTGTTACATGTGTTGAGAGTGGCAAAGCTGCATTGGCAATGCTTAAGCCGGCTCACAACTTTGATGCTTGATTCATGGATCTCCAGATGCCTGAGATGGATGGGTAGCTAATTCATTTTTCAATCTTATCCTTTGGCTTGTTAATTTTTTGGATGGTGTCCCTGACACGAGAAGAAACCGGGAAAACTGCAATCTTTCTCTGTGTATAGACACTGTGTCGTATTTGATATCCGCCTGTGTGTATAGCAGTTTTTGGTGTATAGCTCCATTATATTCATTTATAAAAACCCAAACTTGTCCTCTCTTTAACTGTAAAAAGAGCTTGCATAAAGCGTACTAATAGTAATGGCCCTTTATGGGAACCGTATGGATGACTCTGTGTTCTGTGAAGCTTTCCAGAAGCAGAACAAAATCTTCCTCAAGACCAGTGGAACGCAGATCTGGCACATGATTGCATCTGAAGCAAACCATGATTCCAAAGTCATCATGTTCACATTTACGAATTAAAATCATAGATCTTGAACTTTTGGAGTAGTGATTCTTTCTAACTACTATAAAGGGGTCAATTTGCACTCATTTTTGTCGCTCTCAAACTTCCAAACTAGATCAGATCTGAATCTCTCTGTTCCACTCACTGTCTTCTTGGGAAAGATGTCAACTTTCTTGATAAGGATGCTTCTTGCTTTGCTTGTCATAGCAATGACAATTCCTCAACAATCAGGTAAGAATATCACTGCAATCTTCACACTTGTGAACCTATATGTCCTTTTGGCTTTTATCCAGATGTTTGTATAAACAGAGGCAGAGTCAGAACAATGGTGCATAGCGGATGAACAAACACCAGACGATGAGTTGAAGGCAGCCTTAGATTGGGCCTGCTCCAATGGTGGAGCAGACTGCAGCAAAATGCAGCAGCCAGACCAGCCTTGCTTCTTGCCCAACACAATTAGGGATCATGCCTCCTTTGCCTTTAACAGTTATTACCAAAATTATAAGAACAAAGGTGGTTCTTGTTACTTCAAAGGTGCTGCCATGATCACTGAGCTTGACCCCAGTAAGCTCTCTCTCTTTCTCTCTTTGTAGTTGATGTCATTAAAACTTAGCAGATGGTGAACCATCTGAATCTGACCCGGATATGATTGGTACAGGTCATGGTTCTTGCCTCTATGAGCATAACCCGTGATTCAAATGAGGTAGCAAAGACGATGCAACAAGATCAAAAGCTATGATTTTGCATTTATACATTGATTTATTCACTATGTAATGTTTTCTTCCCCATAGTAGTATCCATGTAATATATGCTTCACCCGGAGACTGTTCTCTCATTCCTCTTCAGCCTTTGAAAAACTCAAATGTCTCAGCTTTCTTCAGAGCCTATTCAAACAAGTTTTTTCTACTGTGCATTGAGATTTTCTATGGTATCAAAGATAGATCAAACAAGTTTCTTGTTCAACAAAACAAAGAAACTTGAATATAAACGTCACATCTACAATTAAAAAAACCCTCTTGAGAGACGGTCTCATTCTGATCATGGAAGTAAAAGAACAAGTGTTGGAAAAAGTCATATACAACATAGGAGCTCTCATCCATTACAGGATCCAACAGTGTGTTACAAGCTCTCCTCTTACCAACACAAGTGGCTATTACATTATGTACTAACTAGCCTGGTGCCTGCCTGAAAAACTAACTATATACAGTCAATTAATCATTTTATTTCCCTTGTACTAATCTGCACTAATCAACCCTAAACCGGTAACATAATTAGATTTATGTTCTGATATTGTTCCCGGCATGACCTGATTGGCTATGGGGCCTTTAGTTTCATCTGATGTGCCTATTATTTGATCCAAAGATCTGGCATCAGTCATGATTTGCCAAGGTTTCCTTTTTAAGGCGTCACCATCATCATCTTTGTTCTTAGCTTTGTCTACTTCAAGATTCAGCGTCTTATTATGATCAAATGTCATATCATGGTCATGTTTTCCCTCGTATGCCGTTATAAGCAACTTCGCATCACAAGCTGACCTTTCTAAATGTTTACTGGCCGTGTTGGAATCTAGACCGTATGGCTAACCAAAGTGGCCGAGTCAAATGGTCCAAACCAACGTATCTGAAACAAGAAGCTGACATAAAGATGGCTGACAAGAAAATGGGAGACCCGACATAAGGTGTTTGCACTTCTCTCTACTCTTGACTATTCGTATTAGGTGGATGATTATTCCTAAGAAACATAGGAGCAAATTAGTGGTTCAGCTCGATCATTTTCATGGTCTTTCGTGCATAAGGTTAAATTAACATTCTTCTTTAACCCACAAATGCTCTATAATGTGAATTATTAATACAAATGAAGTTTTTTTTGTTGTCCACAATTTTTCTTAATATGAAAAATTACGTAATCTGTTTGGTTACATATTTTTCTGATTGATTTATATCCTACTTCGCTAGTTAGTCAACCAAAACATTAGCTTCTTTACTAACTTACTTGTAGGAAAAATTACTACTATTTGTGGTTTTGACTAATAATGCATGTATATTGCAATTGGTATATGTCTCCAGCCTTTGTGTGCATTTAATGATTCTCTTTTGTTGCAGAAGGCCGTAAAGAGCATGCAAATCCCTGAAAAAGTGACATTTGTATAGTCTAGCCTACGCAAATTAGTTATTGTAAGTCGTAGAGCTCAAGCTTCCATAGAAGTTTATATCGGTGGTTGAGGATCACAAATCTTTACAATCAGATAAATTGAATAATTATAAAGAATTTTCATAAAATAAATCGATAAGATACGTAAAAATACCGACATAAGAATGTTGAAGGAAAACACGAGTATTGAATTTTTTTCAGAGTATGACATTTGAATTTTTTCTCTTTTTTGAAAAAGCTTAATATTTTCTACATTCTTTATTTTTTACAATTATTTTTCCGTTTTTAGGTTTGATGTAACTGTAAATAAGATTATATATTTGTTAGAAATATAAAATATGTGTATGAGTTAGTAGTAAACTATAACATATTTACTCGAGAAAAAATATATTTTTTTCACTTAATTCGTATCGCTTACATTGTTTTGTCTGGTGATAGTTTCTGTGATTAAATATGGCATTTAGGTATCTGAATTACTATTTGCTTTGTTCTTGAAATTTTTGATAGCGTCAATGGATTTTTCAAAATAAAATCTTGTTGATGGGTTGATGCGAGTAATAATTTTCATGCATTAATATCAAAAAATATTATTAAATATGTCATCGATCATATTAGAATTTTAATTTACTATGTACGTTTATATTTTTTGGATTAATGTTTGTGACCAAGATGATTGAGTGCTTCTGGTCTTTGATGTTCAAAATTTCTCAAAAATTGGTGGTTTGTTCATCCCAAATAGATAGCCGAACAATTGTACACCTGCAATAAGTTGATATTTTTATGTTTTATTTTCGGTATACTCTTTTGTGTAGTTATTTATTTTGTGGTGCATACTTGTTTAGTTGCAATCACATCATAACCTCTATTTCTGATTGGGTATTCTGTAGATTTATTTCTTGTATGATGCGTATCTTGCCAAAACCATCTTTTTAAGTAATGTTATTATTTAGTTACATAAGTCCGAAATTTACAAATTTTTTATTAGTGTCAAATTTAGAATGGAGGAAAGTTATATGGTAGTTATGTTTTTGTATCGCATAGACATAATAGTTGGTTATACTTTTGAACCCCAAAATTGTTGCATTGTATTATCTGTAATTGAGAGTATTGTTATCTCACTTATGATTTGAATAATGACATATTGACGGCATGTAAACTTGATTATTCTTGTTTTTCAGATGTACCATGAAGTTTGAAACTTCATATATTTGTTCTTCTTCACAAAATATTTATTTTGTTGCTATTTTGTTGATCTGCATAAGAATAATGCATCATGTTCTCTATCATTTGATTATGTTTGTGAGAGGAAAAAATGTTATTAAGAAAATAAGTAAATAATTAAAGTTTAACTAATGATTTGTAAATAACAATAGTAGAATGACTATTTCCATTTTGTCCTTTTTTGTGTGATTTTGTATTTCCCACATGTGGTTAATGTGGATGATGATTGCCAATTTTGAAGGGTCCATTTTAACATTGTCTAAATCATAATACCTGGTAGTTCGTGGTTTCATTGTCATCCATGTTAGCAGTTTTAGCATTTGTTTGTTTACTTATTTGTTGTCTTAAAAAGAAAACCAATCAGCTTTGCCTACTATTTTTTTATTGTTAGGGTATTTATTATATGTGTATTGTTGTAGTCTTCAATAGGTGGTATGAGTTTTTGTTAATTCTTTTTTAAAATTATTATATTGAGAAAATATTATATATTTACTTTCTAGTTTATTTAAGAATGGAAAATATCATTCTTTAAATATCATAATTCATTATATTCTAATTAGTTATTTTAAAGAAATTTAGGAATACAATATAATCTCTAAAGATTAATTCTCGGTAATTTAATAAATGTTTTAAAATATTAAATTTTGTCGGTTTGGAGTTGGGTAAGTGTAAATATTACAAAATTTAAAAACATAATAATAGAAACTATGCATAGAACAATGATAATATACTCCCAATAGTATTAAGAATTTTAGTGTAGATATATACTCCCAATAGTATTAAGAATTTTAAGATGATAGAAACTATGAACAGAACAATGATAATATACTAAAAATAAAATTTGTTAGTTGCTTATTGTACTTAAAGTAGAATCTCATCAGAGCTTATATTTAATTTTATTATTTGTTTCAGATTTTTTGGAATGTTGTTTCTTTTATTGATTTATATCCAAATTGTAAAATATTTATATACGCGATAATTTTTGAAATGTTATTTCTTTATCAACTTATATCCAAATTTTAAAAATATTTATAAATGTGATACTTATTTCCTTTATCAAAAGTAGTAGTAATAACTTTATGTTTTTTTAATATTATTTTAGTGTATTTAAAACCATATTCTAATGAATAGTTTAATTTGAAAAATTATTTTTGGCTGTAGTTATGTTATATTTTTGAATGCACTAATTTGTGGAGGGACTAATATTTTTAGTTTTACAATTTAAATTAATTATTTATATTTTTGGGATTAAAAACTGAACCATATAAATTAATTAATAATAAATTATAAATAATAGGACTTATTTATATTAATACTTGATAAATTAATAATAATTCAAAATATAATATTTTATATGTTCGGGGTTGGGCCGGTATAAATATTACTCAAACTCGATAACATAATAAATAAACAAATTTCTGACGATCTTAATGTAAATATATATCTCTTAATAGTATTATAAAGTTTGAAATGATATAAACTTACGCATAGATAACTATGATAGTATACTAAAATAAACTTTGATTGTTACTTACTTTATTGGCCAAACCAACATATGTTTTAAACTATCAGATACAAAGAACAAACGATAGGTAAAAAAAGAAAAACTCTAAAAAAATGAAACAGTCTACTTAACTTGAATCTCATTCTCGCTTCCAACCACCACCAAACTCAATAGCCATTTCTCACAATTACAATGCATTTTTGACTCCACTACTAATTCACTTCACTTACCTAAAACCATTGAATGATATATACGGTTAAATGTCAATATTATACAAAAAAGGAAAGTTTTGGTACCAATGTTGAGAATTTGTTAAGAATATATATTTATTTGTATAAAACTTGTTCATCAAAAAACTGAAACCGTCCTAGTCAAGTTTTTCGAAGGTTTTGCAGTTTTTGAGGCTTCTTGAGTCACGGATCCAAGACTCTCTGACGAATCCGACCAACTACCACAACCTACACTGTTCTTCTCTCCTTCTTTGTTCCGCAATTGTAACTCTTCCCAAACATCTGACATTATTAAGCTTTTCGCTTTGCTTATCACCGTGACCGCTGCTTTATCTATGCTTTTTCTCCCACTTTCTTCCTGCAGCTTCAGCGCCACTATCTCACTATTCAATGCTCTCATCTCCTTTTCCGTTGCAACCGCATCCCATTCGTCTTCCATTACTGTTGGCACCGATCTTGATCTCCCATATGTCCCACATATGCGTAGTTCCCTTATCATCCCTTTAGGAAAATCAGGTGTGCTGCTTCTAGACGAAGCCGCCGCTCTCACTTGTTCAAGGAAAAGTACTTGGACGACCACACGTAACAGAAGCATGTCGTTTTGCACGGCGTGCATACATGCTTCTACCGATAGTTCCCTGCAATCCATCAAATTGCACATCCTTTTTTATATTCCTTTGTGATTCCTGCATGTTTCTGAAACCAAACCAAATTACAAACTGATTTTATTTGGTTTCGGTTTCTATAATCGAAAAAACAGTACATAAACAGAGAGACAAACTGGATTGCCTCTTACAAAGTTTAATAATAACATAATATTTGAAAAAGAGAGTTTCTGATTGATCTTGGTACCTTAAGATACATGTTAATAGCAAGGTAGAGTCCATGATGTGCATGCTTGGATATGCTAGAAAAAATCTCAGCAAGATCAATGAATTTAGATGCATAAAAATTTGGATCTTTAGCAATCTCAGTAAGTTAGCTATCTATCAGTTTCGCCACCATTAGCTTTAATGCCTACACAATCAGACAATGTCAATATAATATATTGTACATAGGAAAGTAAATTCTTTTAGAGCTAATATTTAGTGTTTACCACTCAAAGACACATCTACAATTACAAAATGGAATGTACACATTTAGAGTTCAATAAAACATCGGTTTGGCATCTGCTGTAGGACTTCGAATAGGAGGACCATCAGCTGCGGTTGCTAGTGGTGTTGTTGAGCTTGAAGGTAAATTTAGTGGCATATTTTGAACCAAAAATTTTTCATCTTCTGAAGAGAGATAAAAAGATTATATTAAATAGCTAAGTCTAGGTGCAGAAAAATATCGATAATCATCTCGTTTATATTAGTTAAATTAAAATTAAAATTATCTAGTTAGATATTCGTGTGTGTAAACTCGTATTTCTACAAATATCTACAAACGCAACTCTAAATAACCTAAACAAAATTATAAAGGGTGCATATATAAGAACACTGATTAAATGAAAATAATAATGTCAGAAGATGGTAGTAAAAACAAAAAGGGTAAATGATGGCTTTTTTGTGTCGTCCGCTTCAATGTTATCTTTAAGTATTTTTATTCTACCTCTTGCCATGATCATGATCGCTTCTACTATTTTCCATTACCTCTCTACTCTGACATTACCTTCCAATTGTTGTCTTTTTCCCAATTTGAAGATAACATGATTCATGTTACTCTCCCTTGTTAATCTATGTTTTTGTGTAGCTAAGGGTTCAAAATATTTCAAGATCAGTGAATCTATATCAATTCTGAGTTCAGGTGCTACAGATAATTTGAGAGGATGTAAGAAAGTATAAATGAGCATACCAATCGTTGGAGTTGAGGTATTAAAGATAATTTGAGCGAATGATGAAAGCATAGATTAGCATACCTTCGTGTCTATTGTAATAGTTCCACACCCATCTGTATATTGTCCTATTAGAAATTGCGAGTCTCCCAACAACGAATCAACATGACCAAAACTTTCTCATTGCAAAAACCTACTTGGAGGTCAGCAAATGTTTTGCTGGTGATGGGTTCAGAGAGGGATGTTGAGCCACATTTTGCTATGGTTATACTGTTTGCGAAAGAGATGGTGTGAGGGTGGAACGGGGAAACGAGGATTTATAGCATCTTTGAGGGAAGGCTTAAAGTCGGACGTAGTTGCCATTTAATTATCTCTATTGAAAGGAGTTATTGGATGGTTTAAGTGATTGCTTTGGTAACTGGCTGTAGCTGATTAGTTGTCTCTATGAGATATAGTTATCCACATACTGATATTTTGAGGGATACCAATCGATGTAGGTGATTGATGGTCGTAATTGTTAAGGCGAAGAGATGAAGGTGACGAAAGGTTTTTTCTTATTCTTTTAAATTATTTTTTATTTAAAGAATGGATTGGATTATTGATTAGATTTATGGACCTGTTTTTCTTGTGCACAGATTTTTCTCATTTTTAATCGGGTCAAATATTTAATTCCTGTCTCAATGTTGTAGGTTTGGTTGGAACACATAGTTTGGTTTATGTCCACTTTTCTCTATAATTGTTAACAAGTTTTAACATTGTTAGAATTTCTCTATAATATATATTATACCAATTTTTTTTCTTTTCAAACAACAATTTAGAACAAACATTTTTAAAACAAAATTTAATCTTGATATATAAGTACGTTCCATTATAATAATTGTGGCCATATATTTATTGCTTTTATAATCTGAACTTTTTTTTATAAATATGTTGAAAATTGCCTGAAAATATATGTATACAACATGTTTTAAAATTGAATTCCAACAGCTGTAATGTTCTTGAACGTGTAATTGTCTTCCATCCTTTCTATATAGAATTGATCCAGTTCCAGATAGCAAATGTGATCAGGTCCAACGACAATAAATGTTATTATGTTGAAGATAATCTGTTGAAAGATTATTAAAATGTGGCAATTATTATTTTTTGATTCGCATATTTTTTTATTAAATTTTGATTGTTCATATTGTTTAAAATTGTTATATCGAGGAGTAAAAGATATATAAATAAATAGTTATAATAATAGTAAAAAGTGTTTATGTCGGCAGAGTGAATGTGGTGGGTGAGATGTGATGTAGTAATTATATCTTTCTTCACTTCCCTATATCTCTCTGGTTCGTGAAAGCTTTAAACAAAAAAGTTTTCTTCTTCCTACTTCTCTTTTCCCCTGCTAAAGTTCAGATCCACTTAAGTAAATCTCAGATCGACTTTGCTTAGCTTCGTTTTGCTGTTTATACAGGTTCGTTTTGGTATCTTAGATAGTTTTGAAGGTTTTATACATTCTAAGTCAAGTGGTTTCTGTACGGTTTCGCTTGAAAGCTGACATTTTGTTAGATAATCGATAAGGTTATAGTTTCAAATTGGATCTGATGGACTGTAGATTTTATTGTTTGGTTATAGTTTTGTCTTCCTGCTTTTTTTTCTTTGTTAAATCTCATTTGGATACCTTTTACTCTGCTAGATTGGAGTGAAACAACGCTTAGCTTTGGTATGCAAATCGTCACGAGTTGGACCGAATAGTTCTAAGTTTCACTCAGTCTGAAGCATATATATGTATGGACTTGGAAGATCTATAACCAATCGCTTTCATGTTTTGTCTTGATACAACAAGGTAACCTTTTTTCTTAACTTTAGATTGCTCAACTTCAATATTGTTTTTGACATAACTATAAACGCAGATATTGGGACGAGACTTTCTCAGATAAAACATAGCTTCTCCAAATTCACAAATTACTTCCTTTAAGCTCATATGAAGCGAAAGATATTCAAGAAAGGAAAACCTTATAAGAAAAGATGCATTCGTTCTCATGAAACGTAAGAGAGGAACTTTGCAGAACTCATGGACGAAGTATATATGATTGCACTGTGTACACTGTTCGAACCAGATTCATTGTCCATGGTGTGGAGACAACAGGATTTTTTCGTCACAATGGATACTAGTATCCATAGAACCATTTGAATTGGTCACTTTAAAAATGAGGTTTGTAAGATTTGAATCAGCAGCAGAGTACTCGGTTCTTTCATAAAAGCAGACAATCTCATAATGCAAAAGGATTTTAAATTCTTGACAAGTGTGAAGACAGAACTCCATTCTAAGAGCCAGCCCTAGATTTGAAGCCAAGACTGATAAGATTGAGGTCAACTTGATGGATGGAATTCTCAAACTTAAGGTATTCAAGTACTTTCACTATTCAAACACTAATTTTATGACTGTTTCTTTTGTTATTAAGAGAGGGAAGATACTAAAATCTTTATCTTGTGGCAGCTAGCTTGAAGAAGACCTTTCACGGCCTGTTAATTTTCTGCAACTAATGCTGTTCGTTGAGACTCATGGGGTTAGACCAGACTATAAACCAACCTGAATTATACGCTCAAAAGACGAACCTATTTCAGTCTCAGCTGCTTGTAAAGGTAAGCTTTAAGGCTTTGATTTTGTTACAGTGACAGTGTTCATATCTCTGTTCTGCAAAAGCTTATAGTAAGATAGACAAAAGACTAATCATGATATAATTACACGCAAAACAAAACAACAGCAAGAGTGTTTCAGGCAGTAATGTTACTCCAAGTAACTGTCGTTTTTGTAATTTCTCCTTTGTTTATGGAACTGAAAATTGACAACAGTAAGAAATGTTTTGAGATACAAATTAACCAAATTTAGAAGAGTACTTTTGTGTAGAATGGTATTTTGATTGACGAGGTTTTCATATTTTAGTTAATCTTGGAGATAAACAGAATAACTAATAAGGTCTATGCATTTATCTTTTTAGTAATGAATGTTTTTATCAAATCAAGCTGAGAAGTATAAGTTTTATGCAGACGTTCGATGGATATGATGATAACCATGTTGCAGATGGTTCCAATGTTCTGATATGTATTGAGGGCTATTGTATCGATGGGCTTAAACCGAAAGGTACAAGAAGCTTATTTCCTTGCAGAGTTTTTTTGTTTATTAAAATGGAACTTCTGATCAATGTTTTGCATGAATTCACTGGATATTTTTGTCTAACGTCTTTGTTTCTCCGTAGTATCATTCTTCATTATGTCTGCTAATGAAGAGATCTTCAAGAAATTTTCTCAGGAGAGAAAATTGAGCTCAGGCTCTCAAATGGAGGTAAAAACAGAAACATAAGTTGATTTTTTCAATGCACTTTGACTTTGTTTCTCTTGTTCTGAAGTTGTGTTGTTTTCATCAAGACTTTTAATCCTTTCTCATTATGAAATTGTTTATCTTGGATCAGCTGCTGCCTGAGCACTATGCTACTGGTTCTAATCTTCCAAACCTCATTTTCAACGTGACCGATCTAGATGGTTCTGCGGATACAAGTACCTTGATGATGAACAATCGAGTTGTTTCTACACTGTGCATTGAGTATGATGCAAACAGTGGTGCGAGTTCAATCATATATGCCTTTGTCTATGAGTTCAGCAAAATTTCTTTTCTTTATCTTCTTGAGAACGAATGTGTAGTTTCTACACTAGGTCTAAGTGTTGTAATCTCTGTCTTTTATTAAAGTTGTAAGGATCATGTTCAAACCTTCATAGTTCGTGAACGAATGTGTGTTGTTTCTTTCCAGGTTTTCTTCTCGATTATCCTGATTCCCGAGTATGATTATGTGTTCGAGGCAGCAAACGGTTCTTAAGCTTTTGGGTATTCAACCTGAATTTGGAACCACTAGGTCTAAGTGTTGTAATGTCTACTTGTCTTTTATTAAAGTTGTGAGGATCATGTTCAAGCCTCGATTGTTCTTGATTTACAAAATAAAAAGTTTGTAGCAATAAGATCTTCATTGTTTTAATTAGTCCCGGACAAAATATTTGGACCAGAAAAGCTGAAGTGGAACCAATCCAAACTAGGAGGTACCGAACCAGATCTGGCATAAATATTTGAAGGAGTCTTAAATTGTATATATCTGAATACCAATACCAAACCTGTTCCGAATTGAGAACTTGAATGAGTACTTGAAGTATTCAAAATATCTACAAAATATTAGTTATAATAAAATATATAATAACCTAAATATCCAAAATTATAAATATACATTCAAATATATTAGTTATGTTTTGTAAATTTGCGTATTTTTGGATATTTCGGGTTAATATTGATAGTTCGGATACAAATTATCTGATTCGAACTATATTCGTGGTTACTTTTGATAAAATAACCGATTTAAACCATTATTGACGGATATTCGAATAGAATCGGGTCTCAAACAAATTATCCAAACCGACATGAACCCGATTAGAACCAAACCGAACCCAATCCAAAAATTAAAAATATTCGAATGGATCATATATCTCAAACTCGAAAAACTCGATATTCAAAAAATTTGACCCAAATCCGGACGGGTATCTGAACGTCCAAGACTAATTTTAACACATTTTTTGCATTTGTCTTTGTATCTACAAGTGAAAATCTAAAAGCGAAATGCAAAACAAATTATCGGCAATATTAGAAAGCTTTAGACATTAGATATGGAAAACAATGTTATTGAACGTATAAAGAGATGCAAGTAAACAAGACTTGGTGCAGCAAATACCTCACATGGTTATCTGTTTTTCAGGTTGACTTGGACTAAAAGTTTCAGGTTGACTTTGACCTAACCCTCTCGAGAATTTACAGAGTATACAAAGTCTTTGCATACAAACGGGAACAAGACGGTCCACTTGTTTTTGGTAATTTTGTCAAATTTTATTTTATTTTTATTGGTCTAAAGAAATATGGTTATTTTAGGTGAAGAAATTTTATTCCCTTTGTTTGAAAACTTTTCTTTATAAATAAGAGTTTGGTGAAGAGTTGACTCTTCAAGGTCTTCGCAACTTATTTGACACGAATTTGTATTGTGAATATAATAAGTATTTTGTTCCGAATATTAATTGTAAAGTGTAAATTAGGTAAACCGCAAAGAACAAATTAATGCTTAAGTTTTTATTAGGTAATAACAAAAGAATTCCGGTAAAAAGAGTAGGTGAAAATTTAACAAGTTTGAATAATAGATATAAATTTTTTTAAATATATTAATGTATTAATTTTTATAAATGGACAATACCAATAATTATTTTAATTACTAAATTCTAAGTAGAAGAAATTCTAAGTAGAAGAGGATCTTAACACATGTATTTAAAACATTTGAATGGAGCTTCTATTTCACAAGACTCCATTTTTCAAAAAATAATAATTATAGTTATATATGCATTGATATGTCGTAACTTATTATTTTAAAAACAATTTAGGGTATATAGAAAATATTTTGTTAATCAAATACTACTGTAATTCATTTATAAAATATAATTATATGATGAGTATAAAAAATGTTATTATTTCTATTTAGTTTTTTATTATATTATTATTATTGAGATATAATTTTTTATATTGTTATTATACAATTTATTTTAAATAAGACCTCTAATATTTTAGATCCGACTCTAATTTTAAAATAACTAATTACACACTTATATGACATAAATATAATTTCACTTGATAAATAAGATGTTTATATAAAATAATAGTGTGATAAAAGAATCATGTAATATATAACACTTAAAAATAGAAATATCACTTGAGTAAAATCTTATAAAAATTCTATTTGATACATTAGATCTCTACATAGAAAAAAAAACATTCGCAAAAAAAAAGATCATGCGTTACATAGTTTATGTAATTGGCAAGGTCGTCAAAAATGGCTGAAATTTATTGTTGTTCAATGGAGAATATAATTATTCTGTTATTTTGTTAAATATCAACTTGTTCATTAACATAGAGTATAAATACTCTTAATTATATAGTGATTTGGCTAATTTTCCACTCGGTCTCGTGAAGCTTAGCGCAAATCACTTTATTCAAAAGGTTAAATAATCTGGTAATGTCAATTGGCATATGTTATTAGATATTAAAAAATGATTTGAGGGAAATATAATTAACAAAAGATAATTAAATAAGAAAAAATAACAAAGATATGCTATTTGTTCACCTTCTAGAAGAACTTTATGTGGGTGGGTCACAAAGCGGTGGCCGATAACTTAACGGGCACGGTGTTCGACGGCGTCGTATCGTAGACTCTGCCTTTGGTTCATACGAAAGTGCTTTTCCTTTGGAGATTTTCTCCTAATTGTCACTTTATTCAGTTCATTTTCTTCAAAGTCTTTTAGGAAAATAACATTTTTGAAAACTTGTTGTGGCTTTAATAGACAGAGACACAGTTTGCTTGATATATCACTTTTTTACAGTGTTGAAATAGAAATTTAGTATTGATGTAATATTTGTGAATAAATTAGTTTAAGATAAAAAATTATACCATTCCGTTTTTGGTATGAGACTATTCTAATATTTTTTCTTCACGTTTAGGATTAAACATCTAAAACGTGAAGTTTATAAAACTAGACATCTACGAATTGTTTATAATAAAAAAAATTAAAACTTTAGACTATGATACTATATTAATAAGTATGCCTCTAAGTCATATTTAAAAGCTAATTCAAACGTAAAAGATGATCACAATTAACTAATTTTTAATTCTAATGTGGATAATTCTAATAAAATTATATTTTGAGTAAAACTTGAAATATCATAGCATTCAATTTTTAATATGAAACTATTCTAATATCTATTTTTCACGTTTAGGATTGAACATCTGAAATATAAAGTTTATGAAACTGGACATCTATGAAATGTTCATAATCAAAAAATTGAAACTTTAGACTACGATACTATATTAGTAAATATAGTTCTAACTCGTATTTAAAAGCTAATTTCAAGAATAAAAGATTGCCACGACTCACTAACTTTTTAATTTTTAATATAAATAATTCTAATAAAACTATATTTTGAATAAAATTTGAATAAAATTGATTAGTTTGTAATGAGATGGGTAGCAAGATTTACTGGTTTGCAAAAACTTAAATGGAAAAAGATTTGAAAGACAAACAAGATAAATGTTTAGAAAAACATAGAAAATGAATCAAAGTCGGCGTAAAGAAGCTCGTAGGAGGATGATCCACCACAAAAGAGACATGGTCGACTATTATGGTCATATTAATTTTGAAATTATTTAGAAATATTTTTTGACGTTCAAATTAAAAAAAAATTAGACAATTAATTGGAAAATGTGAAATTGGGGAAGAGGGAAACAAATTAGTTCTGAATCGATGATCGTGGTTGTATAGTGATAGTTATATAAACTTTACATTTGATGACATTGTGTAATGTCTTCTTCCGAATTAAATAACAAATTTGCTAATCATTTTCGAATACAAATGTATGGTTCTTTTAAAATACTATAAAATGGAATTAAAAGACCACATGTGAACGCGTTAGCCGTGGAGTATTGCGATACATTTGACTAATCATTTTCTCTAAATGAACGAGTAAACTTTAGTTTTCAAGAAAAAAATTTAAAAGTCTCATAATGATGTGTTGTGTGATTTATTTATTTAAATAACTTTCCAGAAAATCAGAATCTAGATAATGTGTGTGTGAATTTGACGAAGATTTCCAACTAATTTACCTAATCCACAATCAATTTATTAATTAAAAAATGTTTTAACATTTTTTTGAGAAAATCAACGGATACGTCAACGTTTATTTAGTCGTTTTATATCAACTATTACAAAGATTTTTGAGAAATGTATTATATAAAATTCTCTTAATGTATATACTATCTTTCCACTATTAGTACATATCAAATAGTAAAATCAAGAATATTAAATAGTGTGTCAAAATCGTATACACTAATTATTATTTAATCTCAATATATTCTCAAGTAGTTAGAGCGATTTTAATCTTTACAATAACATTTTTCAGATCAACCATTAATAATAATTTAGGAAAACTTTTTTTTTTGCAATACAAAGTGAGCCGCCTTAATGCGGTTGGGGCTTTCACTACAACTCACCAAACGTCCTTACCGATTAAACGCTTAAATTTTTGCAAGTTGTAATATATAATATTATAATATAAACTGGTTTTGAGTATTCTTTTCGACTTTAACTTATTATATCACGTCTTTTTTTTTGATGCAAAATATGTAGGACTGGCTTTAAAAAATTGTTCCAACAAAATATAAGCTTTAACAGAAAAATAAGGATTATTTAAAACAACTATTCATAGCAATCATTTGAAGCTAAAAGGCTTCTTATAATGATGATATATAGGTTGGTCATTTATTTGCAAACATAACCGACGATAACAAAATTGTAGATAAGTTAAGTTCACTCATTGAACATGTATTTCATGTATATTTTATTTAATTATATCATTTTCTCTGTTTCATATTTTCTCTATTATAAACATAAGATGTTTTAAAAAATGTTTGCTGTTTTAAAATATGATATATTTTGATATTTTAAATGTAAAAATATTAAAATTATTTGATTTAAGAAGTTCCAAAAAAAGATTAAAAAATCTTCAATCTCGTTGGCTTCTAAAATTTCAAAAAAATACATGAAACCTTTCGTTTTTCAAATATAAAAAGTAAAAAACAAAATTAAAAATATGCGTTTTTAGTAAATATCCTTTATATTAATAAATAAAAAAGAATGATATAACATTACTTATTTATTTTTATTTTTTATTGAAATTTTATTATGATCAACCGAATATTACATTCAAATATACAGAAGTTTTAGTCCAAAAACAAAAAGATAAAATTAATAGAAATAAAGATTGTTTTGGAACTAAAGTCCAAATAAAAAAAATAAAAACATGATATACTGTTAATTACAATTATATAAAATTATTATATATTTGCAGTTTTGGTACCATTTTTTTTTTGAATTTCGGTTTCTACTATAATCGTCAACCTAAATTACCCTATCATAAAACTATGATAAGAAAAATTTGAATGTTTTTTCTACACTAGATATAATATACTGTTAATTTAAGTTATATAAAAACACTATATATTATTTTGCGAATTTTGGCTCCTACTATAATCATCAACCTAAATCACCCTATTATAATCGTGTGATAAAAGAAACAAAATCCTGAAATTCTGATGAAAAAATTTGATTGTTTTTTCTTACGTCATATCTGGAAAAGAGGAAAGTAAAACCAAAGCCAAAAGAAATTTTAGTCAACAAAGAACAGCTTCCGAGTTGCTTCCGTAGACTTTAAAAGAAGCATCCGCGTTAACATTTCTATAAATATCTTCAAAACCCAAAACTCTCAAAACTCACCAAACCTTCAAAACAGAACACACAAGTCAAGAACAGAAACACAACAATGGAGTGTGCAAAGGTATCTCTGTTTGCAGTTTGGACAATACTCCTTGTCTTAACCGTGAATGGCCAATCAAGTTGTGACACCCACAGGTTCCCCAATAACATTGCTTTCACTCGGTGCTCTCCTCTTCAGGCCCTTGGCTCGTTCCTTCACTGGACATACAACGAGCAAAACGGCACCGTATCAATCGCCTTTCGTCATCCAGGAACCTCTTCTTCCTCTTGGATTGCTTGGGGACTTAACCCAAGTGGTCCACAAATGTTGGGGACACAAGCCCTCGTTGCCTACACCAATTCAAGTGGTCAGTTCCAAGGCTATACCTCACCAGTGACTCAGGTCAGCACACAGCTCGAAGCCGGGAGCCTTAGTTTCCCTGTGAGCCGCATATCCGCGACTTTGGTCGATGGTGAAGCTACTATCTTTGCTACTCTTGAGTTGCCTGCGAATATGATCACTGTAAATCAAGTTTGGCAGATGGGACCTGTCTCTAATGGTGTTCCTCAGGCTCATCAAATGTCAGGAGATAATATGAATTCGATTAGTAGAATCAATTTTCGGTCCGGTCAGTCCTCGGCTAGTGGTGGAGGTTCCGGTGACAGGCTGCGGAAGAGAAATGTAAGTCAAAGTTTCTGTTTAGTTCGCTTTTTTTGTTGTTATTGCACGACTTATTAACAAAGAACCGCATTAGATTAGATTTTGTAAAGACTATACCAATAAAGAAACATTAACATAAAATAGTTTTAGGACACGAAGTTTGTCAAACTAAAATAGTAAAATACTAGAGAAGACTACAATAATAAGTTTTAGTCCTAAATGTATGTACAATTTTGGAAAAAATTATAAAATTACCATATAATTTAGGTTTATGAAAGATTCCTCATTTATGATTTTTGTTTAAATTTAAATAGTTTTTACGAAACATTATATTTTTTCTGAGATATCCTATAAAAGAATTTAACGAAAATTTGTATTTTGTGATATTTGTTTCTGTTCTGATGGTTTTTAAAACAAATTTTGGTGATAATATAATATTTCTGATAATGTTCTAATACAACATATAGTTGTTATATTCAAAAATTAAATTATTTATAGCATTTTTAAAATTTATATTTCACTTTGAGTATATATAATAAATAAATTAAAAATATTTACGAAACTTTAAAATTTGAAGTACTTTTTTTAGTGTTTTTAGTGTTTTAATGGTGATTTTTAAAACAATTCTTGTTAATTTTGTTTTTGTCGGCAAACAATATTTTTTTTGTTAATAATATAATATTTATGAGAATTTTCTAATAAAACATATATATAATAGAATCCAATAAGTGTGACAAGATAAACTTTAGGTTTTAATAAATATTTCTTTTGTCCAAATTATGATAATTGCCGTAATAAGGACAAACATATATTGACGTGTTTATCAACACGGAATCTACTGTAGATAGGAAAATGAAATGATGGCGTATTTTTAGGCCAAGTATTAAATTAGAATATTAATTTATTTCTTCTAAGTTATAAGTCAAATATCAACGACGTATATGTTATATTTTCTTTGAAAAAAAAAAGTGGGCTTCTTGTCACGGTTTCACTTTCACCAAACTCTCCACTTTCCATAATCAAAATTGTTATTTGAACAGTCTTATTTCTACAATTCATAATAATTCAATTACGGGTCCTATTTTATCTCTCTCAAGTAGTTAATGTCATTAAACAAAATTTCTTTTCCTTTTTTCAACAACCATTGATCATTCTGAGCTCATTTATTTGACTAACTTCAAGAAATATAAAATCAATTTTCTAAAAAAGTTAGAACAAAACTTCTACCTTTTGAATTTTAAAATTAATTTTTTATAAAGATTAAAAGATCATTTTTTTTATGAATCTAAAAAAGTTAGAAAATCAATTTTCTATAACATTGAACTAACCAATGTTAAATAATGAATAAAACAGACACATGGAGTACTAAATGCGATTAGTTGGGGAGTGTTAATGCCAATGGGAGCAATGATGGCTCGGTACATGAAAGTCTTCACAGACCCAACATGGTTCTACCTCCACATTGCCTTCCAAGTCTCTGGTTATGTCATTGGTGTAGCCGGTTGGGCAACTGGAATCAAGCTTGGCAACGACTCACCAGGAACATCATACTCAACACATCGTAATCTTGGAATCGCACTCTTCACGTTCGCTACACTTCAAGTATTTGCTCTGCTTCTGAGGCCAAAGCCAGACAACAAATATCGGATCTACTGGAACGTGTACCATCACGCCGTGGGATACACAACCATTATCCTCTCCATTATCAACATATTTAAAGGGTTTGATATTTTGGACCCGGCTGATAAATGGCGATGGGCTTATATTGGAATCCTAATCTTTCTTGGTGCTTGTGTTGTGATTCTTGAACCACTTACTTGGTTTATCGTTCTTCGTCGTAAGAGCCGTGGAGGTAACACAGTTGCTGCACCGATTTCGAACAAGTACTCTAATGGCGTCAATGGTACTACTACCACAGGACAGCATCACCAAGACGCTTAGTTTTACTTTTCTATCTATACTTGTTCTTGTTTGTTCTGCTTCTACGCAATTTTGGATTCTTTTTTTTCCATTTGATATTTTGTAGGGTTATGTATGTATGTAAGTATACAATTTTATTCATTGTGTTATATAGGTATATCAATTTACGGTGTTATTAATCATTTATATGTGTGTGTTTTGTTGTTGTTCTCTGCTTCATACATATAGGTACTTGAGTAAAGATTTGAGATTTTAGTACTGAAATGTTATAGCCGAGGTATAAAATTAGATTAACAAATGTTAAAAGATCGAAGTAATAAAATCTAACAACTATATTTTAGAAATAAACTGTTAAAAAGAAATTGTAAAATTAAAATATCAAATAGTTTTAGTTTTATCCAAATTAAGTGTAATATATAGACTAGACTGAGACAATGAGATCTAAAACTTCAGGACAAGGGATCAAATGTATTTTGAAGAAGACATGGGATCAAAAGTTTAATAATAGAGAAGATGGAGAGGAGATTTTCTGGAGAAGATAAGAGAACACATAAAAGAACAGAGAATCCATATAGTGTCTGAAGAATAATTGTCTCTTATCTATTGATATATTTAAATGTGCCAAAAAATAACTAGGAGAAGAAAAATATTTGAACTTTTGAAAAATGTTGACCCGATGACTCGTGTGTGTAGAGCCTTGTGCACATGTGAGACTAAGTGGTAAAATATGAATGGTATCACTTTTTTCTTTTTGTTAATAATTCAATAATATGTATTAAATTGGGTTTGAATAACATTTACAATTGTCTTCATGTCCACCTTCCAATATCTAGTGACTGGTGTCTAGCATTTTTATGACATGTAAACAATATTTATACTATATCATTCGTTTTTTTTATTTAGGATCTTCATTTGTGTGTTAAGCCATACTTTCTACAGTTATATATAACTGTTCTGATACCAAATGAAAAACCAAAAGATAGATGAAACACAAGACTTAGAAAAATCTTATGCACCAATCTTATCGTCATTAAAATGTTCTTACGACACTTTGAATGGGTTTTGCACACAACCTATGATAATTTCTTAACTTGTAACTTTACGATTTTTAACCTAAGTAAAGTGTTGATATTCTTTAAAACAAGTACTCTCTTACAATAGAAAAACATCCTTAATCTAAATTTTTCTTTATGAACAGTTGAAACTAGAAGCACACATTTTCCTTGTGTATATCCATCTTTTCTTTGTCGTCAACATATTTTATTAAGTAGTCCAATGGGATTACAAAATTACTTTGAAAAGCCATTACAACCCAATTTTAAAGCCCAATTTTTATCCACTGTTATATATAACAATTTATAGAAATCTAACATGTGCCTACCACGTATAACCTTAGGGTTACAACCTAAAACAATGCCGCTGACCACCACCTCCGCCACACATCGCCATTGCTTGAACTAGCTGTTTTTAAACTGCCATCAAAGAGATTGACCTTTGCACTTTCGAAAATCATCAAATCTCCTTAAAGGAATAGGTCCAAGCATGACTGGTCAAGATACTCGCTCGCCACTATGTGATTCGCCGTTGACCGTCACTAAAACATGGCCACATCGACCACAAACTTGGCTTAAGGCCTTTCGAAATACCCGGCCCGAAAATATTTTGAAAATTGTTGAAAATTCTAAATAAATATCAAACCAACTTTTTCGTCAAGTAATATGACGATATAAAGAAATATCGAAAGTTTTTTAATGAAATCTGAGACCAAATACTGTATTGCCCAAAAGAACAATCACACGGAATACCCACAATTTCATAATACCGATTGCCGATCATTTTTATAGTCTAGCGCTTTAGTTTGAACAACAAATATTTATTTGCATCACAAAGAAGAAATGAGTAAAATTTGCACAGTGAAGACGCTCAAAACCACCTGTATGCAAACACAATATATCGTATAATTTTATCAAATTATATATTCCATATTAGCCCATTTCCCATTCTTAGACCTAATTATTTTTTCTTTACTTAGCCATTTTTATATTACTTAATCATTTCAACACATTTTTGATCCGAAGATCGCTTAAGGTCCGAAGATCCCATATGATGAAAAGCCACTCCACCTCGAAGGTCCCTCACAATCCAAAGCTAACATATGGCCCAAAGCCACTCCACCTCAAAGATCACTCACGGCCTGAAGCCACTCAACCGGAAATGTCTCTCACAGCCTGAAGCCACTCAACCCCAAATGTCCCTCACGGCCCAAACCAACACATGGCCCAAAGCCACACGACCCTGAAGGTCCCTTGTGGCCTGAAGCCAACATACGGTGGGAAGCCACTGGACCTCGAAGGTCTCTCACGTCCAAATCCAACATACAATCCAAATATCCCTGACAACCTGAAGCTACACGACCCCAAAGATCCATCACGGCTTGAAGCCAACATAAGAAAAAACATTGGTACTTTCCTTATTTAATTCCATAACTCATTTTCTCTTACCGTTTTCAACCTATCATGCTATTGTTACTCAAGATCAAATCACAATTTTTCTCACAAACATCTCAACCTAAACATGCCATCATCATACACAATTTTTCATGCTAGACCCTAAAAACATGAAGAACGTTCTTCGTTCCCTGTAGAATTACCTTCAAAAAGTGAAGAAAGAAATTTTCATAAACATCTTAACTAGTCAAAGTATCAAAATATAGATCCAAGGAATATTCAAAAATACGATGTTGCCATAAATCACGTTCTCACCTCGGTCGATCTAAAAAGATAGACGACTCTAAAAATGATGCGACCCAAGTCTACTAGACCAAGGTCTAACCCAAAATCTTCACTCCAAGGTGGTAAGGATAATCCTTTGGCAAGGATTGGAATGTGTAGAACCAATATTGGGAGCGGTCCAACACCTGTTCTATCTTCACTAAAACGTTCCAAAGCTTGAAAGACGGTGGAACCTCCGGTTGAACAAGCAGGCAACACCAGCAATAGGCTTGATCCTATTGCCTGTAATTGTCTTACACCGCTTAGCCACTCTTTTGATCGATAGAATGGCCGCACAAGAGGGATGAAATCTCTTGATATACCGAAAGATCTTTGAGTCATACAAAGATCAAAAGTTCACAAGGATCAAAAAGAAAGGTTTCGAAGAAACAAAGTAATTTTATTGATAATGGTCTATCTCAAAATGAAACAAGAACCAAGTACTTATAGAGTTTTTCAAAAAAGAGGGAAAACGAAAAGGTAGACGTTTTTGAAATAAAGACTAGAATTAAAAGATAGATTTAAGGCATTGGTCGGACTCTCTGCCTCCTGGTGCAGTTTCTTGGTTCCTTTAGGGCTGTCTTGGGCCGAATCTTGAAGTCTTAGGCTGAGCCAAACATTTCCAAAAGATTTAAGGCCTTAGACACTTCACTCTCTTCGCGGCCCATGAGTTTTGGTTCGGACCAAATTTCTTTAAGTGTCAAGCCTACCGTCTCCTTGATCTTCTTAGCTCTAGAATGCGTCATTGGACCAACTTGGTCTTGTAGATCTTGCATTGATCCAAGATTGGTCGTGGCCGGCCGATCGGTTCCGGTTTGGTCGAGATGTGTGACTTCTGAACCATCTTCCGAATTCGTCTGATCCAAGAGTGTTTTGGCACAATCAGATTCTTCTCCATGGTCCTTTGGTCGAGGGAAATGATCTCCATTCTCCTTTTGATCGTCGGGATCTTCGAGTTCCAAGTGAGATCCCAAGTAAGGCTCGTCCGGCACGTCCAGGTCGCTTGGTTCCATGGGGCCGATCAGTCCTTGGCCGGTCATGCTCATATCAAAACAATTCTAGCGTTTTCCGGGGTGAATTCATGCCATCCTCTTTATCCGTTCCTCCCTTTCTCCCTTTCCTCCAAACACTTTGTTTTTGCTCTGATTTTTTCTTTTTCTGAGTTGTCTTAAAATGAGAGCTCAAAGGATCCTTATATAGGATTTCCTAAGCTTTCTCACTAAGTCGGGCACTTATTGCCATTTCCTTACTTAGGTTGATCCTATTGTTCCCATTAAATCCTGACTCATTGTCTGCAAGACATTATGTATCTGAATTGATCCCATCTTGGCCATTAAGTCGTATCAGTGGATTTCTCCAAAATTTAAAAATTATATAATTATACAACATACGATTGGTGCTAACTCAAAATCCACTGATGCTGCAGATTTTTTTTATAGATTTATTTGAAGATTATGTAGATTTGTATATGGTAGATTTATTTTTAGTGATAAGGTAGAATGTTTTTATTACCATTTTGTACTTAGTGTAGATTTGTTCATAGTGGTAAACTTGTTTGTGGTGTAATGGTAGGTTTGTTTCAAATACTAAGTTATGTGGGTGTAAAGTTAATTTTTTCGTATTATGACAAACTTATTAGTAAATTTATTAGTAAATTTGTTTTAGCCATAATTGTAGAGTAGTTAACTTGTTCACAGTGACATTGTAAATTTGTTTCAACCATAATTGACATGTGACAACTACTATATTGAAGAAACTATGCTTTGATGACAAAATTGATTTACACCATTACAATAAATCAGCTACACCATTATAACAAGTTTATTAAATCATAACTAAAAATTTACAACTACATAATAAATCTACTATAAAATCAACTAAATTCACTATAATATATTGCTGTTGGAGATATTATCTCTGACAACCACATGAGGCATCACACTAATGTTTCCAAAACTCGGATGTGGAAAACCGGGGATGTTGAGAGGACTATCAAATCCAGTAAAATAGGAAGACGATAAAGGAGATCGAAGAACTCGTTGAAGGATGTCGGAGAAATTTTTGGAGCAAACTGTGGTTAAGAAGCTCTTGAGTCCAACGATGGCATTGTATCAATGCTTGTATATTATCTGAAGCGATATTTCTTTTGTCATGAATGTTGCAGTAAGAGGGATCCTCTTGAAATTAGTTGGGTTTTCGGGGGAATCAAGGCACTAGAATCACAAAACAGCTTCGTCAGCAAGAGCCTCAATGACTGGATCGGTAAGTTGCACAATGACTGAAAAGATATGTTCAAAGCCAAAATCTTCAAGCCAAAGCCATGTAGCCATAACTAGAAGTGACTCAGCTGGAGGTCGTGAGAATTTGAAAACCAATTTAGAGAATATAGCTCTATCTTGGGCATAGAATGTGTGTAGTTTTTCTAGGATGGAGGTCGTCATGATTAGTTTTGGATATGGAGAAACTGTAAAGAAGAGAAAAACGAAGTGATTGTGAAAAGTTTGGAATTATTGGCATATAAAATTTTAATTATCTGCTTTATTTGTTTTAAACACATATGAGGCTCACATTTTTTTTTAAAGATTACTTAAGATAATAATTTTTAAACCACAGATTAGAGATGTTATAATAATTTTTATGTAAAGGTTACAAAAAAAGACATGTTGGACATCTAATCTTTTTTCTTAATAGAGGAGATCAATATGATTTTGACATGTTCTGATATTCATTGTATATATTGCAATGTCTTTGTATTTGGACATATTACAAATTATACTAATCATATATTCCACTAATTTGTTTTCTTTGTATTTCATTGGATAAGTATGCAATATCACACATCACACATGCAAATATAATTTTAAATATTTATCAAGTATAAAATGATGATTTATGCAAGAATTGTTTTTTAAATCATATTATTTTTAATTTATCAAATATTAACCCAGGTTTCGGCTAAGGCTTCGGTCTATGAATAATAATATCTAATATATAATCGAATATAATATAGACGCTTTGTTGTGATTTCGGGTTTAAGTTTTAATCAAATCAATTATAAATTTTAATTCATTGTAGGTTTTAGTTTTTTTTTTCATTTTTTGTTTTGAATTTCGATTTGGTTTTTGATTATATTTTCAAAAGTTTTTTTTTAGATGCAGATATAAATTTGGTTCCATATTCAAATCAATTATTTTAGTTTATATTGTTTTGTGAATTGAGTAGTCCTATTAGTTTATATACCCATGATTTGCGGTTTGGTTCTGGTTATTACCCGAGAACCAATAGGTACCAAACATACCTAGAATTTGTGATCATTACACTTATTAGTGTCATCACGCTTGTCAGTCCTGTCTGTTAAACTCCCCAAGTGCGTTGTCGATTTTAAGGTTTAGTAACCCTAAAATTATACAAAATCGAATCCAAAAACTGGAAATCGAAATCGACGAAACTCATTGCCTCCTCCGTCAGAGACGTCCCAAAATTGATCACTAGTAATCTTCATTGTCCTTCTTATTCACTGAATATTACCTATTATTTAGGGTCTGCTTGCATCGACTTGTCGTTCTTTTTTTTGTTATTCTGATTCGATTTTCGTTGTTAGCCGTTTATCAGCTATGATAAGCTTGGATATCTTTTTTTTATATCTCATTATACTCTTCATTCACCTTCTTATTCGCTCAATTTACCTATATATTTGGGGTATGTGTGAGTGTCTGCTTGCATCGATTCATTGCTTGTCTTTTTGTTCTTTTGATTCGGTTTCCGCTGTTAGTCAAGCTTGGGTCTCTTTGTATCATTGTAACTTTTTAACCTCTGTATATATGTCTCTTTCACTCTCTGATTGTTTTCACATCTTATTACGTATGTGAGTGTTGTCTTTCATGCAGATGGCATCATGTAAGCATCCCAATAACAGAGATATCCCACGGGGTGATGATGGATTTGATTGTTCAGTTGATGATGTTGTAACACCAATTCGTAGAAATAAAAGCAAGAGGAAAGAAACAAAAAGAGAGAGTGTTTTAAATAAAAAAGACAAGATCTTGGGTTTGGGAACACTTCAGCAGTCAAAAAGATGATTGCTACAAAGCTAATTGTCCTTATTGTGGAAAATAGATGGTCTGTCCAACCAAGTCTAGCACATCCAACTTAAAGAAACATATAACGGTCTCCTGCAAGGCATTCAACATATGGAAATCTGCTAATAGCTTCAAAGATCAAATTGTTGTAACTCCTGATGGTGATGGTGATGGTGATGGTGATGGTGGTAGTCTAAGATTGTGTAAGGTCTCTGAAGTTGTGGTTAGGGAAACTTCTAATATGATGTTGGTGTTAGACGAGTTACATTTAGCTTTTATAAAGAGCTTAGCTTGTAGACATTTCTGCGATAATATTCACCTGCATAAGCTTCATCCTAAGAGAACAGCCACAAAATATATTTTGGAGATATATGTGAAAATGAAAGCGGCCATGAAGAAGATTCTTGGGTAGAATAAGCAAAGGCTTTCATTGACAATGGATATATGGGTTGCTTTCCATAATGGATCTAGTTATATGGTAATAACATCTCATATTCTTGATGCTTGGTTGCAGCTTTAGGAAGCTTATCATAGGAGTCAAGAACATCTACAATCATAAAGGTGGAACAATTTGTAAGGTTCTTGTTGACTGTTTAGCTGAGTGGGACATCAAGAGAATCTTCTGTATTATCGTAGAGATTGCCACAGCTAACAGTTCAGCCATGAAGAGATTCAAGAACCATGGAGATGATGATTCGCTCTAAAAGGTGAGTTTCTGCATTTAAGGTTTGCTACACACATAATTAAATTGATTGTGAAGGATGGTTTGCAGGAGATATACAACAATGTGACTGCTCTTCGTAATGGCATTCACTTTGTTAGGTCTTCAACTCCAACGTCAACTCTTTTGAGCTTTGTGTGGAACCATGAAGGATTCAAAGAGGAAGTCTGCCTTTTAGATGTGAAGACCAGATGGAATTCCATTTACCTCATGCTATGACAAGCTTTGAAGTTCAGATTAGCGTTTGACAAGATAGAGCCTGAAGATAAGTTGTATAATGACTACTTCAGTAAAACTGTAGAGGGAAAAAAAAGGATTGGAAAACCAACTAAAGGTAATTGGGAGACCATTGATAGGTTAGTCCAATTACTTATCATATTTTACAAAGCCACTTTGGTTCTTTCAGTTTCAACTTATGTTTGCTCTCATAAACTCTACCATCTAGTCATTACTACAAAAATTATTATTGCATTAAGTACTAGTCCTGCTCCTGGTACATCTTTACGGACAAAAACCTTATCAATGTTAAGAAAATTAGAGAAGTACTAGAATTCATTTGGGGAAGAGGTTGAGATGAATAGGTCAGTGATAGTAGCATGTGTTTTTGACCGAACAAAGAAAATGAAGTTTGCTCATAAATGTGTAGATAAACTTCATGGTAAAGATGGTGTTGAGGCGGTTCAGCTTTATGATTCGCTATTGTATATTTTGAGGAATTTATGAGTATGAATGTGTAGTGAACAAAAGTAGTAGTGGTGAATCGGTTGCATCTTCTCAGTCACATGGAGTATCTCCTCAGTCCCAAGAACAATTTTGAGATTAAGTTTTACAGAGAACAGTTCTTGGTAATGCTTTTGCATATGAAAATATGAAAGATATCTACAACAAGCTTGTTCAAGAAACAACTTTTCAAGAGAAAGTTAATGAGTTGGATTTATACTAGAAACAGAGTGTGGAGAATTCAAATCTTCCAGATGGTTCAGAGTATGATGTTCTTCCAAAGTTCCTAGTTATATCCTTAGTAGTTAAAGATAAACTTGCAATGCCAGTTTCTTTAGTAGCATCCGAATCTGCCGTTAGCACTAGTAATAAAATTTTACACCCATCTAGGAGCTGACGCGCCCGAGTCTACTAGACCAAGGTCTGACCAAAAATCTCACTCCAAGGTGGTAAGGATAATCCTTTGGCAAGGATTGGACCCTATAGAACCAATATTGGGAGCGGCCAGACACCTGTTCTATCTTCACTAAAATGTTCCAAAGCTTGAAAGACGGTGGAACCTCTGGTTGAATAAGCAGGCAGCACCAACAATAGCCTTGATCCTATTGCCTGTAACTGTCTTACACCGCTTAACCTCTCCTTTGGTTGGTGGAATGGCCTCACAAGAGGGATGAAATCTCTTGATATACCGAGATCTTTGAATCACACAAAGATCAAAAGTTCATAAGGAACAAAAAGAGAGAGTTTCGAAGAAACTAAGTATTTTATTGATAAAAGTGTTGTCTCAAAATGAAACTAAACAAGAGTTTAAATACTTGCGAAAACTAAAGGAAAAATGAAAAGGTAGCCGTTTCAAATTTAAATGCAAGAAATTAAAGATTGTTTAAGGAGCTCAATCGTGGATCTCTTGGCCTCCCTGTACTGTTTCTTGGCTCTTTAGTCGTGATCTTGGGCCAACTCTTGAGCTCTCAGGCCGAATCAAACACTTCCAAAAGAATTAAGTGACATGTCTATAATTTGCATGACTTAAGCATTCATATGTCACAATTTTAGCATTGTTTCATCCCTTGTTCATACCATTTTTAGTTCTTTTCATCCATTTTGCATACTTAGTGTTGTTTGCATTAGCATTGCATACAATCTTGCATTTGGAGATGTTATTAGGTGTTTCTTGGACGTTTTGGGAACTATACTGGACAAGGACTCAATTGCTAGAACCAGACGAAGAGGGGAGTCAAGAAAAGAAGAAGGAGAGGGAGTTCTACCTGACAAGACCACTTGGCTCGACCACCACCCAGAGCTAGAGTCAAAGGAGCAGCATTGAACCTAGCTCGACCAAGCAGCTTGATCACTACCTCGAGCTGGAGCTAAAGGAGTCACCTTTGCGCCAGCTAGACCAAGGGGCTCGATCACTGCCTCGGGCCAGAAGGACCTTTTTTGAAATTTTATATTTTTCTTTCTAGGGTTTTTATCCAATCCTATAAATAGTCACCCTTGGTCATTATCCAATGTGTGTCGATTTTATTAGGGTTTTTTTTAGTTTCAAAGAATTTTTAGCAACTTTGTAATTTTCTTTTGATCTATTGAGTTTTTGGACTTGGTTATTTGATCATATCTGTTCTTCTCATCCTGATCTATCTGTTCATGCCATTTTTATTGATTTCTGGATTTATGTTCATAATGATGACTAGTGAGTAATCATTAGGGTTTTTGAGGATGGGATAAATTGGTGAGGAAACTTAATCTCCTTAGGTGTTTAAGCTTAGATTCTTATAGATCCCTTTTTGATTAGTATTTTTTATGCATGTTTCTCTCTGATCAATTGAAACCTGATCTTAGATATTTCCACACCCAGAAGGTGTTGATGAAGTGTCTGAACCAACTAATTCAAGAGATTTGCACATTATAGCCTAAGAAATTACATGTTTAGAGTGCTTATTGACTTTAATAGACTGAATCTTAGTGCATGCTCTGTTATGTTTCGCTAAGGGATTACGTCAGGAAGTAGCTTGGCTTGAGGGCGTCTGTCACGGAAGTGGATTTGTCTGCTTTTGTTAAATACCTAGTGTTGATTAAGGAGAGTCACTGGTCGATTACCCCATCCTTAGGAGCTTTCTTTCTCTGAGTTTATTTATCACTTCTGCTTGCTTTTTATTTCTATCACTTAGGTTGTTAGATTCTAAAACTAAACTTCCTGGCTTTGCTTAATTAGCTCTGACCACATCGTGATTGCTAGCATCTCACCCATTTGGATTGATAACCTATTGTACTGTAATGACAATGATAGTGCATAGGATAATTGATTAGTAAAACCGAAAAAACCTACTATCAATTTGGCGCCGTTGCCAATTGGGTGACCTTTTGTTACATTTAGGATTTCAGATCTCTTAATATCAAGTTCTTTTCAAACAAAATCGGTTACTGGCTGTCGTTTCTTCTTGTCTGTGTTTGTTTCAGGCACACCTTGACTCTATTTGCTAGCACGAGCACTCACTTAGAGTCAAGCCGATTCCACTTGCATGCAAACCAGATCAAAAGGAAACCATAATCTCATTCGCTACATTGACAACATTAACCGTCTACCACACGAACTGAGAGAGCAAAGCAACAATATCAGAACCGATCAACCAGATCCAGTGGAAATGGAAAACCCACAGAATGAACGGGAACATGTTGCACCAGGGCCTCAGCAGAGGGTTCCAAGACACATTGGTGCAGGAGACACCCCCATAACTCATACTCAGAGGCAAGGGATTGTACCTCCTCCCATTCAAAACAACAACTTCGAAATCAAGAGTGCGATGATCTCTATGGTACAGAGCAACAAATTTCATGGATTGCCTATGGAAGACCCACTCGATCATCTGGACGAGTTTGACAGGCTCTGCAGCCTTACCAAGATCAATGGGGTCAGTGAAGATGGTTTCAAGCTGAGACTCTTTCCATTTTTTTTGGGTGATAGAGCCCATCAATGGGAGAAGAACATACATCATGGCATAATCACTTCCTGGGATGACTATAAGAAAGCTTTCCTTGCTAAGTTCTTCTCCAACTCACGCACCGCCAGACTCTGCAATGAGATATCCAGCTTTTCCCAGAAGAATGGTGAAACCTTCTAAGAAGCCTGGGAGAGATTCAAGAGCTACATTTCACAGTGTCCTCATCATGGATTCAGCAATGAATCACTTCTCAGCACTCTTTATAGAGGTGTTCTCGCTAAGATAAGGATGCTTCTTGATACTGCCAGTAACAGGAATTTCATCAACAAGGACGTTGATGATAGTTGGGAACTCGTGGAGAACCTTGCTCAGTCAGATGAAAATTACAATGAGGATTATGACCGGCATGTCAGGAGAAGTGCTGATTCTGAAGAAAGACATAAAAAGGAACTCAAGTCTATGAACGACAAGCTAGATAGGCTCCTTCTCGCTCAGCAGAAGCAGAATCACTTTGTCAGTGAGGATAAGCAGTATCAGGTTCAGGATGAGGAGAGTGATATATTGGAAGAGATAAGCTACATTCAGAACCAGGGAAGCTACAACAACGGTTTCTTCAACTACAAGAACGACCCAAACTTGTCTTACAGAAGCACTAACGTGGCAAACCCATATGATCAGGTATACCATCATTTTCAGAACCATCATTTTCTTCCATACAATCGGAATCAAGGATTTGTTCCTAAGGAGCAATTCCTAGGTGGTTATCAGCAAAGCCATTGATAGACGCACCACAAGGATTTTCACCTCAAAAGCACAAGTCTCTAATATCCCAGATCCAGACATGAAGAGTATGCTACAGCAGCTAATCCAAGGTCAAGCAACTGGCGTTATGGAGCTATCCAAGCGGCTTGCCGAAATGAATAACAAGTTGGACAACACATACTATGACCTCACTGCCAAAATAGAGGCCTTAAATTCCAAGGTGCAATACATTGAGAACCAGAGAGCTTCAACATCAGCTGCAAAGCCTACATGACAACTCCCAGAAAAAGCTATTCAAAATCCAAAGGAGTATGCCCATGTCCATGCTATCACATTGAGGAGTGGTAGAGAACTGCCTAACAGAGCTACCACCTGTTTAGTCACTGAGGACAGTGAAACTCAGGATGGGGAGGATGTGATTTTAGATGAAATTCAAGCCGAACACTGCGCACAGGGAGACAAGCACGACCAGCTGACTCGAGGTACTGATAGAGTCAAGCCTACAACTGTTAAAAAACCATTTGCTTCCAAGAAAGAGCCAACACTCTTTGTTCACCCTCCGTACAAACCACCACTCCCATTCCCAGGAAGATTCAAGCAGGAGCTAGTGGAGAAATATCAAGCCATGTATGACAAGCAGATGAAGGAAATTGAGGTCATGAGGCCTCTGATAGACGCTTTCATGCTGATACCTCCACATCAAAAATTCTTAAAGGATGCTGTGCTGGAAAGAATTAGAGAAGTTCAAGGGATGGTAGTTCCGAGCGATGAGTGCAGTGCCATCAGTCAGCACAAGACTGCACCAGAGAAGCTTTGGGGATCTCTACCATGCTCTATTGGTCCATTAGCCTTCAGCAACTGCCTATGCGACCTTGGAGCAGCTGTAAGCCTCATGCCACTCTCTGTAGCTAAGAGGCTGGGATTAAAGAAATACAAGCCTAACAAGATCTCGTTGGTCTTGGCTGACAGGTCCATTAGACTTCCTCATGGTCTATTGGAAAACTTACCTCTCAAGATTGGGCATATCGAAGTACTTACAAATTTTGTGGTGCTGGAAATGGATGAAGAGCCAAGAGACCTCCTTGATTCTAGGAAGACCTTTCTTAGCTATAGCTGGAGCAGTGATAGATGTCATGAACGGAAAGATTGATCTTAACATGGAAAAGAGCCTCAAAATGAAATTTGACATCAAGGACACTATGGAGAAGCCAACGATAGGAGGACAGATCTTTGCGATTAACGAAATGGATCAGTTGGCTGATGAGTTGCAGGAGGAGTTTGCTGTGGAAGACCATTTTCAAATTACTTTAACCAAGAGTGGGGAGTTGGGTATCTCCACGGTGAAACCTTGGGATATGAGAAGCTGCTGGATTCACACGAGGCAGTAGTGGGTCCAGAATACTTTGAGGATCTGATCGGGTCAAGGGCAGAGCTTTTGACAGCAAATAGGACAAGATCATAACAGACTCGACAGGCAGGCTCGATGACTACCTCGAGTCAAGCCTCAGCTCCCAAGGAATGCACAATCTTGACGTCTAAGCTCGACTTGCACATAGAACCAAGGAATACCGCATCAGATGAGTGCTCAGAACTCAAGGCGCCTAAATTACATCTCTACAAGTTCTCACACCCAGAGGTCAGAGAAACCAAGCTGGCACTCCCTGCTGTTAGGAAAGCTCATAAACACATCAGTCTGCACAAACGGTGGTGCAAATGGAAAGTCAAGGCTATGAGATCGCTGAAGGAAATGGTCAAGGAGATGAAGGGTCAAATAAGAGAGCTCCAAGAAAAAGCTAGTAGTGCCATCACTCTGGTCAGCAAGGAAGGAGCTGAGTTCATGGTGAACGAACATAGTCTAAAACGATATTTGCTCTATCAATCATACCAGAGGGGACCTTAGTTCCTCCCTCTGAACCCTCCCAAGCTTAAAAAGAGTGAGAAGTGAAGCTCAGAGACTTAAAACAAGCTCACTTGGGAGGAAATCACATGTCTATCCTTGTACATAAAACTTTTAGTTTTTTTGGCGTTTTTAATCTTTTTTCTAGTGTTTGTGTTGATCAGGTCGCAAGAAAGGAGTTCGAGGCAAGGGTAATCAAGATACAACGAAGTGAAACCGAAAAAGCCCTGACTCGACATCCAAGCTCGACGAGCTGGTCGAGCCAGAATCAGGAAATGGGAAATTGCTTGACGTGATGAGTCAACTCGATCAACACCTCTCGCCAGAGCCCGTCGCCATAGAAACCGCCTCCTTCTCCCAATTCTGAGGTAACATCTCCACTACTTCATTGTATATATCATTGCATATTTGTTATCTATTTCTGTTGTTTCTTGAATCTTCTTTCAAATTTTTATGACACAAGGGACCGTGTCATTTAAGTTTGGGGGAGGGTTTAAAATGTGTCTAATCAAGTTTTCTGTGAGTCTTATTTTTATTATTGCATATTTGAGTCTGCATATCATCTAAGGCATAGAAAAACAAAAAAAATTGAATTTTTTTGAAAATTATCCTAAAAAACAGAGTGTACATGTAGTTGCATTTCCATTTTAGGATTGATTCTAGTTGCATTTCATTTAGGACTGGTGCATTTGCATAGGGGACTAGGATGATCATGACTTTGTGAACATGCTGATAGACTTGATAGCCTCAATGTCCACGTTTTTAGTTCTCTGATGCATAATCAAGTGAGTTTGAAGTAAGATAACACCATGCTATGAATGCATAATTTGACATTCTGGTCTTGATTGAAGCATGCTGTGATTTGACACATTTCCCTATTAGTTGAAGCATGCTGGGTATGAGATTAGTTGTGCTGAAAAGAGAAGATTTTGGAAAAGAGTTGAAAGAAAGAAAAGGGTAAGAGTTCTTAGGAGAGGAAAAAGAGAAATAATGTACTGATCTAGTAAAGGATTTAAGGATATTAAAAAAGAGAATGATAGGTTCTGTGCAAAAGAGTAAAAGAAAGGCAAAAACCCTAGATATGTCTTATGAAGAAGAAGAAAAGGGAGCCATAATTTGTTAGAGAAAAACCTAATCCGCTAGATATCATCAAGTTAGTGAAAACCATTCCTTAGAATGAAAACGAAAAATAAGGAAAGTTTAAGAAGTGATCAAGGCAAACGAGTGCCTCAGGAAGAAAATGGTAGAATTAGGATCATCTCTCTGGGTTGAGAAATAGGAGGATGAAGTCACCACTGTTTCTCTGGGTAGATGAGATTTTATCCTTGTATGCATAGGTTGGTTCTTACCCTTAGCAGTCTTCTAAAGCTTATTCCTTTCTTGAGAGATCCCTGATGTGAAATTGATAAACCAGATGAGAAGAAACTATTTTTGTCTCTTAACTTTATCATTAGCCAAATGAGTTCATTGAATATGCAAAGCTTGATTCATGGTTTCTGCTTGATGCATGTTTTGGTTCTGAGTCCCCTCCTTCAAACATCTTCTCCATCTTGGTCTTGTTTATTTGCTTGAGGGCAAAATTTAAGCATTCATTTGTCACCATTTTCGCATTGTTTCATCCCTTGTTCATACAATTTTTAGTTCTTTTCATCCATTTTGCATACTTAGTGTTGTCTGCATTAGCATTGCATACATTCTTTCATTTGGAGATGTTATTAGATGTTTCTTGGACGTTTTGGGAACTATACTGGAAAAGGACTCAATTTCTAGAACCAAACGAAGAGGAGAGTCAAGAAGAGAAGAATGAAAGGGAGTTATACGTGACGAGACCACTTGGCTCGACCACCACCCAGAGCTAGAGTCAAAGGAGCAGCCTTGAACCTAGCTCGACCAAGCAGCTCGATCACTACCTCGAGCTGGAGCTAAAGGAGTCACCTTTGCACCAGCTCGACCAAACAGCTCGATCACCACCTCGAGCCAGATGGACCTTTTTTGAAATCTTATATTTTTATTTCTAGAGTTTTTATCCAATCCTATAAATAATCACCCTTGGTCATTATCCAAGGTGTGTCAATTTTATTAGGGTTTTTTCTAGTTTCAAAGACTTGTTAGCAACTTTGTAATTTTCTTTTGATCTATTGAGTTTTTGGACTTGGTTATTTGATCATATATGTTCTTCTCATCCTGATATATCTGTTCATGCCATTTTTATTTATTTCTGGATTTAAATTCATAATGATGACAAGTGAGTAGTCATTAGGGTTCTTGAGGATGGGATAGATTGGTGAGGAAACTTAATCTCCTTAGGTGTTTAAGCTTAGATTCTTATAGATCCCTTTTTGATTAGTGTTTTTAATGCATGTTTCTCTCTGATCAATTGAAACCTGATCTTAGATATTTCCACACCCAGAAGGTGTTGATGAAGTGTCTGAACCAACTAATTCAAGAGATTTGCACATTCTAGCCTAAGGAATTAGATGTTTGACGTGCTTATTGACTTTAATAGACTGAATCTTAGTGCCTGCTTTGTTATGTTTCGCTAAGGATTAGGTCAGGAAGTAGCTTGGCTTGAGGGCGTCTGTCACGGAAGTGGAGTTGTCTGGTTTTGATGTCTATTGTCTAGGGATTAGCTCTGATTGAGTTTTTTAAACACCTAGGATTGTTTAAGGAGAGTCACTAGTCGATTACCCCATCCTTAGAAGCTTTCTTTCTCTTAGTTTATTTATCACTTCTGCTTGCTTTTTATTTCTATCACCTATGTTGTTAGATTCTAAAACTAAACTGTCTGGCTTGACTTAGTTAGCTCTGATCACATCCTGATTGCTAGCATCCCACCCATTTGGATTGATAACCTATTGTACTGCAATGACAATGATAGTGCATAGGATAACTGTTTAGTAGTGAACACCGAAAAAACCTACTATCACTAAGGCCAAATCCTCCTCATTTCGGCCCATGCATTTTGGTGCGGACCAAAGTTCTCTAAGTGTCAAGCCCACCATCTCCTTCATCTTCTTGACTCTAGAACGCGTCATTGGGCCGACTTGGTCTTGCAGATTTTTCACTGGTCCAAGCTTGGTCGTAGTCGGCCGGTTGGTTCCGGTTTGGTCGAGATGTGTGACTTCTGAACCATCTTCCGAATTTGTCTGATCCAAAGGAGTTTTGGCACGATCAGATTCTTCTCCATAGTCCTTTGGTCGAGGAAAATGGTCTCCATTCTCCTTTTGATCGTCGGGATCTTCGAGTTCCAAGTGAGGTTCCAACTTAGACTCGGGGTCGCTTGGTTCGTCTTGGCCGGTCAGTCCTTGGCCGGTCATGCTTATATCAGGAGCTGTTTGACGCACTACATGGTTGAAGTCTTGGTGCGCACCGAGCAATAGATGAAATGTGAACTTAAAGTGAATGAAAGAGGAGTGACTAGAAAAGAACAAATGCTTGCCGAGGTAGAATTGCAAGATGATTTATGGGAGGTAATTTATACCCTTATCTTATTTCATTTTTCTATTTCTGCTTTGTACTATTGATTCGAAACTTATTATATTTCGTTTCATAATTCATTTTTCGAGTTTGGACATGAATTCAACATACAAAGACTTTGAGAGTTGAGAGAATGCCTAGCAAAAGACAACGCTCCATGCATCATCTTCATGTGTTCTCTGTGTTTATATCTCTGGTTTAGTTTTTTTGAACTTTTATTTGTCGACTTCATCTTTTTTGGAGCTTTGGATGTCAAATTTGGAGTTTTGTAATATTTTATTTCGGTTCTTTTTGTTTAATTTTGATTATTTTGCAAAATTTCAGGTGAAAATTCTCTTTTTCCGTTAAATGAAGCCAAAAATAACTGAACCAAATGATATCCGAAATTTTTGGGTATTTAACAAGTATAAATTTTTTGAACCAAACCGACCTGATACTAGTTAGAACCGATCAAAAAACCGAACCAAAACTGGTTAGAACCAATCTAAAACCAAACCGAAACTCTATAAATACTTATATACGTCTAAAACTTCTCTACTCAAAAAACCCAGATCCGTACTCTGACCCGAATCTGAGTCGAATACCTGAACGTCCAGGTCTAGAATTGAGATTTTATTTTAAACGATGATTTTTTATGAAAACATTTACATACTCATTTCAAAGAACATATACATAATTATTTTTAGTTAATTTAATTGTTGCCAATCGCCTGAAAACATACAAAAACATATAAAATTTCGTTATAGAAAAATACAGATTTGTTTTATCTCTTTCATCAACCAAAGATTAATCTACTATGTCTACGTGTCAAATATATTATTGACATATGATAAGTGTTATTATTTGGACTCTTCATTCACGCGTGGATGTATTCAGCATATTAATACCAAACAAATTTATGTTATTTAAAGAATTATATGATTCAAAGTGAGAGGAAGTGATGTTTGAAATTAGCTATTTCTAGTATTTTACAATATAAAATTATTTGCGCTGCAATTTGTTTTTTTTTCATTATTGTTTTGATATTATGTTTTATAAATAAAAAATTCTTTTAGATTCTAGAGTTTTAATTAATTTTATATTATTTCCGTATAATATGATACTTTTCTTCCAATTGAGTTTCTTGAATAAATATATAATTATCGTTGATTTGTAAAAAACACTGTGAATCAATATATTGATAACTTAAGTGAGTAAAGCGTCAATACACCACACCATCTTCTATCTTTTCGTATTCGTTATTGTCTATTTATTCATTTTTAATAGTTCAAGAATGTTGTCATAATTTGGTTGTTTTTAACCCACTTAATCCTTGTGTTCCATAGCTTTCACTCAATAACACAATCATATGCTGAAATTTTAGCTGGTAAAACAAAATAAAAAAAAAGTTTATGCATGTTTGAGAAACACTTACGGATAAATTTATAAAAATATAACCATGAAAAACGGAGAATCATGTGAATTTTTAAGAAATTCTAGCGAACCTTTTCATTTATAGTTCATATTCAAACAAATGCTAAGCATATATAAATTTACATAATATATTAAGTTTTGATGGTTCATTGCCTCATATTTTTACGTCAACTATTTGCTCCCATATTTTTTTACTTTACTTATTGAAAGTTCCTGTGGGAAATTACACTATTCTTATGTTGCACTGGGACGGAAACATAGACATATCGGCGAATCGGTATAGGAATGAAAAACGACAAAATTAAAAATTTATAAGATACATGTATATGGCAAGTATGTGTTTACAATGATAAGATATATTCAAAATTTTCAAGGCAAAACCATGTGACCATGACTAAAATTGATTCAGCTGGGAGTCGTGAGAATTTGAAAACTAATTTAGAGAATGTAGGTCTATTTTGGGTATGAAATGTGTGTAGATTTCCTAAGGTGGAGGTCATCATCAATAGTTTTGAGATCTGGAAAAACTGTTAAAAAATAAAACGGAGCATTGTGAAAAGTTTGGAATTGTTGGCATATAACATTATCATTATCTACTTTATTCATTTCAAATATATATGAGACTCACATTTTTTTTCAAACATTACTTAAGATAATGAATCTGTGGATTTGATTATATTTCAAACAAAAAAATATTTGATTATCTTATTCTAACCACAAATTAGAGGTGTTATAATAGTTTTTATATAAGGACTACAAAAAAACACATATATTATGTTCTGTCTTTTTACTTTGTTTTTATATTACATGTAGATTTCACTTCTATTTGAAAGAGTTTTTTTTTTAGTGACTCAGCCGGAGGTCGTGAGAATTTGAAAACCAATTTAGAGAATATAGCTCTATCTTGGGCATAGAATGTGTGCAGTTTTTCTAGGATGGAGGTTGTCATGATTAGTTTTGGGTCTGGAGAAACTGTAAAGAAAAAAAGAGAAAAACGAAGTGATTGTGAAAAGTTAAGAATTGTTGGTATATAACATTGTCATTATCTTCTTTATTCGTTTCAAACACATATGAGGCTCACATTTTTTTTAAAGATTTCTTAAGATAATGAATCCTTGGTTTTGATTATCTTTTCATAAAATAATGGATTAGATTATCTTATTTTAACTACAAATTAGAAGTGTTATAATAGCTTTTATGTAAAAGTTACAAAAAGACATGTTGGGCATCAAATCTTTTTCTTAATAGAGGAGATCAATGATATTTTGACACATTTCGATATTCATTGTATGTATTGCAATGTCTTTGTATTTGGGCATATTACAATTTATAGTAATAATATATTCCACTATGATTTTTTTTCTTTTTGTTTCATTAGATAACTATGCAATATCACACGTCACACATTAAAATATAATTTTTAAATATTTATCAAGTATAAAATTATGATTTATTCAATAACTTTTTAAAATCATATCATTTTAAAATTTATTATATATTAACCCGGATTTCGGCTAAGGCTTCGGTCTATAAATAATAATATGTAATATAAAACTAAATATAATATAGATTCTTTGTTGTGATTTCGGGTTTAGTTTGTTTAATGGTTTTGCATATGAAAATATGAAAGATATATACAACGAACTTGTTCAAGAAATAACTTTTCAAGAGAAAGCTAATGAGTTGGATTTATATTTGATCAAGAGTGTGGAGAATCAAAATCTTCCAGACGGTTCAGAGTATGATGTTTTTTCTTGGTGGAGGGTAAACAGTCCATAGTTCCTGGTTCTATCATTAATAGCTAAAGATAAACTTGCAATGCAAGTGTTTTCAATAGCATTTGAATCTGCCTTTAAAAACTGTTTTATATTAAGTTTTAATCAAATATATTCGTAATTTTAATTCATTGTAGATTTTAGTTTGTTTTTCCATTTTTTTTTTGAATTTGGATTTGGTTTTTTTGGTTATATTTTCAAAAGATTGTTTTTTAGATGCGGATATGAATTTGATTCTATTTTCAAATCAATTATTTTGGTTTATATTGCTTTGTGAATTGAGTAGACCTGAGCAGTTTATCTGGACCCGAAGATTCAAACAGTACAAAATAAATTTACCATATGCACATAAAATCTAAATACCAATAGCAAATCTATAATAACACCTAGCAATTCTACGTAAAAAGAAGTCTACTAAACAACTCTCAGTAAAAATAAGTCTTTTTTTTGTCAACAGATAGTCATTTACAAACTGATTAAGAAAACCAGATTGGTCGAGTAAAATCTATATGGTAGCTGAATGTCGTCTGCACGCGGGTGGCCTGCGCTAAGCTCTTCGCCACGGTGTTGTTTGTCCTTGGTACAAGCTCGAGGTTGAAAGTAGTAAAATACTCACTGCATCTGTGGTACTCCTCTAGATGGGTGGTGAAGGCTGGCCACTCCAACGGCTCCGCTATCATCTTCACTAGTTCCGAGCAGTCTGTTGCGAAGGTCACCTCTTTCTGTTGGGTCGTGTTCATGCATTCCATCGCCCAAATGAGTGCTTCTACTTCTGCATGTAGGGGGGACAAACTATTGCGTATGTTTCTTGCTCCCATCCAACCGGCAACACCCGAATGACTGGTGAACCATCCTTGTCCAGAAAAAGTTGCTCCAGATCTCCACGATCCATCTATAAAACACCAAAGTCCGCTTTTATACACCTGGTGGTTCCGTACATCCTCTATAGATAATTGGCCCTGACGTAAATCTGCCGTCGCTTGAGGCTGGGCTTCTTTCCATAATGATGATTCCGATTCTGCAAGTTTGAGTACTTCCCTCGGGTCCCGGTTAATGTTTTTAAAGCCTTTGTCATTTCTACTTTTCCAAATATACCATAAAATCCATGGAAATTATGAGTTTGAGATATCTTGGGGAATCCTCCAAAACAAATAATCCGTATTGGAAAATATATATGTCATTGGGAACACAGCTGGATTGGTAGGAACCATAGATAAAGCCCATATTTGTAATGCGGGGGGACATTCAAATAGGACATGATTAATCGTTTCCTCATCTGCATCACAACGGCTACAAACTAGATCACAATTTATCCATCTAGAGCGAAGATTCTTGGTGACCGATAAGCAACCCGAGAGTATTTGCCAGATAAAATCTCCTAACTTTGGAGGACATTTTAACTTCCAGAAAAATGCTTGTAATGTTGTGATATCTGGTCCCAAAACCTGTTCACCAAGTTCCTCTTTATGAACAGTTCTCATTGTTTGATAACCTGATTTAGCCGTATAGTTTCTCGATTTTGTAAAATGCCATCCGTATGTATCAGGTCTTGGAAAACGGCTGATCGGCATACTCAGAATAAGAGCCGCATCATCTGAATCAATAATATCATGGACCAATTGAGCTTTCCACATCTGAGGTACTGGATCAATCAATTGTTCTACTGTGAGTAGCGGGTTGAAAATACTGTGTTTATTACTTGCTGACCTCGGGCAGGAGGTTGGGATCCAAGGATCATTCCAAACTGAAATAGATGAACCCGTTCCTAACCTTTTGATAAGCTCTTTATTAACCAGAGGTCTAGGCGAGATAATACTCCTCCAACCATAGGAGGGGGAATACGATCTAATTGGATCCAAAGGTCTTGCATTCCGAAAATATCTACCTTTGAACACTTTAGTAAAAAGTGAGTTTGGTTTTTGAATTAACCTCCATAACTGCTTCGCCAAGAGTGCTGAATTGAAATCTTACAATGCCCGAAAACCAAGACCACCATTACATTTATCCTTACATAACTTATTTTATGACTTCCAGTGTATACCATTATGAGTGCCACCTGTGTTCCACTAGAACCGAGCTACCACACTAGTGAGTTTGTTAACTACCGATTTGGATAGACGAAAACATGACATAACATGGTTAGGTAAGGCTGTTGCTACCAATTTAATTAATACCTCTTTTCCTCCCTTTGATAAAAGTTTGCCGTCCATCCATTGACCCGGTTGTGGAGCCGTTTCTGAAGAAAGCTGAAATTTTTTGTCTTTGATCCGCCCAGGCTTTCAGGTATTCCCAAATATCTACCCATACCCCCAATAGTATAGATGTCTAGTATAGATTTCATTTCTTCCCTCACTTGATCGTTAACTTTATGACCAAATTGAATCGATGATTTGGAAAAATTTATTTGTTGTCCTGAGACCAATTCATATTTCCGAAGAATATCCAGTATAATATGACCTTCCTCCTTAACAGCACGACAAAAGAAAAGACGGTCATCTGCAAAAAGTAAATGTGAGATTGGCGGGCTCGCTCTTGCCACTTTGAGTCCCGTAATTTGTTTAGCCCCTTCCGCCCTTCGGATGTTCGAGATAAGGGCTTCCGTACACAAAATAAAAAGATAAGGTGATAGTGGGTCTCCTTGACGTAATCCCCTTTGTGGACAAATGGTACCCCGTGGTTGACCGTTTATAAGGACCCTATACTGGACTGAAGAAATACATCTTAAGATCCATGTAATCCATTGCTCTACAAAGCCCATCTTCCGTAGCAATTTTTCAATGAAACTCCACTCCATTCTATCATATGCCTTACTCATATCTGTTTTTATAGCCATAAATTTATCCTGACATGAGCGATTCGTCCGTAAGCCATGAAACATCTCTTGGGCGATCAAGATATTATCTGTAATGTGTCGACCAGTCACAAAGGCAGACTGTGTTTCCGAGATAAGATCCGGCAATAAGTGTCGTAGCCTTTGACATAGAACCTTCGAAATTATTTTATATCCTACATTACATAGGCTGATCGGTCGTAGCTCAGTCATCCTACTTGGTCTTTCCGTTTTTGGAATTAAGCAGATATTCGTTAAGTTCAACCTTGTGTCAAAAACTCATGTTCTGAGAAAGTTATTAACCAATTCCAGTACATCATTTTTAATAATGAAAATAAGTCAACAAAACAAAATTTTTTTTCACAAATCTGTAGTAACTAAAATTCAAAAAACTAATAAATCATATCTTCAAATAAATCAACTCGAAAAACCTGCAATTTAGGTAGATAGCCTCTGAAAATCGGAAGTTAAATAGGTTTATTACACACGATACGTGCTATTCTAAAAAATATACAATGTACAAAATAGATCTACAATCAATCATACCTCCTAAATACTAATTACAGAGAACAAATATACAATAACACCTAACAAATCTACATAAACTAAATAAGTCTATTAAATTAGGGGAAAAATGCCAAAAAGCCTGAACTCACCACTTTCAGCTGAGAATAGCATCAATTGTTGCTTAGACCAAATAAAGTTTCTGTTTTTAGTTGACCGTTCTTTTTAGTCGCTAACTTTGTTTGACTGACCCAAATTAAACATGTCGTTAACGCGCTTAACAGGTCCTTTTAACGCGGTTTAATCCCGTTTAAAATATGTCGTTAACGTTGTTCTTTAAATTCAAACCCCCCCCCCAAATTTCTATCTCTAAACCCTAAATCGAGTTTTCACCCAAATTGAATTGTTCTCTTTTCATTTTTGATTCACTCATTTTTCTTCACCCATCCTCCTCCACCTTCAGATGAGTTCGAGTGCTGCAAAAATCGGACCAAAAATCGGACCTCGCGGTTTTCCATCGAGATGTGTTTGTGGTGGTGATGTAACTATTATATACACATCGAAGACTCAAGAAAATCCAGGTCGTTCATTCTTCAGGTGTTCAAAGCAAAAGAGATGTTAGTATGGTTTATCCCAGATTCTCTCACATTTCTCTCATTCTCTCTCATTCTCTCTCAATCTCTCTCATTCGTTCTCATTTCTCTCTCATTCGGTCTCATTCTTCTGTGTTCATACTATAGGATCACTTGTTTAAGTAGGTAGACGAAGCTGTGTTTGAGGAGGTCGAAAATGCCAAAACCAAAGTTGATGAGTTAAAGGCCATGGTGCAAGAATTGAAGGAGGAGATTACATGGAGCAAAATCGAAATTGAGAAGGGGAAAAAATTGAACAAATTATCTTTCTTGGGTCTTTTCTGTATTGCTATAACTGTTGTCATTGCTTGTGTCATTGTTGGTAAGGAAAATGGATCAAAACTTGTATTTGGTTATTAGTGTGATAATGTCGTTGGTTATTGTCATTGTTCTTGAATTGTTCTTATTTGGTTGTTATTGTTAAAACTTGTTGTTGGTAGTTTAAAAAAACTTGTTAAAACAACTCTTTTGTGTGCTATTAAAACTTGTTAAAACTATGCCCAAACAAAACAGACTAAAACAGAACATGAACCAAATTGCATTGTTATGAGGTTTGTCCTTTTGAGGCTGGTCCTTGTGAGGCTGGTCCTTGTGAGGCTTGTCCTTGTGAGGCTGGTCCTTGTGAGGCTGGTCCATGTGAGGCTTGTCCTTGTGAGGATTGTTCCTGAAACTTTTAAGAAAGAGCAACAAGGATCATGATCAACAATATTTCAGAAACATTACATAAAAACGGTAGAAAAAAATACATGACAGAAACATACCTGTTCTTTCCTTGGTCTACCTCTTGGCCTTTTTGCTTGACTCTCGGCACTTGGACTTGAACATTTTAGCCTGTTGTGTCCTTCTTGGTGGCAGTTTGAGCATGAGATTATTCTCAAATCCCTTGACAACTTGGTCTTTGAGGAAGAACTTGTTTCATTTCTCCCTTTACGCCTAGCATAATTGTTTGGCCTCCCACGATTGTCTAATCTCCATGGTGGTGGTAGTACCGGTAACCTATTGGTTCTAGGCCACAACTTCATACATTGGACAGGTTCAATAGCTTTTTTGTATGTTTGCCGCCACCTAATTTTTGTGTAATAGTCGGATACATAATCATCTACCTTCTGCTTTCTTACTGTGATAACACGAGCAGCATGAATACATGGAATTCCAGTCATCTGCCATTTCTTACAGCCACATATTTGAGGTCCCATTTCCATAAGATAAGAAACACCGCCATGATATACCTCATGTAAATCGTTTGTAGACATGTATATGGTGCATTCTGTAGACCCTTGTATCATCTTCTCTATCTCAACATGTGCTCTCCTAGTGAATTTGGTTTTCAACTTATCAGCAATGGTCTTTCTCTTTGTAGTACGCACCATACACTGCCTCCTAATATCCTCTAACATTTCTAACAAAAGTTTCTTCCTAGCTTGGCGGATGGTTCTATTAAATGACTCACTAAGGTTATTCAAGTTATCATTACAATAAGAACCTACCCTAAAAAAAGCTCTAGACCATGAAGGAGGGTTTGTTTTCTGTAGAGACAGATACGCACCTGGACTATAAGTCTCCAAGGCCTTCATATTGTCATGATAGTCACCTATTTTGTAACTTCGTGCTATCCTCCAAAACAGCCGTTTTAGCTGAACATCGTTGCTGTCATTCTTCCAGTTATCCATGATGTATTTAGCGCACATTCGGTGCTCCGCTTGTGGTATAACATTTTGGACAGCTTTAACTAAACCCTTCAGAAAAACAAGTATTAAACTACGACTTTAAAAGCTGAAGAAAATACAGTAAGACTTTAAAACATGTATTAAACACTAACATTTTGTTTGTCTAATATGATGGTTATATGGCAACCATCAACAAGACCCAAATCCACACTGAGATGTCTAACGAACCAGTGCCAATTGGTGTCACAGCCTCTTCTCGTATGAGCAGTAGACTCTCCAAGGGCAGTCGTAATCAGTGCCCGAACATTTAGCACCAATTTTTATAGAAGTCGACTTGTATAGCTTAATGTCATACCTTGATTTCAAAGAATAGTGAAGAAGCGCCATCTTGAAGTCATCTGCACAACCAAACTTCTTCCTTAATGCTAGCAGCTCACTGGGATCAACGTGATCTCTCTGCTCTCTATGTGATCCATTCTCTTCTCCTTCTTCGTCCGATGACAAATTATTTGGAATCGTTTCATCATTCCAAATGTCATATGCACTGTCTGAATCACTCTCTATGTCGTTGTCTTTTTCGTTGTCTGTGGGAGCTTCTCTTTCATACTGTAACACAGTTAGAGAACAACGCAAACCTTCTTCATCGGAACCAAACCCGTTTCCACCATTCACCTCATCTTCCTCATCATCAACCCCATGTTCTTCATCTCCTATCTCATTATCATCGCAAACTACTTCACAGTCATCTCCACTAACAGCGTTGCCTTCATCCCTGACATTGAATCCTGTTTCATCGCCAACTTCTCCAACCTCCTTCTGAAAAACTACAATTGCAGTATCGTTCTTTTTCTTACGACGTGTTCGCGCCGCTTTTCTCCTTCTCATCTTCACACGACCACAAGAATAAAAGGGGATTAAGAGGAGAAGAAGAATCACCAGAGGAATCCGATTTGGGGGTGAATGGTGAAATCGATTTTGATTTAGGGTTTTAATTTAGGGTGAAATCGATTTGGGGGTGAAATCGATTTTGTTTTTGATTTAACGACGTCGTTTAAAGACTTTCAATTGCGACTAAAGAAACGGCGTCGTATCGATTAGTGACGGTTTTAAACGGGATTAAACGGATCTATTAAGCGTGTTAACGACATGTTAATTTGGACAATCAAAGAAAGTTAGCAACTAAAAAGAACGGTCAACTAAAAACTGAAGCTTTCTTTGGTCTCGGCTGAAAGTGGTGAGTTCAGGCTTTTTTGGCATTTTTCCCATTACTAGCCTTGGTGAAAATAACTCTATAAAACCAAATTTGCTTTCATAAATCTACCATAACCAAAATCCAAAATTCAAATAAATCTATGGATTTTCCAAATAAATTTACCAGAATAATGTGCAGCGTCGGTGGACGGCCACTGAAAATCGAAATTTCTATAAGCCTACTATACACGGTTCGTTCTAAATTTAGAGATATACAACGTACAACATAAGTCTATCAGACAGCCTAAAAATTAAACACACAAAGAATAAATGTACAATAACAACTAAAAAATTTACGTCAAACAAAATAAGTCGACTAAACTATTGTTGGTGAAATATTTCTACAAACTCGAATGTGATTTCAAAAATCTACCGTAACCAAAATCTGTGAAACAAATACATTGTAGATATCATCTATAATTTAAATATCGAGAACAAATCTACAATAACACCTAACAAATCTACGTCAACTAAATAAGTCTATTAAAAACTACTCTCGGTGAAAATAACTCTACAAGCAAAGTTGATTTAAAAAATCTACCATAACCAAAATCCACGAAACAAATAAATCTACAGAGTCTCGAATAAATATACTGGAAAAATCTCCATTGTTGGTGGATTTTTTTGGAAAATCGAAAGGTATATAAGTTTTCTACATACGATCCGTTCTAACTTAAAAAAAAACTATAAACGTAGAGAATAAATCTACAAAATAAATCTACTATACCGCCAAAAATCTAGACATCAAGAACAAATCAACAATAGCACGTAACAAATCTATGTCAAACGAAATAAGTTAATAAATCTACTCTCCGTCAAAATAACTCTACAAAACCAGATTTTTTTTCACAAATATATTATAACCAAAATTTGGGAAACAAATAAATTTCCGGAGAGTAAATGTAGCAGAAAAATCTGTACAGGTGGTGAATTTCTCAAAAAAATTGAAAAGTATATAAGTGTACTACACACGATTCATGTTAACTCAAAAAAATCTATAACATAGAGACTAAATTTACAAAATACACCTACCATACCGCCTAAAAGCTAAACTCCAAAAACACCTAAAAAATTTATGTCAAACGAAATAATTTTTTATTCTAACAATTCGACAATAATATTACTGTAAATAAGTCAAATGTTTTTTTGATAGCCTAAATCAGTATAGCAGTTGTGTAATTAGATTTTTTTTGTAACAATTATTATAAAAGAATAATATGTATGAAGAATATTATAGTAATCTTTCGAAATTATAGTTTTATATAGTAAAAAAGATATTGTTTTGGTGTAGTTTAGTAGCTATAATTTTTAGTTTTTATTAAAACTCATGTGAGCTTAGTAAAAGAGGGAAATTCTTTTTTCGCATTTTTGTTCTCTCTCATCTTCATATTTTTACTTCTTCTTATACTATGTCTGGTTTAATGGCTATTGAAATTTATTAAACGTACATCTAATTTTGATTTTGTATTTTGTTAAGTGGTTGGTTTTGACATTCCATTTAGGAAAATGGAAAGTGTATAGAAAGAGAGAGAGAGAAATATAAGATCAATTTTGGATGCTATCTTAATATATACTGTAGCAAAAAGGATGATTCGTTGTTGATGATTGAAAAAAATGAAATAGTGATATATCAAAGCAAAAGTCCAATATATATATGTACACCATCCACTTCAATAGGAAGGATAGATTTTATGTGAATATAAAGATAGCTTCTGAGGAACATATTCCATTGATGTTACAAAAGAGAAGGCAATAAAAGTTGAAAAGGAACAAATTTTGAAAGTGTGACTACTGACTACTATCCACTAAGGGAAGATCATAAAGATAAATATTCGTTAAAATAGTAAACTATTCCATCACTTGCCGAACTGAATATGAATCGCCTATTAAGATTACAATTCAACAATCTAAAATTTCTTTTTTTACTATCATTGTTCTATGCAAATCGGATCGTAGGACAAATCCTAAAAATTGTACCATTATAAATTGTCTAGCATAGTGATTTGAATTTTTTTAAAAAAATCTAACACTTTTATTTTTATTTTTTTATTTACAATTTATGTTTTTATGAATTAATATATAGATTAAATTATGTTTTATTTAAATCATCGTATCAAAGGTCATATGTCATATTTTTGTTGCCTTATAGTCGGATTGGTCAACCAATCTGTTAACAGACTATGAAAAATTGGGTTAGAATATTATATTTGATTCAGTGTTAGAGAAATGTTTTTTAAACGCTGATCTATTATTTTATTAAATTTTATAAAAATTATTATAGCAGACAATTCTACTGTTTTATGAGGATCCACATCGATTTCACTTGAACCTGTCTTACAAATATCAATGCATGACGGTTGTACATGTATTACGCTGAAGATCTCCTATAATAAATCACACTGATTTGAATCCCATAACTTTTGGTATAGAAGTATTAATATATCCTTAATTAAACTACTGGATTAAGAGAGTTTCCACAAGGTTGAATCTAAGTTCTTTTAATGCAACTCCAAAATTTAATTTGGGTTCCGGAACATGATTTCCTAATTACATGAAACAATATTTTTGTTTTATCAATCTTTATTATATAGCAATGGTTTGATGCATTTTGTAGTTTCAATAGTTTTGATAAGTATATTCCAATAAAACATTTTATGTTTAAATGAAAACTTCTTTATGAATTTTTTAATGATTAAATTCTAAATAATAAAGATTTCTAAATTGCATGGTGCGTCATAATAAGTTTTCCACAGTAATCTAAAATCTTCAAAACCATGATATTATACTACGAAAATAGAAATTTATGTGACAAATGATATTTTGTCACATAAATATATGTTTTTATGTGGGCATATATATAATTTTTTTCTTAAGACATAATTATAAAATTAAAAAATAATTTGAGATTTTGAGTTTATAATTTATTTTCTTCAAGACAATACGATAAATGAAAACCATCATTTGATCATTTAGAGGTCCATATGCTAATTATGACATCCATATTACAAAATAACATGTTACGGGAAAAAAAATCATTCATCCCATATCAATTAATGAAAAGTAAAATAAAAAAATAATATTAAAATATATTATTAAATGGAAATATATCACATTTCCAGTTTCTTAATTTTCATCTTTCCTATTGGGTCATGACAACTCTCAAAAAAATATAATAGAGGTAAAAGTGAAGGGATGCAACTTTTAAATTATTTGTTTAAGAATTAACGAATAATATTATTTTAAGAATGAGGTATGAAGTAGGAACTAAGGAGAAAGTAACGAATTATAAGAAATCATATATATATAAAAAATAGGAAAGAATAATAAGTGGGAAAAAAAAAAGCATTTTGCTACAAACACAAAAGCTTCATCTACACAAGAAAAAAACTTGTTTCTACATCTCATAGATTTAACACTATACACATATAATAAGATCAAGAAGAGAATGACTTGTATTGTACTAAACGTTTTGTAGTAAGTTTACATTAAAATTGAGTATCTCATGCCATCACTAACCATAAGATGGTTAACCTCCGAGACACTAGCATAATCTCCGGACGTCCACAGTCCATCAGTCCCACTGACTCGTGGCACGGCAAAGCAAGATATGATCGACAACGGGAACCGCATCATAAGGGCGTTAGTCCCATCTCTTCTTTCGTTATGAGCTAGTCCTAGTCCTGTCCCCGCCGCTCCGTTAATGTTAACGGCTGTTGTCGAGGCTAACTCAGTCTCGTCGGCTACCCGCGGGCTCTTACGAAGGTTTTGGAGGTTGCGGCGGAGTAAGGAAAGCATCTGCGTCATCTCTGGTCGATCTTGGTTTTAGTTTTACTCTCTCTTTTGGAGTTGATGAGATAAGAGTTTGGAGAAAGGTAAGCTCGTATGGGTCTTCTTTTTATTTTGCAGAAAGATTTTTGCAAGTGGCCAAGTTGGAATATGCTTTTCATTATTAGTGCTACTTCTTTATCATCATCTCTTATATATATTGTTTTTTTTATAACAAATGAGAAATGGTTGGGATAGATTCTCTACTTTGCCCTCTATTATTAGGTGATCATCCATTATTTTGTGCAAGAGATGGGACCCGCGTAGCTTTTAAAACTTATGGGAAGTCCGTTCGATATTAAATCAAAGATAGAACACTTGTTCTACTTTTTGAAAGACCTTGTGTTATATACCGGATCTAGATATTTTTTCATACTTGTAGATGATGGAACAATATAATCGGTAAAATAATGTTTTAGGTGTATTTTGTATATTAGATGATATCAATTTTGAATGCATGTTGATTTAATAATATAATTTTACTATTTGTTTAATTACTAATGATATTATAAAAGTAAAATGTATCTCTTATGGTTTTATGTTACAAGAAATTTTTTATATAACCAAAAATTTGTTACGGAATTTTCGTGGCTATAATTTTGTATCTACAAATAGCACAAAACAGTCTATATTTTTTTTAAATTAAAATTTTGTGGATGTTACATGGTTTTTCGTGGCTAAATAGCTACAAACTATATTTTTTAATCTATTGGAACCAATTTTGGACGTCAAAATCAATTACTAGCCAAAAAATAGTTGTGGAAATATGTAGACAGAATGAAAGCCAAGACTTACAAAATGTTTGTGGAAATTATATTTCACCATGAGCTACAATACAATCGTGGAAAAAGTAGTTTGAAATATTCTTTATTGCTATTCGAAGAGAACAAGCCACGTTAGTCATAAATTTATCTGTGGCTATTCAAAAACCTAAACCCAGAACACAAATCTTAATACCCTAAACTATAAACAAAAAAAATTACTACAATACTTACAAAAAAATGCTAATTTTCCAAATTTTTCAAAACCAAAAACCATCTAGAAAACCTCGAAAGGTTCTCTCTCGTTCCTTCAGGATTGAGATAACAAGGTCTTTACGGTTAAAATAACTCCAACTTCTCTCATCTTCAGATTGACAAGAAGATCCTTAAACCGAGGATAATCAAGAGGTATTCGGCTAATTACTAAAAAACCAACAAAAACAAATAGTAAGCAAGTGTATTTGAAATTCATAAAAGCGGTGGTAAAAAGAGAAATGCCAGCGAAAACCTGATCTCTTCGTCCATTAAAAAAAAACTGTGTTCGGCGGAAGTCGCTTCAACACGAAAACACGATCTCTTGATCCTGACGAGCAGCGAAAAATAAAGGTCCAGAATGGCGCTTTTTCATCTTGGAAGAGCTGAGACATGAATAATAGAGCATGCATCACTCGTCGTCGCAATGAGGCCAATAATATGATGAAGAAATTCAGGAAAATTTTGAGACAAGTAGATACCGTGTCTAGAAAGGTATTTCGCTAGAAGCTTCAGGATCGGGAAAGTAATACTCGTAGGCAGAACAGTACTAACCCCTCGTCTGTTCATGATTCTCTCCAGGCTAATTTTAACTGCTTCTGGGAGATTGCACAAAAATCGAAGGTCGGAGTTGTATTTCTGAGTACATGAAGTTTGTGGCCAAGAAGTATTCAAAAATCTTCCGATGGAGTTGAATGACACCATCTAAAATCAGAGCGAAAAGGGATCAAAGAGAAGGAAGATGAACTATTAAGCAGTATATGAAAACGTTAAAAAAAGAATCAACCATTTTATCTGAGATTTAGATTTACGAAAGATTAAGTTCATTTAAAATTCCTTAAATGAGTTTAAAAATAACCAAATTCAAGAATTAAGATCTTACTGTTGGAATGATTCATAGCTCACGAACAAAGTAAAAAAGCATTACCAGAGTGGTGAGGCACGGAGTGAAGTCGAGCCACGAGCTCGGGTTCATGCGGGGTGAACGACATAGTTAAACCTATGCGGTCAAGCCAACGGCCTATCCCAAATTGAACCAACATTTAGTTAAAAACAACAATAAAATGTCTTGACTAGTAACAGCTATATCAACCAAAATAAATGCCAGTAAATTCCAAATCCAACGAATTAAATGAAGATGTTAAAAATGATTTCAAGCTATAAAAACATGATTAAAGATAGAAGGCCGCAGGGGAGAACATTCTCTAGACGAACAGTAAAAACGTTTTTGACTAGATCTTTTCTTGTACTTTAATCTCAGTACTTGTAAAAAGGCTACGAAATCGTCAATACTAAAAGTCATGTGCTCCCAGTTCTCTTTGAATCATCTCATCACTCTGCTTATACATCACCATGACTCAAGTTCTTTAACATTTTTCGAAAAGTACCTTTTTTTTTCTTGTATCCCTAGACAAATTCAATCCTTAAGTTATTTATATTTACAAACTTTGACAGTTGTAACTTCTACTAAAACAGTAAGGCTTGAGATGTTCAATGTGGAAAGTTATTACTTCCTTATCTTCTTATGATAAGTCTTAGGCAAGATAATAAATAGTTTAAGTTTGTTGTCCTTTATAGATTTAGGAGTTGATTGGTTCTCCTCTATCACCCGCAAACGCAACATTTGCGGTGGTAGCGGTTGTTACCGTTTGAAAACAATCATAAAAATATTTTCTGCCGTTCCGTACCGCTTTAAACCGCTTAAATTCAAAAGCTGTCTCCAGTGTTTGCATTTGAGGTTGCGTAATTAAAAATATAATTTTTTTTTAAAGAGAATAAATTCATAAAAAAAAATATATATATATATATATATAATAAGTTTTAAAAAATAAGATTTGAATATTATTATTACGAAATATATAAATAAATATGAATTAATTTTATTAATAGTCACTAACTACCTATCATAATTTTATATTTATAAGATCTTTTGATAAATATTTCCTAGATCACTAATATATATAAATCTAATAAACTATTTTTTTAAATAGAAAAACATTAATCTCTACAATGTGAACAATTTCTCCACTCAAAGCATAATTAATTTTTATACAACCTAAAAAGAGAAAAGAAAAAATATATGTACTACACATATAATTTATTTATTAATAATTATATAGAATAATGACTTTTAGATTTTATCAAACTAATATGAATTTTGATTTTTTTTAATAACCATATAATGTGTTTATATTGTAACTTTATTGTTTAACCATTACTGCATCTACTAGTCAACCAGTCATAAATATCCCGCAAACACACCCATTTTTAATCGATGCGCCAGTCATATGAATGGCTTCATAACGCTTAAAACCGCAACCGCCCGCACCCGCAAACTCCGCACCGGCATTCGCACCCACAACATTTAAACCAGTCAAGCCCTTAGGAGGTATTCAAACTAATTGTAGTGATTTGTGTTAAATAACATATGTTGTTTTATTCAAACATGAATTTTAAATGATATTTTAAAATCTAGTGTTATTGAACTAGTGATTTTAAAATTTGCTTAATATCCGTGGTTCTTGGAAATATTTCAAGTAGTTGATTTTAATATATTTGTTGTGATATTAAAGTGTTTTGGTGGAGTTTCTTAGTTAAAAATAAAAAAATTAAAATCTTAATGTTTTAGATGGAATTTTAGAGTATTTTAGAATCATAACAAATTTTCTAATTTACCCAAATCATCTAAAACCTCATTAAAAATCAAATCGTTTCAAATCCTCCCAAATACTAGATTGAATACATCTCCATAAAACCATAATAGGTTAAAAAAAATATGTGTATCCTAGTTGGAGTTGGACATGTATGTATTTTGGTTCGTCTAAATATTGCAAGTTCAGCTTACTGGTTGGTATAGAAAGTGTCCCTTCCTACGACCTACAGTCCCTAGCACTAGTGATGCTTGTTGTGCGATTTGAATCTCCAAATCCCTGAAACAAAATCAAACCACAAACAGAACAAAATACAAGAAAATAAAAGAAAGGAAAAAAAGAGCACACGGAAGTTGTTTACCCGGTGTTCACCTTCCTTCTCAATTGAGAAGGTGGTATTCACCGGAGCTGGAAATCCTCCAGCAATCCACTAAATCAGCTCAAACCCGAATCTGAAACTCTAATACAACGGCGACTCTCGTCTCTATCTTTTCTCTCTCTCTAGATCTACTTTATAATCTGCTTAACACGATAAAAGAAAAGTTAACTAAAGAGGAGCTTTATAAACCAGCTCGATTTTACACTACCCTCACGTGACTCTCTCGTGACTTGATTGAATGAGCTGGCATACTTGAAACCTTCTTCTTTCTTTAGAGTCTTCTTCATCCCGCCATTGGTATGAGGTGATAACGGACACACAGTTCCACAAAACTCCACCTTGTCCTTTATCACATGCCTTTGCTTAGTGGTCATCGTATTCGCATTCCGATCATGAGTAAACTTACTCACCTCCTGCTTTCTTATTGATAGCAGATACTTGAGAATTATGTTTTCTCAATCTTGAACCTCTGTTCTCTTTCTGAATAAACCCATTCAGCTTCATCTCTCATGGGTAAACCCACCCAGCCTCATCTCTCTGTTTCTTCTTTGTTCATTCCTCTGTAATTCTGAGAAGTTTCAGAGCATCTTTTATCTTTCCCACAGGTAGTACTTTTGTGAATGTCCAACCACCGGATTGGAATTTACCATTTGAGGTCATGTGCGATGCAAGTGATTACGCGGTTGGAGCCGTTTTGGAATACCGCTTTAGAAAAAAAAAGTTAACCTTATGAACTGAAATTGGGCCTTTCACCCTCTTCCTAGTTACTATGGGAGCTGATTCCCAGTGGAGGAAGAAAGTATTTGAAACAAAACTAAGGGAAGTAGCATTCCGAGTAATATGTCTGCCGGATTGTAAGCTGTTGCAATCTTCAATACTTGAACCACTTTGTCGCTTATCAAATCCCTTATGAAGTGGTATTTAACAGCTACGTGCTTGGTTATCTCGTGGAAGATTGCGTTCTTTGCTAAGGCTATTGTGCTTTGAGAATCACAGTAGATTGGTACCTCTTCTTGTTCGAAGCCGAGCTCATTCATGAACCCACTTACCCAAACTGCCTCCTTTGCTGCCTCCGATAAGGCAATGTATTCTGCCTCAGTAGTCAACAGTGCTACTACCTTCTGCAGGCTTGATCTCCAGCTGATGGTGTTGCCTCCGGCTGTGAACACGATTCCTATAGTTGATCTTCTTTTGTCCAAATCTCCTGCATAATCAGAATCACAATATCCTTTGATTTTGAATTCACCATCCTTTCTGAAGAATAGTTTCCTCTTCCTTGATCCACTTAGATATCTCATGATCCATTTTACTCCTTGCCAATGCTCCTTGAGTGGTTGACTCATGAACCTGCAAACTAAACCAACTGAATGTGCTAAATCCGGTCTTGTACCTATCATTAGGTACATTAAACTGCCTACAACACTCTGATACGAGATACTCTTCATGGTATTGAACTGCTCTTGTGCTTCTTTCTATGTGGCTGATTTAAGCTTGAAGTGTATCCCCATTAGTGTAGCTACCGGTTTAGATTGATCCATGCCAAAGTTTCCAAGTACTTTCAAAAGGTAGTCCTCCTGAGAAATTGACAAAGTACCTTTTGCTCTGTCTCAGGTTATCTCTATCCTTAAAATCTTTTTAGCCTCTCCAAGGTCCTTCATCTCGAACTCTGAGTTCAGGAGAACCTTTAGCTCGCACACTTGTTTCTTGTCCTTTGACATGATGAGCATATTGTCTACGTATAACAGAAGGTAGACATTATCCTTGCCCTTTGATCCTTTGAAGTAGACACATATATCGTATTCGCTTCTTTCATATCCGTTTTTCTGCACAAAATCGTTGAATCTTGCATTCCATTGTCGTGGGAACTGTTTTAAACCATAGAGGGACCTCTGAAGCAAGCATACTTTATCTGGAAATTTCTGGTCTATGTAACCTTCAGGTTGCTCCATGGGAATATGTTCTTGTAGATTACCATGTGAAAACGCTGTCTTTACATCCATTTGTTGAAGTTCCATGTCGTGGTGAGTGACAGCTGATAACAGAAATCTGAATGATACGTGCTTTGCTACGGGTGAGAATATCTCCTGATAATCGACTCCTTCCTTTTGTGAATATCCTTTTACCACTAACCTTGCTTTAAACCTTGGTTCTTCTACTCCACTTATCCCCGCTTTCCTCTTAAACACCCAACTGCATCCTATAGGTTTTTGTGTCTTTATTCTATCAACTAATGTCCAGGTTCTGTTCTTAATCAGAGACTCCATCTCTTCATCTGCAGCTTCAGACCATTTCTCCCCATCCGGATCACTCATCGCTTCTTGGTAGCTTTCTGGCTCAGGTTTTCCTCCATCTTCTATTATGACATAAGCAAAACCTGCAATATCTTCATCATCAAGATATACCATGTAGTCGTCTAGTCTTGCTGGGCGTTTGGTGTTTGGTGTTTCTCCTTTTACGGTCTCTGACGAGTTGGTAGTCTCTTAAATCTTCAGTTTCTTTGTCTAGTTGATCTGTCCTTTGTGTAACATGTTGTGTATGTTCCGTTTCTTCTTCATCTCTTTGAGATGCTCCACCTTGAGTTATGTTATCTTCTTCCCTGTTTTCACCTGCGAGTTCATTCCTTAAAACATTGTCAGATAACATTTGTGAGTTAGACTTACCTGGTTGTATTTCTGTCTTGAGGTCTTTGTACATGGTTTCTTCCCTAAAGACCATATTACGGCTGATGGTGGACCTTGTTTTCATCCAGTAACCAGACCCTATATCCTTTCACTCCCTCTGGATATCCGGTGAATATACCCTTCTTTGCTCTCGGCTTGAGTTTGTCTTCATCTAAATGAGTATATACCACACAACCAAACCTCCTTAAACCTTCTAAATTTGGTACCGAGGATGTCCATTTTTCTTCTGGAATGTTGAAATCAATAGCTGATGATGGAGTTCTATTGATCAAATACATCGAGGTAGACGCTGCTTCTGCCCAAAATCTCTGCTCAATTCTACTCTCACTCAACATACTTCTTACCTTGTTTATTATGGTTCGGTTTAGTCTCTCCGCGACTCCATTTTGTTGAGGCGTGTAAGTGCATGTCTTGTGTCTTACCATGCCCTCATCTTTACAGTATTTGTCAAATCTGAAGTTACAAAATTCAAGTCTGTTGTCCGTCCTTGGCTTCTTAACTTTCCTTTCAGATTGAACCTCTACCATCTTTTTCCATTCTACAAACCTGTCAAATGCCTCATCTTTAGAGAAAGTATATCCATACCTTGTGTGACCAGTCATTTGTGAATATAATGAAGTATTGGCATCTTCCCAAACTCATTGGAACATTTGGTGATCCCCATAGGTCAGAATGGATGTAATCTAACTTATCCTTAGTTACATGCTTTGCTGTCCCGAAGCTCACTCTATGTATCTTCCCAACAACGCAATCTTCACAGAACTTTACTTCTGTTATGCTATTACTGTCTATGGAACCCTTTTTCACAAGTACTTCAAGACTCTTCTGTCCTACATGTCCTAAACGACTTTGCCACATTCTGGTTTGATCCTCCTTAGATGTTTGTATCTTTGGTCTGCTGCACTCTGCATTGCACGTCTCTGAAACTTTTGCAGAACCTTGCAGAAAGTATAGAGTGTCGTCTGGTTTCCTGCTCCCTCTCATTATGATAGTGCAGCCTTTGATAATCTTCATAATACCTTGTGATCCTTTGAACTCACACCCTTTGTTTTCTAGTGTCCCTACTGAAATCAGATTCCTTGCTATTTATGGCATATATATCACGTCATGTAGAACAAAGGTTGTACCGTCAGGGTTTATGAATCTTACTGAGCCAATCCCCTTTACCTCAGAATATGAGTTGTTTGCCATTCTCACTTTTCCAGAATCTAGCTCTTTCATTTCGATGAGGACCTCTCTCCTTGGAGTCATATGGAACGAGCATCCGGTATCCATTACCTATTCATCTTTATCCATTTCCTTATGTGATAAATTTACCTCAGATGCAATCAATCCTACAAGATCTTGAGCATCATCCTTTGTTAGAGATGATTCTCCTTTGTCTTGTGTTTGAAACCTCCCTTTATTCCTTTCAAGCAATTTCTAGCATTGTTTCTTGTACTGCCCTTCTTTTCCACATATCCAACAGATCTTCTTCTTGTCGCTTGATTTTGATCTTGACCTGTTGTGTTTGCCTTTACCTAAATTAAAGTTTTTGTTTTCTGTTTTTCATCTCGCAAAATGTCCCTCTGATATTGTCATGGACCCTTGACTATTTCTCATCTCCTTTTCTTTTGACCTTGCTGAGCTGGTGACATCTTCTACCTTGATAACATCTCGACTATACTTCAAAGTTTCCTTCAGTTGGTCGTACTTGCCTGGAAGAGCATTTAGTAAGAGAACTGCTTGCACCTCCTCTGGAACTTCGATGCTTAGGTGACTTAGCTCTCCCACAATCTTTAGAAAATCATCTATATTTTCATCTATCATCCTTCATCTTGAAACCATACAGCTCGAGTTGAGCATGGACTCTGTTTAGAAGAGACTTTGGCATATACAGAGCTACAAGAAGAGCCCAAGTTTCTGCTGCTGTTGAGCATCTTTCGATCTTTCTACGAACATGATCTCCTACATTCAGAAAGATCATGTTCATGGCTCTTTCACATCTCTCTAATCTGGCTTCTTCGTCCGTTGCTATCTTTTTCTTTGTTTTTGGATCTTCTTCCTCCGTTGACTCCTTGGACTCCAGCCTCGGGCCATTGACAACAAGAACATCATTTAAACCTGAAACACTAAGATAAGCATACATTCTTTTTTTCCATAACGAAAAATCTCTGTTCCCATTCAATCTTTCGATGTCGACTTTGGATCCTGTCATCTCGCGATTACTCAGAAAGAACCCTCCTTAAATCTTGGTTTGACTGAACACAGCTTTCCAGAACCTTGCTCTGATACCAATTTGTGTGATTTGAATCTCCAAATCCCTGAAACTCAATCAAACCACAAGCAGAATAAAATACAAGAAAGTAAAAGAAAGGAAAAACAGTGCACATGGAAATTGTTTACCCGGTGTTCACCTTTCTTCTCAATTGAGAAGGTGCTATTCACCGGAGCTGGAAACTCCTCCAGCAGTCCACTAAATCAGCTCAAATCCGAGCTCTGCAACTCTAATACAATAGCGATTCTCGTCTCTATCTTTTCTCTCTCTCTAGATCTACTTTCTAATCTGCTTAACACAATAAAAAAAGTTATCTAAAGAGGAGCTTTATAAACCAGCTCGATTTTACACTACCCTCAAGTGACTCTCTCGTGACTTGATTTAATGAGCTGGCATACTTGAAACCTTCTTCTTTCTTTAGAGTTTTCTTCATCCCGTCATTGATATAAGGTGATAACGGACACACAGTTCCACACTTATATTATATATTTTCTTTTTTTAGCCAAAAACACAAAATCACGTTTTCTGATCAGAAACGCAAAATTTTGTTTTTCGCAAGATAAAAAAACTGAAAATCAATTATTTTTTCTTGCCAAAAGATACAAAATCATATTCTTCTGCAAAAAAAAAACTTTCACAAAATCGTTGTTTCTGACTAAAAACGTAAATTATATTTTTCTGCAAAAAAATGCAACATCGTGTTTTTATGGAGAAAGACGGAATCATTTTTTATAGGAAAAGTTTGAGATTATACTTTTGGCAGGAACACATGTAAAACACATTTTTTTTTAATTTTATTCATTTTTGTCGAAAACAAAAAAAATCACTACCCTGTAACGTGCAATCATGTGTTTGTCGTGAAAAATATTCACAAAATGTATCTTAAAATAAGACTTTTCCAATCATGAAATCTCACATTTTAATATTAAATGAAAGGCTTTTGCTTCTTTTCTAATACGTTTTTTTGTTTATGCAAAAAAGAATTTTTGAACTATAAAAATCTAACGAACTGGGAAAAAAACTAATACAGTTAGCCCCAAATTCTACAAAAAAAAATTTTCGGACTATCCTATTAGTACAACGTAATTGTAAGGTATTTCAAATAAGATCCGAGTTGAGTATGCTTTACTTATAATCTATGACAACATCTCTATTTATATATGTGATGACAACAATTATTTGAGAAATTTAAGGATAAATAGAGATGTTGCCTTAAATTTCTCAAATAATTGTGCAAAACGATAACTAGTGTTATGATGGATTTTGGGTGGTGGAATTGAGAGACTAATGATAATAGTGGAAAAAATATTATATAAATTAATAGCTTTTTCTGGTTTTTAATTGGACCAGTTCAAAATGTAACATAATTCGATAAAAATATAAGATAATAAATTCTTAAAAAATTCATACAAATACATGGTCTCATGTGTATCATAAAATAATAATAAGTACTATATATTTCCTCCATTTCTGGTGAGTGATGTTTGGAAGTAAAAACTTTGTTTTACATTATATTATATTTTTAACCTTTAGTTAAAAAAAATGAAACAATTTTTTAAGCATTTGTATTCTGAAAATATTTAATATATTATCCCTATTCCATCAGTCTCTCTTCCATTCATCTTTGTTATATATTTTTTAGTGATAATCATTTGCATCAATAGCTTTAAATTCGGAGGCAGATGATAGGCTTGAAAAGGTTCCATTACACGCAACCAAAGCATTTTGACTATGTAAAAGACAACTTCACGATGTGTCTTTTATGTGGTACATAAATGTTACGTGTGGTGTTGTGATAATCATTTTTCTCGATGATCTCAAGTTTCTTGAATCATTTTTCTCGATTATTATTCCATTAAATTAACTCATAAGATGTAAACCCTACTTACAAACTATGAAGAGTTTAGTTACATAATTTGATGTCATAGTCAAATGTATATTTACTGCCACAGTAAAAACCTTATGAAACAAACTTCTCATTACTCTGTGATTCAGTAAAATTTGGTTCAATTCATGAAAAATGTGTATTATATATCTAGAAAGTGTCTAGAGTGGAGTGTACCGATATGAAAATCATAATGTTGTTGCATACGATTAGAGGAAAGAAAACTAGACGTCATGGGTTGTAGTAGAACCAAGTAGTTTGTCTTCTTCAAGTGCAATCTCACCCATTGGATGAGATTTGGTGATCTTGTTCCATTCATTCTCTACTCTGAAAAATACCCACTGAAAGCGTCTAAACATCTCCATGGCTGTCACCGAGAACACTGTTATGTAGTTGTGTCTCAAATGTGCTGATAATTTGTATGTCCATGCGCACCTCAGCACCAGATTGCTCCCTATCACCCAGAAATACACCTGCAAACTCGTAATATTCGACAGGTTCAAACACCACAACACGAACAAAACTACGAGGCGTTTCATTGGAAAGTGGAAAGTGAATCTCACCCATTGTCGGCCATATAATAAGTTTGATATGTTACTTGGACGGTTAAACTTGAATATCTTAGTGAAACCGCTGCAAAACAGAAAGAAAGTGATGTGATTATGATTATGACAAAAGTTTTAAAACACTGTTTAGTGGATAGGAAGATGTAGTTTTGACATATTACCTTAAGTCCCAATCTCGAGTCACATCCCAGTAGAATGAGTAGAGTGAGTTGATGACGCTTGAGAAAAGCCAGAGAGGTCGGTAAAATGATGTCCAGCTCTCGGCCATCACATGATATTTAAGCGCGGAAAGGAAGATCACCGGCACTGCTGTTGAATACTTCAGAGCTGAAAAATAAAAAATCATAGATCATCTTAAGAAAAGAAGAAATATTTCTTAATAATGTGGGACAATTTGACATCAATGCTCATAGGTTAGGCTTTTACCATTTAGAAGAGATGATTTTTCCTTCGTATCCTTGTATTGTCGAAGACATTGCAAAAGACGACATATGTAGGGGAAAACAAGAACCAAAGGGATTGCAATCTGATGACTGCCACAGACAGCATCAGCTTCAAACCATGCAATTGTTGCAACCTGAAAGTCCAGTAAATCTCTTTAACCTGATATATCCAATTTTTTCATATGAAACCCGCACAGGTTGCACGGACAACCAGGATTCCATTGGTTCATCGGCAAAAAAGATCAAATAATTAACCAATATATCTACTCTGGTATTTGTCAGTCTTGGAAGATAAATTTTCCATGGCTACAGAACAATCTATTTATTCCAGTTCGTATGAAATAATGGAACCAACTAATCCAGCTTAAGATAATTCTAATCTATATTTGGCTAATATATCATATCCCAGCATCCGTCAGTCTTGGAGGATAAATTATTCGTAGTACAGATTGATCTATGTTTCTTCCACATGATAGGAAAAATTGGAAGTAGTTCCTCCAGCAGAATATGTTTCTAATAGAATATTAGATTTTAGAAATAATGAATTGACTGAGTAAACCAAGTACCTGTCTATGCACCATCCGGCAGACGGACCGCTCTAAGTCGGAAAATACCTACATGTAATTACCCATCATGTCAATCATGAATGAGAATCAATCAAGTATCCGCAGCTTAATAATTATCTGCACAAAATAAAATGCAAAAGAGAAATACGGAACCAGTTCCACTCGTTGGCCAAATAAAAGAAAGGAACCAGTTACACTAACTCCTAACCACATATGTTTAAGAAGTTAGGAAGCTCTATCACAGGACTATTTGAAATTTCATACCTTTACCATGGATGTCAGAATATCTGCCAAAAAGAAGTCTGGAAATGTAATTGGCTGCGGAACAGAAAACTCACATCAGATCTCCATACAGAAAGTCCAATATGACGTATGATAAAGCATAACACTTTTATTGCTAGCTATTAAGCACCTAGAGATATGTCAATCGTAAGTATAATTTCAGTTGGCAACATGTCTATCATTTTACCTGCAGTGGAAAAGCTATCCTCCATAACGTTCTCAGCAGAAAATATCGACTTGACAAGTAGAAAATATCGAAGGGGAATATCAGAACCAAAGCAAAAGCAATGTACAAGAGCACCTGCAGCAGTGACAACATAAACATTAGACATAAAAAGAGGAAACAGAGTGTAGCAATAAACATCACATTTGCAACAAAGAATATAAGGACATAAAGCTAGGGAGCAGATGCTAACCGGTTGTGAAGCAGCCAAAGATACTTCACCATGAGAATACAGATAAAGATATGCTGTCATGCTAGTTGGGACAATGATTGTCATCCACATGCTACACTGCAGCCAAAAATTGCACAAAAGAGAAACAACAAGATCCAAATGCTAACTGAGAACAATACAGAAATAGAGGCGTGTCTACTATTACGCCTTGCAATTTTGAAATAACAAGAATTTAAATTGAACTAAAGTACCTTCCACATCTCTCGATGAGTAAGGTGGTTATGGTCGAGATCAAAGACTTTGGCATAACTGACGCTTCCTTGAGAGAACACCCATAAGTTCACTCCCCACAGCCAAACCATCATCGTCTAAAGTATTCAAAAGCGACAGACCGGGACGACATACAATCAGAAGAGTAATAGGTCTAAAACAGCCGAAAAGAGTGTAGACGACTCTCAACTTACCACAAGAAGAAGAGGATTGTAATAAAGAAATGCTTCGTATAAAAATAAATCTCGCAGGTCTATGCTCATTCTCATGACTGAATCCCACCCAATCTAATCGAATAAGATAAATCAAAATGATCAAATTCTTCAAAATTCAAATTTAAACAGCAATAAATTTAACACCAACATCACTTACCTTACAGCAACATAAAGCCCAGAAAAGAAACAAAACAACCTGAAAAGTTATATCCAACGAAACAAAAAGCTTGATCAAATGAAACCATTTTACTGAGTAAAAAAATGTCATTTCTGAAAAGCAAACCTTAAATCTCCATAGGAAAATTGGAGAAGGAACCATTGTTGTGATGTGAAGTGGTGAAGTTGATCCCTTGAGTTCACCCATTTCCGATACACCACCTAAAATCCCGTTTAAATCTAAAAAGGAAACAACCCAATTAAGAAATTAAATCTCTTTGTTACCAGATCGTTCAAAATCTCAGGATCCACGCATCGTTGAGTATCTTATACGAACATGCATTTTGTATTAGAAACTAATGATGAAACTTGGGCTTACCAGGATCAACGAAGACAGATTTGCTACCAGATTTCCGAAGATGAGGACTGTTGGAAGAGATTGTTGCTGGATTTTCAAACATGACCAGAGGTTCATGATGTTGGGGGGAGAAAACGAATTTCGTTGAAAGCTTATAGAGAGCATATCATCATCATCATCACTTCACGAAGAGATCGAATCGGATAAAGAAAACTTCAGAAGACGAAAATTTTTGCGGAATTTCTTAAAGAGGGTTTCGCTTTTTGGCTGCAGATCTTCAACGCATTGAGTACAGATTAAGCGAAACTCTCATTTCTTTTCTTTTTTTCCGTTAGGATTTAGAACTCTTTTTGTTCATTATTAGTTGTTGTCATCATTTGGGCATTTTGATTTGGGCTTCACTTAAGCCTGTAGACCCACGGTTGTTTCTCCGCCATAGCAGAGTTTTTTTTTCAGCTAAAAAATAAATATTATTATTAATGATTAATCATGTTTACAATGTACAAACTTTCTGATACATTAGTGTCGGGATACATTTTTGAACATGAAAAAAGTAAATTTGTAGGTCCTTTTTGTGCTATTATATGAGCCGGGATATTATTTGATCGCTTTGTGAAACGAAAACAGCATTTTGTACACTTTATGCTCCAATATATTATATCAGTTCTACTATTATTAAGGATATAATCCTTCGAAAGTCTGTTCATATTGTCTATGAGATTTTTACAATCACCTTCAAAAATGATCGATCTTTTACCCGATATCCAACATTGTTGCATAGCAATCAGCAACGCCTTTGCCTCGGCCTCTAAAGCAGTTTCAGATTGTCCAAGCATAGCTGAGCCCCAACTTAGTAAGTTACAGCTATTGCCCTTATAATTCAGCCTGTCTTTGTTATGAATGTTTGTGGATGGTGGCTTGCATCGAAGTTACATTTAATATATTCCGAAGGAGGACATTGCTATGAAATAGACTGTCGTGAAGACCCCATGTTTACCTTATTATTCCGCAGCATTGAATCCTCCCTTTTCGATTCTGCTGTCATTGCTTCTATCCACTCTTTTGTATATGCATTTGTTAGTTGTAATATCATGTTTGGGCTATCCTCTTGGTTCCTAAAGATCAGTTTACATCTCGATTTCCAGATTCTCCACATTAACCAGAAGGGTAGTAACCGTTGTATGGTATTAACCTCTTGGTATTTATAAAGATCAATTAAATTTGCCACTTGAGGTCCTGCATTATCGTCGTGTAGATCTAAAGGGTGCCACGGAATCTGCGACATGCGTCGATCATGGTAGAGATTGGGCAAGTGAACAACAGATTATTAATAATTTCCGGTGCTAAACCACATCGTAGACAAGTACTATCGAGAGGAATACCTTTGAAGTTCAATCTTGTATAAGTTGGCAGGGCCCCAGATAAGACGCGTCACAAGAAGTGTTTGATTTTAGGCAGTACTTCAAGTTTTCAGACTTGTTGTCTAATACTCGGTTCCCCATGAGGTACAGCGATTCGCCTATTTCCACTAATGGCTTCATGAAATGCCATCTTGTAGTCAATTTTAACTGTGTACTCCCCTGTTTTATCATATCCCCATAGAGTCTTTTCCTTGTTGTTGGTTTGGCTTAAATAAATATTTTTTACCATGTTTCCATCCCTTTCATTTAGCAGTCTTTGAATAGCCTCGATGTTCCAGTTTCTGATATTGTTTGTTGTTGATATCAACTCCCTGACAAAAATATTTTTGTTTGCCCCATTTAAAATGGCGGGTCTCGAAACAATATCTGGTATCCAATTGTCTTCACATATGCGCGTAGAAGCACCATCGCCAATGAGGTGCCGCCATAGCAAAGTTATGGAAACAAGAGAAATTTTTTTTTGAACCATCAAATACAAAAACACTAAACACCTCTAAACATTTTGACTTATATTAAACTATTAAACCAAAAACAAATTTCAGTTAATTACACTAGTTTTCGAGGTTGTGGCGCCATACCACTTAACATAAACGTTTAACTTCCGTTTAAAAATTAGTGATATGGTTTATTATAATTTATTTTATAAAAATAATATTATAACTAAAAAAACTAAATATATGAATTTTATTCTTTTCTCGTTGGAGTTCTCCGAGTTATTCATCACCAGTCAATTTTAAACTATCAGTAGATAATTCGTTGGAATAATATGTTTTTTCCTTTGTTGCTTTCTCATCCCTCTTTAGTCCATCGGCTGACTCATCACCACTTGTAATTCTATATCGTTATAATTTCTAATAAAAATCTAGTCGATTGAAACTACAGCCTCTGAAGAAGCTCAATATGGCAACAACGAGAAATAATCAAAGAACAAACACAATTATCGCTGAAATTCTTTTAATATGAACCAGAACCTCTTCTGCAAATGATTCTCGACGACATGTCTTTAAATGCTACCAGAGGTTTGATCAGAATTTTCAGTTGGAGGATATTCAACAAGCTATGACTGCAATTCACATCTCCGACAAACCATATCCGACGGGCAGCGAGTGGTACCCTGATTCAGGGGCAACACACCATATCACAAACTCATCACATAATCTTTAGAACGCTCAACCTTATGATGGATCAAACTTTGTAATGGTGGGGAATGACGACTTTTCTTCCTAATACAGATGTTGGTTATGTCAATCTATCTGTGGTGACATATACCTTGTCCTTAAATGATGTGTTAGTCTGTCCAGAAATTTCTAAATCGCTATTTTCTGTCTCTAAACTGACCGATGATTATCCTTGCTTAGTCACATTTGATTTTAACGGTGTTTATGTCAATGATAAAAAGACAAACAAGCTTCTCAGTCGGGGAAGCAAGCGTGAAGGACTCTAGCGGTTGGAGAATCCTCAGTATGTTGTCTTATGCTCATCGAGACAACAACAAACAAGTGATGTAGTATGGCCCAGAAGTTTGGGGCATCCTCACCACTGAATCATGTAACATCTATCTTCTATTCAAGCTATTGTAGTCAATAAGACAACGTTCTCCATGTGTGAATCATGTAAATTGGGAAAGACTTCCAAACTCCCTTTCTCTAAGTCTGTTTTTCAAGCCTCTAGGCCTCTTGAAAGATTACATTGTGATGTTTGGGGTCCAGCACATGTTCTTTCCATTCAAGGTTTTTGATATTATGTTGTATTCATCAACAATTACTCAAGGTTCAGTTGGTTTTTTCCACTTAAGTTAAAGTTAGAAGTGTTGTCAATGTTCAAAACATTTCAACAAATGGTAGAGACTCAATTCCAACAGAAAATCAGTGTTTTTTAATGTGATGGAGGTGGTGAATAACGCTATGGGAAAAAATGGACATTTGTCATGAAACCAGAACCTGGAGCTTAGTTCCTCAACCAGCAAACACAAACATATTAGGCTGCATATGGGTTCTTAAGACCAAGCTGAATGATGATGGTTCCTTAGATAAACTCAGAGCAAGAATTGTGGCTAAAGGATATGAATAAGAAGAAGGGATGGACTTTTCAGAAACATTCAGCCCCGTGGTACGGACTGCAAACGGTGCGAACAATACTGGACATTGTTGTTGTTCAACACGGGGATATCAAAGAGCCTGATGTGTAGAACGGATTTCTTCACGATGATCTTCAAGAAACAGTCTACATGTGACAACCACCGGATTTTCAAAACGTAGAACATCCGAAGTATGTGTAAGCTTCATAAGGCAATCTATGGGCTCAAGCAAGCTCTAAGAGCTTGGTTCGACAAGTTTAGCTCTCACCTTATGCAATTCGGGTTTACCTGCACACTACAAGAATAAATGGATATTGCAACATAATTTTTGCAACGTTTCGTTCTGTTTAAAATTTGTAGCGATTATTGCGATATGTTTGTAACAAAAAATGTGTACAATTTGCAAGAAACATTCAACTGTTTTGAAACATAGCTGATATAGAAGATAGTTATAAAAAAATATGTGACAAAAAATGAGCCAACTTTGATACTATAATTTCACCATTCAAATGACTATCTTTTAGCAATACTTATATAATTGTAGGTACTACTTTTAGGTGAAGTGGATTTTTATATAGCTTTATTTCAAGAAATATATGTATTGCATATTTAAATTTGTGCACTATTTTTTGGGATTTCAAGATACGGTTTTATTTGGTTTGGTTTAGTTTTCTGTTCAAAACAAAAAGAAATTTATATAAAAGTTATTTGTGTATTATTTCAAAAAAAGAATCCTTCTCCCAGCGTTTTAGAAAGAGAGTGCTTTTAGGTTTCCAGATTGGCTGGTCTTCGTAGCATTTCACCGACGCCATGCCCTTGTTCTTTTGTTCTTTCTAGTTTTCCTTCTTTGCCTCTCTTTCTTCTCTGTTATTAGCTTCAATTTGAGGCTCCTTCATCTTGTGTGGATGAAGTGCTCTAGATTTATTTTGATGTCTTTCGCAGATCAATTGAAGATGGTGGTGGTTCTTGAAGCAGCTCTAGGACCTCCTTTCGTGGTGGGTTTGGTGGCGGCGGTTCAGTTCCTTTCTAGATCTGAAAATGCTTCGGTTTTGGATCTTGAATTGCCTCGGGATTTTTGTTTGCGTTTTCCGGTCTCCTGCTGGGGGTGAGGCGTTGTCTTCTTTTTGTTGATAGATTGCCATTGATATAGACCTTTCAGTCTCTTTTGAAGTGTAGCATTGGAGAGACAGTTTGTTTGTTTTGGTTTTCATTTGTTCGGTAGGGTAGTGTAAGTACTCTTGCAACGGTATCGCATATGGTATCATGTGCGCCGGCCTTAGTACCGTCATTGCTTCTACTATTGTTTAGAGTTTCGACTTTGGTAGTTCAGCTTTTGGTATTCTGTTTCAAAGCTTTCATTTTGCTTGGGCTCGTTGGAGTTCGGTGAGGGTGTTCTCCGGTCCGCTCGTCCTCCATTATCGGTGGTTTGTGGAAGGATTATGCCTCGCTCCCAGTTTCTTGTTTCATGGTTGTTTCTATCTAGGTGTTCAGTGGTCGGATCCAGAGTTATCCGTCTTCGCCGCATTCAGAGGGTTTATGAGGACCAATAATAGGTTCTGTCTTGGCGGATTATGAAACTGCGGATTCTAAGTGATGAAGAGGTGGTTTCTCATCATATTTTCTCGGGAGGAGGAAGATGTTATCGTTGGGGTAGGCGCGGAGAGCAACGGTATTCTCGTGCTCAAGTTTTCAAGGGTTTTAGTATATTTGTAGCTTTGGGATGAAAGATCCGATCTTGGGCTTAAGTCGTCTCTCATTGTTCTAGTATGTCATTTTGTTTCTCTCTCACAGGGCTATGTCTTTGGGGATATCGATTTATTCCGCCGGCTTTGTCTCCTTCGTTTGGATCTAGTTTCAAATCTCATGTACTGCATCTTTTTAGTTATAATATCAATATCAGAAAACAAAAAAAACTACAAAATAATTATTCTAACTGTCAAGTGCTTATTAAAGCAAAATAATAAATATTAAATAGAATTAATAATTTGATTGAAAGCAAAAATCTACTCTAACATACACATGTATTAACAGAAAGGAAAAAAGTAATTTAAGATAAAACCATTTTTTTGTCTTCATTTCCTTGTTCCAAATCCTTCTTTCTCCTATTTGTTATCTTTCTTATCTTTCTTCTCTTTCTCCATTGATAAGATCACCAGTTACATTAAATCTTTAGCTAATCCAAATTTCATTAGTTTCATTATCTTCATCATGCTACTTTCTTCACCACTTCTTTGTTGAAAACCAAAAATCTGAAATAATTAAGGTTATTTTTTTTCCTTTTTCCTTTTTTTTCTTCCTTGATTGAAAGGTTCGGAACATTGGTTACATATGATTTCTGTTCTCAATTTTTGTTTACACTCCATCAAATTTACGCGGTGAAATACCCGATGAAATAATATTTTTGGATGATTATTTACAGAGTATATGAATATAAACCTAACCCTTTTTTTCATGGTTTTGATATTGACTATGTGATATATGTGCCAATCACGAGGTTGTTGATGCCAAATAAATTATTCAAAAATCTGACTTGAAGTAAGTATTTGTTTTTCTTTGTAAGCGGTCATATGTATTTTCTCATAGGTAATAAGTTAATGTTTTTTTTATCGGTTGAAAGTATGATTTAGATTTAAACATAATTAGATACGTAATTATATTATCACGACATAACTTGAGGAATCTATTATTATCTTTCCACTAGTCTGATAGGTAGCTCAAAATCAAAGCTTGTTATTAGTAATTTAGTTTCATATAGGTATTTATTTCTTTACTCAGAGGCAGAAAATCTTTTGTATGTGTACTAAGTGTGAGAATAGAAAATTGCTTGATGAGGAAACAGTTGTTGGCTACTTATATAATAGAGGTTTTATGGCCAATTATTTCGTTTGGATTGCACATAGAGAGGACTATGAGATTTGCAATCACCCATGAATACTCAGCAAAATACAATCATGCCGACAAATGTTTCTATGAATGCTCAAAACTCTTATGTTGAGATGATAAGTGATGCTTTTGATGAACGTCCACCCTCTAGTGTTAGTGTTGAAGAAGAGCCCAACGAAGAAGCCAAAAGATTTTTCAATCTATTAAAACCAAGCCAATATCCAATATATGATAGATGCCGAGATGGACACTCGCAGTTGTCACTGGCAGCTCGATGTATCTGAAAACAGATTATAATTTATCAGAGAAGTGCATGGATTATATTGCTCAAATGTTGAAAGAATATATGCATATGAATGTTGAAAGACTATATGCATATGAATGTTGATGATAAATTTGTTACGAAAGTATTGTTGTGTTTATACGATGGACATAACAACAAATAAATTCATTGCAAAATTTGCTACATAGGTGCGAGAAATACGAATTTGTAACATGCAAACAGCAAGACTATACAATTTGTCACAATTTTATTGCAATTGCATAATTTGCAACAAAATATTAGCACATTGCAATAATTATTATTCTTGCAATATCCCTTTATTCTTGTAGTGGCAGCACGGACGACCCATCTCTGTTTATATATATTCATGACAAGAAAATTATGCTCCTTCTATTGTACATTGATGATATGGTTTTGACAGGAAATGATTCTTCTCTAATCACTACACTTCTCGACTCTCTCAGTGTGAAATTTCGGATGAAAGACATGGGACCCCTGAGTTGTTTCCTAGGAATTCAAGCTCTTCATACTCCAACAGATTTGTTCTTCAGCCATGCTAAATATGCAACATATCTTTTGACAACGGCAGGGATGATTGATTGTGTTCCCATGCCAACTCCACTGCCGCTACAACTGGACCGTGTCCCACGCCAAGAAGCAGAATTTGAGAACCCAACTTACTTTTGAAGTTTAGCGGGCAAGCTGTAATATCTTATCCTTACACAACCAGATATACAGTTTGCTGCAAATTCAGTGTGCCAAAAAAATGCATAAACCTTCGGTCTTAGACTTGTCTTTGTTGAAAAAGATTATGTGATATCTTAAGGGCACTCTGTATATGAGTTTATACTTCAGCTCTGCTTCGGATTCAAATTTACGTGCATAGAATGATAGTGATTGGGCAGGATGCAAAGAAACAAGGAGATCAACAAGGGGATTTTGTACTTTTCTCGGGTCAAACATCATCTCTTGATCTGCCCAATGACAGCCCTTTGTTTCTCGCTCTTCGACAGAAGTAGAGTATCCGGCACTCTCGGACACTGCAGCAGAAATCTCTTGGCTATCATCTTTACTGAAGGAAGTGGGTCTTGAGAGAACATCATCAGCAGAACTGTATTGCAACAATCTCTCGACCATGCATCTCATTGCCAATCCGGTTCTACACAAGCGATCAAAGCACTCCGCAACACATTATCACTATGCTCGTGAACAAGTTGCTTTCGGATCACTTGTGATCAAACATGTTCCTTCATCTCTTCAGTTGGCAGATATATTCACCAAATATTTGCCCCAAGCAAGCGACTTTTCTCTACGTTTCAAACTCGGCGTTGATCTACCGGCCACCTTGAGTTTGCAAGTGTATGTAAAAATGAAATCAGAAGTGGGTCTTGAGAGAACAGCAGACCCACAATGTAGCCGGCCCAACAGACCCATTCTCTGGTCAAAAGCTGCAACGGCAATAAACAGAACAGGCAAGGACAAGGCAAAACATATGACGTCTTCACCTAAGTAAATGCAGCTAAATAACAGATTTGATTCACTCCTGGATCAAGAAACGACAGTTTGAATCAACGGTCATGATCTCTCTACTTATGTTCCAAAACCTTCTTTCTATTCTTTATATATGTTCTTCCTTGTAATACAACTTCTTTAAAAAATGAATATTTAGCTTTAAAGGAATTTTCTTCAAACTCTACAGCTTTCTTAAGTTTCTCTTCTGCTTTCATGGTATCAAAGCAACCGGCGATTCATGGGTGTTTATCTGACACATTTTTGCGAACAACCACTTTACCAAACAAAGCAAACATGAGCTTATATGGAGCTGCACAACCTCAATCTGATGTCATGGTTGTGCATAGCTCTTCACAGGCTCTTCCATCAATTTCTCCAGTGTAATGTATATGTCCTTTTATCTGAGGCAGAACAAGTGAATGACAGTTTAATAGATTGAGAGAAATATGATGGTTGATTGTTCATTTGGTGGTTTCTGCTGGTTGGTTTAGACTATCAGATTGGAATTGTGAATCTAGAATGCAATATGACTGTCTTTGGTTTGATAAAGATGAAGGTGAGCTTACAACTATAAGTTTCTGGTTTTGCTGAGCGCACACTAAGTGTTTGGTAAAATGTCAGAGAGAAATACAAGTTGATACTAGCTAATGGATATGAAGTAGCGAGTGAATATGATCGTTTAGTAGCTGTGGGAAGAGAGTTCTTCTTCTTCATGAGACATATTAGGAGAATGAAATGGGTAAACGAAACCCGGATTCTTAGTGAGACAAATATGCCATAAATACCTCTGAGGGAAGTAGACTAAGATCTCCAAGTATCAAGAGATATACCTCTGAGTGAGCCATGTGATACTTTCCATGTATAGGCCCGAATAGATCTCACACTAATGCTTGTCTCCTTAGTGAATTGAACCATCTGCCTACATCACAAGCATCTTACTTCAACTACTTATGCTTCTTTCAAGTCATCTTCGTTTGAGCTTTCAAAATAAGCGTAATTGTTCCATCCATGCTAAGTTTGGCGGGGAGTATTAGATCCAGCCCAAAGCAAAGTTACTAAACCCAATGTGATGTCTTAAACCCATGTGTATTAGGGTTTCATTCAAGTAGATTAATATAAATATGATTGATATGTGAACAAGTGACGTATCTTTGAGGGTTGCCACAAAGCATCTCTCCTTTCTAATTTAATGAATATCAATCGATACAAATTTAGTTTTTGGTAACAATTTAGTTTCCTTCTTCCTTTTGTTTTCCTTGGACAGTAAAGCTCTTATGAGCTATTCTAATTTCTGCATTTTCTTTCTGTCACAATAAAGCATAGTTGAGCATAATCCATTTTTGTTTGAAATTGCTTACATAAGAGAGCTACAGATTTTGGTGTTATGGTCAATTTTAATGGATGCTCAAATTTAATAATTTTGACATAAGAACATTAGTACCTATGATAATTTTCCCAAAAGCAGATAGAGGTTTCAATTTAAAAACTGGATTTCCCTTGCTTTGTGGATTAGACAAGGAGAAAAAGACGAGAGATTATAGAAGCATTCTCGAAAAAGTCAATTGTAAGCATTTCATTCCCAATCTTTCTTTTGAAAAAAAAACAGTGGGGATATGTGTTTGATTCTAAACTGATGTGTTTATATATTCAATTTATAAGTCGTATCTTTTCCTGAATTTATCGGGTAAGTGGAAGAGCTGAAGCCGGAGGAAGTCAATTTGGCCTAAATATGGTATCCAATGATATTGTGTTTTTAAAAGAAATAGCAGATTATGTTTTATCACTTGTTGGTTTGTAAATATTTGAATTTCAGTTAGATTGATGGTTTGTATATTTACAAGTTATAAATCATGGTTTATATCAAATTTGGATTCTCGTTATAGTCTTTTAACACAGATGTAAGAACATAATTATTGAATTGTTTTGATTTAGTACTAAAAGTCCAATAATTTTTAACTCTAGAACCTATATTTGTGTGATAGATATTAAAAAAACCGGTAAGTTTTAGTTTTTAATAATTTTGAGTTCCCAAAACTTTTTTTGTTATCAACTATGATGCCATTTAAGCTACATGGGTCAAACGAAATACAAATAGTTTAGTGGAACTTATAACCCTATTATAGTAAACAAAAGCCCAAATAAAGCCCAATAGAGAACAAAACAAGGAGACTAAACATCAAACACGTGTCCTCTACGTGTTGTCCTAGGGGTTACAAAAGATGAAGAGGCACCGACAGCCGCCACCGGCCAGAAAGTCCTGCAAACCGGAATCTGGAAATACCGATGAACAATAAAAAAACAAGCTCTTCTCACCAGAAATCCACTTGCATGCTCCTTCTTCTAGGATCGCCGCTGAGCATGAATGGAGTCCTCATCCAAATCATAGGAGTTGAAGCAACAAAAAAACTTAAGGAGATTCAGAAATAGAGCTTTTATCGAAAAGTCACTCCGTCAAAGGAGAATTCAACTCTTCTAATTCTGCACTAAATCAACTAAGTTAAATCATAAATCTGAAAAACTTCATCCAAAAAGAAACTATGCTAAAACCTAATTCCCATAAAAAAGAAGTAAAGATGTATGATCAAGAGATAAGCATTTCCGACAAAGATAAAAAAGACACCAACCACGGAAGAAGAGACAATTCTGACGAACTGGAAAAGTCGACAAATTATGATAGAAGAAAGATGATGAAAAAAAACAAAACAAAAAAATAGATCCGGACGGAACTGGAGAAGCACATGCGATAAACAGAAAATTATAACCAATTATAAATCGGAATTTACAAAAAAAAATGAGAGAACTCTTTCTAAAATATAGAAATGAGAGAAGAGACCGCTATGTACACAATACTCAAATACAAAATATATAACAATTTAAAATTAATAAAATAATTTTATTAAAAAAACGGAATATCGTAGTATAGTATGAAAGTTGGAACCCCTCACGCTCTTTTCTCTTCTCTCTCTCTCTGCCTCGGTGTCATATCATTTCATTCGTCGCAGGTCGTGCTCTCAAAACTTTGATTAATAATATTTTTCCTTTTTCTTTCTTTCTTTCGCCGATCTCTTTGACGCCAAAACTTGTTTTTTGAGCTGAAAGAACAACGAAATCGCATTCATATCTCTCTCTCTGGACTCCATTTTCATCGTCACATCCGAGTTATGAACACGAATCACATTCAATCCCATCTTCTCTAAAAGGTCTATTATCATCAATCATCGTCTTTTTCAAAGGTCCATCATCATCTGTTATCGCCATTACATCGACGCCGTTGATATTCTCTCAATCGTTGCTTTTGCGTGTATAATCGAATTTCCGATGCCGATGCCGATGCCGATGCCGATTCCATTCTTGTTCTTGTTAATTTTGTACAATTTTTCTGGGTTATGCAGAGATTGACGATTCTCAGGTTCCTGTTCGATTAAGAAAATCTATCTATGTTGCAGGGATTTGTTTTGGTTATATCTTGTCTTTGATTCCGTGGAGAAACGATTAGAAGAAAACAAAAAATGTCTAGTTACGTTGGTGTTCTTGTCTCTGATCCATGGTTACAGAGCCAGTTTACACAAGTGGAGTTACGAACCCTCAAATCCAAGGTAATCTACATAGTATCCTTTCAGGTTTTCGTTTGATTCAGGAGTATAGAACATTGAATTTTGAAAATTTGCTTTTTTTTGTTGTGGGTGCATTACATAGTTTAATTCAAACAAAACGTTGCTGGATCGTTTCACTGTCGGAGATTTACCTCCTATTTTCGCAAAGTTGAACACTTTTAGCGGTACCTTTGATGAGGATGAGATCAAATCTGTATTGGACAAGTCTTATTCCAATGCTGATGATACGGTCGATTTCGAGACCTTTCTCCGGGTGAGTTTGTCTTCTACTTATTTGATTTTGATCAGGTTTAGATTATCATGTAGTGTATGGAGATTATGAAGTCTTATCTACGTGTATCGATGATTTGTAATAGGCCTTTTTAAGTGTGCAAGCCCGAGGAGTGGAAAAATCAGGAGGATCAAAAGGTTCTTCTTCATTCCTCAAAACTAGCACTACCACCGTTCACCATGCCATCAACGAGTCCGAGAAGGCTTCCTATGTTTCCCATATCAATAGTTACTTGAGAGACGATCCTTTCATGAAGAACTATCTTCCTATCGATCCCGCTACAAATGCTTTCTTTGATCTTGTTAAAGACGGTGTTCTTTTGTGGTATATATGCTTTTTTCTTCCTTGAGATCCTTTTACTAAGTATTATTTCTGATACGTTTGGTTTGGCTTAGTGGTCCTCCTTGTTTCTTTATGCAGTAAGCTTATAAATGTTGCTGTTCCTGGGACCATCGACGAACGAGCTATCAACACAAAGAAAATGCTTAACCCATGGGAGAGGAATGAGAACCTTACACTAGGTCTCAATTCTGCCAAGGCAATTGGCTGCACAGTGGTCAACATCGGAACACAGGACATAGCTGAAGGAAGAGTGAGTTATCCCCTGAGAAACAAGTGAAAATTTATCTTTTATTCCTCTGTTTACATGATCTTCCAATTTTAATTGTACTTTTTCCTTCTTTTTTTCCCCTCTGTGCAGCCATATCTCGTACTTGGGTTGATATCTCAGATTATTAAGGTACTCACACAAGCGTTTCCATTTCTAGGTGTCACATTACTTTTACAGTTTATAGGAAATCATATGATGGTTACATTTTGTTTAATGTTGACTTATTGTAAACTTACCAACACCTGAAATTTTTTGTTGTTCTTGTGACAAAATATCAGATCCAAATGCTGGCTGATCTCAATTTCAAGAAAACTCCTTCACTTTTTCAATTAGTGGATGACACTCAGGTAAAATATATTTGACGTGTTTTCAATACTTTCTACGAGGATTTATTGTCATGAGATTGAAACTACATCAAATCTTCATGACGTTGCAGGATGCGGAGGAGCTCATGGGATTGGCTCCTGAAAAAGTTTTGCTAAAATGGATGAACTTTCATCTGAAGAAAGCTGGTTATGAAAAGCAGGTTACAAATTTTTCGTCTGATGTGAAGGTAAGTTGGCCCTGCTAACCCTTTCTTCTCTATAACATATATTCTCTTTTATTAGACCCAGCATTGCTCATGACTTATGAAGTTAGAACAATCTTGAGTGATACTGATGCATTTTTCAACTTTCTTGTTGATCATAACCTCAACTTTATTTTTTGTTTTCAGGACGGAGAGGCATATGCATATCTGCTTAATGCTCTTGCTCCAGAACACAGTACACATGTGGCATTAGAGACCAAAGACCCTACAGAAAGAGCGAAAAAGGTTCTTGAGCAGGCTGAGAAGTTGGATTGTAAAAGATACCTTTCTCCTAAAGATATAGTGGACGGCTCAGCAAATCTTAACCTCGCATTTGTGGCGCAAATATTTCAGCACAGGTCAGTAGCAAACTTGACACCTTGCTTTGAACAATTTGAGCTAATCTTTCCTGTGGTTTTTGGATTAATTATCTTGAAATCCCAATGGGTTTGCGCTGTAGTATTCTTTGCATTTGATTATCTATCTCAGATAGTGTTTTGACTGGGTTTCCAAATGAGTCAGAAAGCTGATAATGGTTTCTGCATATGATACTTTACTAGTTCTATTGTCTTTGTTGCAGGAATGGATTGGTTGTTGACAGTTCAAAGTCAACGTCATTTGCTGAGATGATGACAGATGATGTGGAAACTTCACGAGAAGAAAGATGTTTCCGCCTCTGGATTAACAGTCTTGGCACTGCCACTTATGTCAACAATGTTTTTGAGGATCTTAGGAATGGGTGAGCTGTTACGGAGTTTTGTTTGAGGACTTATTTTTTTTTTATTATACCTGCTTGTACCTAAACCTCTTTTCAATCAGGTGGGTTCTTCTTGAAGTTCTCGACAAAGTTTCACCTGGCTCAGTCAACTGGAAACACGCAAATAAACCTCCCATAAAAATGCCATTCAAAAAGGTTGAGAACTGCAATGAAGTTATAAAGATTGGCAAAGAATTGCGCTTCTCCCTTGTCAATGTAGCTGGTAATGACATTGTGCAAGGAAATAAGAAACTCCTTCTCGGTGAGTTCTCATCAAAGTCAAACTAATAAGATAATGCACTTCCATATATCAGACTCGTCAGCTTAAGATGTATCTCTCACATTGATAATGTTCGTAAGTTGATTCTAATTGTAAGAACAATATGTAATTACCGTCGATGATTCTGCAGCTTTCTTGTGGCAACTAATGAGATATACAATGCTCCAACTTCTGAAGAACTTGAGATCTCACTCGCAAGGTAAAGAAATTACAGATGCGGATATTCTAAACTGGGCGAATATGAAAGTGAAGAAAGTGGGCCGAACTTCTCAGGCTGAAAGCTTCCGAGTAAGTGTCAACCAAGTACAGATGTGTTTCATAGAGACTCATTCTTCAGAAACCTAACAGTTTGATGGTTGCTTTGCTCTGATATTAGGACAAGAATCTGTCAAGTGGAATCTTCTTTCTGGAACTTCTGACTGCGGTAGAGCCAAGAGTTGTCAACTGGAGCCTCGTTACCAGTGGAGAAACAGGTAAACATTTCAAGTTCGTTGTGTACTTCTTTCCTATTGTTGCCAGGTGCTTCTTATTCTCTGGCTTTTAATTGTCATACTGTTTTGAAGAATGAGTTATGTTTTGTTGTAACTGGCACATAAACAGAGGAGGATAAGAAGCTGAATGCCACATACATCATCAGTGTTGCAAGAAAGCTCGGATGCTCCATATTCTTGTTGCCTGAAGATATCATAGAGGTAGAGATATATATCAATATTGAAACATGCTTGGATGTTCTTCCGATTTTAACTTGATTCAGCTTACTTGTTTAAACAGGTGAACCAGAAGATGATGCTTATTTTGGCGGCCAGCATCATGTATTGGAGCCTCCAGCAACAATCAGACACAGACTCTAATGTCTCGGAAGACGCCGCAGATGAGGGCGATGCAAGCTCTGTTACTGGTGAAATCTCCAATTTGTCTCTTGACGGAGCTTCTGAGTCCGCTCCCAACGTCCAAGAACAAGAAGTGGTGACGAAGGCAGAGGAGGATGAGGTTGACGGTGAGAATAATAAAGATGCATAACGAGTTTGAATGTTAATGTTATTTTTTGATTTTTGCGTGAAGTTGTGCATTGGAGTTTTTGATTGGCAATGCATGAGACAAAGAAACTCAAAGAAAGAAAGAAAGAAGAAAAAAGGAGCAGCTGGTTTGATGTATACGAACAAAGAGGGGCTTTGTACACATTGTAAAACTACTGTGTGCTTAAAACCTCATTTTTTGAATTGTGAAAGTTCTATTCTTTTTTTATTTTTATTTTTTTGGGATTTTTTTTTGTTGTTGAACAATGAAGGAACATAGTATAATGCCATCTACTTTGTTGGAAGCGTTTTTCGTGATTATGCGCATTATAACAACTATAATATTCGTTGCATATGTTTTATTGTTCGTGTTTCTGGTTATTTGTTCATAGTCAGATAATAACATGTGTACAAGTAATTTATAAAATCTCTAATTTTTACACATCCGGATTATAAAATATGTATTTATTATTTGCATGATAGCAAAAAATGGTATGGCTTATGTTAGTCGGATAATAAACTATGCATATAAGTAATATTGAGTTTAAAGTCTGATATTTTACATATCTACTATATATAACATATTAAGGATTATCCCAGGCTAAGTGCAGATTATGTATTCATATTTGTTTACTTTTTTTTTGTTAACAAGAAGAACTTAAACAAAAACTAGAACGATTTATCTATCCAAGTCAGTAGCACATTGTCCACGTGATAGATGAATGACAGTTGCTGTCTAACGCTTCATGCGAACGTGTTCGCATATATATTGTTGGTACGTGGTACATGGTATAGAGTCCATGTGTTGAAGAAAGCTCGACATCTTGATGCGTTTGAAAAGCTGGCCACTCTTCTGACTCTGCCACTATCTTCACTAGCTCCAAACAGTCTGTCACGAAGGTAATACTAGATTGCTGATATACAATCACATATTCTATAGCTTAAATGAGTGCATCAAACTCTGCATGAAGAGGTGTGAGACTACATCTTATGTTTTGTGGCCCCATCCAAGTGTCCATGCCCTCGAAACTACTAAATTGAAACACCCCGTCTCGGGCCTCTCGACCCGAGAGGTTGCTCCGACTCGACCACCATGTAAACGAACCCTTAGTCCGTCTTACATTACGCTCTTCTTAATATTCTTTTAAGATATCGTTTAATTCTGTGATTCATTTACTTAGAGTCAATTGCAAGATACTTAGAGTCAATTGCAAGATACTTAGAGAACGTAAACTGAATTTCTTATATAATCACAAAGGATTCGATACAACTTTAGAGTTTGCACTTTAGGCTATTATAATTGATCGATTCTATTACATCCAGTCTACCGCCACCACTCATCCTTCCTAACCCATGTCTCGCGCGTCTAGGCCATGTCCTTCCCAAGACCCCATCCTTTCCTGAAACCAAAATAGCGTAAATATCTACATTCACAAAGAATAAGTACTTCGCCTAATAAGGGCTAAATGTAATATCATGAATGAATTGCCCCTTTCCCGCTTAACTCTCACAATTTCCTTCTAAGTCTCGGTCTACTCTTGACTCAACTCCGCCTGGGTTCTGTCCGACCCTTGGGTAGGTTTTACCCGACCCTTGACGTCGGCAGACCGTGCGTATTGACATCGTTCGACCATGATCTGCCTATGCACACATAGTGAGACGAAATGACGAATCATAAGAACTTGACCGTGACTCCAAACCTGACCTTAACCGTATCGGCGACCGATGGTTAAGAGTCTTGGGTTCGAACGAGGTCATAGCACTCACCTTATTCCAGGCCAGGGTACGTTTATATAATGTTACCTTAGGTTACAATATTTACCCCCCTTCGACCATGGCCCGTACCGCTGATTCTAGCGTGGATCAGGGTTGTTACAAGTCTCCCCCCCTTGGAAGGATTCGTCCTCGAATCCGGGTCGACTATTTCATTCTTCTCCACAGCCGCATACCATGTCGGAAATCCGACTTTCATTCGGTGCTCTGTCTCCCATGTTGCCTCCTCATTCCCGTTACAATTTCAACAACCTTTACCATTTTGATCGTCTTTCTCCTTGTTGCCTTTTGCGCTCGATCTATCTCTTTCACCGGCCTAGATTCGACGGTAAGGTTTTCTATGAAATCAGAAGGTAACTCGGATACAATCTTGGCATCCATTTCAGCCGGTAAGTCGAGCTTGTAAGCGACTGCCCCAACTCTCTCGATAATCACAAACGGGCCAAGGTATCGCGGGTCCAACTTACCCTTTTTTATACCCTTGCCTTTTCTTTGAATGTGATCATCTTGAGATACACCCATTCGCCTACAGCAACTCAATATCCTTCCGACGTTTATTAGCATAGCTCCTTTGCCTATCTTGTGCCTCCTTCATTTTAATCCTTAGGAACTTAATCTTTTCTGTTATTCCTTCCACGATTTCTGGTCCGATGACACTTCTATCCCTCACTTGCGTCCAATATAATTGTGTTCGGCATGGTCGACCATACAACGCTTCATAAGGCGACATCCCGATACTCGTTTGGTAACTGTCGTTGTACGCAAATTTGGCCAAGGGTAAGTATTTATCCTATGATCCACCCCAATCTAGCACACAGGCCCGTAGCATGTCTTCTAGTGTTTGAATGGTTCGTTCGGACTGTCCGTCTGTCTGCGGATGGTACGCGGTACTCATGTTTACCCTTGTTCCTAAGGCTTTTTGAAAAGCCTTCCAGAAGTGAGATGTGAACCGCGAATACCTATCCGAGACTATACTTGCTGGGACTCCATGTAACCGAACGATCTCTTCTATGTACTTTTCCACAATTACATCCACCCCATCTGTTTTCCTTATGGTAAAGAAGTTTACGAATTTCTGATAGTAACCCGCCAACCCGAGGAAGCTTCTCACTTCGGTGGCGTTTCTCGGTCGTGGCCATTCCTTGATGGACCGAATCTTTTCGGGTTCCACAGAAATGCCTTGGTCCGACACAATGTGTCCAAGGAAACCGATATGCCTTTGCCAAAAACTACATTTTCTTAACTTGGCATAAAGCTTTTGTTCCCTCAATCGCCTTAGTACTGCCTTTAGGTGATCTTGATGAGTTTCATGATCTTTCGAATAAACGAGTATGTCATTTATGAAGATGATCACGAACTCGTCTAAACAATCACGAAAAATCCCATTCATCATTTTCATGCAGGCTGCTGGTGCGTTGGTCATGCCGAAAGGCATCACCACAAACTCGTAATGTCCATACCTCGTCCGGAAGGCCATTTTTCGGACGTCCGCCGGGTCTATTGGAATCTGATGATAACCCGAAGCTAAGTCAACCTTGGAAAACCAAGTTGCCCCTCTGAGTTGGTCCAACAACTCATCTATCCGGGGTAAAGAGTATTTGTTCTTGACTGTGACTTGGTTTAAACCCCTATAGTCGATGCATAACCTGAAGCTTTCGTCTTTCTTCTTAACAAACAGGGCTGGCGCTCCCCATGGTGAGTTACTTGGCCTGACAAAACCCTTATCCAGCAATTCTCCCAATTGTTTTTTAAGCTCGGCCATCTCGGCCGGAGCCATTCGATAGTGCGCCTTAGAGATCGGAGTAGTTCCATGTTCGAGTTCAATTGTGAAGGGGTCAGACCTATCCGGAGGTAAACCCTTTAAGTCATGAAACACGTCCTCAAAGTCCCTCACCACTGGAATATCCTTTATGTCCACGCCGTTGCCAACTTCCTCGGTAGTGATGATTGCCAAATAGGCTTCGCATCCTTTCTTCAGCATCCGACTTGCCTCGATTGCTGAGACCACCAAACTACCCGGGGTGGGTCCTATTCCTTGGAACTCAATCCTTTTTCCTTCCCTTTCGAACCGCACCCACCCCCGGTGACAGTCGAGGGTTGCCTTGTATTTCCCAAGCCAATCCATTTCTAAGATCAATTTATTATTCTTGAGTTGAACTATGACTAGGTTGACCGGCATATCTATGCCCCCAATGTTCATGGGAATGTCATTGAACTTTCCCTGTAAAAACATAGGCTGGCCGCCAAACGCGTTTACTATGCCAACATCGTTCCTTGGCCCTTTTTGGTACATGTCTTTTCCAATCATGTCCGGGCTAACAAATCTATGTGTCGCCCCGGAATCGAACAAGGTGTGTGTTTTAACAGCACCAATGTTCAGGGTCCCTATACATACACCTACATTGCTAACTCCATCCCCTTTGTTTTATTCTAGCCCGGATGCAATGCAATGCTCGTACTTAATTAAACTTCCGGGATTAGTGACTTACCAGTGATCGCGCTGTAACTACCGTCATCCCCGGTTTCTGTTGACAGCTCATACACCCATGGTGCCACGGCTTGTCCTTAGCCGATTGGTCATGCCCATGATTTCCCTTTGGTTCCGGCTGCTTTTCCGTTTGCAGCTCGGGCAGTCCCTCTTGTAATGCCCAATTTTCCCGCAATGCTAACACTTTGGTTCTTCACTCGCCCCAGTGACTTGGTTCGACCGTGCACAGTCTTGTGTATCATATTCCTGGCTGCCGCATCTTTCGCACGCCCCCATGGGTTTCCAGCATTCACCGCTGTGCCTCTTATTCTATGTTGCTCATTCTCCGCGCCTTACAGCTGACTTAGGGCGTTCATCCACTTGATCCGATTTCTTTTTCTTGTCCCCGGGCTTAGAAGTCGTACTTGACCGTGCGGCCGCTTTTGCCTTAGTGTCTTCGGCCAAGTTGGACTTGATTAAGGCAGCTCTCTCAACCAACTCCGAGACGGTGCCGAAGGTTCGGACGGAACAATGAGTACGCAATTCCACCCTTAGACCACAGAGGAACCAACGGACTTGTACTGCCTCGTCTTCCTCGTACTCCCGTACCGATTTGCAGCCTTGGACTAGATCCAAGAAATCACTCTCGAGTCTATCCCAAGACTCGGTCGGAAAGTACTTTTGGTTGAATTCTTTCTCGAATTCATCGAAGGTCTCAATGCGCCCTCCTATGCGCTTATCAACCGCCAGCCACCAGTTGTGTGCGTCACCTTCCAGGAAATGTACCGCGATGTCCTTCTTGTAATCATCCGAGCAGTGTATGGAACTAAAGTTCCTTACTAACCGACACCTCCACTGATCGGCCACTGTTGGGTCGGCACTTCCCTTGAAGTGTCCTGTCCCAAGCCGCGAGATGTGTTCTAAGAGGCACATATAATCGACCTTCTGATGGGTCCGCATCGGTGGTGGGTTGATTTCCACCACCTCGACCTGAATCCCAACATTATCCTCTGCTGGTACGGTCACATAGGCCTTAGCCGATTACCCAACCGGTTGGCTTTCAATCGATGCAACGGCTTGTGACAATGTCTCCAACCATTTCATAACCGTTTGCATCGCAACCCACATCTCACCCATCAAAGGAACCACGGTCAGATTTGCTTCCTTAGCCGCATTTCCTTCCCTGTCCGTTTCCTGTCTGTCCACATGCATCGCATGGGATGACTCGCCCATTTCTTCACGGTCTTGTATGGTACGAGTGGTTGGGTTGAGCGCACGGGTCTGCCCCGGCAGGATTGCGCCCGTAGGCGTTACTGATATGTCTATAATTTGCATGATTTGAGCATTCATTTATCACGATTTTAGAATTGTTTCATCCATTGTTCATATCATTTTTAGTTTCTTTCATCCATTTTGCATACTTAGTGTAGTTTGCATCAGCATTGCATACATTCTTGCAATTGGAGATGTTATTAGGTGTTTCTCGCACGATTTGGGAGCTATTCAGAACAAGGAACTCGATGCTAGAGATAGACGAAGAGGAGAGTCAGGAAGAGAAGAAAGAAGATGAGATTTCATCTGACGTGATCACCTGACTCGACCGCCACCTCGAGCTGGAACCAAAGAAGTCGCCGTGAAACCAGCTCGATCAAGCGGCTCGACCACCACTCCGAAGTCAAGCCCCGAGCCCAGCTCGACCACTTAAGCTCTAATCAAGACTTCGAGCCCATTGGACCTATTTTGTGTTTTTAAGTTTTATTTATCTCTAGGGTTTTTCTGTTACTATAAATACTCTCCCTAGGTCTTATCCTTAGGGGAGTCGACTTTTACTTAGGGTTTTCGTGTTTTTCAACTCTTCTATTCTACTCATCTCGATATTTCTATCCATGTTTATTTCATTGATTTCTGTGTTTTTGATAATGAAGAGTGAGTAAACCATTAGGGTTCTTAAGGATGAGATAGATCAGTGAAGAAACTAAATCTCCATAGGTGTTTAAGCGTAGTTCTTTATAGATCTCTTCTTGATTAAGTGTTTTTAATGCTTGTTTCTTTCTGATCAACCGAAACCTGATATAAGATGCTTCACCATCGGGAGATGTTGTTGAAGTATCAGTACCAATTAATTCAAGAGATTTGCACATTCTAGCCTAAAGAATTAGGTGTTTAGAGTTCTTATCGACTTTAATAGACTGATTCTTATTGCCTGCCTTGTTATTTTTTGCTAAGGGATTAGGTCAAGAAGTAGCTTGGTTTGAGGGCGTCTATCACGGGAGTGAATTCGTCTGGCTTTGATGTCTATTGTCTAGGGTTTAGCTCTGATTGAGTTTTGTTAAACACCTAGAGTTGATTAAGGAGATTCATTGATCGATTACCCCATCCTTTGGAGCTTGCTTCCTAATTGCTTGTGCAACACGTTTGCTTACTTATTTTATTCTTCATTCTTGCGTTTATCACTTAGGATTTTGGATTCTACCACCAAAACTGTCTTGCTTGACTTAATCTGCTCTGATCATATCGTAGTTGTTAGCACAACACTCATTTGGATTGATAACCTATTGTACTGCGATGACCATGATAGTGCATAGGCTAATTGATCAGTATAACACAATAAAAACCTAGTATCAATTTGGCGCCGTTGCCAATTGGGTGATCTTTTGCTACAATTAGGGTTTCAGATCTTTTAAGATCAAGTTCACAACAAAATTGTCGGTTACTAACTTTCTTTTCCTCTTTTCCTCTTATCTGTGTCTGTTTCAGGTGTCCTTGACTCGATCTACTAGCTCGATCAGTCAAATCGAGTCAAGCTGATTCCACTTGCATGCACACCAGATCTAAAGGAAACTAAAATCTCATTCGGTACAAAGACAACATCAACCGTCTACACCTTGACCTAAGGGAAGAAAATACAAATGTCAGAACCGACACACCAGAGGAAGTGGGAATGGATAACCCACAAAACGGGCGAGAGAACGCCGCACCAGCACCACATCAAAGGGTGCAAAGAAACATTGGAGCTGGAGACGCCCCAAGCACTCACACTCAGAGGCAAGGAATTGTACCTCCTCGTATTCAAAACAAAAACTTTAAGATCAAGAGTGGGATGATCTCTATGGTACAGAGCAACAAGTTTCATGGACTGCCTATGGAAGACCCACTAGATCATCTTGATGAGTTCGACAGGCTGTGTAGCCTCACCAAGATCAATGGAGTCAGCGAAGATTGCTTCAAGCTGAGGCTTTCCCCATTCTCCTTAGGTGACAGAGCCCATCAATGGGAGAAAAACCTACCACATGGCACAATCAATTCTTGGGATGACTGCAAGAAGGCTTTCCTTGCCAAGTTCTTCTCCAACTCACGAACGGCCAGACACTGGAATGAGATATCCGGATTTGCACAGAAAAATGGTGAGAGTTTCTGTGAGGCATGGGAGAGATTCAAGAGCTACATCTCTCAATGTCCTCATCATGGATTCAGCAATGAATCACTTCTACGCACACTTTACAGAGGAGTTCTACCCAAGATTCGAATGCTGCTTGATACAGCAAGCAATTGAAACTTCCTCAACAAAGACGTGGATGATGGCTGGGAACAAGTGGAGAATCTTGCTCAGTCAGATGAGAACTACAATGAGGGGTACGACAGGCATATCAGAGGTAATGCTGAAGGAGAAGAATGTCATAAAAGGGAACTCAAAGCCCTAAATAACAAGCTAGACAAGCTGCTTCACGCACAACAGAAGCATGTACACTTCATCAACGAGGACTAGCAGTATAAGGTCCAGGAGGGGGAGAATGATCAGATGGAAGAGCTAAGCTACATTAAGGACCAAGGAGGCTACAACAACGGTTTCTTCAACTACAAGAACAACCCAAACTTGTCCTATAGAAGCACTAACGTGGCAAACCCACAAGATCAGGTATACCCTCAGCAGCAACAACAAGTCCAGAACCATCATTTTCTTCCATACACTCGGAATCAAGGACTTGTTCCTAATGAGCAATTCCAAGGTGGTTATCAGCAGAAGCCATTGATGGGAGCACCACCAGGTTTTTTAGCTCAGCAAGCCCAGGTTTCTAACGCCCCAGAGCAAGACATGAAGAGTATGCTACAGCAGCTAATCCAAGGTCAAGCAACTGGCGCAATGGAGCTATCCAAGCGGCTTGCCGAAATGAACAACAAGATGGACAGCAGATACAGTGACCTCACTGCCAAAATTGAAGGATTGAATTCCAGAATGCAATACATTGAAAACCAGAGAGCTTCTACATCAGCTGCAAAGCCTACAGGACAACTCCCAGGCAAAGCTATTCAAAATCCAAAGGAGTATGCTCATGTCAATGCTATCACATTGAGGAGTGAAAGAGAACTGCCTACCAGAGCTAGCACACGTTTAGTCACTAAGGACAGTGAAGCTCAGGATGGGGAGGATGTGATTTCAGATGAAATTCAAGCCGAAAACTGTGCACAGGGAGACAAGCGCGACCAGCTGGCTCGAGGTACTGATGGAGTCAAGTCTACCGTTTCTGAAAGATCAGTCGTTTCCAAGACGGAGCCAAAAGCCTTTTTTCCCCCTCCATACAAACCACCACTCCCATTCCCAGGAAGATTCAAGCAGGAGCTAGTGGAGAAATATCAAGCCTTGTTTGACAAGCAGATGAAGGAACTTGAGGCCAGGATGCCTCTGATAGACGCTTTCATGCTGATACCTCCGCATCAAAAATCGTTGAAGGATGCAGTGCTGGAAAGAATTAGAGAAGTTTAAGGGATGGTAGTTCTGAGCCACGAATGTAGTGCCTTCATTCAGCAAAAGACCGCGCCAGAGAAGCTAGCAGATCCTGGTTCTTTCACTCTACCATGCTCTCTTGGTCCATTAGCCTTCAGCAACTGCCTATGCAACCTTGGAGCAGCTGTAAGCCTCATGCCACTCTTTGTAGCTAAGAGGCTGGGATTCAACAACTACAAGCCTAGCAAAATCTCGTTGGTCTTAGCTGACAGGTCCATTAGACGTCCTCATGGTCTATTGGAAAACTTACCTCTCAAGATTGAGAATATCGAAATACCTACAGATTTTGTGGTGCTGGAAATGGATGAAGAGCCAAGAGACCCCTTGATTCTAGGAAGATCTTTCTTAGCTACAGCTGGAGCAGTGATAGATGTCAAGAATGGAAAGATTGATCTTAACATGGAAAACAGCCTCAAAATAAAATTTGACATCAAGGACGCTATGGAGAAGCCAACGATAGAGTGTCCAGAATACTTTGAGGATCTGATCGGGTCAAGGGCAGAGTTTATGGCATCAAATAGGACAAGACCAGAACATACTCGACAGGCAGATTCGATGACTACCTCGCGTCAAGTCTCATCTCTCAAGGAATGCACAAGCTTGACGTATAAGCTCGACTTGCACATGGAACCAAGGAATGCTGCATCAGATGAGTGGTCAGAACTCAAGGCGCCTAAATTACATCTCTACAAGTTCTCACAGCCAGAGGTTAGAGAATCAAAGCTGGCACTCCCTGCTGTTAGGAAATCTCATAAGCACATCAGTCTACAAAAACGGTGGTGCAAATGGAAGACAAGGCTATAGGATCGCTGAAGGACATGGTCAAGGAGATGAAGGATCAAATAAGAGAGCTCTAAGAAAAGGCTAGTGGTGCCATCACTCTGGTCAACAAGGAAGGAGCTGAGTTCACGGTGAACGGACATAGGCCAAAGCGCTACTTGCTCGATCAAATCATACCAGAGGGGACTTCAGTTCATCTCTCTGAACCCTCCAAAGCTTAAGAGGAGTGAGAAGTCAAGCTCAGACACTTAAAACAAGCTCACTTGGGAGGAAGTCTCATGTCTATCCTTGCACATAGAATTTTTAGTTTTCTTGGTGTTTTTAATCTTTTTGGTAGTGTTTGTGTTGATCAGGTCACAATAAAGGAGTTCGAGCTCATGGTAATCATGACACAAGGTAGGGAAACCGGAAAATCCCTGGCTCGACGTCCAAGCTCGATGTGTTGGTCATATAGTTGCATTCCATTTTAGGTGCATTTCATTTAGGATTGGTGCATTTGCATAGGGGACTATGATGATTATAACTTTGTAAACATGCTGATAGACTTGATAGTTTCAATGCCCAGGTTTTTAGTTCTCTGATGCATAACCAAGTGAGTTTGAAATAAGATAGCACCATATTTTGAATACAAAACTTGACAATTTGATCTTGATTGAAGCATGCTGTGATTCGAAACCTTTCCCTATCTATTTGAACCTGAACTTGATTTGCAAATATCATGTCTTCTATTCTACTCATCTCGATCTTTCTATCCATGTTTATTTCATTGATTTCTGTGTTTTTGATAATGAAGAGTGAGTAAACCATTAGGGTTCTTAAGGATGGGATAGATCAGTGAAGAAACTAAATCTCCATAGGTGTTTAAGCGTAGTTCTTTCTAGATCTCTTCTTGATTAAGTGTTTTTAATGCTTGTTTCTTTCTGATCAATCGAAACCTGATCTAAGATGCTTCACCATCGGGAGATGTTGTTGAAGCATCAGAACCAATTAATTCAAGGGATTTGCACATTCTAGCCTAAAGAATTAGATGTTTAGAGTTCTTATCGACTTTAATAGACTGATTCTTATTGCCTGTCTTGTTATGTTTCGCCAAGAGATTAGGTCAGAAAGTAGCTTGGTTTGAGGGCGTCTATCACGAGAGTGAATTCGTCGGGCTTTGATGTCTATTGTCTAGGGATTAGCTCTTATTGAGTTATGTTTAACACCTAGGGTTGATTAAAGAGATTCACTGATCGATTACCCCATCCTTTTCTTTTCGGGACTTGCCACTCGTTTCCGTCTTTGCGGTTTTGCTTTTTTCCACCTGAAATCAAGCATGTTAATATTATCCACATGACGAGAAATCCTATCGACTTAGTTACATCCTAGCGGGAGACATTAAGCCGGATGAGTGGCGTTCCCATGCCCAACAAACATACGTCCTAGGAGCAAGCATGCTCTGATACCAACTTGAAACACCCCGTCCCGGGCCTCTCGACCCGAGAGGTTGATCCAACTCGACCACCAAGTAAACGAACCCTTAGTCCGTCTTACATTACGCTCTTCTTAATATTCTTAATATCGTTTAATTATGTGATTCATTTACTTACAGTCAATTGCAAGATACTTAGAGAACGTAAACTGGATTTCTTATTTAATCTCAAATGATTCGATACAACTTTAGAGTTTGCACTTTAGGTTATTACGACTGATCGATCCTATTACATCCAGTCTACCGCCACCACTCATCCTTCCTAACCCATGTCTCGCGCGTCTAGGCCATGTCCTTCCCATGACCTCCATCATTTCCTGAAACCAAAACGGCGTAAGTTTCTACATTCACAAAGAATAAGTACTTCGCCTAACAAGGGCTAAATGTAATATTGTGAATGCATTGCCCTTTTCCCGATTAACTTCCACAATTTCTTTCTAAGTCTCGGTCTACCTTTGACTCAACTCCGCCTGGGTTATGTCCGACCATTGGCGTCGGCAGACCGTGCGTATTGACATCGTTCGACCATGATATTCCTATGCTCACATAGTGAGACGGAATGACGAATCATAAGAACTTGTCCGTGACTCCGAACCTGACCTTAACTGTATCCGCGACCGATGGTTAAGAGTTTTGGGTTCGAACGAGGCCATAGCACTCACCTTAGTCGTGCGTGTTGGTGCATCGATTGTTCCATCCCATTCCTAGACAGACGCAAGATTCTCCATGTTGCGATCGTCCGCCATGATGTAACTGCTTCAGCGGTTCGTCCTTCCGACCAATGTTCTACCCTTTGGTGCAACACTTCCCTTTATCTTCCTTAACTCTCGATTTGTCTTGCTTTGGGAATCCTTATGATTCTCTGTGTCTTCGGATGTTGCGCCCAAGGGTCCTTTTATAGAACTTGGATTGTTACTGTTTTTGCAGACGAACGGGTGTGATGTTCCAACCGTCCGCAACTGTCCCTTAACCGTCTGCACCCGCTCGCATAACCGTCCCGCATAACCATCCATGCGAACACATCACCCAGCTCCTAACTTGGGTTAGCTAGTGATGATAGCTGACGAGCTAGCCCGCCCAGCTGACACTTAGTCGAGCTGTGCCGAGCTACCCGATAGCGAGTCCAGCTAGGTTGAGCTTCCTTTTGACTTATCCGACTGGTCGAGCTCATCCAATCAGCTCATACCAGCTCGATCCGTGTCTTTAAACTTCACTATCTCTTTTTCCCGACCTTCTTTCTTTTCTTTAGTTAAGCCCTTTTACTTGGCTTAACCCTTATTCCGGGCCAGGGTACGTTTATATAATGTTACCTTAAGTAACAATATTTACCCCCCTTCGACCTGGCCCGTACCGTCGATCCTAACGCGGATCGGGGTTGTTACACACCACCCTTGACTTTAGAACGTATCGCCCTCCTTCCATGATCCGTCTATATGACACCTTCTACCCCTCTCGTCAATCTCATGTGTCACAATCTTTTGTACATCGCCTGTAAGTTGAGGTAAATGGGCTTCATCCCATAATAATGATTCTTTCTCCGCATGTTTAAGAATCTCTCTTGCATCTCAGTCAATATTCCTAAACAAGTTTTTGTTTCTACTTTTCCATATGTATCATAATAGCCACGAAAATTCGATGTTGGAAATATCTGGGGAAATCCGCCAAAACAAGTAGTCCATGTTTGGAAAGAGCGCCATCCCTGGAATTCCTCCTAAAAGATTCGAGGGTACTTGAGAAAGGGCACATACTTTCACTGCTGGTGGGTATTCGAACAACACATGATTGATGGTCTCTCTGTTCGCACCACACCGTGAACACTGCGAGTCACATTTTATGCCTCGACCTTTTTGATTTTCTGTTACCGCTAGGCATCCCGATAGGATTTGCCATAAAAAAATGTTTCAACTTCAGAGAAAATTTTAATTTCCACGAATAAGCTTGTAACAATGTCACATTTGGTCCCATGAAAATCTGTAGCTTCTTCCGGTCGGGAAGTTCTTGATCCGTACGATAACCTGATTTTGTACTATGTATTTCCCTGATTTCGTAAAGTACCAGCCAAAAGAATATGATTTTAAAAAGCGACTGATGGGCATACTTAATATAAGTGCAGCATCATATGGCACAATTATTTCATTTAACAGTGGAATATTCCATGTCCTATCTCGTGAGTCAATGAGGTGGTCAACATTGAGAGGGAGATTAAAGGTGTTGATTTTAGAAGTTGCTGATCTCGGGCATTGGGTTGGGATCCATGGGTCATTCCAGATGGATACGGATATTCTGGTTCTCACCCTTTTAATTAGTCATTTACTTATCAGAGACGGAGCAGACAAAATGCTTCTCCACCCATAGGAATGTGAATTAGAGGTAATCGAATTTATAGGATATGAGTTCTGAAAGTATCGACCCTTGAAAACCTTTGTGAAGAGGGTGTCCGGATTCTCAAGCATCCGCCATAATTGTTTCGCTAAAACCACCATATTAAAATTCTCTATAGTCCGGAATCCTAATCCTCCATTCCTTTTGTCTCGAGACAGCTTGTTACAGGACATCTAGTGCATACCCTTATTAGTTTCTCCGGAGCCCCACCAGAATCTTGCTATAATACTGGTTAGTTTCTTTGTGACCGGCTTAGGTAATCTAAAGAACGACATGACGTGTGATGGTACTGCAGATGAAACTGCCTTTATCATTATCTCCTTACCCCCTTTAGAAAGGAATATTAAAGTCCAGCCATTCACCCTCGAGTGTAATCTCTCTGGGAGAAAACTAAATATTTGCGTTTTATGGGATTCCCAGATAAGAGTTCATGCCTTCTATTGTATGGATTCCTAAAATTTGTTTCACTTCCTCACTTGTTGTATCTTCCACCTGATGACCGAATTGAAGTGATGATTTAGCAAAATTAATTTGTTGCCTCAAAATCACCTCATACTCCATAAGAATCTGCAGTATTACCTGACATTCCTCTTATTAGCTTGACAAAAGAAAAGACTATCATCTGTGAAATAGGTGGGCTAGCCTGTCCCAACTTTAACCCCGTCAATTGTTTTCCCGTTCTGCTTTCCGAATGTTCGCAATAAGCGTTTCCGTAAGCATAATGAAGAGGTATGGAGAAAGGGGATCTCCTTGACGCAGTCCTCGTTCTTGAGTAATAGCGCCCCGCGGTTGTCCGTTTAAAAATTCATATTTTTTTATTTATATTATGTTTTTTAATGGTGTATTGATAGTATTTTGTGTAGTTTATTGTTTTGAATATATATATTTTTTTCTTAAAGTGTGACGTTTGAATTCTTTAAAAATGTTTAATTGTTTCTTAATTAAATATTTTTAATCTTATTTTCGTTTTTATATTTGATACAATTTCCGTTTTATAGGATAATGTTGACTTTTTCATACCTAAATTTACAAAATTAATGCAAAGTTGATGATTTATTCTGCGCATGCGATAGTTGGGAAATAAAAATGTCAATCACAGAAACTTGGAGATTTAAATGGCCATTTTCTCGCTTCTGTAGAGATGGTGTGGTGTTTAAATAAAAAAAATCTTTATTTATTAGAAGTATAACATATCTGACTGATTATAACGTAAACTACTTATCGAAAGAAGAAGACATTATTCTGCTGAACTAAGATCGCATCCATTGTTTTGTTCGGTGATAATTTTCGTCATTAAATATGGTATTTAAACTTCTGAATTAATTTCGATTTTGTTTTTCTAAAGCTATTAATAGTATCAATGGATTTGTTAAAGTAAAATTTTGTTGATGGGATTGAGACGAGTAGTAATTTTCCTGCATTTAAAAAAAAATATATTTTTAAAATATGCCATCGACGGTAGTAGAAAGATGTCATGTGACCAAGATGATTGAGTGTTTTCAGTCTTTGATGTTCATCATTTGTCAAAAATTGGCAGCCTCTTCATCCCATATAGATAGCCGAAAAATTGTGCATCTGTAATAAGTTGATATGTTCATGTGTTATTTTTGATACACACACTTTTATGTAGTTATTTATTTTGTGGTACTTACCTGTTTAATTGTAATCATATCATAACTTCTATTTTTAACCTCGGATTTTGTAGATTTATTTCTTGTATGATGCATATCTTACTGACAACATCGTTTGAAGTAATGGTATTATTTAGTTGGGTGAGTCAGAATTTTTTTATTTGTTTATTTGTTTTAAGTTTGAGTTGAGTAAGGTTACCTAGTAGCTTTTTTTTTGTATCTCGTAGATTTAGTAGTTGGTTATAGATAATTCAAAATTTATTGGTAGGTATTTTAGATACATTACTTTTGACCGGCGTATCAGAATATTTATATGTCAGAATTGTTGAAAGAAACATCAGATTTTATTATGTAGTATGCAATTTGGAGGTTTAGGTGAGAAATATAAGAGTATAAGAATAATAATAGATTTAGTGGTCTATTATTATGTAGAATATGTAGTAGCCCACGATGATCGTCGAATGGACAAGTGATTCGTTGTGCACTTTTTTTCACTTATCTTGGTTTTGTCCCAATGGGTTTTCCAAGTAAGGTTTTTAATTTGGCCAATGGATCACTTTCACATAATCCATTCGATGATCAAAGACCCAAAGCCCGTTAAACAGAAGTCCAAAGCGCAGCCAAGAAGATGAAAGAGTCTAAATTTAAAATTTATTAGATTTCCAAAAATTCAAACTTGAGTTTATTTGTTATTATATTTTCGAGTCAGTCTTGGAGCTTTTTCCAAGACTGCCTCTTCAGTTGCTTCTTCTTTTTAAAACTCGATTATAACCTCTTTGAAGGATCATCTAATCTTTTTTTAAAATAAAAATCACTTTAAAGTTAGATCATGGTAAATTAAAGGAACCTTCCGCAACCTTTGTGCGACGCTATGATCCCCAGGTAAATCAGAAGACTTCTGCATCTTATGTGCGACCCCTCGATTCACACTTGGGTTACTTGAGTCCTTGATCGCTCTCGGCTTCAAGCTAACCTCCGCTGCTTCCAAAGTGACGATCACAAAGGAGGATCATATTATATTGTATGGCGCATACATATTTCTGTAATAATTTAGTTGTTGAGAGTTTTATACACTGACTTTGTGGTAAAACTGTTAGACGGTTAAAAACAAAACCAAAAAAATACGAAAAAAATAATAACAAAAATATTCTCAAGAAAAACAAATAAGACACGGAGTTTTATTGGATTAAAAATATTTTAAAAAGAGACGCGGGATGTTATTGGATTGGAGATTTAATTTATTTTAATACAATTATAGTTAAAAGTATTTTAATAAATTTTACTTGAGTTTTTTTATTACAAGGTGAATTTTAATGGATATGCTTGTAATATATTTTGATTAATAATATGGATTTTGATAGAATTTTTTGTACTTCGAAATTTAAAGAAAACATTTGAAAAAGAATTTATTATTTAATATTTTTAGCAAAATAAAAAGTTAAATTAAAACTCCAAATTTAATTTTTATTATTATTTTTAATATGCATTACTAGGTAGATACATTTTTTCACATCTGCTTAGCAATTGCTTCTCTCCACATATTAACACTCTATCTTTTTTGATCTTGCGTCTCAAATTTTTTTACCATTTTCGAAATTATCTTTTGCATTGCTGCTTTTCCTATTTTTTACATTGATAATTTGAACAGAAACTTCAACAGGAAATTCATATGTTCGAGAATGATTGCGAAGAAAATTACATTAGCCAATACTAATTCCGCATGTATCTTGTAAGAAAATGGAGGAGCGGATTTGAATATTAGAAATCGCGACTTGAAAACTCCAAATATTGTCTCAAGTACGTTTCTTAAAGAGGCATGACAATGATTTAACAATTCATACGAGTTTCAGGATCACAACTTTGGCCAATAAACTCTTGGAGCTGATACTTAGTACCTCGAAAAGGAGCCAAAATTTACGTCTGTTAGCAAATCCGCAATTAGCTAGGTAAAATTTTCCTGAAATAAAATTAATCATATATAATTATTAACTCACCATTTAATATATAAAAATATTAGCTTATCATTTAGCATACAAAATTACCATGTGAAACTTTGAATTTATTAGTTCTCTTTGTTAATGCATCATAGAATAATTTTGTCCTGAGCTGAACCCTCTCATCCACTGAGAATGTATATAAATTTCATATTAAAGTTACAAACAGCCAATACATTTTTTGTTATTGCTCCTTTTCGATTGGGGTAGCTAGCAACATCGCATTTAGGTACCATAGCAGGTATGTTGTACCATCAATCTTAAAATAACTATTATTTATTAGTTTCTTCGAATACAATAACAAACATAAAAAAAACACATGTATCTTAAAATAAGGATAAAATCTTGTACTCTTTCTGATTTTTGCAGCTACCATGAGGTTGGGCTTAAGTGCTTAACCATGAAAGTCAGAGCAATTGTATTTACTTCCTTTATAACTTTATGAAAATTTGTTCTTGTTGCAAACTAAAATATTTTGAAAATGTCTTTAGTGTGACAATACCTCAAATTTTGGCCGTTGGTGACTAGGAAAGTGGCAACCATTTTTTTAAACACAAATGAATCTCGTATCTTTCAAATGTATTTTTTTATCTAATAAAATCACATAACTTGAGAAACACATCTAGATACATACGATACATCTCTCGAAAATATTGAGGATTTTCTTGGAACACCTTATGTATATAATCATATACAATTCTTGTGATGGGCCGTGGAATTGGATACTTAATATAACTTGTAAATTTGAAATATTGATGTGCAATTAATGCTTGTGCGAATACAATCATTGTCACCATCAAATGCAAAACTTTGGTATCTAAATTTTTATGTACGATTGAGCCATACAAAATTTGACATGAATAATTGGAAATATTTGTAGAAAGATTTATATTAAAACAACAATTACTTTAGTTTGCAAAGAGATTTTCTTTTTTAAGTTCCATTTTGTTTTGTGGGTGTTTACTCTAGTTGTTTTTCTTTCTTCAAATTATCTAGAAAATTTTTATTTTTGTGATAAAAATTAATGATTAAAATAATTTATATTTGATATCCATAAAGAAAATCTAGGTAAGAAATGTTTGTTTTTGTCAAACATTAGAAAATATAGGTAACAATTAGTTATGAATAAGATTTTTCATAAGATTAGAAAATCCAATATCAAATTATAAGAACATATTGTGAGCTAATGATTATGTACCATTATCTTTTCAAAAATTTAGAACTGTCTCAACAATTTTCCAACAAAATTTTGAATTTTCTAAATTTTCTTTTTAATTTTCTGCAACAAATAATAGGGAACAGATTAAACAATTTATAAAATTATTGAGTGCAATGATAAATTAAATATGTTATTTGTGGAATGTGAGAACAAAAAATATGCTACTAACGTAGCATATATATTTCAATAGAAAAAGTATAATAAGAAAAATTCTCCAGTCTTTGATGAAAGTAGAAGCTAGAGATAGATAATGAAGCTGAAATACATTTCTCTTGTATTATGCAAAACGCTTAAGTTCTTGTGTTTACAGGGTTTGATATTTATACAAAATCAGAAGGTGTTCTCTCTTCTAAACCGTAATGCCACATATCTGAATCATATTGAATCAAGAGATAGGAGTGTATCATAGCGATTTTGTGTTGCAACATCCGTACAGACAGAACGGCTTGATGTCGTTTTCACTGTTGACCGTTCTTCTTTGCTCACTCTGTTTTTGTCTTGTTGCAGGTTTGCAGGTGACCGTTGTTCGTTGCTAGACTTGAGAGACAGGTTTGGTTTGGGCTTCCACTTGTAATGGCCCATCTTGGGACTTTGATGAAGTCCACGAGTGGTTCCAAGTTGAGTACTTATCAAAGTGACGTCGTTTGCGTTGGTCTGATTAATATCCCCGCTCAAGCGAGGCGTCGGGGGAACAACGACTCCGAGCTTGGACCGGAGTGAGGTGAAAGCATCGTAAGGCAGAGACTTCGTGAATATATCAGCAAGTTGAAGACGAGATGGAATGTGACCCGAGAGCCACTCTTTCACGAACATAATGATGATGTGTGGCAAAATGTTTGGAGCGAGCGTGAAATGCAGGGTTGGCAGTCAAGTAAACTGCGGAGAGATTGTCACAGTACAATTCCGGCGTGACGTGAAGCGGGACGCCTATTTCTTTGAGAAGGCAGCCGATCCAAGTAATTTCAGATGCTGTATCGGACATGGAGCGGTATTCAGCTTCGGTGGAGCTCTTAGCGACGGTGTCTTGTTTCCGTGATGACCAAGAGATAAGATTACTGCCAAGAAAGGTGCAGAAGCCTCCTGTAGATCTTCGTGTAGTAGCGCATCCAGCCCAGTCACTATCGCTGTAGGCTCGGAGAGTGAAATCAGAGGCTTTTGTGAAAGAAATGCCCATAGAAATTGTACCTTTAACATACCGAAAAATGCGTTTGAGAAGATGAAAGTCTGAGACTATGGGGGCATGCATTTTCTGGCATACAAAGTTGACTGCGAACTGAATGTCTGGGCATGTGAGGGTGATATATTGGAGCTTGCCGGCTAGACTTCTGAAGTATGTCGGGTTAGCAAAAAGCTCATGCTGGTCAGGAACTTTGTGAAGCTGTAGCGGAAGTGGAGTCGGCATCGACGTGCAGTCACTCATTGCAGCCACAGCGAGGAGGTCTTCTGCATACCGCTGTTGAGACAAGAACAGACCGTCAGGATGAAAGTGAGCTTGAATGCCCAAGAAGTAGGACATAGGGCCTAAGTCTTTCATTCTGAAGTTGTTGTTGAGATCAGAGAGAAGAGTGCTCATTGCTGCAGAGTTATTGCCTGTAATGAGCATATCATCTACATAGACCATTAGTAGAATAAGGTCTTGACCTCGAGAGAAGACAAAGAGCGATGGATCCCGTTTACTGCACAGAAAACCAAATTCCAGAAGATAGTGGCTGAACTTATCAAACCAGGCACGAGGTGCTTGTTTTAAACCATATAATGCTTTGTGAAGGAGACAAACATGATTGGGTCGAGCTTTGTCGATAAAACCAGCTGGCTGCCGCATGTATACTGTTTCGGTTAGATCACCGTGTAAAAAGGCATTCTGAACGTCTATCTGCTTGATATCCCACTGCATTTTGGTTGCAAGATCAAGGACAATTCTAACAGTTGCAGTGCGTACAACCGAACTGTAGGTCTCCAAGTAGTCGATTCCCTCTTCTTGATCGAATCCTTTTGCAACAAGCCTAGCCTTGAGCTTGTTCAGAGACCCATCTGCATTCAATTTTGTTTTAAAAACCCATTTGCTGCCCAATATATGCATATCAGGAGTAGGAGGAACAAGAGACTACGTTCTGGTTTCTTGACAATTATCATACTCATCTGTCATAGCTGCAGTCCAGCCAGAATCTTTTAAGGCTGCTGTAACTGTCCGAGGTTCAGGGTAGGCTACCTTTTAGTTAAGAGAACATACCGGGGGTTTGGCTTATGAACTCCTGCTCGAGATCGTGTTACCATTGGATGCAGTGATGTTGTAGGAGCAATAGTAGGAGTCGGGAGGAGTGGAGGTTGTGCAGACTGTACTTCTGCATACGATGGTGAATGCTCATTTTCAGAGCTGGTAGCGGTTTCCATGTGTCTTGGTGGAGAGTGTGACAGATTCGGATCTTCAGAAGGATCTGATTGAGAGACACTAGAACGCGGAAGAGGAGGAAACTGAGTTTCAGAATGCAGAGGGGGAACTTGCTCTGTCGCGGCAGTTGGAACCGGAATGTTCAGAGTGATTGCAGGGTTTTGCTGCATTGATGAAGAGACGGACGCTGGTTGTGGGTCATTATTGGAGTTTGGAGGAGACAGAAAACTGTGTTGCCATGACCGAAGAAGAGCAGAGTCAGCAGTAGTGTGATGAGAGGAGTAAATGTTTTGAAAGGGATAAACGCCTTCATCAAACAGAACATGACGGCAGATATAAACACGACCAGTTGGCAGGTAGAGACAGCGATAACCCTTGTATTTGTTAGTGTACCCAAGGAACACGCATTTGAGAGATTTGGGATCAAACTTGTGTTGAGCATAATCCCGCAAGGTCGGGTAACAGGCACAACCGAATGTACGAAGAGCGGTGTATTGTGGAACGCGACCAAACAGTTTCTGGTAGGGTGAGAGATCGGTTTCTATTGCTGAAGTTGGCAGGAGATTGATGAGAAAGTTTGAAGTAAAGAACGCCTCAACCCAATACTTGTGAGGCATCTTACTCTCAAACATCATAGACAAGCCTAATTCGGTGATATGGCGGTGCTTTCTTTCTGCCAAACTGTTTTGTTGCGGTGTATAGGGGCAGGAGATAAGCTGTTTGATACCGTTTTGTTGCAGGTGAGTAAGAAACTTTGAATTTGTGAATTCACCTCCACCATCACACTGAAAAGTAATTATCTTAGTGTTGAACTGATTTTCAACCAATCTTTGAAAGGAGATAAAGATAGAACAGAAGTCTGACTTATGCTTCAAAGGATACAACCAGCAAAACCGAGACCAACTGTCAACAAAAATTACATAGTATCGAAAGCCTTGGACTGACATAACCGGAGCAGGACCCCAAAGATCACAGTGGATCCTTTCAAGAGGTTTAGAAGCAACAAATGTAGAAGCAGAAAAGGGGAGCCTACTGCTCTTCCCAAACCGACACGACTCACACAATACATTGGTGTGTTTATTGATCAAAATAAACTTTCAAGCAGATAACCGTTGAAGAACTTGAGCATTCGGGTGACCCAACCTCCTATGCCAAACCGCATCACTAGCTGAATGTTGTCTAGAGGAGTAGAGTGCCTGAGCTTGTGAGTCCTGCAGCACATAAAGACCCTCACTGTTTCTTCCCAGCAGCAGTAACCTCTTGGTTGTTTTGTCCTTTACAATAACGCCATCACAGTTAAACTCAAATGAACAAGGGTAGTCTTTAGTAATCTTAGAGACAGATAATAGAGACTTTGATATGTCTGGACACACAAGGACATCGTTAAGTGGTAAAGTACCTGAGGAAGAGGCAATCATACCGGAGCCTGTATGCGTGATAGGTAGGAAATTACCATCTGCAATCATGACAGTATCTGAACCAGTGTAGGGGTGAGTGGTTTGAAGGTGAGATGGCGAGTTTGTAACATGTGCACTTGCACCTGTGTCGGGAAACCATTCGTGACCAGAGTGATTTCTGACATATGTTATGCGCAGAGCTGCCATGGCTGCAGGAAACTCCTCTAGCTGGTAGGAGTTGTCAAACCTATGCCAACAAGATAAAGCTGGATGTCCCTTCTTCCTGCAAATCTGGCAGATTGGTCTTTCATCAACATCAGATGAGGCAGAGGAGGAAGATATTTGTTGAGGAAAACCTCTGCCACGTGTTGAGAAAGATCCACGACCTCTGTTGCCACGTCTATAGGTTTGTCCTCGACCTCTGTTGTTGAAGTAGTTCGGCGTAGAAGTAAACCTGGCAGTGTTGAATGCTAGATGTGGCGTGACGTCGGAGGAGCCATTGTAACTTTGTAGACGATCCTCAAACGCTATCAAAAGAGGAGAGACATCTTCAAAAGTAAGCAGAGGAGACGAATCCTGAGAACCCTCTATACTCGTTTTAATAGGTTCATAGTCTCTTCCCAGACCATGAAGAGCAGCAAAAATCTTCATCTTGTTGGTAACAGGGCTTCCAATGGAGGAAAGTTGGTCACTTAGGTTTTTGATTTCCCTTAAGTACTCAACCATGGTTTTTCCTTGTTTGGTAACAGTTTGGATCTTGTGTTGCACCTCAAAAAGGCGTGATGAGGAAACTCGGTTGTAGTGATTTGCAATGGAAATCCAGACATCTCGCGATGTAGTGCAGTCAACAACAACACTGAGCAGATCTTCAGAGAACGACCCCAAGAGCCAAGACTTGATGACTTGATCCGTTTGTAGCCAAGTCTGATAGTCTGGGTTGGGAGCTTCAGATGGAGCACCGTTGATGCCTGCCATGGTAAGTGTGGGTGATGGTGCGATGATGGACCCATTGACGAACCCTAGAAGCCGCTGTCCAGAGAGAAAAGCTTCAAACTGTGATTTCCAGGTGATGTAGTTCTTTTGTGTAAGTGTGATGGTGACACAGTTGGTTATGCTCACTTAGGGAGGAGAATAGAGTTCCATGGAAAGATTTTCCATAGCTCTGATACCATGAAAGTAGAAGCTAGAGATAGATAATGAAGCTGAAATACATTTCTCTTGTATTATACAAAACGCTTAAGTTCTTGTGTTTACAGGGTTTGATATTTATACAAAATCAGAAGGTGTTCTCTCTTCTAAACCCTAATGCCACATGTCTGAATCATATTGAATCAAGAGATAGGAGTGTATCATAGCGATTTTTTGTTGCAACATCCGTACAGACAGAACGGCTTGATGTCGTTTTCACTGTTGACCGTTCTTCTTTGCTCACTCTGTTTTTGTCTTGTTGCAGGTTTCCATGTGACCGTTGTTCGTTGCTGGACTTGAGAGACAGGTTTGGTTTGGGCTTCCACTTGTAATGGCCCATCTTGGGACTTTGATGAAGTCCACGAGTGGTTCCAAGTTGAGTACTTATCAAAGTGACGTCGTTTGCGTTGGTCTGGTTAATATTTGAAAGGTATACAAGATTGTTGGTTTAAGCTCGAAGATAGCTTGAGTCATAAGCTATCATAATCTAACCAAGTTATGGTTTCCAAAGGGATTAGGATCAGATTATAAATTTAGGAGTTATCTAAATATATGTTACCTAATGGGATTAGGAAGTTCCATCTCTATATAAGATGATGTTAAGTTGTGGTATAACTTAAGAGTTTGAGAGATTGAGAGTTTTAGTTTTGAGTGATTTTCTAAAGCAAATTAAAGTGTGTTATTCTTTATCAATCTTTGAGTTCTTATTATTGCTTCTATAATTCTAGAATTGGTAGCAGAGGTGAGAAAGATATGGGAGACCTTGCTGTAGCGACAGCGAAACCTAAAGAAGGAGGAGGACCTTCTTCAATCATGGAGCAAATTATGTGTTCTTATGCTCAACACAACGAATTATACGGTATGGGCCATGAGGATAAAGATAACACTCAAAGTTCACAAGGTTTGGGAGGTCATAGAGATGGAGACGAATCCAATCGATAGTGAGAAGAACAACATGGCGATAGCTTTGCTGTTTCATTCCATACCGGAGACACTTATCTTGCAAGTCGGAGAGCTAGACACGGCAAAGAAAGTGTGGGAAGCAATAAGGCGAGACATGTGGGAAAGTTATCCGAAATATTGTTGAAATCATCTGCCTTAGGAGTAAATATTGAAGAATCAAATCTGGTCAAGAAATTTCCTAAGAGTCTTCCTCGTAAAAAAATATATACATACAGTGGCATCTCTAGGACAAGTGTTAGATCTCAACGCCACAAGTTTTGAGGACATCATAGGGCGCCTAAAAGCCTATGAAAAACACATCTTTGAGGAAGAAGAAGAAGCTTAGGAAGTCTTCAGACTCAACCAGGAATACAAACCAAGTCTTCAGAGGTGATTTTAGAGGCAGAGGACGCGAAGGACGATTTAACTCAAGGGAAAGAGGTCATGGACGATTCAATGTAGAAAGAGATTTATCAAAAATTGTTTGTTACCGATGTGACAAAACAGGTCACTAGGCCTCAAGTTGCACAGATCGTTTAAATTGCAAGAAACTCATGAAAATAACAACAACAATACATAAGACGTGGATGAGGTCCTAATGCACGAGGTGATGTACTTGAACGAGAAAAATTGTGTGCCAAGCAAGTACGAAATAAACACCGGGGAAGAGAACATTTGGTATCTCGACAATGGGGATAGCAACAATACGATTCTGTTACTGGAAAGGTGCAATTCGCTGATGATTCACGAATAGACATGAAGGGGAAAATATCGATTTCGTTCATTGACAGAAACGGCGACCCAAGACTAATGACAGATGTCTACTTTATTCCAGATTTGAAGAGCAACATTATCATTCTCGGACAAGCTACAAAATCAGATTGTGATATAAGAATTAGAGGAGACTATCTAAGAATGCATGATCCCGATGGAAAGTTACTTGTCAAAGCAAACAAATCATGAAATCGTATATGAAAGGTTCGAATGGGAATAAAGATACCACGTGTCTACATCTAACAATGATAAGTGACTCAAGTAGATGACATGCAAGGTTGTGACATGTAAACCTTGAAACAATAAGGCAAGAGCTGTTGAGATTTGAATGAAGTTAGCTCCAAATATGGTAAGTGTGAGCAATGGAGGACCCAACTGATCCTCTGGGTTATAGAGCATCTTAAGAGCATATTTAGAGTCTCTGGATGAATTATATATTCTCCTGGTCGGCAAATATACGATTCAAGTTTGTCAAACCCGAAAGGTTCCAAATAAGGCAAGTCTGAGATCCTCCGGTTTACAAGTTGGATAACCTTTACGTCTGAACCGGCTTTGTCATGAATCCAACTCTCTGAGCTTCCATTTTGACTCAGTAACACATAGAAAGTCGGTTTGTGGCTTAATTCCTCCTGGTTCGGTCGGAATACTCCAAAGAGTGCATATCGGTCCAAATCGGGTAAGTTCAGGTTCACCCGATTTGTAAGATGAATAACTCCTTCATCTGGATTTGGGCTGATTCCACTTCGAGCCGTGCTCTAGATGAGCTGAGAATGTTTTCCAAGTGTTTTCGTGACTTGAATATTTGTGGTTGAGCTGGAATGAGTCGAACAATGTCTTTGGGTCTGAATAGGCTTCACTTGCAATGTAGTATGGAATCACGCGGTTTGTAAATTCGATTCAAGTTTGGTCCGAGCAGCTTTGGACCCAAATCCAATTATTTGTGTGCCTCTGGTGGGTTATGTTTCTGGAATAAGTTAATTTGTTGCTCAAATCCTCCGGGTTACCTTGGTCTGCTCCATAGAAGGCACATATGTCTTTGATAGCCATTGAGCATTCGGGTTGGTTTTGTCCGTGAGTCTTGGTCGGCCCTATCCTGTTCTTGGCATGTTCCAGAACCATATGAGGCTGGTCTAGGTGGAGCACATCAAGATCATTCGTCTCCCCTTCGACCTTGATGTGTTCCTCAAGGAAGATCGTCTCTCCTTTATCCTTGACTAGACCGTGCTCTTCCAGATACTTTTGAGTTGTTTTCTCACCACATTCTGTATTGCTTCTAATGACCTCATCAGAATTCCACGAGTAAAGATTGAAAAAGAAATTTGTGGTGCATGTCTACTCTGGAAACAAAATAGACAAGTGTTTCCCCAAGCTACCTTATACCAAGCAACCAAGAAACTTGAGATCATAAATGGAGACCTTTGCGGTCCTATAACACCCAGAAAGACGGCTGGGAACATGTTTATTTTTGTGTTCATTGATTCTCCAAATGAACAATTTTGTTGAAAGAAAAAGGTGATGCCTTTAACAAGTTCAAGAAATTTAAAAGCTTGGTGGAGCAAGAATCAGGAGCAAACATACAAACTTTCAGAACAGATAAAGGAGGAGAGTTTGTGTCACAAGAGTTTAATTCTTTCTGCGATGACACTGGTATTAAACGACACCTCACCACGCCATATACTCCTCAACAAAATGGTGTAGTTGAGGGGCGTAATAGAACATTAATGGAGATGACAATGAGCATTATGAAGCATATGCATGTGCCCAATTACTTATGGGGAGAAGCAATAAGACATTCCACATATCTTTTGAATCGAATCACCACAAAACTCCATATGAAGTTTTGAGAGCTAAGAAACCAAATGTCGACCATCTACATATTTTTGGATGCATTGGGTACGCAAAAATGGAGACGCCACACTTAGATGATAGATCGCGCATGCTTGTTCACCTAGGCACTGAACCATGCTCTAAGGCATACCGGTTGCAAGATCAAAAAAATCAGATAATAGTGGTAAGTCGAGATGTCGTATTTGATGAAACAATAGGCTGGAACGGAACCGTAATAACCAGGAGCAAGACAGTAGTGGAAGTTTTAGCTTTATTTTAGGGAAATGTGGAAACCTTGGCATCCAAGAAGGAAAAGAGGATCTCATAACAGAGCAACTTGTTATGGATCATTCCGAAAATATGGATGAAGCAGACAACGATGGTGAGTCCGTATCATCACACGATCATGAACACGAACACGAACATGAACATACAGAGGTTCATGAACAGTCTCCATCTGCTCTGAGAAGAACACAAAGACAGAGCACAATGCCAAAATATCTCGAAGACAACGTCTTACTTGCCGAAGAAGAAGGAGATATGTTATTGCTATGTTTAAATTACGAGCCAAGAAACTTCTATGAAGGAAAAGAATTAAAAGAATGGACACTCGCCGGTGAAGATGAAATCCATTCAATCGAGAAAAATCACATTTGGGATCTCGTGGATTTACCGGACGGAGCTAAACCAATAGGCTTAAAATGGGTATTCAAACTCAAACAGAACTCTGATGGCAGTATAAATAATTACAAGGTTGCGAAAGGATACATACAACAATATGGAGTTGATTTCGAGGATATCTTTGCTCTTGTAGCTCGGATAGAGACAATACGACTCCCTATTAACCTTGCAACATTGAACGGCTGGGAGATGTATCGTCTTGATGTAAAGACAGCGTTTCTACATAGAAAGTTAAAGGAAATCGTCTATGTCACGCAACCGGAAGGTTTTGAAGAAAAGGGACGAGAAAGCGAAGTTTACAAGCTCAACAAAGCTTTGTATGGGTTAAGACAAGCACCAAGAACATGGAACAATAAACTGAACCAAATTCTCATGGATCTTCAGTTCAAAAAATGTTCAAAAGAGCCATTGGTTTATCGAAAAGAGGTGAGAGAAAATCTTCTTGTGGCAGTTTATGTAGATCATATATTTGTCACAGGGACAAACATACATATCATCGACGAGTTCAAAAACGAGATGGCATCGAAGTTTGAGATGAGTGGTCTCGGGAAGTTTACGTACTATCTCGGGATTGAGGTCTGTCAACACAAAGGAGGAATAATGTTAAATCAAAACCGTTATGCTCAAAAGATCTTGGAAGAAGCTGGGATGAAATACTGCAATCAAGTTCACACACCAATGGAGCCCGGGTTGAAACTGTCCAAGTCAGAAGACGAAAAGGAGATTGATGCTACAAGTTTTAGAAAAAACGTTGGTTGTCTTCGTTACCTCCATACAAGACCTGGCATGTCTTATTACGTTGGTTTGTTGAGTCGGTACATGCAAAGTCCTAGAGAATCACATGGAATGCCATGAAACAATGCTTGAGATATTTATGAGGAACCACTGCCCTTGGTTTGACATTTAAATGATCAACCTCGAAGATACCAAAGTTGGTAGGCTACAGCGATAGTAGCCCTAACGTTGATCCAGACGATGGAAAGAGCACAGAGGGACATATATTTTATCTCGGTGAAAGTCCAATCACCTGGTGTTCGCAGAAAGATACTGTGGCATTGTCTTCCTGTGAAGCCGAGTTCATGGCAGAAACTGAAGCTGCTAGACAAGAAATTTGGCTCCAAGACTTACTTGGTTAATTCACTGATACATTATGCAAGAGATTTTTCATTTGGATCAATAATCAATCAGCAATTTCCCTCACAAAGAACCCGGTGTTTCATGGTCGAAGCAAGCACATACGCACACGGTATTATTTCATAAGAGAATGTGTTGAGAATGGACAAGTTGAACTCGAGCATGTTCTCGGGAATAAGAAAAAGGCGGATATTTTGACAAAGGCTCTTGGAAGAATCAAGTTTAAAGAAATGAGAGATCTTATTGGTGTTCAAGATTTGACGAAAATTGAGTTCAAGCTTAAGGGGGAGAATGTTGGTTTAAGCTTGAAGATAACTTGAGTCATAAGCTATCATAAGCTATCATAAGCCTACCGGAGTTATGGTTTCTTAAGGGATTAGGGTCAGATTATATATTTAGGAGTTATCCATAGGTTACCTAATGGGATTAGGAAGTTCTATATGAAGATGCCAAGTTGTGGCATAACTTAAGAGTTTAGAGAGATTGAGAGCTTTAGTTTTGAGTGATTTTCTAAAGCAAGTTAAAGAGAGTTATTCTTTATCAATCTTTGAGTTCTTAATATGGATTCTATGATTCTAGAAAGAAAACAAAAACAGGTTTGGAAAGGGTAGTAAGGAACATGATGATTTCAGGTTATTGGCTCCATGGACATGGACATGAATCTTTGAAATGTTGAATTCAGGCATTGCACCAACGCTAGTCACCTTCCTTTGCGTTCTTTACGTTTGCCATCATGATGGCCTTGTCAAAAAAGGTGATGAGATATTCTGTTGAAACCAAGATTTGGAGCGACACACGACGGGTTGTGTGCAACACTGGTTTGGAGACAATCAAAGGAGAACATATGCTTTGCGGATGAAGCTGAGGTGTCATTACCTAAGTGGACGAGGCTGGACGTGTACAAGAAAGGTAAAGGTATTGTGCACACAATCGAAGATTTGGAAATATCGCAGATATGGAAAAACGAAGATCTGCGGGAAAAGAAAAGTTCATGGTGTATTTAAGGAGGCGCCCTTAGCAGAGTTAGGTTAGCCGTCTTATAATATAGAATGAGAACTAGGGTTTTTGGTGAGTGAACAAACGAGAGCCACACGATTGCTGTTGTGCGAGTGAGGTTGGGTAGATTAGGAATTGGTCAGTGTCGATTCATGGGCGTGTGAAGTCGAGTCATTCTGATTAAATAAAAGTGTATTTTGTTTAAGTGATTTCTAATATAGCAACCGATTTTGTGTGATCTCGTGTGTTTTCAAAGAGTTGTCTGTGTCTAAGGTTTTACATATTCTGCTTCATGATCCACATGTATGATTTTGAACAAGCCGCCCATGGGAACATTGAAGAGGAACTCGTCAGGTCTTTGGATGGAGAGGAAGAGGCCGCATGCGAAGTGAATGGCACCGATGTTGAAGAGGTTAGATAAGATTGGTGAGAAAACCAATGTCGCTTCAAAAGCCATGGAAAATGATCGGAGCATGGGTTTGGGCAAGGTGAAAAAGAGAGAAGTTGATATTTTGAAGAGATAGAAGAAAATGTTCTTGTTTATTACTGATACAGTCCCTAGTATCACTGCGACGGTTGTCTCTTCTTTGTGTTTGAACGAGGAGATGATTCGCCACGAAGCACGGCAAGCTCCAATCACGTTTTGTAAGCGACGGAGAAGAGGAAATTATGTTTTTCCCTTCTTCCCCTCTTTCGCCAAAATCTCATTTTTCTCACCAACATTTGATGATACTGTCGAAAACTTTTTTTATGTGTTGAAGAAAAGAGAGAAAGATATATTGAAGTAGGCAGATAAAAAAGTTTTGAATTTGTTTACTCTTGTTTTAGATAAAAAAAAGAAAATAAATAATTAATACTTTTTCTATATATGCTTTCTAGTAACAAATGTCAACTTTGTCTAAGATACCATTTGCATTAGATTTAACCATTTTTTCAAAAATAGTTAAAAACAATACATAGATAAATGATAAAGAAGACACGAGGATACGTAGATAATCATTTTTGTTGCTGTTTTTGATAAAAAATATTGATATACGAAATTTAGAATTAACCTTCTGAAATTCAGAATGTGTATTCTATATACTACACATGTTCTCCGGAAATTAGAACATATATTCTACATATTATACATGTTCTAAAACATTTAGAACATATTTCTGTTCTATGATATTTACAATGTTAATTTCTAAACAATTTAGAATGTATATTCTAAAATTTTTTCTTTGTTATATGGAAATTAGCAAACATATTCTAACATTTACTCATGATCTAAAAATGTTAGAAAACGTATTCTCAATTTTTTTCCTATATGCTATAAAAGCTAGAAAGTACACTCTACATAATTTAGAAAACCTGAAAAAAAAGGAATCAGAATCGCAAAAAAAAGGAAACCGGATATTTTTTGTATTCTAGAATCATTATAACGCACAATGTAAACCATTTAGAACACCGAAAAAATGGAAATTGAATATTTCTAATAGATTTCGTCTTTCTCAACCTATTGTAACGAAATTTTTTTTTATCTTATTTCATATTTGACGTGTTCTTCATCTCCTCTTTGTTAATTCTCACAAGAAAATCTGACTACTTTTCACCAATATGGTGCAGATTTACATTAATTGTGGTGAGGGAGAAAAACTTCCCGATGGTGAAGAGAAAGAGGGAACAAGTTTGAATAATGGTTTTTACCTTTAATGAAAGTTTTTACTTCAAAAAGAGGGTTTGAAAAATATCACCAATATTCAACTATTTTGAGTATTTGTTTTTAGTTATAAATTTGTATATTCAAGGACATAATGTGAGTAATAAAATTATTAAACCTAGATCACCATATTTTTATTTAGAATGCATAGATGAATAAAATATTAAATATTTATCCTTTATTTTCAGTTTTTCTAAAAAAATAGGTTGAAATATATGGTAACTGAAATAGCCCGCGTCCAACTAGTCCGACTCAAAGCCAGTTCAATTTTTTTTAGGCCGGGCGGATTGGCCCATTGCGGACTGCGGTCTAAAATGCTATGTCCAAACCCAACCCGCTAATATTATGCGGTTTGCAGGTCAGCCCGCAGGTCAGTAAAATAAAAAAAGCATATTATTTGAATACGTCAGCTTTGTTTTGTATTTATTATCTATCTCATTATTAATATTTAGACAAACATTGTTATAACCAAATAATTATATATTTTTGCAAAAGTCAATTTTACACTATTAACCAAATAAGAAAACCGCATACTTGATTATAGCATATAATAACTTCAAAGTTTCGAAAATCAAGAAACAAAAAAACATAACCAAATAAAATTCAAAGTAACAAAAACAATGAAAAGTCATCAAATAAAATTCAAAGTAAAACTCTTAGCTGAAAATTTTAAAATCTAAAAAAAAAAAGTAACACACCAAACTTGATTCTTCAACAGCTTTCATCTTTGTCTTCATCTTTATCATCATCGACAATGGACTGGAAAGATGGAGATGTCTCATTTTCACCATCAAATTCGTCTTCTGCAAATATGATGAACTAAAGTTAGTTAACTTAGTAAGTTATGATATAATCAGTATAAAAATATACCCAAAAACGTAATATAGACATGTTTACCATTTTTCTATGCTTCAAATCTTCTTAACCAATTGCGACTATATATTAAAGCTTGCACATTCTTGGGAACTAGCCGGGTTATGTACATGTTCAAAACGCGAGCTCCAATGTGAAACGAGGATTCTGAAGCAATTGTCGTGATAGGAATACTAAGCAGATCGGAAGCACATTGAAGATAACTCACCATATCTCTTTGAGAGTTATCTTTCCAATACTGCAGGATGTCCAAACTCATCACGTCTACTGGCGGCTCTTAATGATATGCTTGCAGAGAAGACTTTATACTAACTGCAACACTAGACTTGCGAAATGCAAAGAAATTCTGAAAGAAAAAAGAAATCAACTCACAATGTTGCAAAATATTATTATTATCTTAAAAAACGTAAATTACAAGATAAAATACTTATGTCATAATTCATAAAACTTCCTTTTTTCCCTTCATTAACTGCAGTCTGTTTATCAATTCACGTGACTGTGTAGAAGGTGATGTGGACCTAGTCTTTTTCTCATATGATTCAAACAAGAAACGCAGTTTACGATGCAAGTGTTCCATCTTTGCTTCACAAGAACTTATATCAAGCTTTCCAAAACAAAATTCTGCAAGTGTAAGCTTCAACCTGGATCAAAGACGGTAGTCATTGCAAAAATATCACTGACCTCTTCTGAATACTTGCCAAACTTCTCCATCAGTAGATATGTTGAACCTGATGTAAGCCGAGTGATCTCATCAAATGGCTCCAAAAAATCACAGATCTCCTTTGCTCGATTCCAGTCTTCATCAGCAGACAAGAACTTGTAGCTTTTCTCATCAATCTTTTTAAGGTTAGTAAATGCAGCTCGATATTTGATAGCCCTAGCAAGCATTTTGTAAGTTGAATTCCATCTTGTTTGCACATCCAATATCAAACCAGCCTTCAAGCCTAAACCCATATAATCCACGCATTTTGCAAACAATATCTCACGAATTCAGATGCAATAACATACTTGATACTCTCTCTGGTTTTATGCAAAGAATCTCCAATAACTTTCAGCCCGTCTTGAAAAATAAGGTTAAGTATGCGAGCTGAACATCTAACATGAAAAAACTCCCCTCCACACAACAAATCATTCTTCAAAAGAAGCTGAGATTTTAAAATCTCCTGCATTGAGCATCGAGCTGTTTTTTCTTTCTCTTATTTAGTTGAGACGTCGTTCCTCTACCACTGTCAAGTGTAGTCTGAAACAATTTTTTTTTACTGTCATTCATCTGAGATGCTTTCCTTTTTCGCTATCATTCATAGATCGACAAACTGTTTTTTTTTTCTCGGTTCAGAGGTGATCTTGATTTCAGAATCATCCTCATCATCATAAATTTGAATGAGTTTGTTTTTGGAAACTTGAAACTGCAGTGATCCATCAGAAGTCTCTCCCTCTGCTTCAGCATTTAGCGATCCAGTAAGTTTTTGAGACTCAAAGTCTACCAAACGCAAATTCACAAAGTTCTCATAATTCTGAAAATAATGTATCCGTTAGTATGTACTAATTAGTGAAGTAAACTCATGATAATAATGATCGAATCACTTTACAAGTAAACAAATCACAGCAAAAGATAATCGAATCACAAAATAAGCAATTATGATAGTAATGAGTAAATTGTAAACATTATCAAATATCATATATGAGACAAGAGTTTACAAGTAAACAAATCTTATTCACAGATCATGTTTCATAAAAACGTTTAAAACATAATCCAATATCATAATCAGATCTAATAACACGTTTACAAGTTACAATAATTAAATTACAAAGTAAATCAAGCAACATATGTATTAAAGATGAGTGAAACCATATGTGAAGTGAAAATTACGAGCTCCATTGTGCACGTTGATAAGTCTCAGATTACGTCTCACGAGTCACAAACACGTTCTCGTTATATTTTTATCAGTCACAATCACAATCACGTTCTCGTTCTCAGATCATGCTTCACGTCATTAGTTCACGTCTCGTTATATCTGAAAAGCTCTAGGTTCTCGTTCACGTTATCAAAATCACGTTCACATTTTCAGCCAAATGAATAATTGAGTGGTAAACTAACTTTAGGCTTTAGACTTTAGTAATTACTAATTAGATTAAATTAAAGTGATCTAATTGGTTTACAAGGTTAAATATATTTAAAATCTAATTAATGATATTCAAAGATAAATTGAATAAAAAGAGAGCAAAACAAACCTGAATAATAAACACCGTTGTAATCAGATTTTTATGGCTCAAGCTTCATCTGTATTGGCTCAGAACCTTAAAATATACAAGATGAAGTGATTATCCTAAGGGTAAAGAGACTTGTTTGAAAGTTTCTTAATTGGGGCTCTTGTTCTAAATCTTTTCTTACAGTCGTTGCTGCTATGTTGCTGATGGAAGTCTTTGCTCTGAGCAAGCTATTGCGTAAAGAGACTGCATTAAATTTAGAATTTTAGAATTTTTAAGTCTCCTCAGCAATTGTTTGGCAATAGGTGAATGGCTCACGACAGATGTGGAGATAGACGTATCAATAGCTGAAATAATTTTCTTTTTCAAAACCAATTCTCATATCTCTATAAAATTATTATTTTTTGAAGTAATTATAATTTCTTTTAAATGAAGCGATTTTCGGTGATGGTTTTTTGTTTTGTCCGATCTGTTGTTCCCACTCTTCAGGCCACTTTGTACTGGTTTCTCTCATCAAGCCACACTTTTGTTTTGTGATTTGTTTTCCCCACTCCGTGTCTCGTAATGGGTTCTTCACGATGCATGATGGTTTCTTCTCCTCAACATTTATCCAAAACAAACAACCTTCGAGACTATGAGTGATAATCTCCGGCATAAAATGCAGAATATCAGTTTAGTGATTGAGAATGAACCAATGGCTTTTCTTTTGGTGTGTGTTTTCAGATGGCTGCCACAAATCAATTCTCTTTGGTTATTGGTCCTGTTAACCCTCACAAGCAAAAACTATGTGCTATGCTCCAATTGCCTTTGGAGAATTCTGCTACTGGTCGCATTATTAATGCAAATAAACTAAAATTCATGTTCCAGTCAGAAAAGGCAATGAATATGGTTCTCCGATGGGCCGAAGGTCTTTTGCCAAATTGATGCTTACTATTTCATGGTGGTATCCTAGAAATCATTCATTTATGGGTTCGTCTTGTGCAAAACAAAAAATAAAATGGTTTTTGCGCAAATAACATTAGTTTTAACCCAAGAATGAATTAGATGGTTCTTGCACGAATTTAGAGAAGAAAATAGAAGTGAATGGTTTTAGTAATTGAATTTCAAAACCTTTAAGAAAATAAGAAAGAAGAAATTTGAGTAGAACATTAGTATTTAGTCTAGTGTCAAGAAAGTTTTTATTTTTATGTTGTTTCTCCTGTTTTTAGTAGTAAAAATCGTGTTTAACGTTAATATCTATTCCATCTAATTTGGTATTAAGTATATTTACTTTAGTAGATTTGATAGTTTCAAGTCAAAACATTGACTTTTTTTTGTTTTTTAATAGTTCTTTAATCCATCCTAAAACTAGAAGTAACTTCCAGTTTAAAAGTTTAGATTTGATTTTATTGGTCATATTATGTATTAATCTGAATTAGTTGACTACTGCTCAATTTTCTCTGTAAAAGTCATTTTCAAATAATGTCCACATTCTTCACAAACATTCATTTCGTCCCTATTTTTTACTTATCGTCGATGTTTTTCAGATTTTTTTTTCTCTATACTTTATTTTTTAATGGACATTAAGTTTCCAGGTCGAAATTTATATTTCAACAATTAAAAAAATTTCTTTTGGGAGGAAATAAAACTCTAATTTTCCCGTTGACGTCATTCATCGTAAGTGCATATGTATCAGACTCGTCCAAAGCTTCTCTCTCTTCTTTCCTATTTATAGAGAGAGAGAGACATCCTTCATCGTTTTCTTCTTCTACAAGCCTTAAAGGATAGATATAATTCTCAAATTGAGGTACGACGACTCAATCATCTTAGTTGTTCCATCTGTTTGAATTTGAGATGAAATTGAAATTCTTCGCTTGAATTTTTGTATATTTGTTTGGTTTCTAAAATCTCAATTCATTTGTAGAAATTGCAATTTGTATTGCTCGATCCTTCTCCTGGTCTTCAGATTCTTAATCCATGGCCGTCGGCGATGGTAGTTTAGAGTTATCTCATCGCGTGGAAGATTCTGGAAGAACAATGAAAGTTTGTGTTGTGTGGAGAGGAAACAAATACACTCTTGAGATCGATTCCGGTGCAAATCTGAAGGATTTGGGTTACGAATTGAGAAAATTGACGGGCGTTAAGGCGGAGACTCTCCGTCTTATCGCTCCTCGGTTGAATGAAAAAGGTTCAAGATTGATTTTTCCTTTCTCTGATGAACACTCGAGCTTGAGCTTGCAGGAATCTTCCATAATTGAGGTTAGTCTTTATTTTTTGGTTTAAACATCCATGGCTCCTGAAAATGTTCCAGTCTAGTGGTTGCCATTAGTGTTATAGTAATTATAGCTTAATCCGATCAAATTGGAACGATAGGGATGAAAAGTGGTTTGTTTCAGTGGGTAGAGGACTCTTGTGGGTCAATTCATGGTTTGAGTTCAACACCGTCTATGGAAATCAATGTGATACCCTCTTGGCCACTGTAGAGACACTTTGAGTGGCAAGAATACCCGACTCTTTAAGGCCTTGCGGATTAGTTTGCGTTTCAGCTCAAAGTTATAAAGCAAAGGAGTTACCTTTGGATCATTGATATCATGATATGTATCAGATTAAGCGAGAATTCACGTCTGTTCATTTTTTCGGGTAGATATTGCTTAAGGTTGTTTACTGTGTTTCCATATCGATACATCTCCAGGAAAGGTTTATGAATTTAGTCTCACTACCCAGTTTTCCAAACCTTGTCAAGTGTGTTTGGTTTCTTGCATCTCTGTTTAAACTATCCAAAAGCCCTTTTTGAAATTCCTTACTGTTGGTTTACTTTCTTCTCGTGTTATTAGAGTAAAACTATCAGAATGATGGGAGTGTCTGAAGAAGAGATCAATGGAGTTCAAAAAGATGCAAAGCCTGACATGAGAATACTTGGCTTTGAGGAAGAGGAGAGAAGGCTAAGGCAAAAGAAGTTTTCGAACACTTCAATCAAGCTTCCACAGGGGCCTTACATCTTCTGCGATTTCCGCACTCTTCAACTCCCGGGTATAGAGGTAAGTATGTGTAGTCAAATCTCAACTTAGCCATCTTTTTCTTCAAAGTCCTGAAGGTAGATGTTTACTGGCAGTATGAATTCAGTGAACTGGTTTCTTGATGATTTGACTATTATGGAATTGGAATACTGTGTCTATATAAAGTGACCCCAGAGATGTTTGTTCCTGCAGTTAAGCCCTCCCGCTTCTGATGCTTTAAAGAGAATGCACATGCTTGCAGCAGACCCTGGTATCATCGCTATTATGAACAAGGTTATATTTAAATTATGAGAAACTTATTACGTAAACCGTCAGCATATCAATACAATGTACCAATCGGGTTTCATTTTATATTTGTAGCATCGTTGGAGAGTAGGGATTATGACAGAACTTGCTCCAGTTGGTTATGTTGGTGTTAGTCCAAAATGTCTTCTGGGACTTAACAAGGTACGTAATCACTTCTTGTGTTTCCTTAGTTTGTTCTTGTATATAATTTTCTAAAAGATTCTCTGCTTTGGTTGTTGTAGAATCAAGGAGAGGAGATTTCTCTACGTCTCCGGACTGATGATCTCAAGGGATTCAGGAAGTACCAGAGCATAAAAAAGACTCTATTGCATGAGCTTGTAAGATCATTACTCTGCAACTAAAATCTGAATGTTTCTGCGTAAGTCTGATTTGAGAGCTAATACTATATACGAATCAAAATGTCAGGCTCACATGGTATACACGGAGCATGATGAAAACTTTTATGCTCTTGATAGACAGGTAATATTTGTATATATAGAATGGTGACGGTATATGTTTCTGTTATCTCTGTTTTATTTTGTTGGAGATTTTACAAATGAATGTTTGTGTGACAGTTGAACAAAGAAGCTGAAAGCTTAGATTGGACTAAATCAAGGGGTCACACTCTGAATGGAGCGAAATTTATGAATGACTTTGATGATGAAGACCACTTCTTTGATGAAACTGGAGGTGAAATTTTTTCTCAGAGGCTGGGTGGAAATCAATCCAATAATCTGGGGAATGCTCGTGAGTCGTCTGTTGTCGCTGCTTATCGCCGTCTCTCCCATACTAGTGAATACAGTGATGTTGGTGCTTCGAAACTCAGAGAAGAACCTGATCCTGATAACATGGTTGATGTTTGTGATGAGAATAAACAGCTAATTCTCCCTGAAGCTCAATCTGATTCTAGGAGTAAGGGTGAGCCTGATCCCGACGATACCACTGAAGATGCATCAGCACCAGAACATCACCCGGTATCGATTGAAATCACGAGTGACATTGTCCATCCTACTAAACACGATGATGAACCTGATCCGGATGACTTGGGACCACACACAACTATAGCAAAAGTTGAAAATATGGAAATATCAAATGATACCTTTATGGCGGATGGGAATTTGAAGGAACCTCCTGGAGAAACCAGTGTAGACGAAACAATCATTGAGGTTGATGAGCCTGATCCAGATGATATGGAGATTCAGAGGATTCAAGACTCTGTTACCATCATCTCTAACCGCCTCAAGAAAGCCATAAATGCCTTGCAAACTGGATTTAGCTCCGGTGAAGCAACCAATGTGCTACAAATGCTTCTCAAAATAGTGAGGTGCAGTCTTGGAAACTTACAAGCGTGTGTCCAGATTAAAGTCCATTGTTATGTCAATGAAGATACTGACTGTTTTTTTTATGGTCCAGGAACATCATTGAACAACCAAATGAAATGAAATTCAAAAGGCTGCGTAAGGTATGTTGACTCATTAGGCCTCTGATTTAACATAATTCCTTATTTGGGCTAATTTATCAACCATCTGATATGTTCGATTACATGAATGCCATTTCAGGGAAACCCTGCAATTCAACGCAAGATACTAAAATTTGCAGGTTTGTTCCTTTTCCATCTTCTGATATCAGATTGTGTGATATATGTGTGTTAAACTGACTCGGGCGGGATGTTTTGCAGCTGCAGTTGAGATCCTTTCCGTGGTTGGCTTTGTGGAAGAGATGGTATCAGAAGGTACAGGAGCTCAAGAACCATATCTGGTACTGAAACGTAATGACCCAGGCCTCTTGTGGATTGCCAAGTCCATGATTGAATCACACACCACGGGTTCCTAGCTATATATATTAAGATATATTTCTCTGTAAAAAACTGTCATAAACTATGATTTGAAACTGATTTTGTAAGAAGCGTGGTTCTGTTATACTTGTATGTAGAAACATAACATTTCCTCAAATTCTCGGGTTATTTACAAAGTAAAATTGGCCTAGTGTTAACAAGTATCCATACGCATACCCGTAGCCAAATCTTGAAGTTGATTATTGAGTTCAGGTAATCCGTAGCCATCTCTTGAGCCAGGTATCTTCTCTTCAAACTCTTTCAGCTGTTGCAGGAACTCTGTTTGAAACAAAAGCAGTTTTACTTGAAGAAGGTTCCAAACAAAGCTTGGGACTTATATCAGTCGATGGTCTACGCTGTTTAATCCACTGGTAACTCTCAGCCAATCTCCACACTTCGCGTTTCATCAAGTAAGCTTGGAACTTTTTTTCTGTTCTTATAATGGTGTCAAAGAAAGTAGTGATTTTTTGTTTTTTTATCAAGAAATTATTACGTTGAGAATGCGCCAAATTCCCAGAGTCTGATCAAGTTTAAAATCCAAAGCGTCGTCGTATCCACGGGATAGAGAATCTCCGGCAAGTCTCCGGCGAAAAAGAGGTGATAAAATGAGAGATACATTAATCGGATTTGGACTTAAAAGAGAATTGAATTTGGAATTTTCTCTTGATAAGAATAATTGGCACTTCTCATAGAAGTGTTATTCTAGAAAATTGAGTAATGGGGAGACTTGTGATAGAAATTGAAAATTGGTTGGCTTATTATAAACATGTGAATTAGTTTTTTTTTGTTGCAAGTTGTTTAAATCTTGTGGTTATTCAAATGTGTTATCAATTGATGGATTTAGTGATTGGAAGCATCTTAGCGAGAGAATTAAGCAACATAAGAGAAATGTAGAGCATATGACTAACATGAAAACTTAGAATGAACTGGAGATTAGATTTGAAAAAGAAAAAAACTATTGAAAACGAAATTGCGAAACAGAAAGAAGTAATTTTAGTTAGATTTATTGATGTTGTAAAATGTCTTGCTAAAAGGAATTTAGCATTTTGTGGGTCAAGTAAAAAACTTTACCAACATAGTATTGATAATTTTGGGATGATTGAAACAATTGCTGAATTAGATTTGATAATACCATATCATATTAGGGGTATTCATAGTTATAGAATTTAGAATGAGTTAATTTCTTTTTTGGCACCTTAAGTTCAAGTTTCTATAGGTAACATAATCAAAGAGGCCAAATACTTTTTTATCATTTTTTATTGTACATGAATCATAAAGAGCAAACGACTTTCATACGATAAGTAAAGTTGTCGGAAAAAAAGATTAAAGTAAAAAAGTACTTTTTAGAGTATCCAACACATGTGGATTAGGTATTTTAATTAAAATAATGGATAGCTAAAATCTGTCAGGTTTGATGTTAATAATATGGAGGTCAATGTTATGACAATGGTTCAAACACCAGTAAAAGAAATAGTGTACAGCTCTAAAAATTTATGTGGCTAAAGCATAAATTTTGTGGCTATGTAATGTCATAATCACGGAAATAAAAAGATCGTGCTATACGATTTTTGTGTCTTCTCGTGTCTGCGCAAACACGGTTTTGTTACGATTTTTTCGTGCATTTATTAGTCACAAAATAGTCACTTCAAATTCCGTGCAAATTTGGCAGATATGGTTTTGGTATAGTTATTTCGTGTATTTAATTGTCACGGTTCATGCATTTAACTTTTTTTGTGGCAAATATAGTCATTGTTATATTTGTGACATTTTCGTGATTATATTAACCACAATTAGTCTTGGACATTCGGGTATTCGGTTCGATTTCGGGTAGCAACCGATTGGTTCCGGATATTTCGGTTCTACAGGTTTAGGATCCAATAGGTATATTTTTTTTTGGTTTGGTTCCGGTTCGAATATTGTCGGTTCCGGTTCGGTTCGAATACTGATAATAAATAACCAATATCTACCCGAATTGATTTGGTTCTTAATAATTTCAGATATTTGTATCCGATACCCATTATCTTTCCACAGTAATGACAGTTGCACTTGTCATAATCGCTTTTTGTTCTTGTGAAGTGTTGCCATACGAATGATCTTGTTTCTTCCTGACCTTTTTTGAACCTTTGTGTGAAGCTTTCCGTTTACCAGCTGTTGTATTAGGACTCAGAGTCTCTACTTCATCATTTGTCTCCTCAAGCATATCCTCAACAACAGTATCTTCTCCTCCTTCTTCCATGTTTGCTGGATCCTGAGTAGAAGCCATCTGCAATAGTGCAATAGATCAATTCAATTAGAAAACTACTCGGACTACTCGGACTCAGAGTTCTAAAATCGGCAGAAATAATGGCAATTAGAAAACTACTCGGACACTGGAAATGAAAATCAAAATCGATTCAAGCAGGAAATCGAAATCGATTCAAGCAGGAAATGAAAATCGATTCAAGCAGGAACAACATGGACTCGATTCAAACAGGAAATGAAACTCTGATCGATGGAGAAGAAGCATACCTCTGATCGAATCCTGGACGCAGTAGATGATACAGCCGACGAAGACACGCGACGACTGCTAGAAGTGTGAGAATCCAGATTTGCGAGAGACGCCGTCGCAAATCGAGTTGAATGGGAGACTCAAATCTTCGCGAGAAGAGAAAAAGCGAAAAACATAAAACCAAAAAATTGACAAAAACCGTAACCCGAACCGGCGAACCTCTTTTAGGTTATAATAAATCGGGTAATCGGTTCTGCGTTTCGGATCTCGGGTAAAAACCGATACCCGTGGATCCTTAGTACGAGATCCAATAGGTATTTTATATATAACCGAAACCGAACCGAATCTGTTATTTCGGTTCGGTTCCGGTTCGGGTTTTCGGTTCCGGTTTTTTATGCCCAGGCCTAACCACAATATAGGTCTAGCTTTTTTCATGGCTTTCTTTGTCACGATTTCAATCGTGGCTAATCATAATTCCTTTTAAGAAAAAAAGGAAATGAAGCGTCAACAATTATAATTGAAAGTCTGAAATTTATAAACAGAAAAAGAAGACAAACAATTGTCTTAGGCTATATGAAAACATCATACAAAAATACTATTGCTTTTTACAAAGCAAGCTCAACACAACAACTATCTAACTGAGATTGCTGGCTTTGGGTTGAAGGAGGAGCACCAGAAATTGCAGCAGCATGAAGAGCGGGTTGAGTATGAACCCCAAGAGCTTGAATAATCAGATTTAGCTGAGTATGTGTTGCAGCCATCTCTTCCTTGAATCCATTATTTAAGGCTACCATATTAGATTTGAGTGTCTAGAAGTCAGCCTTGAGTGTTTCCACATTCGCCATGACTGTTTTAGAGTTCACTTCCACATCGGAGGTGCTGCATGTCTAGGTTTCATTGTAGCGAAGCTAGGACAGTCTCGGGTGGATCAAAATCCTGAAATTTACTTGATTAACTATGCTGGAAAAGAAAAAAACCCAAAAAAGCATAAACCAACATCCGTTTGTGTGGAAACATAATCAAATACTCAGATCAAAACCAATAGAGCATCAACCAACATCCGTTTATATCAAACTCTAAGATCAAAATTCAATATCAGATATGCAAAAAACGTCTAAATTTTCTAATTCTAAGACAAAAACATTTAAAACAGCAAGAAACTCCAAATGTCAAAAACTAGATCAATGCCTTCTTCCACTTCACATACAATGGACATAGCTCGTTCCTTGATGAACATTCTATCTTTTTGCGTGTATGTCCTCCTCACAAGCTCGGTGAAAAGCGGTGGTTCATCCAAACCAGACTCAATCATCTACTAAAAAAAAGGAAAAAATTGTTAGTATTATGCAAACATTAGAAAATAAGATAGAAAAGAAAATAATATGATTACCATATCACTATATGAAAAACAGCTTATATCTACGACTAAGCTACGGTATTTTTTGTGACTGTTTTCTATAGCTAGAATTAGTTACAAACCAGCCACGGTTTGAAAAGCTGAAAATTGTGGCTGTTACGTGACTCTACAAAATAAAGCTTGTAGGTATTCCGAGAAAATAATCTACTACTAGCCACAATAATAACTGTGGAAATAGATATCTACTACTAGCCACGACATAAATCGTGGAACTGGATATACACTACATAACTTGTGGCTATCCCCAGCTAAAGCATTTCCCAAATTAATATGAGGTTTAATTAAATCAGTTAAGGTACGACTAGAGACAAACAATTCCGTGGCTATGCAGAAACCAAAATTTGAACCACAAAATTTGGGTTTTCCGGTTTAATTAAATTTTAGAAAATTTTAATTTTTCAGCTAAAGGATTTCCTAAATTACGGCGCAGCCACGTCTAGAGACAAACCATTCCATGGCTATACAAAAACCAAAATTTGAACCACGAAATTTGGCGTTCCCAGTTTAGTTTAATTTGAGAAATTTTAGTTTTCCGGCTAAACCATTTTCCAAATTAACATGAGGCTTCATAAAATCATTATAGCCACGACTAACGACAAATTTGACCGTGACTATGGTAAAACTCACAAAACCCTAAAATAAAGTTAGTCGGCAACACTTTGTCGATTTACCTTCTTTCTCTCTTTCTCTCTTGATCTCTCTTTCGATCTCGCAGTCAAGTTTCACTCGATTCATTCGATTTCTATCTTTCTCTCTCAGTCTCTCTTTCGATTTCTATCGCGGTCTCTCTCTCTCTCGATATCTCTCGGTTTCTCTCTCCATCTCTGTCTCTCTATCTCTCTTTCGATCTCTCTCTCAGTCTATCTCGTATTCTCTCTAGATATCTCTTTCATTCTTCCATTATCCCGCAAATTCTCTTCTTTAATTCGTTTTTTACAGATGAATATTTTCGGCGCGTCTTCATCAAAGACACCTAACTGAAGGTGTCAGTCTTTTCTTCCTCCTGAAGCAACGAGCCAGCCGCTTCTCTATATCCGCTTCCTAGTCTAGCGGCTTTGTTGAGTGCACCGCATAGACGTAATATGCCTTTTCTCCATCCACATAGGCTGAATGGAGGTTTATGGTGGGTTTATTAATTCTTAATGTTTGGTCATTCCTTCTAATTCATTGCCATGTTTATGTTCTTTGTTATAGGTTTGGCATAGACGATTTCATCCAGAAAGATATAGTGGCAGCATATCAATTCAAATTTTTTGGGACCATGATGGAACTATGAAATGGTGCCAGTGGAGAAAGATGCATGGTGGACGAGTTTTGTGGTAACTCTCTTCCTCTCTGTTTCAGCATATCTAGCTCTCTTTCTCTATGTTTCCTTATTACTATTGGGATCCTCAGCATCACAATATGGTTCTTCTTTGTTGGGAATGTGTTATCAAGGGTTCTATCAGAGACCTTGTAAGCAAGAGGAAGAGATTTGGAAAGAAGCCATGTTTCATTGGCCTTGCTTGCTGGAATATTATACTTGAGACTTGGGAGGAGGAGCCACACCAAAAGAATAGCAAAACTAATTCTGATAATGTCTCCTCAAGTCCATATGGCTTAGGCTCTCACCCTCATACGCCAGGAGCAAAAAATCATCGCCGAGTTGCATATGAGATGGTTAGTAAGTTTGTTTTTATATTCCATTAAGTTTACTTTAGTGCTTCTCTTATCATTCCTAATATACTAACTCCGTTTTCTTTTCGTAGGCACTTGAGCCTGAAGGAGTATAACCACCAGCAACTGGGGTAGTGCATAAGGCTCATACCCGAAAAGATGGTTCTTGCATTGACAAACGAGTAGAGGCATTTTTGAAGTCTGCAGAGGCTTTGGCCTTGGAGTGATAACAAAAATCAAGTCTATCTAACGGAACTGCCTCCGTCCCCTCTAGCCAGTAGCTCACTGTTGCTTATATTGAAGTAAGAGTATCCTACCTTAACTAGCAATAGATGACAACCTGATTTGTTGGTTCTGGATTCTGTTTCTCATTGTTGGTTCTGGATTATATTTCACATTGTTGGTTCCGGATTTTGTTTCACATTGTTGTTAGCAGAGGCTTTTGAATTCTGTTTCATATTGTTCATATAGTTGGTTCTATTTTTCACATTGTTGGCTATACCTAGAAACGGTTTTATTCGTGGCTACTTGTGGCTATAAAAGCCACAAAAAATTTTCGAGATATTCGTGGAAACGAGCCACAAAACTCGTCGTGGCAAAGTCGTGGAAGGTAATTCATGGATAGCCACGATAGGATGATATCCACATGGTGAACGCTACAGAATTATTTCATTGTTGTTGGTAAAATAGCCACAAAAATTTAGGCATAGCTACAATTAAATCCCTAGCTATGAACATTTGTCTTTTAGTGTATCATGCTCAATTTTAGAAAAAAATTGAGGAGGCACAATTCTTGTGCATCTCTTTGCCATCTGGAGCAGATTTGTGGGATTTAGCAGCTGCATTGTTCTTGTTAACCGATGGTTATGTTGTTCCAATCAGAATCAGAAATGGACTTAGGTTTCTTACCCTCCTTCTTCTTCTTGATGCGCTGACAAATAGTGTAACGTCCCAACCGCCCCTACCAATGGGCACCCACGTCCTCTCTCGGCCTGTGGGCTCCACCCCTATCGGACAGTCGGTGCGTTAATCGTGAGGCTCGAGAGAGTTGATATACTGACCATGTAATCACCACGTGATCCTTTCTCGTCTTTTGTCCTCACTCACACGGTATCGGAAATCACTTCCCGATAGGTCACCCATGCTTTGACTGCTCCAGCTCAAACATGCTTAACTCTAGAGTTCTCTTTGGACAAGTGACTGAAAAGATAAGTGTACTTTGGTGACATAGGTAGCCAAATCAATTCTTTAAACCTCTCCACATACACTACAATATACTAGAAACCGGAATGTTACAATCACCTCCACTCACTGAGCACAATTTCCCCGTTGCGGACCAGGACCGTCACCCCCGACGGTGCGAGCCCTCATGACTCCACACTCGTCTGCGTTTGACTCTGATACCAAATTGTAACGCTCCAACTACCCCTACCAATGGGCACCCACGTCCTCTCTCGGCCCGTGAGCCCCACCCCTGTCCGACAGTCAGTGCGTTAATCGGGAGGCTTGAGAGAGTTGATATACTGACCATGTAATCACCACGTGATCCTTTCTCGTCTTTTGTCCTCACTCACACGGTATCGGAAATCACTTCCCGATAGGTCACCCATGCTTTGACTGCTCCATCTCAAACATGCTTAACTCTAGAGTTCTCTTTGGACAAGTGACCGAAAAGATAAGTACACTTTGGTGACATAGGTAGCCAAATCAATTCTTTTAAACCTCTCAATATACACTACCATATATTAGAAACCGGGATGTTACAATCACCCCCACTCACTGAGCGCAACTTCCCCGTTGCGCAGCAGGACCGTCACCCCCGGCGGTGCGAGCCCTCATGACTCCACACTCGTCTGATTTCGGGTCGGTTGTAACGCCCCAACCGCCCCTACCAGTGGGCACCCACGTTCTCTCTCGGCCCATGGGCCCCACCCCTGTCTGACGTTCAGTGCATTAATCGAGAGTTTCGAGAGAGTTGATATACTGACCATGTAATCACCATGTGATCTTTTCCCGTATTTGTCCTGACTCACACGGTATCGGAAATCACTTCCCTATAGGTTATCCTTGCTTTGACTGCTCCAGCTCAAGCACGCTTAACTCTAGAGTTCTCTCTGGACAAGTGACCGAAAAGATAAGTGCACTTTGGTGACATAGGTAGTCAAATCAATTCTTTTAAACCTCTCCACATACACTACCATATACTAGAAACTGAGATGTTACAGATAGTATATGCAGTTTCCAGCGGTAGTAGATGATGTTTTGAAACCATGTCTTCTTAGTAGTAGTTTTCTACAAAATATAAACTCCAAACATTAGTAGTTTAAACATTATTAGTTATAAAATCTCCAAACTTACAAAATTTATAGGAAAGGAAACGGGAAGGAGAGGAATAGACATACCGGCCTATTCCACTCAGCAAATAGTGGACGAATGATGTTCGGAGGATCCTCCAGAGGGTTGGCTGAAGGGGTGCACAGATGGTTGGTTGAAAGATTTGATGGAGGCTTCACCAGAAAAAGGACCGGAGGGTTGGTGGGACGCATGTATGGAAAATCGAAGAGGTGTTTGGTTTTTTACTTTCACAAATGTGACAAATTTCAAAAACATATACTGCAGCAAAAACGCGCCAATAACGGGTCGCGAAAATGAAATTTGTGGAGCCAAAACGTGCAATAAACGGACTCCTAAAAATGAATTAGTTTAGGTCACCAAAACAGGCCGAGAAAACATTTTTTTTTTGTAAACCCAAATTTCAATAACCAAAAATATATTCATGTTTAATACATGGCTAAATTAATAATTAAATCAAATATTTAAAAATGTTAATATCAAAATATTTATATATAAGCACACTAAAGTATCCAAAATATATTCACCAATACACATAACTAATCACAAAAGTAAAAAAATAATAATTAAAACATCAAGATTATATAAAAAAGGACCAATATATAGTTAAAATAGAGTATACCATATTATAATTTGTAATGTGTAACAAATGTCAAAGCATTGTCAATGAATTGAAATGTAGCAAAATCTTATTGACCACTTTTATTAAAATGTTGAGATGATTTTGTGATAGCTTCTAAATAATGATTGTTTTATCTAAGTACAATAGGGTATCACGACATTTATGTATACAATCATTATACAAAGATTTTTTTATCTTAATGACTTAACTCATGAAGATATTGTGATAGCTTTTATATAATGATGGTCTTATCTAACTACAATTGGACGTACCAATTTTTATCTCAATTTATTTTTTTATCTCAATTATTATGTAAATATTTTTATTATCTAAAAACTATCACAATATTTAATTTAACCAAAAATGGTTAGACAAGGCAATCAATTCTTCCCATTCATTAATAATAAGAATATCTTCCATTATTTTATCATATATAACTTTTTAAAAGCGGGACCTTCCTATGTATATAAATTAGAGTCATTATACAATCACAAAAGTGTGGTCTAACAGTTTATTGTTTGTTTTTATATTCTTCAAATTTCTTATAGTTATGTTCTTAATACTCTCTCCAGATTTTAAACTAATTGTACCAACCTCTACTATGGAACACACAGAGATATTATCTAACTGCATCGTGGATGAGAATGAAAGGACTATATTTCTAACGTTTTCTCGTGGATTTCTTGTGTCGCAAGAAGAGGTAAAGAAATTCTTCAGTGAGAAATACGGAGAAAATTGTGTTAAAGGCATTCACATGCAAATGAGTAGTGAAAATTCTCTCAACACAACCAGGAATAGCAATGGCTATCAATACCCAATATTTGCCAAACTGGTCTTGGACTCGGCTGCTACCATGAATCAGATACTAACGGGCGAGATAACCAAAAAGTTAAGCATAAATGGAAAAAAAATTTTTGGGCTCGTAAGTATGAGTCTAGGGTCTTGCCTGTTTAATTAATTAAAGCTTAATAAAATTTAGTTTTTCGTTTTATTTATCTAATGTTTTTCTTCTGTTGCAGTCTAATAATTATAATATATATCTAACGCTTATTACCACATTGAGTTTTTTTTCACTTAGAAGAGAATAAGTTTTCAGAAACTTACGAATGTGGCATAAAATATAAAGTTTATCATTGAAATAGGTTATGTTTTGTTTTTAAAATTACTAGAATATTTTATGTGTTCAATCATACATTTCAGAAAATTTGTTGGAATTTTTTGAACTTTTTTATCTATTGAACACATATGTGCTAATTATTCACGAAAACAACTAGTCATCTGTACAGAAAAAACATCACATTTTTTTCGAGGAATAAAATGTATGCAGATGGAATTTATTTTGGCAACATATATTTTTAGTGGTAGAGTTGTTTCGCTATATATTTAAAACGATACATGAAAATCATTTTCGCCAACATATTGTTAGATGGTAACGGATTTACTTTTAACGTCGTACTTGCATAGTATTTGAAAAAAATAATCATCTCAAACTAAGAATTCAGAAAATCTGTAGAATTATGCTTTACTCAACCAAAAAATTCGGAAGACTCGCTTGAGACCATATTTTTTCTTTACTAATATAATCAAATCAATATCGCGCATGAAGAAAAATACTTATTTCTATTAAGACTGAAAAACTGCCTCAAAATATTGAAAAAGAAGGCCATAAATAATCTACCAAAAACCCTAGAAAAGATCGACTAAAGAAAAGAAATCATGGCTTAAAAATATGGCATATACGGTTTTAAAGTGAAGTCACAATTGTTCATTTGAAAGGTGTAAATGTTAAAAATCTGTCATGATGAAATCACCTCTTATTCTCTGATGACATTATGTTTTTCTTTATATCAAACACTTGTTGTTTGAAACTCTTATGACAATCTTCTGAAAGTATGAACTATCTTCAGGAGAAGTTATCAATTGCCAAGAACCTACAGTCACCTCATCGTTCACTTCTTCCATTAAAATTAAAGAAGCAACAAATATAATCCTTGGCATTCAAAAATAAAGAGGTCGAGGATTTTAAAAGGTTACTCGAACACTATGGTCGAAGGAGAAAAGACCTCTCCACCTCAATCGTGGATAGAATACTGCAAAGTCCATCAATTGGTTTTCAAAGTTACTCTCGAGTGTAGTAAAGCTGACCATTACTTAATGCCATGCTTCAAACTCATGCAAAGTCTTTGCAGACATGTGGTTAAAAATAAATTATAAATAATTTTACAAAATAATTTTTAAATAAGTTTATTTATTATTATAAATAAATTATAAAACAAATAATTCTACAAAATAAATTAATTTTATATTTTAATTTCATGTGGTTAAAAATAAATTATAAATAATTTTTTTGAGATAAATATAGTTCTTTATAGGTTATGAAAATTAATTAAATTTTTAAAAAGTTAGATTAATAAGAAAATATAAATATAGAAAAAAGATTATTTGTTTGTTTCATTTTTTAGTTATTTTGTTTTTGTCTGAATGATGTGATAATTGACTAAACATTTTAGGTGAAATAGGAATGAACTAAGCAATCTAACTCAATATACTATTAACTGGAAAATTTACCAAAAAAAAACTAAATTGAACCAATTAGTAGATACCCAACCGAGCTAAATTCAAACATTTTTGGTAGCCAATACAAACTAGTACTAAACCAATCTGAACCGAATTTTATTTGATTCCTATATAGATCCTAAACTCTCTCACACGAATTAATAAAAGCAAAAAAAAAATGTGGAAAAGAATGAAGTCAATGAACCGAATCACCCGAATACAATTAAAGGTTTGACCTTGGTCAAAAAAAGTTTAGCCGGTCTAAGCCCACTGGGCCTAGACGTAATCTACGTAATTTGGTTGCTATCGATTTCTACAGAACACCACCGTTAACCCAAAGTGTAAGTCAATCTCTATCGGTGGTCCGTTTTTGGTTGCTCCAATGGCGGATTCTTCGTCATCTCGATCTCTGTGGAAGTACAATGCTTTCCTCAGTTTCACAGGAACAGATGTTCGAAATTTTTTTGTCAGCCATCTCAACGATGCTCTCAGTGAGGAAGGTATCATAACTTTCCATGACGACAGTGACCTTGAGAGAGGCAATTTTATCAGGAAAGCACTTGAGGAAGCTATGGATCAATCGCGATTCGCAATCGTCGTCATTTCCGAGGACTACGCTACTTCTCACTGGTGCTTGGAGAGCTTTCGTTCATGGTCGACTTAGCTGAGCAAAAACGCCTCGAGTTGATCCCTATATTCTACGATGTCGATCCGTCAAACCTGAAGAGCCGAACCGGTTGTTTCAAGGAAGCTTTCGATTATCATGAGCTGAGATTTGATCTGGAGATGGTGAATAGATGGAGACAGGATTTAGCTAAAGTTGGGAACATTTCTGGCTGGGATTCAAAATCCAGGTTTCACTGTCTTCCTTTTGAATTTGTAGTTTCTTGATGAGGTTATGTAGTTTTAATATGTTTGTGATGGGCTTGACGCAGGGAAGATGACTCAAAGCTTATACAGGAAGTTGTTCGAGATCTTTTAAACAGGTTATACTCAGATGCAGAGCAAACAGACGAAACAAGTGAATATGTTGGGATGAGTTTCCATACGAAACGCATCGAATGCATCTTATCAATGGACTCTGATGATGTAAAAATGGTAGGAGTCTGGGGTATGGGGGGCAGAGGAAAAACCACAATCGCTAAATATGTCTACGAAGGCCTCTCGAGTCAGTTTCCTTGTCGTTGCTTTGTAGAAAACGTGAAAGGTGATTTCCAAAAAAATGGTGAATCACATTTGGGGAAGCATATCATGTCTGAGGTTTTCCCCAAAAGCCCACTGAATGCTGGGTGCATCAACTCTGATGCAATGAAGCGAAGGCTACGTGGCAAGAAGATTCTTCTTATCCTCGATGATATTGATGACATAAAGCAACTTCAAGAATTGGCTGGAAACTGCAATTGATTTGGACCGGGAAGCAGGGTCATTATAACGACACGAGACAAGCGTGTGTTGGATGAGCATTCTGTGAAACACATTTATGAAGTGAAGCCTCTTAGGACTACACAAGCACTTCAGCTTTTTAGTAAGCATGCCTTTAAAATGAATCGTCCACAAGCAGAATTCAGAGAACTCTGTTTAGATATTATCGAGCAGCTTTGTGGCCTTCCGCTAGCGGTTCGGGTTATTGGTGCGTCTCTATATGGCAGGAAAATAGCATTTTGGGAAGATAAGCTGTGTATACTGAAAAATAGTCTTGATAAATCTATCTCGCTGCGGTTAAAAGTAATTATGAATGCACTTGATGAGCATGAAAAGATTGTTTTTCTTTATGTTGCTGGTTGTTTCAATGGGGAATATATGGATCGAGCGATAATGGTACTAGATATGTGGATATGTGGATATATGGTACTAGTTTCTCGAGAATCTTGGGGCTGATCATTGTTGTATTCTTCCTATTACATTGTTTGTACATAAAAAATACATCGAGGTTGAAAGTATAATTCTCAACATGGCTGGAGAAACATGGCTTTGCGTTAACCCGGCAACGTTTAAGAGGATGCTCAATCTCAAATATCTTAAAATTCATTATAATCTCACTGCTGGAGGAGTAAAGTGTGTATCGTCGGCGATTTTGACTAACTCCCTCCACTAAGATATCTTCATTGGGAGGCTTACACTCTAAAGTCATTGCCTGCAAACTTTGAGACTGACAATCTAGTTGAACTCAACCTCCCTGATAGTTCAGTTGAAACATTATGGAGCGAATGTCAGGTATTACTTTTATGCGTTCTGTTTGTAGGTTTTTCGACATCTTTGATGTTGTTTATTTTTTGTTATTTAAGAAGAATAACATGGTCTTGTTTCTTACACGAACTGGCTTCGACCTGACACTCAGTTTAATCTTTCTGTGGGTTTATGTTATTCTGGAAAAAAAATTATATGGTTATCTACAACAAATGCCTTGCTTCTTCTATATGGCAGGACCTTGGAAGTCTAAGACACATGAACCTTAACAGATGCAGGAATCTGATTGAAATTCCAGACCTTTCAAAGGCAAGGAGTCTCGAGAGTTTATGCCTTTGTTATTGGGAAAGCTTGGTTAAGCTCCCTTCTCCTCGTGGTCATCTCGACAAGTTAGTGAAGCTGTCAATGCTAAATTGCACGAAACTCAAGAGTCTCCCGTGTAACATCTACTTGAAGTCCCTCAAAAATCTTAATCTAGACGGATGCACAAATATAGAAGATTTTCCATTTGTTTACAACGATATAGAAAAGTTGGGACTGAACTACACATCAATTAAAGTAGTGCCAAATTCGGTCGACGGTCTCTCAAAGCTCAGAGAACTGCGGTTATCACATTGCAAGAGACTGAAGAATCTCCCTGAGACAATGGGGAGTTTGGAGTCACTCAGACATCTCACGCTTGCTTACTGTCCCAACATCACATTATTTCCAGTGCTTGGAAATGGAGTGGAAATACTATCCTTGAATGGAACACCGATCGAACAAGTGCCCTCATCGATAGGCGATAAGGTGAATCTGTTTTGTCTGGATATGTCAGAGTGCAAGAGGCTCCATAATCTCCCTCACTCGTTGAGAAACCTGAAAAACCTGAAGCTGCTTTATCTCTGTGGATGCATAAATATCACTGAGATCCCACACGTTGCAGGGGAAATGAGAAGATTATATTTATATGGGACGTCAATGGAGAAATATGGAATTCTCTCTGAAGAGGAAGCACTTGAGCTGCACAATCGTGATATGGACTTCTTGAAGGGATTTCTCACTCGGTATGTTAGGAAATACAAGAGGAAACGCAACTCTAGATAGTTGATAGCTGCTCATGGACTCGGATTCAAGAGAGACGGTTAAATCGAAAAGCATGAAATGGAATCGGTTTGATATTGATGAGAACCAAATGGTTCAATCAAGAAAACCGAAACCAAAATACAAATATGAAACTGGAGAAGTTGGTCAAGAGAAAAGAAGAATCACGTTTAATGATTCTCATTCTCCATGTTTCCTTGTTTGTAGGATTCTTTTATTTCTCTTTGTATTTAAAGGTCCTAATAATTATTTATTTATAAAACATAATATCAAAACAAGAAAAAAAGTAAAAAAATAAAAAAAATAATAACAGCGCTAATAATTATCTAATGTAAACAAATAAAAATAGCGAATCTCGAACTTCCCTTCCTCTCATTTTGAATCCAATAATTCTTTAAATAACATATATTCGTTTAGTATTCATATGTTGAATATATCCAAGCGTGAATAAAAGGTCCAAATAATAACATTTAGCATATGTAAATAATATATTTGGCAGGTAGACATAGTAGATTCATCTTTGGTTGATGAAAGAGATAAAACAAATCTCTATTTTTTTACAACCAAAATTTTATATGTTTTGGTATGTTTTTGGTCCATTGGCAACAATTACAATAACTAACCCTACTAGTAATTATATATATATATATTCTTTGAAATGAGAATATAAGTATATTCATAAAGAATCATTATTTAAAATTAAATCTCAATTCTAGGTTGCGCGTTCGGATATTATGGTCGCTTTTGGTCGGTTCTATTCGGCGTCGGATTTTTTTGGACAGAGAATTTTTGGACCCATGTAGGTATCTATAGAGTTTCAGTTCGGTTTCAAGTCAGTCTTAACCAGTTCCGAGTATATATGGTTCAAATGTTTTATACCTGTTATATACCTGAAAGTTCTCGGGTATCAAACAGTTCGATTATTTTCAGTTCCATTTTACCCGAAACACTAATTTATATCCAAAATTTTGTATAATAACAAAAATTAAACAAAAAGATCCGAACTAAAACATTACGTAAACTCCAAATTTGACATCTGAAGTTCCAAAAAAAAGGATGAAGTTGACAAAGTAGTTCAAAACAACTAAATTATACATAAAATAATAGAGAACACATGAAGATGATGCATGGAGCTGTCTTTTGCTAGGCATTTTCTCAACTCTCAAAGTTTTTGTCAGTTGAATTCAGGTTCAAATTCTAAAAATAAATGATGAAATGAAATAGGATAAGGTTAGAAATCAATAGTACAAAGCAAAACAAATTGAAAAATGAAATAATATAAAGATACAAATTACTTCTTGTAAGATCATCTTGCAACTCTATCTCCGCAAGCATTTGTTGTTTTCTTGTCACTCCTCTTTCGTTCACCTTAATTTCACATTTCATCCATTGCTTAGTGCACATCAAGACTTCAATCATGTAGTGCGTCAAACAGCTCCTAGATATCTTTAGCTACGAATGAAGGAACGAGGAACTTTGGACTGTTTACCCTCCACCAGGAAAGAACATCATACTCTGAGCCGTCTGGAAGATTTGGATTATCCACACCCTATTCCAATTATAAATCTAACTCATTAGCTTTTTTTTGAAACCCTTTTTCTTGAACAAGCTCGTTGTAGATATCATTCATACCTTCATATGCAAGACCATTACCAAGAACTATTCTCTGTGAAACTTCATCTCCAACTTGTTCTTGGGACTGAGAAGATGCTCCATGTGTCTGAGAAGATGCAATCGATCCACCACTACCACTTTTGTTCACTACACATCTATACTCATCAAACAAATTCCACAAAATATCCAATATTGAATGAGAAAGATGAGTAGCATCGACACTATCTTTACCATAGAGTTTCTCAATAAAATTTTCTGAGCAAACTTCATCTTCTTGCTTGGTTCAAAAAACACATGCTACTATCACTAGCCTATTCATTTCAACCTCTTCCCCAAACGTATCCCAATACTACTCTAATTTTTACAACATTGATATGCCTTTTGTCTGTAAGGATACGCAGGACCATGACTAGTACTTAGTGCACTAATGTTTCTGGTCATAGTGACTATTGCATGGTAGAGTTTATGAGAGCAAACATAAGGTGAAGCTGAAAGAACCAAAGTGGCTTTGTAAAATATGATAAGGAATTGGAGTAACCTATCAACCGCTTCCCAATCACCTTTAAATGGTGGTCCAATCTTTTTTTTCCCTCTACAATTTCGCTAAAGTAGTCAGTATACGGATTATCTACAGCCTTCATCTTATTAAACGCCAATCTGAACTTCAAAGCTTGTTCTAGCATGAGATAAGTGGAATTTTATCTGGTCTTCTCATTTAAAGGTAGCTTCCTTTTTGAATCCTTCATGCTTCCATACAAAGCTCAAATGACTTGAGTTTGGGTGTTGAAGACCTCACAAAGTGAATGCAATTACGAATAACATTTACATTGTTGTCAATCTTCTGCAAACTGTCTTTCACAATAAAGTTAATTATGTGTAGCACCTTATATGCAGAAATTCACCTTTTAGAACCAATGCATCATCTCAAGGTTCTTGAATTCTTCCTTGAATCTATTCGTGGCTGAACTTTTAGTTATGGCATTGTCTACGGAGATGCAGAAGATTATCTTGATGTCTCACTTGGCTAAACAGTCAACCTTATGAATTGTTGCACCTTTATGATTGTAGATGTTCTTGAATCCTGTGATAAGCTTCCTCAGCTTTCACCATGCTACAACAAAATGAGTTGTTATTACCATATAATTAGCTCCAATATGGGGAACAACCCATATATCCGCTGTCAATGACAGCATTTGCTTGTTCTCCCCAAGAACTTTTTCATGGCCGCTTTCCTTTTCACACACATCTACACAATACTCTTCTGGATGTTCTCCTAGAATGAGGCTTGTACAACTGATGTTTCTTTAAGTTGAATGTGACAGATTTGGTTGGACAGACCATCTCTTTCCCACAGTAATGACAATTATTTTTGTCAAAATCATTTTTCTGTCTGCTGAATTGTTCCTAAACCCAAGAGCTTATCTTTTTTGTTGAACCACTATCCCCTTATATTTCTTTCCTCTTGCCTTTATTTTTATGAATTGGTGTTGCAACATCATCTTCTGAACTATCAAATCCATCATCACCCCCCCGTGGGATATCTCTGTTATTTGGATGGTCGCCAGACGCCATCTGGATGAAAGATAACAGTCACATACATAGTGAAAACTGAAAAAAATCAGAGTGAAAGAGACAGATATACAAAGGTTACAAATTTACCATGATATAAAGAGACAAATAGACCAAATCTTGACTAACAACAAAAACGAATCAGAAGATGCAAGAAGACACTCACACATACCCTAAATATATATGTAAATTGAGCGAATAGGAAGGAGAACAAAGAGTATAATGAGATATAAAGAGACAAAGAGATCCAAGCTAATAAACGACTAACAACAAAAACCAAATCAGAAGAACAAAAAAGAACAACGACGAATCAATGCAAGCAAACACTACATATGTAGGTGAAATTCAGCAAATAAGAAGGAGAATGAAGAGTACGATTGATCAATATCGGGACGTCTCTGATGTAATAGACTGTGAGCTTCGTCGATTTCGGGTTTCCAGTTTGTGAATTCGACTTTGTATTCTTTTAGGGTTTCTAAATCTGAAAATCTACAACGCACTTGGGGAGTTCAATGGACAGGACCGACAAACATGATGACACTAATAAGTGTAATGGTCATAAATTTCGAGTATGTTCGGGTATCTATCGGTTCTCGGATAAGAACCAAAACCGAATCGAACCGTGAACCATGGGTATTAGAGTAAATATCCAATAGGGTAAAACAATCATATTCAAACCCGACCCAAACCAGTTTATTTGGATTGGTTATGCTTCAGGTCTTCGGGTCCACGTAAAATGCTCAATGCTACTCAATTCCCACAGCAATGTGAACCAAAATAATTGATTTGAAAATGGAACTAAATTCATATCCACATCAAAAACAAATTCATTTAAAAATATAACTAAAAAACGAATCCAAATTCAAAACAAAAATGAAAAAAAAAACCAAAAAAACAAAAATACTACAATAATTTAAAATTTAAAATATATTTGATTGAAACTTACGTCCGAGATCATAATAAAGCATCCATATTATATTAGGTGTTTTTTATTAGATATTACTGTTCATTAACCAAAGTCTTAGTTGAAATTCGGGCTAATATTTAACATTATTCAACTACGTTATGATTTTAAAAAATTATTACATAACTCATAATTTTAAACTTGGTAAATGTTCAAAATTTATATTTTTATGTGTGACATATGATATTACACAGTTATCTAATACAATAAAAAGAAACAAAATCATAAATTGTTAAGAGTGGAATATATCATAATTATAATTTGTAATATGCCCAAATATAATGACATTGCAATGCATAAAATAAATCTCGAAATGTGTCAAAATTTCAGTAATCAAATCTATTAATAAAAATATTTGATGCCCAATTATACTTAGACTCATATGATAAGAATAATTTGCTAACAATTTACATTCCACTAATAGCACATACATATGCTTTAATTCCCAGAGTCTGTAAAGTTATTTTTATTTTACTTTTCAATAGTCAGCAAAATTTCAAAAAAAAAACTCTTTTACATGGAAGTGATATAATATACATGTAATAAAAAAAGAGTAAAAAAATACATAACAGAATATATGTTTTTTTTTTGCAGCCTTTACATAAAAACTATTATAACACCTCTAATTTGTGGTTCGAATAAGATAATCAAATTCTTTTTTTGTGCAAAGAAAATCAAATCCATTGATTCATATCTTAAGTAATCTTTAAAAAGAAATTTGAGCATCACATGTGTTTAAAATGAATAAACTAGATAATGATAACTTTTTATGCCAACAAATTTTAAAATTTCCGCAATGTTTCGTTTTTTTAACAGTTTCTCCAGATCTCAAAACTATTTATGATGACCTCTACCTTAGGACAACTACACACATTTCATGCCCAAGCTAGAACTATATTCTCAAAATTGGTTTTCACATTCTTATAACCCCAGCTGAGTCACTTTTAGTCATGGCTACATGGCTTTGCTTTGAAGATTTTGGGTTTGAACATATCTTAGCAATCATTGTAAACACATACTTTATGTACATCTATCTTACAAATTTATAATTTTGCCATTTTCCGTTTCTATACCAGTTCCCGTATATGTCCCTATTTCCATCCTAATGCAACATAGAATAGTGTAGTTTTCCATAGTTTTAGTAAGTAAAGAAAAATAACATGGGAGGAAAGAATTGAAGTAAAAATATAAGGCAATGAACCATCAAAACTTAATATATTATGTAAATTTATATATGCTTAATATTTGTTTGGATATGAACTACAAATGAAAAAGTTCGCTTGAGTTTCTTGAAAATTCACATGGTTCTCCGTTTGTTCATGGTTAGTAATTGTACCTCAAATATGCAAATACTTTATTTTTTAATTGAGTGATTGGGTGAAATCTATGGAACGACGAGAGTTAAGTGGGTCAAAAACGACCAAATTATGAAAACATTCTCGAACTATTAAAAATGAATAAATAGACAGTAATGACTCCAAAAAGATAGAAGACGGTATGGTGTATTGACGCTTTACTCACTTAAGTTATCAATATATTGATTCACGATGTTCTTTACAAATCAACGATAATTATGTATTTATTCAAGAAACTCAATTGGAGGGAAAATATCATATTATACGGTAATAATATAAAATTGATTTAAACTCTAGAATCTAAAAGAATTTTTTATTTATAAAACATAATATCAAACCAATAAAAAAAATTACAGCGCAAATAATTATCTAATAATAAAATAATAAAATAGCTAATTTCGAACTTCACTTCCTCTCACTTTGAATCCAATAATTCTTTAAATAACATAGACTTTTTTAGCATTTATATGCTAAATACATTTACGTGTGAATGAAGAGTCCAAATAATAACACTTATCATATGTCAATAATATATTTGATAGGTTGACATAGTAGATTCATCTTTGGTTAATGAAAAAAATATAACAAATCTTTATTTTTTCTATTACCAAAATCTTATATGTTTTTGTATGTTTTCAGACGATTGGAAACAATGAAAATAACTAACCCAAATAATTATTTATATGTTCTTTGAAATGAGTATATAAGTGTTTTCATAAAGAATCATCATTTAAAATAAAATCTCAATTCTAGACCTGGATATTCGGGTATTCGACTCGGATTCGGGTCAGATCTTACGGATCCGAGTTTTTCGAGTAGGGAATTTTTCTACCTATATAAGGTAACTCGTCTAACACCAACATCATATTAGAAGTTTCCCTAACCACAGCTTTACACAATCTTAGACTACCACCATCACAATCCCCATCACCATCCATGTCTGATGAGGCGAGGCTTCTCAAGGCCTATGGTGAGCTTCCGGAGAATACCCGTCTTAATGAAGGCATTGTTGGTGATCTTGATGAAGATGACGATAATGCGGCTGATGATTACATTGAGTTTGAGGACGAGGATATTGATAGGATCTAAGTTTGTTTAGTTGGCCTAGTTCCAGCTTGTAATATCAAAATTTGATACACATCTTCAGAGAAACCGAAGATTTGGTGATAACATATATGTGAAAATAAAGAAAATGTTGTGTGTTTTTGGGATTCCAGTTTCTTATCCACTACTACTGGTTTGCCTAAATAATTTACAGAAAGTTTTTATCAGATTCGAAAGAAAACTATTACAAAATACAAGTTATTTTAGATGCAAAGATTTTCAGGTAATGAGTATATCATAATCAGCTGCGGCTAATGTAACTTCTGTGAGGTTTCTTCGCATTCGTTTCCCATTTTACAGCTTGAGGTTGTGGTCTTGGCCTTCTTAGCTTTCTTTGTCTGTTGTTGCAGGTCTCTTTTGGTTGCCTGAAGCTGCAAAAGATAACCGAAACATTTAATGGCTGGTGAGAATCTTTGAGAGGGATGAGAAACTTGAAACTTCTATGCATTCTGTGAGTTTTTTGTTCTTTACCCTGTTATGCCTTCTCTGGTTTTTGTAGCTTGGAACAGATTTACGCTTTGATATGCACGCTTTAACACTGCTCTTTTCTCTCTGCATATCTTCTGTTTCCTCTTCTAGTGTCTCTGATATGCTTTCAAATTGGAGAGGTATATCGTTGGAGGCACAGCTCTCCAACTCACCAGCTATACTGAAAAATCTGTTCTTTCTTACCAATCTTTGATTTTTCGCAGCAACATCTGCTTGAATGTTTATTCGGGGCTCAATCGGAATGCTGTCTGGCACACGAGTTGCCATCCAACGTTCTAGCCAACTCCAACCGATGTTGGATTCATCTTCGCTGCTGCGATCTATTTGTTTCTTCTTTGAGCAAATTCGTAGCTTTAAACAAATGTTTCACAGATTAGCTAAAAGTAAGTTATTTGAATCTCTTAGGATACAATCAGAGATCAAATGTTTAACAACTTTGTTTACCTGCTGTGAAAATGCATAAGCAAGTGCTCTCTCGCGTTTCGTCATTGCTTCGATTCTGCTTTGAATCCTCGATTTTGATATGGTACTACTCACTGTGCTATCATCCCAGTCTTCCTATTATGTGAGCATGTTATGTTATTTCTTCTCTTTATATTCTAATTTCCCTTGTACTGCATCAGATGTTTGGTTACTTACCTTTATCCTTAGAACTTGAGTTTTGTTCTTCTGTGATGTTCTTCGATTTGCAGATACTCGTTTTCTTCTAAAGAATGGTGGTTTCACGGAATCACATGTCTGAACTTCTAGTGATGTCCCCATGGATACTTTACCTTGTGATTCCTCTCCTGAGAAGCTCTCCTCCTTAACAAAGGTTTCTTCTACTTTGCTCTGACGTTTTTCCTGAAACACAAGAATAAATGGAGTGGACATAACAGAAGAAGACAAAGAAACGCAGTGAAAAACCAACCAGGTAACTCCTGAATGCTGACTGAATTATGATTGCAGCGTCTTCTTCGATGAACAACTTGGAGATTGGAGTAGTCTGATGCATATTTGGTATGTGCGTCTCTGTTCTTTCGCTTTGGTTATCAACATTTTCTTTTAGTACTTTTGATTTCTTCTCGTGTAAAGGCTGAGTAACTGAAACCTCTGAGCTCTTAACTGAAACAGAGTCCTCATCCTCCAAATGTTGTTTCACAGAAGCTGAATCTTCGATTGCGAGAACAGAATCAAAAGGTGTAACCAAATCTGAACTCAAATGTTGTGACATTGTAAGAGGAGCGTCGACAGAATCCATTCTTGATCCTGAATCATCCACAGCAAGAACAGAATTGAATTCATCTCCGCAAAGGTATGATCTAACCGAGCTCCATCTCTTCTTCTCTCCTAGATTGCTTCTTCCCTGAAACGTTACAGCATTCTCAAAGTAAGCAAATATAAAAAGGAGTGATGGGTTTTGATGAAAATGTACATTGTTGTTGTAGTCATGAGCCCCAAATGATTTGTTTCTGAAGAAAATGCTTCTCACTAATCCTCCTGTAACACCCATCTCTTTGTCTCTCTGTCTCTCTTTGTTTCTCTTATGTTTTGAGAACAATTGGATAAAGAACTTGGGAACTGTGAAATGCTAACACACACATGTGAGATTGATTATATAAAAGCTTAGAAAGAAGAAGAAGAAGAATGCATTATTTTAGAATCAAAACCACATGATTCATCGACAAGAGTACATGTCAAAAAAGAAGATTCAAAGGACAATGCATAGAAAAAAAGAAAGGAGAAAAGCTGAAGTATAGCGTATAGTGCAATAGTTATGATTGTGATCCAGAAATAAAGCATTTATGATGAGATCATATGATTTGTTTATTTTAATTAATTAATTTGAGTGAAAATCGTGAGTTTTTGTGGTCTCACTACTTTGGTTACTTTAGAACATTTTTAAAAGAGTTAAGAGAGATATGGCTTTGGAGTGCACATGGAGAGAATCGGATTGGTTCTTTACTTATGCAGACGGAAATTTCACTCAATTCTCTTTTTTATTTCTTTCACTTTGTCACATTGCTTTGATGAAATTTCTGCTTTTTCTTTTTTATTGGAAATAGAAAAGTTTTGGTACGGTTTAGTTCTGCCTTTAGACTTCTCTCAATTCAGAGCTTTATCCCTCAGTGCCAAACTGTTTCTAATCAATTAAAATCATATAGCACATGATCTTTATAAGCTTAAGAAAAAAATAACATTTTCGACACATATTCATAGCTAGTAAGTACATGTGGAAAATACCTATATTTCATGTTTTAAAAAGGTGCAACACGAAAATTTTCCGTAAAATCATATATCCAATATTACTATCTATTGTTCTTGATATCTAATTGAATATGATGTGTTAGTGGTCTTAGTGCATGTATCCGTGCCATAGAGCTCTTTGGCCAATTAGAAAGGAAAAGTTATGAGAAAAGAAAAAATATTTTTTAACGGTATATAAAAAAGAAAGTATATATGAAATTACTAATCCTAAAAAAATAATTATAATAACTATATTTTATATATTTCACCACCATAATATTTTAAAAATAAAAAATTATTCAATAGTTATTAATCCTAAAAAACAAAGATATCTGATTTTGATACGTATAAAAATAAATATTATATAAAAATAAAATGATAAAATAAATTAGTGAAAGGAATTACAATAACTATTTTCTAAAAGATTATACTTCTATGATAAAATTATACAACATATTTATCTCTCAATTTCACACCACAAAATTTAGTTCTATATAAATATCTAGAAGAATAATGATCATGCATAAAGATGAGTGGAGTGGTTATATATGGGACTTTGATGAATCTTCTAACACTTGTTCACATCTTGATGACTAAGATGAGGTTTGAATTCCATATTCTGAAGGCAGCTTAGTTTCTGGTTGTAAAAAAAGGTAAGAAAAGGCTTCCTAATTATGGTGCAGAGAAACCCAAGGAGAAACTATTGTCTGATAAATCAAAATAAAAAGGCATTTGCTAATGAAAACATTAAAACTTTCATTATACGAATGCTTTTTGAGCCTTTCATCACTTTAGAGGAGAAGCTAGTGAAGAAAATTGATGAACGAATGAGAAAATTAAAAATAAATTCGCACAACTTAAGTATTCTTTCAGCCTCTCTGGAATTACATCAACTACTTCAAAGCTAGCCATTCTCGACCATTCTCAGCCGAAAACAATGTAAGAAAAAAAAGTTAGATCACCTTTTTGTTATCATCACTTCTTGGATCATCTATATTGAATACTTTGTGTTTAAGTTACTAGTTCTAGTTTCATATATATGTAAGGTATTTTGTAACACTGGTTTGCAAAATACTAGGTTGAGGATTTTGTAACATAGTGAAATTATTTGTATTTTATCTTATCTGTTGTAATATCTTGTCAAATATTATGTGTTTTGTTACTATGTAACTAATTGATTTTGTTGTATTAACAGGACGGAAAGCTTCATGGAGTAAACATTGATCTGTCCAATAACCTTTTCCATGTACATATGAGTCAAAATTTAGAGATCAATGAGAAATTGAGTAAGCAAGAGTTCTTACAAAAAACAATACCTGGACTATCTCAAGATTCTTTAGTAACCAATTTTGATCCTACACTGCGTCCAAAGGTATTTGGATGATAAAAACTTATTCATATTGGGTAATTTCCTCTTAGCTTACGGAAACGGTGAGCTTCCATCTAATGGGCAAACAAGAAAAGTGTGGGAAGTGAATGTTGATCATATCTATTTTCCTTATTTTGTGAATGGTAATTTTACTAGATTTCCATGTGTGTCAACTTCACAGAAAAAAAAATTGAAGTTTTTGATCGTTCAGCCAAGAAAAATAGACAACACGTAGAAAAATTTGCATTCTTCATTCCTCGAATTGTGAAGGCAGTTCAGTCACCTAGCGACCAGAAAAATCTAACTTTGACTACATATTCAATTGTTGATGTGCCAGTGAAGCGTAGACTAAATAAGAGTTGTCTCAAATTCATTGAATGTCGCTTGCTTGGACTAGACATATTTTTCGTGGATGATGAGAACATTAGAGCGTGCCGACAGAAGATTGTAATTCATATATTTTAAGCAGCAAATGATCTTGTGTTGATTGAATGAATGTGGAAGTACGAGCCCCCGAAGTTTGAGACTTCAGACGTTGTAAACACATATTGACATCAAAAGTCGAGTTAGAGTTAGTTGTTTTCTATTATTTTTGTAAACTGCTTTTCAATTAATCTTGTTTATTTTAAATGTTCCATTTTTTCAATTATTGATATTTTATTTCGGAGAAGAAAAAACATATCAGATTGGCCACATATTCCCATAACCGTAAAAGAGACAAGAATAAACAAACAACCAACAAGCATATATGAGGAAGTTCTAAGTAAAAAAACGTAAAAAAGACAAGAAATATAGGATTAAGACTGAATGAATACTTTATTAGAGTTATGCAGAGTATTTATACATACATAAGTAGGGTTAATTAGTAGACATAACTAATTACAGAGAGATCCCTAAAGTATATACTATTTCCTTAACACGCCCCCTCAAGATGGAGGTACTTGAGTAACTCCAATTTGGATTTAAGCTCCTGGAACCGTGTGCGTGGTAACGGTTTGGTGAGGCCATCGGCGAGTTGGTCTTTGGTAGACACATGAGCGACATGGAAAACGCCATTCTGAATCTGACCCCGGACGAAGTGATAGTCAAGTGCTATATGTTTCATCCGAGAATGAAAAACAGGGTTTGCACAAAGGTAAGTTGCATCAATGTTGTCACAGTAGACTGTTGGTGTTGTTGGTAGGGTGACGCCAAGTTCCGTGAATAAAGAGCAAATCCAACGAAGTTCTGCCGCTGTGTTGCGACGGCACGATACTCGGCTTCCGTAGAAGACCTCGCGACACCCTGTTGCTTTTTGGAGGACCAAGAGATTGGCTGATTACCAAGATAGACAAGATACCCATTCGTGGAGACATAATCATCTGTGTCACCAGCCCAATCAGCGTCGGAGAAAGCATGAAGTTGTGGCTGGTGTTGTTTGCGGAGGAAGATGCCATGACTGAGAGTACCTGATAGATATCGTAGAACCCGTTTGGCGGCTTGCCAGTGCTCTGTGGTAGGCTGGTGCATGAATTGAGAGAGTCGGTTGACAGCATAGGAGATGTCCGGTCGAGTAAGGGCCAGATATTGAAGACTGCCCACAATGCGCCTGTACTCAAGAGGATCAGAAAGGGCTGTTCCTGAGTGAAGCGTGAGCTTCTGAGATGACGGTAGGGGCGTTGCCACCGGTTTCGCATTCAGCATGTTTGTCCGTTGCAGTAGGTCAGTGACATACTTGCGTTGCATCAAATGCAGTCCCTGTTTTGTACAAACCGCTTCAACACCTAGAAAATAACTGAGATGTCCCATGTCTTTGATTGAGAATTTCTGAGCTAGAGCATCGATGACACGCTGAACTAAGACAGAGCTAGTGCCAGTCACCAGGATGTCATCGACGTATACCAACAAATAAACATATTCAGACCAGTGTTTGTAGATGAAGAGAGATGTGTCCGCGAGAGAATTGGTGAAGCCAGAACTAACTAGAAATGATTTAAGCTCGGAGTACCACGCACGAGGAGCCTGTTTTAAACCATACAGAGCTTTACGTAAGTGGCAGACATGGGTGGGTCGATCAGTGTCAGTAAATCCCGGTGGTTGACACATGAAGACCTCCTCATTGAGATGTCCTTGCAAGAACGCATTATTGACATTCAATTGACGAATAGACCAATCACAGTTTACTGCCAATCCAAGAATAATACGAATGGTGGTAGATTTGATTACCGGACTGAAGGTGTCGGTGTAGTCGACGCCCGGTTGTTGATGAAACCCCTTAGCGAGAAGCCTGGCTTTGTAGCGATCAATGCTTCCATCAGAGTGGTACTTAATCGTGAATACCCAGCGACAACCAACAATATTCATCTGTTTAGTGGCAGCGACCAAATCCCATGTATGATTTCGAGTGGTGGAGTTAAACTCGGCTGACATCGCGGCTCGCCAGTGTGGGTGCTTCATAGCCTGTTGCCATGTCGTGGGGATCCAATGCAGATCCGTTTGAACGTTGAAAGTAAGATTGTATTTTGTGGAGGGTTTCGTAATCTTGTTTTTAGCTCTTGTGGTCATTTGATGGCGATTAGTCGGTGGATCAGCCACAACAGGCGGAGGTGCGATTGCAGAAGGAGCGTCAGGGATGAGAGCAGGCAGGTGAATATTGGACTGTTGTTGGGCTTGAGGCAATTGATCTTGTTGGGCCAAAGGAAGTTGTTGTTGGGCCAGAGACAGTTGTTGTGGTTGGGCCGTATCTGTTGGCGTTGTGCTCGCGTGAGACGAGTTTTGTGCAGGCACAGACTCAGAGAATCAGAGGTTGGCGATGTCGCGGTTGAGGCGGAATGTGCAGGCAGCGGAGGAAGCGTTGGCGCCGGTGGTGAAGTGTCTAAGCACGGATGCAAGGCTGATGATTGTACGATTGGCGGAGCTGGTACATGTGTGTGGGGTGGAGAGAACGATGAAGATGAAGGGATTTCTGGGTTTGTCTATATTTCTGGGTTAGTGAGAGAGCGAAAGGGAAATTGGGTTTCGTTGAAGCGAACATGGCGAGAGATATAGATTCGGCCAGAAGTTGGATCCAAGCATTGATACGCGCTTTGGGTAAGCGAGTATCCCACAAAAATACACGGTAGTGACCGTTTTTCAAGCTTGTTGGGAGCATAAGGCCGAAGCCATGGAAAGCAGAGGCATCCAAAGGTACGAAGTTTTAAATAGTTGGGCTGTGTTTGGAAAAGTTGTTCGAAAGGTGAGCGACTGGAAATGACAGGAGTGGGTAGGCGATTTATGAGAAAAACTGCAGTAGCAAAGACAAATGGCCAATGCGTGAGAGGAATATTGGCAGTAGTAAGAAGGGATAACCCGGTTTCGACGATGTGTAGGTGTTTTCTTTCGGAAAGGCCGTTATGTTCAGGGGTATGAGGAGGTGTTGTAAGATGAGATATGCCATTGGCCGAGAGGTAAGTTCTCAATGCAAGAAACTCACCTCCATTGTCGGAATAGAGGTGTTTGATTTTTGTTTGGAATCGATTTTCAACAAGAGCTCGAAACAGAATGAAAATTTCCTTTACTTGTGATTTAGCTGTAAGTGGATATAGCCATGTATAACGGGAGTAATGATCGACAATCACAAGGTAATATTTGTAGTTATGTGAAGATAGAACAGGAGATTGCCAAACATCACTGAATATGTATTCAAGTGGTTTGGTAGAGACAATAGAACTTTGATGAAAGGGAAGTTTATGTGTTTTATTAAGAAGACAATCATTGCAAGGAGAAGTAACAGAGGTAGAACAAGGTAGAGAGAATTTGGAAACAACAGTTTTTAGAGTAGATAGACAAGGGTGGCCAAAGCGAGAATGCCATTGCGACAATGATGTTTTGGTATCTGGGGAAGCAAAGTAGGAGACTGTGGATAGGGTCGGGGTAGAAGGTCATTCGTACAAATCATCCTTCGTGTGACCTTGGAGTAACCGTGCCCCGAGCTAAGATCCTTCACCTGAAAATGGGCAGGAAAGAATTCAACACTGACTTGATTAGCATTGCAGAGGCGATAAATTGATATTAAGTTCTTTTGAACAGCAAGAACACAAAGAACATCATTGAGAAGGAGAGAGCGTGATGGCATAGGGAGAGAGACAGAACCAGTATGTGAAATCTGTAAATTCGAGCCATCAGCTATTGCAACTTCATCGCCACCTTGGTAAGGCTGGTGGAGAGACAAATTGTGCAGATCAGAGGTCAAATGGTGTGTGGCTCCACTGTCAAGTAGCCACGTGTTGGGATTGTGGATTGTACGGAGACGCTGCAGCAAGATTGGCTCTCGGTTGCCAAGGCATGGAAGCTGTTGGGTGAGATGGTTGACCAGAGAAAGCACTACCAGTTTGAAGTTGTGAGCATCGGCGGGCACTATGTCCATAGACACCACAAAGCTGACAGCAACCTTGGTAACCACGAGGTGAGTTTTGTTGTTGTTTGGGTGCAAATTGTTGTTGCTGCCACGTTTGATTACCACGAGATGTACCACGGTTGTTGTTCTGTTGTTTGTTGCTGTTATTGCCTTTGTAATTGGCATTATTGGCAGAGATAGGAACCGATGGTGATGGTGTGGTAGTAGACTGGAGTTTCACCTCGTGATGAATGAGTTTCTCATGAATCTATGTGAGAGACGGAGCAGTGTCACGTCCTTCGATTTGATCAATGAGATTCTTGTAGTCGTCCGGGAGGCCGTGGAGAATCATTTCTACCTGTTCTTCATGATCAATGGGTTCGCCAAGAAGGGCAAGCTGATCAAAACGAGTGGTAAAGCCTTGGTAGTACTCATTGATCGTTTTGTTACCCTTAGTCCATTATTTGAGTTGTTGTTTCAACTGCTTGATATGGCCGCGACTTGGTTTAGCATAGGTGGATGTGAGACTGCTCCAGATCTCTGCAGCCGTTTGCGACTTGGACAGGAGGGGCTGTAGAGTCATGGAGATCGCACCGAGGAGAGATCTGTAGATAAGCTTATCTTGTCGTTTCCAAAGGGTGTAGGCAGGGTTGGTGATAAGGCCAGCAGCAGTGGTGACTGTGGCAGAAGGAACAACGGTCGAGCCATCAACGTATCCAGCAAGACCATAACCATCGAGAAGAGCGTGGACTTGACGGCTCCACATAAGAAAGTTTGAAGCAGAAAGCTTTGTGACATTGGTCATATTGACGTTGAGCAGAGTAGTGGAATCACTCATGTTAATGGTTTCATTTTGAGTAGCCATGAAACGTTGGAAGAGAGGCAGTTTTTGAAAAGAGAGGAGGCGGCAAGTAAAAAAGGTATTATGGCTCTGATACCATATAGGATTAAGACTGAATGAATACTTTATTAGAGTTATGCAGAGTATTTATACATACATAAGTAGGATTAATTAGTAGACATAACTAATTACGGAGAGATCCCTAAAGTATATACTATTTCTTTAACAAGAAACGCGTAATAAAGAAATAAAGAGAGAAACCTTGATATAACAAAGACTAACTAGCTTAAAACGACACAAAACGATTATTCAATCTAATAGCTTAAAAAAACCTACCATGATGATAGACCAAGTAACTATAAGAATCATCTTTTTCTAATATATGATTTGATTTCCAATAACAATTCTTCCACCTTTTCAAATATTTCTTTCTCTAGTTTCATTGGCATCACTTGTAAAACCTCTTTCTCAAGTTCCATACTCTTTCTTGTAATCTCTTTCACCTTTTGTTCAAGTCTTACTGTTTGAAAACCAAGTGTTTCGATTTCATTGAACAAAGCTTCAGTAATCCACTTGAAAGAGTGGTTTTCATTCATCAACTACAACAATCATGACCCATGACAATTAATCTCAAAATCATTTGCAATAAATACAGTTGTGATTTTGCATCAAATAGGCTCGTACTTGCCTTCTCCTGTATCGATTGTTCTCCGATTCAGACATTTTTGTCACAATTATTTCCCGACAGCAACATCTTCAAGGGACACCCACAAGTTCAGCTTTCACGGGGCGGGTCTGGTGAACTACCCTTTCACAAGTGGATCTGGCAAATCTGTCCCTTCATCAGCAGTATAATGGAGGAGAGGAAGTCCTCATAGGCGATGGCTCTTGTCTGCCCATTGTCAACACTGGTACCATCTCTTTAGTTTAAAACAGTGTATTATTTGATAACGTGGTACGTGTTTGATTTCATTGTATTTTAAACCATTTATTGTTTGATAATCGGCGTGGTGTTTGATATTGTGTTTTCTAAACAGCATCTTTAAAATAATTAACAAACAAAACATGGTAAAAAACAAAAACAAAAATGCAAAATAGAATTAAAAATAATGGTAAGCAACTAATGAATAATGGTAATGAAACATGTCTACTATAATGAGCACAAATATATTATCACCTTATTCAGTAGATGGTGAATACAAATTACATGTCTAGCTTGTGGGTAAACGGTAGCAAGTGATTTACCAATTGAAAAATGTCAATCTGACACAAATGCTAAGCCTTGCTTATCTGCAATAATCAGCTTTAATTGCATCAAAAACCACTCTAATAAATTTTCATTCCCGAAATCAACAACTCCAAATGCAATAGGATATAAATTAGAGTTACCATCTACGGCTGTACGGCTGTAACAACAAGTATAACTCTTTTGTATTTACTTTTCAGAAATGCTCCATCAACTACAATCACCTTCCGAGTTGCCTTGTAGAAACTTTTTACCGATTACCCGAAAGAAAAAATATATATTTGAATCTACCATCGCAATTAGTTTTGCAGTTAGTATGCATACCTGAATTAGCTTATTGTAGCATGTGAAGATATTTTGGTATTTTACCAAAACTTTTACCGGGATATTTCTAACAACAGTGACTGCATACTTATGGGAATCCCATGCTTGGGAAAAAGAAAGCTCACATCCATGCTCTGTACGCATGAACTTTATGATCTCAATCGGTTTTGACCCTTCTTTGACATCCTCATATTTATGTATAATCAAATTTTTTATTGTTTTTGTCGAGACTGTTTTACCAAATTTGCTTTTATTTGAAAGAGCACAAGTATATTCAGCCACACACTTATTAATTATGAAATATGGTAGAGCCATCTAAACATTTTGTACGAACAGTCCAGCTGCATATGTTATCTTTGCAGCGTATACACCACCATCTTGCAGTAGATTTCAAAATCTTGTAGTCAAAATTATACTTCATTTCATAAATTTACATAGTTGCCTTCGAAATGTTTTTGCTTTGGGAAAATTTCTTTCTTTATATAATCAACCAACCAAAAGCGTACATTCTTTTCATTGGCTTCCTTGTCAGACATTAAGCCAAGATCACCACAATCACCATCAGCCTTAAAGTCGTCGTTCAGCTTAGCCTCATTTACTGAATTTTTCTGAAAAATACAATCATCTTTGAAATTACTTGAATCAGATGGCTCCATATTCAAACCAAATTGAATTTTTTTTCTTTTGATTGTCAACCGCAAATGTCACACAAAGACATATTGACAAAATATTCTTTGCATATCAAAGAAAATTGCTCACTTGGCAATCACTTGTGATAATAATTGGGGAACATCTAAGTTGGTGATCAAATCACTTGGTAGATAACTTAACTCGGCATTATCAACAATCTGGTTGATTGCATAATCATCTTAACCCATTGTTTTCAGCGCGTCAGAACTAGTCGTAGATTCAAAAGTAAGTAATCTACCTTGCTTTTCTTTATCAACAATAAATCTCCACTGGTTATTAAGACATGAACTCCATATACCACATGTAACATAGATATGCTGCATATTAACAGAGAAGAAAAAGAGAAAAAGAAAGAAAGAAGCGAGAAGAAGAGAGAAGAACGTATAAGGAACGAAAAAGATGAAGAAAAGCGGAGTAGAGAAAAGAGAAAACTCAAGCAAGTGAAAAAAAATATAGAACTATTTAGTTGAAAGATTTAACTGTCGATCCAAGATTTATTCATATGCTCGCAATAGATTAGACAAAATATACATTATAAAATCGGTAAAATAAAATGGAAAAATATGGAATATCAATTCTAACCTACGTAAAATATATGCTAAATTTAGAACAAGGTAGAATGCGTATTTTAAAATAGGTAGATCGTAAAAAAAATTTAAGATAAAAAACAGACATATTCTACTATTAGGAAAAACATAAAGCAATTTTAAAATATGTATTCTAAATAAAAAAGATTAGAGAACAAACAGTAAAATATATATTTTACACAATAATAAAATATCTTTTCAAGATTTGTTTTTTCAAAAACATAATGATAAAATAGTATTCTAAATGTGTTTTTTGTTTTATTTTTTTCGTGTTCCTTAATTTTTAAAAAGATTTTTTATTTATTATATTAAATTAGTGGTATGTAATCAATTTTGGGCAAAATCATTAAAATTTAATAACAATTAAGTTCTCAATATGTCTTCATTACATAACTTTCTCCTTTTTTTTCAGTTAAAAGTTTACAAATCTGACTTTTTTTAAACGACTTATCAAAATATTGATTTCATTCATCAAATATCTTTTATTTTAAAATATACAATATAAAATCTGTATTTTTTAATCTTTTTATTTATTTAGAAATATTATCTTCAAAATTTATGGATAATTTTAAATTAATTTTATATTTTTAATTATTTATCTGGATTTTGTAATTTTTTTTCATTGGAGATTATATTGATAGATCAATTTCAGCCAAAGATTACACAAAAGTTACACCAAAGCCGGCCAGTTCTAAAAACTCCCAGAGTCGAAAACTAGCAGAAAAAAACATTCTCTAGAGCCAAAAACTAACGGATTAAAGAATAATCCCCAAAAACAAACAAAAAACAAAGATAGTTTAAATACAATAGAAAACAAATCATAGATCATCAAACAACTCTAGAAACAGAAGAAACACCACGATGAAAAAAGAATAGAAGGAGAGATGCATCATCTGGCTTTTGTAGTGTATAAAATATAAAATTTTAAATGATATAATATGAGTTAGAATCATATAATTATTAATTTTAGATTTTAAATATTTTTTTATTTGTATATTACACAAGTTCTAATTTAACTAATACGCGGCATGGATATATCCACAAAGAAACCGTATCTATTTTACAACAATTTAAGTATACATAAATCTTTATAAGCATAAGAGAAAAACTAACATACATCCGACACATATACATATGGAACTAGTACACGTGGTCGTTCCACACTACAATGCAAGCTTAAGTGCAATACGAGGACTTTCCTTAACGTCATCCATTCTATTACTAACTTTCATGTAACTGCATAACATTGATGTAACTCGTGCATCAGCATATGGTAGAATCTGGAAGTAATCTATATGATCAAATCAGATATTGTGAGATTGTGATATTGTGTTATTGTGAATATTCTAGAGATTTTAATATAACCTTCTATTATCATATTATATAGTTGGATGATTAAGATAATCTTGATACATGTATGTTTATATTTATGAGTTTCTATGATTTTATTAGTTGGATGATTAGATAATTTTGACACATGTATATTTATTTTTATGAATATATATATGTATTGTAGATAATCCTTATCTTTTGGAACGACAATGCTTATCCTTTGAAATTTTCAAGTGGTTTTAATATATTTTATGTTACTGACTTACTTTTTTTCATGGAAATGATCTAGTTTCGAAAAGCCATTTTATATACACTAAAGTCTAAAGAAAACATTAGTAATAAAGAAACTACTTCAGATCTAATGAAAAATTAGAAAAAGACTTCACTTGTTTAAGCATTAAAATAGATTTTTCTACTAAAAACTGAGATAAGTCTACCCATTTGATGGGTCAAATAATGTATAATATTATGTTTATTCATTTGACAAGTCATACTAGTTTTTCATATTCGTAAAAAGAAGAAAAGCCAAATATAAAAAGAATAAACTTAAATTCAACTAACACATATCAAGTTGTTAAAAATAGATAAATCAGTATCTAAATGAAAAAGAAAAAAAATAAAACTATTTCAAATAAGAATGAAATATTAATATTTAAAAACATATGATAGCAAATTGGAAAAAAAAAGTAACAGGAAATATTAATCATTGGTTTTTTTTGTATATTGATTCACAAAAAGAAAGTAAAATATTTGTTCGGACTAACAAACAACTAGATGATGTGTTAACAAACGTACTCTATAACCTTGGTTTAGTTTTACTAATTGTGAATGTCGGTTTACTTGGTACAAGTCCAATGCACATAAGCTTACGTAAAAACGTTCTTCCGATAGAGAAATAACAGAAACGAAAAATGAGCTTTCATCTTACATTGCTCGATATATTGATTCTTGTTAATTAATAGGTTGAACTCGTTAAAGCCACAACTATTCAGTTTAAGTTTCTTTTATGTTTTTCTTTTCCATTTTCTTCAAATCACAAACGAAAGAATTGCGAGATAACGAGTTTAAGCAACTAAAGATCAGAGCTTTGTCACGTCTAAACCCTAGAGTAACATGCAAATGCAAACTGAAATTTCAATTCATGTTGTGGCTAAAATATATATCTAAGAAAATTACAAAATCATTCGAGATCCATACTACTCTAAAAGCTCTAATAATATCAATACGTAATAACACTGAGAAGCTTATAACTTACTTGTTCATAGCTTAATGACGTCGAAGTAACTCGAGAAAAGCTACTTGTCTATCTACAGCACCATCCTTTAAAAAACCTCGTACGTGGCAGTACTATGAAACCGTACGTGTTAGCATTAGAGACTAATAGAGAGCTCGGAGACAAAAAAAGACTCAAAGTGCCAACTAACTAAGAGGACTTCTTGATAGTGATGTGCCTCCTCACCACCTCCACCGCTTGGTGTTTTTTTCCCTTTTTGTTTGAATCCATCGTGACATGTATCTTAAATTAATAACTTGTTGCTTACGTTAGCCGGTGCAACTATAAATAACGAGAGGTGTTGTATACTTCATTTGCATAATAGCAAAGATGAAGATGAGGACGTTTATAGTATGGTTTCTTTTGATAGCGGCTGTTGTTGTGGCTGTCGCAGCAGAGGCTTCCGTGGATGACAAGAAAGAAGGTTCTTTAGTATTCTTTTATTTTTATGTTTTCATAAACTTGATAGAGTTCTTATGTTAAAAGAGGTTTGAAATAGGTGTGAAGCAAGTAGAGATACCGACCACAGAAGGAAAAGGAGATGCTTCGGTTGAAGCCACCGTTAAAGAAGAGAAAGACAACGGTTATGAAGTTGATCAAAGAGGCGGCAGTGGCCGAGGAGGTGGTGGTAAAGGCGGTGGCCAAGGAGGCGGTGGAAAAGGAGGTGGTGGCAGAGGCGGTGGCCAAGGAGGTAGAGGTGGTGGCCGAGGAGGTGGTGGTGGAGGAGCTGCTGAGTTAGACATCGAGGAAACAGAGGGTGCCTTAGATGATGCACAAAGTTATGGTGGTGGCCGAGGGGGAGGATGGAAGGGAGGCGGTGGTCGAGGGAGGATGGAAGGAGGCGGTGGCCGTGGTGGAGGATGGAGAGGAGGCGGTGGCGGAGGCCGTGGTTGGGGTGGTGGAGGTCGAGGAGGCGGTGGAGTGTAGAATCGACCGTGCAAAGCTAGATATTACGAGTATAAATATAAGTGTATACAAAAAGTAAAATAAAATAAATAACACGTACGGTTCGGGCGATGCATTATACTACCGCACATAGCCTAGACCAAAGCGTAAATGTCATGCAAGTTATATCTTTCTCTTCGTATAATCAATATATCTTAGCTGTTGAGTTATTTTCAGGAACTCCCTTCACCCTTGAGTTTTAGTTCACCTTTCTCAAAGATTCGTAACAGTCGATATACATACCAAACTTAATGAGTTCAGCTTTATGTCTGAGCCTGTACAACAAATCTTCCACAACTACTACACCATACTACACTTGGTTCTACACATTTACCGAGTTTCTTTCGTCGATCATGACATGACTCGAGGATAGACGTAAGCTTTTACAGAGATGTGAAAAGTAACAGAAAACAAAATGTTTTTAAGGACGAAACAACAAATCCCAAACATATAGGGACACGAGACTGTAGTTCTTCCTTAAATGTCCTCTCTCTTCCTCAGCACGTGAGTTTAGTCGATGAAGTTTTATTAAACCTTCTTTAGTTTTAACTTCTTTGTTGCTACATGAATTTCTATAGGTTTGTAGAATATTAAATGGTTGTAAAAAGTGTAGTAGATGTAATGTCTATCATATTTAAAATGTTTATCAACTCTTTTTTTTATAAATTGTATTTGTAACTGTTTTTAAACCGATTAAGTGCTTTGATTAAGTGCTTTGATATGAACTCGGATTCGTCTTCCACAATTCTACTATCAATAAAAGAATTTACAAAAATGCTTTAACTAATGCTTTTTTGTGTTTGAGATACAAGTCAGAGAATAGAGCAAAGGACAAAAACGTTTTAACTTATGTTTTTTTTTGTGTGTTTGAGATACAACACAAGACGATGAAGACTCGAACTTATCTCTTATATGTTCTCTCCTTGATTATTTCTTCTCTTCTCTCTATTTCTTGCTCTCTATCTCTCTTGTATCTCTTGTTCTTTTGTGGATGATCTTCAAGGTTATGAGACGTCCTCCTTATATAGCCAATGATACATCTATGTATTTTTTTTGTATCTGGAAACTTGTCCTATTTTTTCTTATATTTCTTTTTGGTGTAAAACGGACAAACTCAAGATAAAAGAAAATAACATATTTAAAAACTAATTTCAGATTTTGGCTAGAAAGATGATTGAGGCCCATTTGCATTACAATATTAATTATTTGTTGATATTTACTGACTTGTCATTTTAGAAAACTCTCGAAAACTCTTTTGTAGGATAAACATAGGTTTTGAATTATGTCAAAATTAGGTAAACTAAAAAATCTCCTTTTTTATTTCTTTAAGAATGGAGAGACTAGTCTAAAATGAAGTAACTGCTCTGTTTTGTTTCAAGAAATTCTTTTGATTCTTCGTTTACCTAGATCGACCGTATTTTGTAGCAATTGCTCAATCACATCTAAAAAGCTCGATAATGACTCAAAAAGCGGTTAGAGTGCATAAAAAACGCAACACTTTATATGGTAAGAACAAATGGATAAAATGTCATTTGTCTCAAGAAAACAAATAGCTTGTTATGTTTTAGTAAGAACAAAGAAGCTATCACACATAAAGCAAATGAAAAAAAGATCTAATGTACAAAAACCAAAGAATCTATGCAATAAAATTGACAACAAATGTATTAAGAAGGATTCCAGAGGATAGACACAATCTATCAACTAAGGAGCATGGACCCTTTTAATCTCATGTTACACTTTTAACTACAAACAATTTGAATCAATGCTGCAATACAAATATATATTTGAACAAATCTGGTCAAGAATATGTCTAGCTCCAAAGCTCGGCCATGCTTTGAGTCTTTGACATCAATTCCAAATTCTCAAATGTGTGAAATAACAATTTCATGATTTAAGAGAAGAATGCAGTATGTAATAATTTATCAGACGTTAATCATGCTATAGAAATTATTAGTAAAAACAAAATTATGCAAGTGATTTTAAACAATAATTTATATGCATATTCAATTCCAGGATTTTCTTTTATTCTATATTGTCTCTATGATTATTAATGACTTTTACGTTTTTTTTAGCCTACATAAAACAAAAGCTAGGGTTTATTTTCCTATTTTTTTCTTCGCTTTCGAATTTTGTTTTTCGTTTTTGTCAATTCTTTGCACAGTTTCGAATCTTTCGACCTTGTTTTTTTTCCAGATTTCTTCGTTCTTCTTTTTTGGGTTTTCCACAACCATGCCTGGTGAAGTGGGAGCCCACTTCCTCGTTGTCCAAAGATCAATCGCCTAGTGGCACGCGTTCCCTTGCCAGCTGTTTGGTTTCCATATTCTAAGAGTGGGTGCTCTCCTTCGAGAAGCAACTGTCATGCAAACGGACCTGTCGGAACAAACCTGGATCCTCATTCTCCAAGGACGGTCATCCAACATGTCGACGACAGTGCGATCTTCGCCTCCTCATCCTTTCCGGAGTACTGATGATTCTTAGAGGTATCGCTCCCTGACCTATATGTCTTTCTTCTTGAACCAAAGGAGGTTATGAGAGGCTCCTTGTAGTGCCTTGCTGATTTGTATATAATTTGCATGATTTGAGCATTGATTTATCACGATTTTAACATTGTCCCATCCATTGTTCATATCAATTTTAGTCATTTTCATCTATTTGCATACTTAGTGTAGTTTGCATCAAGTATTGCTTACATCATTGCATTTGGAGACGTTACTAGGTATTTCTTGGATAATTTGGGAGTTATTCAACACAAGGACTTGATCATGGAAACTAGACGAAGAGGAGAATCAGGAAGAGAAGGAAGAAGGAAGATTTTATCTGACGCGATCGCCTGACTCGACCGCCACCTCAAGCCGAAACCGAAGAAGCCGCCGATCTGCTAGCTCGACCAAGCTCAACTCGACCACCATCCAGAGTCAAGCCTGAAGCCTAACTCGACCACATTGCTCGAATTAGGACATCGAGCCGAATGAGCCTGTTTTTGATTTCGTCTTAACTCTTTATTTTAAGGTTTTCTATCTTTCCTATAAATATTCTCCTTTGGTTTTATCCTAAGGGGGTCGACTTTTATCTTTAGCATTCGTGTTTTACAAACTTTTGCTTGCAACTTTATAATTCTCTTTTAGTTCTATTGATTTTAAGATTGTTTTCTTATTCATGCTTTATTTGTTAATCCTTGTGTTTAAGATGATGAAGAGTGAGTAATCACTTGTGTTCTTGAGGATGGAACAGACTAGTGAGGAAACTAAATCTCCTTGAGTGTTTAAGTATAGATCTTTATAAATCCCTTCTTGATTAAGTGTTTCAATGTCTGTTTCTTTCTGATCAATTGAAACATGATCTAAGGACTTAGGATCTTAGATTCCACCACTGAAACTATCTTGCTTGACTTAATCTGCTTTGATTATATCTTGATTGCTAGCATAACACCCATTGGATTGATAACCTATTGTACTGCGATGACCATGATAGTGCATAGGATAATTGATTGTTAGATCATGATAAAAACCTAATATCAATTTGGCGCCGTTGCCAATTAGGTGATTTTTTGCTATAATTAGGATAATTGATTGTTAGATCATGATAAAAACCTAATATCACTTGCCATCATTTGTGGGTTCTGGAACTTAGGGGAAACCGGGAATGGTGAAGAGGTCCCACTTACGTTGGGAATCTTCTATCGGATTACAGTGGCCGTAGTGATGATGGCAGAAGCAGTGAAAGCAAGAATATCCTCGAGGTATTTTTCTGCCACCTCCACAATGGCTCTGGGGATGCGTCCGTTATGCGTGAGTCACGACAGCTTTGGCCATCTTCCCGGGTGCTAGGGTGGATACAACAAGAATATGATGTCTTTATTCTGCTTCTTGTGAGATCTCTTTACAAATTGCTTTCTTGTACTTTCTTCTTTTTTTCGGTTTTTGCTTCACTATACATTTGCAAGTTGTGGCTTCACGTAAGAATTATGTTAAAATATTGTACCCAAACGTAAATCATCATTCTTGTGAATAAATGATTATTTACCGAGTTATATCTTTTTGCAGAATCCCTAAGTTTTTCCTTTACAACTTTACTCGCATAGGGCTCGTCCGCAGGGAGGGGGGGCTTGCATGCTTTCTATTGCCTTATTACTTTCTTACGAAAATGTTCACTGGTTCTTTGTGTTGTTTGCGATTTATAATACTCCATCAGATGATAAAAAGGTCATAAAAAAGTCTAAGAACCAATAATCAAGGATGAACATTGTCCATAAAGCTCTTGAGTTTCAAATATGCAAATGAAAATGGCAAATTAGTAAGTATAACTTTATCTTTAGCTTATAGTTGTTGGATCAATTTTGACAAAGCCAATTCGGCTTCATAAATTTTGAAACGATTATATTAGAGTGAAAAGAAATGAGCTTTAGACTCATGGAAAAAAGTCATAAGATTGTTGACATTTAATTTGTTCCACAATAGAAGTTTGCAGGAAAATTCTCAAGTATATATATGGAGAAAACTTATGCTTAAGTTCAAATAGGTATACCATGTTGTATAGATGAGAGGAGAGACCAAGCCAGCCACACGTGCGCGCTGCCTTAAGCCAAGCCGGATTGGACGTGGATTTTGGGTCTTGAGTCTTGGTGAATGCGGGCCCCATGGTTCAGCTAAAAATATTATTTTTTGGCCAATTCCGTAAATTAAACCTTATGGTTTTCGGTTTTAATCTCGAATTTAAAGTTGGAAAAGAGATTTCCATTAATTTCAATTTAGAAACAAGATTCCAATTAAACTAAGTCAATATCTCTCCGGATTTTGCCCTTCTCATCTGCATGGTCAAGTTAGAGACCTAGTCTCATATAATAGTTGCACGTCCCTCATTTTATGGAATGAAATCATTCATCATTGACTATATAAACAGAACCATCGATCTCATTATAGAACGCTCTTCTCTTAGTCTTTTCTCAAAATTCTGCTAAAGTAAGTCGTCTCAAGAGTAAATCAAGAGTAAATCGTAGTATTATAAGTTCGTAAATTTTGTTTTTAGGTGTCGCGAAACCATCTCAAACGCGTTATATCCTAGGATTCAAGAATCACACAATATAGTCACATGCATGGACGTGTTATTGAGTTAAGGAAATATATTTTATCTATCCTATGCGTTTTATGAAAACGTTTTCTAAAGTCTCGTTACAATCAATTTCTTCTATGATTTATTCACTATGGTTTCTTATATAATCGTTTATACTTGTTATTAGTCGCTGTTTCTTAGTCAGATTTTTGCGGTTCCTACAACAGTTTCTCAAACTCTCTTTGTAACTTAGAGTGTTTATTCAAAGCGATAAACTCACATTAGCCATGATGACTAGAATAATATCTTACAGTGTGACCATAGAAAGTCTTATGAACGAATAACAAAGGATGAACATTTCCCATAAGGTTCCGAGTTTCAACAATGCAAATAAAAAAAGCAACAAAGAATGTCTTTATCCGAACCAATGTTTTAAACAACATTATGATGATCCCAACAAGACCACATAGATAGACATGTGTGTTCATCGGATTTATAGCAGCTTCAACTAATTTAAACTTTCAAAGCAAGCTTTTGAGCTGCAAGTGCTTCAGCTTCAAGGGTTGGCTCCCAGAGAAGTGTAGTCTCTGCCAAAAGTGAGGTCACAATGTATGGGTCCATATTTGATGCTGGACGCCTATCTTCCAAGTAACCTATATAAATTTTACAATTCACAACAACATACTTTAGCAATACATAGCAATGTAAGAAGAAAAAAAAACTTCTGTGTTACCATTCTGGAATAGGTACCTTTCCCATTCTTCTCCGTATCACGTCCCACACGAATTGAGCATCCACGGTTAGCCACACCCTGCCAAGTTGAAGTTTAAAGCAAATGAGCAGAGAAACACAACATAGAGGCTTAAATGTAAACACTGCCAAGTTGAACTTTAGACTGTTATTGCGTATGCATACCCATGAGAAATCGTTGATACTAGCTGTCTCATGCTTTCCAGTCAACCTTCTCTCATTTCCTTCACCATAGGCACTGATGTGCTCCATGTGACGAAGCGAGAGGTTCAAGATCGCCTTCTTTATCACATCAAATCCTCCTTCCTCTCTCATGCTCTTTGTACTGTAGTTGGTATGGCAACCAGCACCGTTCCAGTCTCCCTCTATCGGTTTGGGATCAAGTGTTAAGACAACACCAGCTTGTTCTGTGATTCTCTGCAAAAAGGTGAACAACAGTTGATAACTTAACTCTGACTCACTCATTACTCTGTACAGAATAGTCTTTTGATTACCTCAAGAAGGTATCTTGCACACCAGACATGATCACCTGCTTCGATTCCTACGCTCGGGCCAACTTGAAACTCCCACTGCACAAATGTTTTTAGTATCAGAGGATTGGCAACTTTGCAAAACATACAAATAACAGAACATATTATCAGAAGCTCCATTGACAAAAGAGACCTGTCCTGGCATAACTTCACCATTAGTACCACTAATGTTAATTCCAGCATATAAACAAGCTTTGTAATGAGCATCTGAAATGTCACGTCCCCAAGACTTTTCAGCTCCAACTCCACAGTAGTAAGGACCCTGACACCAACAAGAAAGTTGGTTACTTCTTTTTGTAAACCAACACAAAACATACTGTTTAGCTTGACTTGGTTATCACCTGAGGACCGGGATACGCTCCAACGGGCCAACCCAAAGGCCAGTTTACATTTGGCTGAAGTAAAGTGTACTCTTGTTCAATGCCAAACCTAAAAAAATGATGAAGTATTGAAACTTAAGCATCAAATTCTAAGTAAATAGGATTTGAGGTTAACCAATAAAAATGAGATTTGCGGGTAATGACGAACCATGGCAACTCTTCATTGACCTTCTTGTTACTGAAAATCTCAGCAGCTCTGGCACGTTTGTTGGTTGGAATTGGCTCACCAGCTGGTGTGTAAGTATCACAGATAACCTTCAGACAAATAAAGCTCAACACTTAGTGTTTTGATTACGAAAATGTTGCTTATACTATCAAACTCAATGATGCATACCAATATGTTGTTGCCTCCACGGAAAGGATCTCTGAAGATAGCTTGTGGACTGAATCAAACAACAAAACGGTATAAGAAACATGAGGTTGTGAAATAAACAGAAAACAGAATAGAAATGTCTAGTGCCTTGAGCAAAAATCTTACTAGAGAATCACTTCACTATCTTCTCCAGGTGCTTGTCCGGTACTCGAACCATCATAGTTCCACTTGGGAAGCTCAGAAGGATCTTCGACGGGCTTTTCAAGAGTCTGAAACATTCAAGAAATCATCCATTAGTCTATTAGCATCATAGTTCCTAGTATCAGTTTACTACAGTCTATTAGAGTATCATACCCTTGACTTGCTCCTAAGGTCAATTCCAGATCCTCCAATCCTATTCAAACAAAAACACAAGAATCCATATTAGAAATGAGGTAGGACATGGGCCAGTCCACTTATGGTATGTAGAGAGTGCTATATGTACCAAATGTACTCAGCGATGATCCGGTCAGTTAAAGGTTTGGTGTCTAAATTGAGAAGACTCTCAACTCTATTGATTGTACTGTTATCAGATTGAAGAGCCATCACTTTAAAGCATCTTAGTTTGCTGCTCTGTTTCTTCTGTTTCAACACAACCGAACTCCATAACTTTGACGATGCAATGGAGCTCGGTTTAGTCAATCTCATTTGACATGTTGGAGAAGCTGCCAAGATCTGCGCCATTTTCTTTAAAATTGGATCCCTGATCAAACCAAAACATATCCAAACCCAAATCAAGAATCTAAAACTTTGTTCAATAGTCTAAATGGCATCAAGATTTGTGCTTTTTGTTCTTAATCATCAAGATTCTTGATACTAAACTATATTCACTAAAAGGTGATTAGAAAGTAACCAAAATACATTAAGTTAAAGAGAAAAGACAAAGAGATCCAATTAAAATACCAAAAAGTGTGATGATCTCTGTTGATAGTGTAGATTAATTAGTAAGTGGTGGACCCAAGATCTACTAGAACCAACCTTTTTCGAAGCTTAATTAGCAAAGAAAGACAGAGTTTCACTTTATAACTAGTTTTCTTTAAGATTCTCTTACCAGAAACAAATGGGTTCCCAAATCCAGTAACAAGATCGGATCAAATGCTGGAAAAAGTAAAAAGATTTGAGTACAAAACAGAGAACAGCATTGGGGAAAAACAAGGAAGTACCTGGAACTTGAAGAAGACTTAACTCTGATACAGGAGACTTGTTGTTTGCAACAGATGGCAAAGCAAGAGTTGACAAATATGAAGAGGCAAGCCTTAGACTTAGAATATGGTTTTTGTTTAAGAAAAATAAATAAAAATAAAGACTTTTTTTTTTAAAGAGTGAAGTGGCTTTTGCCAAAGAGATAGGGGTGTCCTCTACGAGTGGCGCAAATTTCAGTTTCACTTTTTTTATTTTATTTTTCTGGTAAACGCTTGATGTCTTGTGCAGATAAGGTGTCGTCGTTGTGCCTCTCAACTTCAATATTCATACTTTTGTACCTTTTTTTCTAATTATTTTTTATAGAATTGTGAACTTTGTGTTTTGGATGATGTTTGCAGGTATAAATGAAAGATACTAAAACTAATGATGAAGATATATAGATTTTGATTGGTTAGCCCGAGGAAGCGTGGAACCATTTCATGATTTTATCAGATTTTTACCAAAAAATATCAAATTTCTAATTAGTTAAGATATGTATCTAAAAGTATTTTTTGTAGTTTAACAAAAAGATAATGGTATATTTATAGAAAAACATTGTAAAGTTCATATATATCATATTATTACCAAAAAATCAAATATATAATTAGTTAAGATACATATCTAAATATTTTTTTGTATTTTAAAAAGAAGATAATGGTATATTTATACAAATATAGAAGAAGAATTTAAACTTTTTTACAAAATTATACTACAATATATAATCAGTGCTCGCTAAAATCTATTTTTAAGATTAATTATCTTTTATATATACTTTATATATATATATATATATAGTTGCTCGTACAATGTTCACTGCGATCGTATTTTATCTTCCGAATATATATATATATAGTTGCTCGTCAATGTTCACTGCGATCGATTTTATCTTCCGACATGATAAACTGATATATTTTTCGATGTCGTTCGAAAAGTTGAAAAAGGTAAATACAATACGGGAAACACGTACATATCGCTACCAAGTGGAATCCCTACACTATATTCCTTACAAAATAACCAGCCAATGGAATGTCGCATAATCATCAATCTTATAAGTTGGTCTAGCGTTATGACCCCCAATAATCGATCAAGTTTGAAATTTCAATTGAGTGTCAAATGCTTTAAGAGTATTTGGGGCATTTCTTTAACTTGGGTTGAGTGACCTGTTAAGCCAATTTAGTCACACATTGCATATGAAGAATTGAGATCCAAAAGTGGAAATAACATAACCATAGAGTCACTTAAAAAGGGATTGGAGAACTGAAAAACACAGATCCATATAAGACATACTCGACATGCCTAAGTAGCATGGACTTAAGAAAGAAAATTTGGATATGCTAGAACTGAATATAGAATATTTTGTAGATGATGAGTCATGATTTAGTGGAAATGATAAAAAACAACACAAATAAATCGACATGGTTTGGTGAACAAGTCCACAAATCCTATTTAAAGAGACCTCGAACTTTCATTTTTAATACAACTCATATAAGATGAGCTTTAGAGAGAATTCAGAGAGGAAACAAGTTTCTTTTTTTGTTGTCAACATGTAACCGTACATCAAATTGGATACCCACAAAGATGGTCCCAAATCTATGTGAATTGCGGGTAACGGTTGAGTGCGAGCACAACATGTTAACTTATCTACCTTAGTATTTCTTGCTCGCATGACTTTTTCTTTGTCTATTTTTTTGAAGTACTCCATATAGCTCTAGAATTATTCGAGGTGAATTTAGAAGACTGGCCATTCATGTGGCTCAAACACCATCTTCATCAACTCGGAGGAGTCTGTTGCAAAATTCAGATGTCGTTGCTGAAAGGCGTTCATACATTCCATAGCCCAAATTAACGCTTCAAATTCAGCATGCAGTGTTGACCGACTCCCTCTTATGTTTCTCGCCCTCAGGACATCTTCCAAGTCCTCATGACTACTTATCCACCCTTGGCCCAAATTTTTTACCTTCTTTCCATGAGCCGTCAACATAACACCATGTGACCTTAAGGTTCATACTAGAATCCGAGGCCGAGACCGTAACCGGGACTCCCTGCAGTATACTATTTATACGCAATACTTGGATCTATCAAGTTGTTAACCTTGAAAGAAGGATAATAGTTAAAAATTTACAAGTTGCTGGTATCGGGCGATGAGCAGAGATCCAAGGATCATTCCATACCGAGATGGCCATCTTTTGCCACCCATTTGACTAGTCATTTATTAACCAAAGACCAATCTTATTGGATCCAATGGATCTATATTTCAAAAGTATATACCTTTACACACCGCGGCAAATAGAGAATGTGGTTATCAAATAAACGCCACAATTATTTTGCCAAAAGCATCATATTGAAATCATGTGTCTCGAAAACCTAGACTTTCCTTCTTTTTTTCCCTACAAAGCTTATTTCAAGCCATCCAATGCATATCTTTACTGTTTCTCCAAAGCTTCACGAAAAGTGAGCAATGATACTTATGAACTTGGTAGTTACCGTTTTAGGTAGACAAAAACATGACATCACAATGATTTGGTAAGGCCATTGCTACCAACTTAATTAGGACCTCCTTTCACCTCTTCTTGATAGGAATTTTGATGTCCATCTATTAACCCGAATATGTAACCTTTCCTGAAGGAATCTGAAAATCTGTGTGTTTAGACCCTTCCAAAATTTCAGGACTACCTAAATAAGAACTCATACTATCCAAAAATGTAATACCAAAAATTGATTTCAACTCCTCCTGAGTTGAATCATTAACCTTATGTCCAAATTGTAGAGATGATTTGGAGAAATTTATTTGTTGGCCATATACCATTTCGTAAGTTCACAGTATATTTAGAATGGCCTGACATTCCTCTTTACTAAAATCACAAAAGAACATACTATCATCCGCAAAAAGCAGATGTGAAATAGATAGACATGTCCTGGCCACCTATAGTCCTGTGAATCTATTATTCCGCTCAGCCTTCGAATATTTGTGATGAGTGTTTTCGTACAAAAGATGAATAGGTAGGGTGATAAAAGATATCAATGAGTCCACACTGTTGTCCATTGACTAGCATTTTATATCGGACCGATGTAATACATCATATAATCCAGCTAATTCAGTGAGGTGCGAAACCCACCCGTTCATTTGTAATGCACATAAAATGGATCTCTAATCATTTATAAAATATAAATTAATAAATGTCATAACAAAAAAGTATTTGCAAAATTCCTACAAGAACTTATATATTATATATGTTTTATTAGGAAAAATTTAGAAAAAGAAAAAAAAGAAAAATCAATAACAATTAATGACAATTCTTAAAAATATTGAGAATCTATAATATATTTGTTAAATTTACTTAGGTTTTTAAATTTTCATAACTTCTAAAATCACCAAACCCCACATAAATCCTACATCCAATAACTCCTTTTTTCTAAAAACTAGTATCATAAAAATGATAATTTTTGAAAATAATCAAACAAAAATAAGGAAAATAACAAGAATAAAATAGAAATAGTCTCTAGTGGATCGGCCCGAATTGACCCAAATCGGCCTTAATGAGAGCCCTTTAAAGTAACATTCCAAATTTCTCAAAAATCGTTTCACACATTCTCTCTCTTGACCGATCCTACCGAGAGAGAGAAAACACAACTTGCAAGGACATATGGCGACCGAGGATGTGAACGAAGCCCTTGCGGCGGCGGAAGTACCGGCGATAGAAGCAACGGAGAAGCAGCCTCACAAGGTCGAAAGAAACTGGAGTTTCTGGTTCGGTAACCAATCCAAGCCCAAGCAAGGCACCGTCTGGGGAGCTTCCCATCGTAAAGCCTATACCTTCGACACCGTCGAAGATTTATGGGGGTTTATCTTCTTCTCCTCCTTGATTTACTCATATGTCTTAGGGTTTTGCATTGTTCAAGATTGTTCCCGATTTATCTTCTCTTTGATCTGTGATTTTCCATAAAGCTGGTTTAGATCTTCTTTTATGAATGCCTTGTTCGAGTTCTTCAAAATCTGGTCTTTGTGTACAGTTAACATTGTGACAAACTGTGGGTTTCTGTATCTCAATCTATCTAAATCTATAGTCTGTGTTCTAATTCAAGAGTCAAGCCTAGCAGAATTCGTTTTTGGAGATATATAAGTATGTTAATATCTTTTGGTATGGGGCTTTTGCAGTTTGCGTGAGACTTTATTCATTCCTAGCAAATTGAAACCGAGTGCTGATATTCACTTATTCAAAGTTGGTGTTGAGCCTAAGTGGGAAGATCCAGAGTGTGCTAATGGCGGAAAGTGGACATCTGTTCTTACTACCGACAGGAAGCCAACTTTAGACAAGGCTTGACTTGAAACTGTAAATTCTTCTATCCTTTTACCGTTTTTTCTGTCTTAGAAAATGTGTAGCGTTAACTAACTCTCTCTTGTATTTGGTAGTTGATGGCTTTGATTGGAGAGCAATTTGATGAGGCAGACGAGATTTGTGGTGTGGTTGCTAGTGTGCGCCCAAAGCAAGACAAGCTCTCTTTGTGGACAAGGAAAAAATAAAATGAAGCTGTCCTGGTATGATGCTTGTCTTCTCACTATGTGCATTGATGTTGTTGTGCTGTTGATGATTATGATTGCTATTTTCTTCTTGTTGGTGGTGTGCAAAGAAGTGTGCTCATACAATACTCTAGCTTGCTTTGTTGAGCGTATTGATTGCTTTCTATAGTAAAATAGCAGAAGCTGTTAAATATATCGAAAATTTTACCATTCATGACGCAAATTCTCAACGATACACGTAGAACCGACTATGATCTTATAACGTTGTTGTCTGTCCTTGGATGTTTTACCAGCTTCTGATGGTTGAGATAGTCCTACTGCTGTAGATTACAATTCAAGAGTAAAATTGATCTTTATATTGAAGTTTTACATGTTCGTTTAACAATATAATTTTTGCAGTAGAAACATAGCTATCTATATTTTGCCAATGGAAAGCTCTTTAGAACTTGGCAGTATGTATATATTAAAAGTCTGGTTTATGAATCTGTCTGATGAAATTACTACTTTGTTGTTTGTTATTATCAATCCAGATGGGTATTGGGAAGAAGTGGAAGGAGATACTTGATGTCACCGACAAGATAACTTTCACTAACCATGTAATTAAGTTTCTCCAAATTGAAGCTAATAATCTTTTTGCTCATGTTTATCTTCTCACGTGGATTACTAAAATGTATTTACATATATGCAGGATGATTCTAGAAGAAGTCGGTTCACTGTTTGAAGAGAAGACACAAGTATGTGAGACCTGAGGAAGATGCAATATGTCTTTTTCTTGCATTGTTTGGTCGGTTTACTCAAATAGCTAAGACCTTTAAGGACACTGAGGTATAACTCTACAAAGTTTTCTGTTCCATTGAAAATAATTATTTTTAATATTAAGTTCAGTTATATAAATCACGTTTTTGAAAGCATCAGTTTTTAAACACCCGTTTAGTAAATTAAGGGGTTGACTGTTTAAATGGTATTTTTTGTATTATTATTGGGACGTTACCAAAGGTAAATTGTGTTAGTTTATGTTTCAAAGATCTATAACTGAAAAAAAAAAGAACTCAAAAATCTACCACAAAAAGTTTGTAGAGGTTCTTATAAAGATTGTGTTCGAGGGACAGAGGAACATATGCCTACTGCCACGAAAACATAGCTTACTTATATTAGTTTTGAATCACCAGAGAGTAAATGTCTCCCGAAGTTAAAACATTTTATATGGCAGATTTTAACAGATTGCATATGGGTCAGTAAAAAACTGAATTCTAGGGGGATTAAATGCGATTTGCAACGTGGTAGATGTGGAGCAAAAGAGGAAACAATTAACCATGTCAGCTATACAAGTTTGTGCACTATCATCAATACCATCAAATCTTGAAATCTTTCCTATGTTATCAATTTTTTCCAACATGGAGTATCTCTTGTGGCGAATCCCCTCGGACATACAAAAGTCACTTTTTCCATCGATGTTTTTGATATATATGGAAGAGCAGAAATGATAAAATCTTCAACAATATTGATCGAGACCCTCAAGAGGTGTTAAAATTAGCGGAAATATATATAAGAGGAAGCCCCGTCTCGGTAGGCAGCCGACATAGACTGTACTTGACAAGTGTCTGAATCCCATATGAGACATAATGGACTTTGGTGCTACACATATGGCTCGCGGAAGGAGGGACATGGATTTTCTGGACACGGAAGTATCGGGCTGGATGGGGGCAAGGAACATCGATGTAGTCTCTCACTCTTACACACGGAATTCGAAGCACTTTTCGCGCAATGAAATTTATGAATGTAGCAAAACAACAACAAGTCACCTTTGCGACGGATTGCTCGGAATTGGTTAAATTGGTGTCAGAACCACTTGACTGGCCTGCTTTTGCAACCCACTTAGAGGAGTTTCAGAGGTGCAAGGAATATTACACGGCATTCGACTTCGTACACATTCCGCGATCTCACAATACAAGGGCAGACAATCTAGCTCGTAGTGCTCGTAATCAATCATCTTACGTTTTCCATATAGATTTTTCACCACCTAGTTGGTTTTATTTCTCTGTAAGAAGTGGCTTTTGTTAACAAAAAAAAAGAATCACAAGAGAGTAAGTCCCATGTTCATCCCTGATAATCTTGTTGGTTTATGTTGTTTCGTCTTCATGTCTAAACATAAAATCTTGTTAAAAACATATTGTTTTAAGAGTAATTATTCAAATATTTATGACTATCTGGTTTAGTTCAGTTCCTCCTAATTCAGTTTGGTTTAATTCAATTCTTGAGAATTTGTACATCCTTATTCGTAGTTCGAGTGCTAAAAACAGATAAATAATGGAAACATAAAACAATAAACTATATGAATTATGATCATGTGAAAATACACAATTACAAACATATAAGAGTTGTAAACAAACCTTTTGAACTCGTCACTCCTTTTTTTTTCTGGCAAAACATACTTTTTTACAAAAATTTTGAAAGCTAATCTAATGATAAAATTGTAAGACAACAATAAAAAAAGCTTACAAAATTGGAAGAACTCAAATGTAAAAATGATAATTGTTCACCTTAAGGTGCTAGAATTTATAGAATTTTTTTGTTGGTTTAGTAAAAATTTATTTAAGATAGTATACATAAACTAAAGATTTTGTAGCTAAAATCTAAATAATAGACTATTATCTAACAAACAATCTAATGTTTTAAAAAAACTAATCACATATCTAAAATAATCGACAAAATTTTTGTTTAAAAATATTTCTTTTTTTTATATATATATTTTTAGAAAAAGTTGAATATCGAAACTGTGTTCTATTGTGCATTATCACACATTAATGATTAAATATGTTATACTATTTAAGGCACAGATGTGCCATATATCATATTTTATATTTTGATTGGCGTTGATTCGGTGATGGGAGTCCGCAACATTTGAAAAAATATAAACAATCACGAATCATGTAATCTCCTTACAATTGTCATACGAGCTATCCTGCGCCCGAATGACCCATCCATAGTGGATGCTCTTCTTCTCTAGACTACACTAGGCCAACCTGCATGGATCACGGTTAAACCTGAAGATGTCCATGCCTGCTCCACCATAAACCACATGCTATGCGAAATAACATGCAGGTTTGATCACCAACTCCAATTCGCTTAACTGATAATTCCGAAATAACTTACAATTGTCATTAGGTTTGTGTGTTACAACAAGAGCAAGGATAATTCCGACGTTTCTAGGCTTAAATATTAGAGAAGAGTCAGTCACTTGCATCCATGACTGATAAACAAACCCAACCGACAACAAAATCAATCATGGATTTCGTGCATTTCTTCTTCCCTATAACATCACAAAAGAAAATGGGTTTTTAGTTTTGAGTTATTCTTTTCATCATAGTTGAAGGGAAGACATGTTTTCGTGTAAAATTATATGTCACGGAGATAAAACAGCTCATCATGGATTAAACTATGTAACCGTTTCGAATAACTTCATAAACTTAAACTCTACCATCTGGCCAACAAAATCAAAATTCAACCATAACAAGGTCAAACAAAACAATCTTTAAGAACTCTGCAACCACTTTAAGAGGTTATAATGTCACCATTTAATGATAGTTTTGGCTTTGTCGTCTGCAAAAGCCTAGTCCTAATTATATTCACTTTGTAGGAGATCAATATATTATAGGGGAATAAATCATAAATGAACTAAAGAAACCAATCGGGTTCATAATAGTAATCTAATCAATCTCTCTTCGCATATACTCTATATAAGTTGGATATGTACCAAATAATGCCTAAGCAATGCTGCGTACTCAAATTCAGGTATCACTTCCCAAGGAGATGTCTCTATATATAGCTTTTGTGTTCGATTTATTTGGTACCGTCTTATAATATTGTTGTCAAATACATTACAAACTGATATGGTGAATATCATATTAAGAAATAGATCAAGCTGCAAAATCTTTGATGCAACTTGGTATGAATCTCAATCGATGGATTGAGTTGTGTATTAATACTGAATATATAGTGGTAAAATGGTAATAATCACAATTAGAGGAATATATGGTATTCCATATATACATCAAAGAAATCCTGTGTTTTCTATTCTATCACACCCCTGCAATTGAAACGGGAGCATCATGGATGATCAGGCTGGATCAAAATGAGGTAAAGAACGGTGTTGGAAGGCCTTTGGTGAAGATATCAGCACATTGGTGAGCGGAAGGAACATGAATGACCCGAATTGACCGAGAGATACTCTTTCACATACCAAGAGAATGTCTACCTCGATATGTTTGATAAGTTGATGTTGACCTGGATTGGATGTTATATACACAAGACTGAAATATACACAATAAATAATGGTGGTAGTGGCAACAGGACAGTGAAGCTCGCATAGAAGTGTGTGTATCCACGCAGTCTCAGCAATGGCGTTTGCGACTCCACGATATTCAACCTCGACCAGTTGAGGGAGACAGAATTTGTTGGCGTTTAGAGGACCAATAAACTATGTTATCACTGATGAACACAAAATATCCATATGTTGAGTGTCGAATATTGGAGCATCCGGTCCAATCGGTATCAATCGAGGTGGTGAGAGTGTTGGATGATTTGTTGGTAAGGTGAACATCATGAGAGATGGTACCAAGAATGTAGCGAAGGATGCGCTTGAGAGCATTGAGGTAAGGTTCTCGTGGATCATGCATGTAGACACATTTTGTTGGAGAGCATAAGTGATGTCAGGACAAGTGAATATAAGGTATTGGAGTGTACCGTCAAGACTACGATAGAGTGTCAGATCAAAGACTGGAGGAGGGAGTTGGCAGTCATCTTGGAGCACGTGGCAACTGGTGTAGAGCATATATTGCAGTTCTTCATGTGGGTACGGTGAAGAATGTCAGCCACATAGTTTTGTTAATCCATGAAGATCCTGTGTTTGTCCCTGTATACCAAAAAGGGTGAAGAACACCAAGGTCTTTCATAGAAATTTCAAAAGAAAGAGGAAATAATTGACCTGAGAAGTTGAGGTGTCGAGGCTGTGAATAGGATGTCATCTACATAAAGGAGAAGATATGCAATATTAGAACCACGGTGATAGATGAAGGAAGAGGTGTTAGATTTGCTATTGAGTAAGTAGATGCATGTGGCGTAGTGATCGAAGTGCTAGTACGAAGCACGGGGTACTTGTTTGAGTCCCTATAAAGATTTTTTGAGGCGGCATACATAATCAGGGTGTAATTGGTCGAAATAACATGGAGGTTAGTGGTTTCGTTGAGGGTTCCATGAAGAAAATCATTTTTCACGTCATGCTGGTTAACTGGCCAATTTCGAGTAAGAGCAAATTGAAGTACGGTGCAGATGTTTACTGGTTTGATCACCAGACTTAGTGTTTCGTCACAATCGATGCCGATTTGCTGAGACTTTTCATTTGTAACCAATTGTACCTTGTAACGCGAAAGCGATACATCTGCATTAAACTTGTGACATAACACTCACATTAACTGCACAATATTAGTATTATGAGGTCGTGGGACCTTGTCCCATGTATCAGTCAAAACATAAGAATCAAATTCATTATCCATGGCACCATTCCATTCTTTTGATTTAGCTTCTTGAACATGAGAGGTTGGAAGAGGAACCACAACTTTAGTGTGAAGGAAGTGAATTTGTTTAGGCTTGTTGATACTATTTTTATTGTGAGTGTGTATACCGTGAGAAAGTTACATAAACAGGTGGAGGAGATTGAGTCGTGTTGATAGTGCTTGGAGAAGCATTGAAAGTGGGGAAAGGAAGAGTCATAGAAGCAGTAGCATGAGTAATATGGATATTGGTAGAGTTGGTGGAAGAAGGTAACAAAGAAGAAAGTAAGTTTATGTTTAAAAATTGAATTACCAGTGAACACGTTGAGGGGGGAGGGTGTAGAATTGGAGAAGAAAAAGAGAGAATATAATAAGTTGGAGGAAAAGTAGTTGAGAGTTTGTGGTGAGAGGGAGTATGCGAGAGAGATTGAAATGAAAATGTTGTTTCATCAAAAAATACGTGGTGTGAAATGATAATACGTCGAGTTTGAAGATCAAGACAACGATATCCATGGTGATGAAAAAGAAAACTTGTTTTTAGAAAAGTCGAACAAAAGAAATCTCATTAGCGACTGAAGAAGAAGGTAGAATCTTCAAAAGATGAGCAGGCATATGGAGCGCCACATACCAGTATGTGGTTGACATATTAGCGTAGAAGAAAAGAGTCCGAACCAAAATGTTTAGTGTTCGAAGAGTCCTATCAGCACGACCGTATTATTGAGATGTGTGAGGACTCAACACGGATTTGAATTCCATGAGAAGATATAAAAACCTAAAAATCTCGGTTAATGTATTTTCCACCACTATCACATTGTAAAATATTAATGAAGATCTGAAAATAAGTCAGAAATTTTTTTTAAAATATGACAAATTTTGAAAATGTTTCGCTTTTTTGATGCAAAGGATAAACCCAAAAAAATAGCTGAATTGATCAATAAAAGTAAAATCTTCTTTCATAAATGGGTGTAATTTGCTCTCTATCTGATAATCCCAAGATGAAATAAGTAATAGGTTGTAGATTTTGTATTAAAAAACACTTTTTTCATACCATGAAGCATTGAAGTTAACAACAAACATTTGTGTAAAATCTGGGAGAGCTAACATATAAGCACTCATCATAGTCATGTTCAACTGTTTAAACACAGTTTGTGTCTGACAAAACCAATCAAATGCGTCTTTTTTGAGTAATTCCGTTAATGGTATCACTATAAACTCGTAACCCTTCACAAATTTTATGTATAACCAGTCAAACTAAAAAAGCACCTAAATCCTTCACATTCTTCGGTACTGGCCAATTTTTCATAGCCAAAGTCTTTGAAAGATCTGTTACAACTCCTTCATGACTGATTAAATGTCTCAGATACTCGATCTATCTTTGATCAAACTAGCATTGTTTCTTACTAGCAAATAGTTTGTATTGCTCAATCATCTCCAGCACTGTTTTCAAGTGGGTGAGGTGCTCTGCCATTGTTCAGCTGTTAATCAATATATCATAAAGAAAACACAGAACAAACCGTTTTAAAAAAGGTCGGAACAATTCGTTTATTAGCGCCTGAATGTAGTTGGAGTGTTTGTAAGGCCAAATTGCATTACAACAAATTCATAATGTCCATCGGCTGTTCTGAAGGCTGTTTTCTCTATAACAAATTCTTGGCCAGCATGCAAATCCAACTTCGAGAAAATTGAGCCTCGTATAAGTCATCAAGCAGTATTATAAGTTCTGTGACCACACCATTCTCATCTTCAAATGTGTCAACAATTTACTCATTGAAAATTTTAACTTCAGTACCATCCACCATGGTTAAAACCTGCAATTCCATAAGGTTGTATTCATGCGTTTCAACCATTTTTCATCGTATTTATAACCTAAGCCCAATTTTCTCGTCTTAGCTACTTCTGTTGGAGATAATTTTCTTGGACCAATGTTAGAACCTGGTTTATGCTGCTTCCAGTGGTGTTCTCCAAATTCTGCCATGTATTTCCATTCCCCTGTCTAAGTAGATGAGGAACGTAATGTAGCTGATGTTGCAGAACGATTGTAATGAACTGGCAGGTTAACCGCTACCACTGACTTACAGAATGCACTATCCTCCATCTTAATCACATCTGCTATATGTTGTCTTAAGCCCCTAGGTTCCTTCATTTTAATGACCTCTTTCATTTCAGGTTTCAGACCATTGAATAATACGTGCTCCAAATTCTGTTCATCCATTCTAGTCTATAGATCTACTCATTGATATACCCTTTCTGAACAATCACAAACAACTTTTTTTGGATCTTCTTTAATTCTCTGAGTGAAACGAGTGACCAGTCGTCGTTTAAAATGATCCCAATCACGATAAAGATCTTTATCCATCTCAATATTAAGCCAGTTAAGAACAGCCCCTTCAAAACTAGCCGAAAACAATTCGAGTTTATCTGATTAGTATAATTACCGAAATGGAAGAACCATCCTGCTCTGTTGATCCAAATGTTAGGATGTAACCCCGTGAACTGAGGCAACTCGATCTTCTTTAACAGTTGCATGCTACTCTTTAACACATTTGAAATTCCCAGATAACCTAACGAGTGTTCTTCCTAATTTGGATGAAAATTCGACGATCGTACCTGATTTTTGGCATTTGATGTATTGGCTACTGTTTTCCCACCGGTTTAGAAGGAACCAAAAGTGATTTAGTCCTGCCATTTTTTGTGTGATCGATCCGATCTGCTGATCAAATTTGTTGATATACTCATTCATAGACCCTTTCTGAACAATGGCAAACAACTTTTTCCCGGGATCTTCTTCATTTCTCTGAGTGAAACGAGTGATGAATCGTCGCTCAAAATGATCCCAATTACGAAAAAGATCTTCATCCATCTTAATATTAAGCCAGGTAAGAATAACCCATTCGAAACTAGCTGAAATCAATTCGAGTTTATCCTGATCAGTATAATTCCCAAAATGGAAGAACCGTTATGCTATATTGATCCAAATATTGGGATGTAACCCCGTGAACTGAGGCAACTCGATCTTCTTTAACATTTCCATCCTATTCTCCAACATATTTGAAATTCCCGGATAAGCTAATGAGTGTTCTTCCTAATTTGGATGAAAATTTGAGGATCGTACCTGCTTTTTGTCATTCGATAGACTTGCTACTGTTTTTTCCCACCGGTTTAGGCGGAATCATAAGTGATTCCAATCGCTCCAGTGTTTGTGTCATTGATCCGATCTGCTGATCAAGCGAGTCCATATGTGTTGTGAGCTCTGAATTTGATTTCCTCAACTCCGTTACCGTACTTGTTAACATATTAAAAACCACCATGAAGAAATTCGACTTGCTGCGACAGATCTCCCACGCGATTAAACAGCTCCTCCCTATCGTTTGTCGAATCCGCCATTATCGTCATCGTGAAGCTTCGCTCGGTTTACCACACCAATTTGATAAGCAAACAATTATCGTATTGATTATCAAAGAGATTGCACGAATGAATCACTAAAGTTATTCTTTCTAATGAATTTCAATCCTTTGTTACTTGATAGAGTTTAGCTACGATTGCTCCTGTTCAACTCAGCTTAACTCAATCCCACACATAAATCATAGAGAATGAAAGAAGAAAGAACGTAATATTCTTTCAAATCCCAGAACGAGAATCGCAAGTCGCTGGCTTAACCTAGACGATTACTCCAGAAGACTACAATCTCCCTACCGAATTCTCGATAAATCTTTTACAAACTAGCCTCCGGACTTTATATTCGTATCGCAACTAAACAGCACAAACGCCAAACAAAACGGAGTTTTTTCATGAAATCAATCCTCCTTGTATATTTCCATTGCCATGTAATTACCTTGACTCCCTCCGTTGTTTCCTGCGATAACAAACTTGATTCAGCTTATCAATACCCCCGGCTTCGAGACCCAGCTTGCTTTCAAGCTGATAATCCGGAAACAGATGGCAAAAGTCCTTGACCCAAACCCACGTGTTGTCACTCGACGGTAATCCCAACCATTTGATCAATAATTCCAAACCACCCTTGTCATTATAACGTGTTTCCACCACTGTCTAGAGAACAATATCAACCTATCCAGCTCCGACGACACGACCGACAATGGTAAGAACTCATTGTGCTATCCCAACACCGGTTTTAACTGAGACACCTGAAAGACCGGATGAGTCCGAGCCTCCAAACGAGGCTTCAACCGGTACGCAGCCTTTCCTACCCGTTCCGCAATGTCATACGGCTCGTAATACTTTGCCTTCAGTTTCCAAAAAATCCGTCTCATTACAGACTGTTGACGATATGGCCGCATTTTGATATAAACCAAAGCTCCCACCTCTAATTCCACATCCCGACGGTGTTTGTCGACATTGTTCTTCATTAGTTGCTGGGCATAAATCAAGTGAGCCTTAACCTTGACTAACATCTCATCCCGCTCAATCAACATTGTTTCCAAGTATCCGTTCGACATAGAGCCATGTTTAAACCTAAGGAACAAAGGAGGGCCGCGACCATAGACCACACAAAAAGGTGTAGTCTTGATTGACGTGGGATACGCATCATCTGAGACAACGGTTCCTCCACATGTTGAAGCTCAGATACCCACTCCTCTACATATATCTCCAATTCAGTTTCATCAATCACATATAAAATGTGTAGCTCAGTGTTACCACAAACATGTCATCTAAACCACTTGGCTCTACATTTAAAATACAGCTGGAGACGTTTCAATTTTGCAAGTTCAGCTGGCGTGAAATGTTGCCGAGGTCGAGCCAACGAAGGAGGCGTCGGTTTAGTTTCAACCTCTCCGGCGCAGTTGCAGGAACAATGGTGCCCGTGTATTGTGGAAACATTGACGTACGGGCTGGTCGAGCCTGTGTAATAGCTTTTTTCAGCCAACAATGACTGGACACATTGGATTCAATTTTTTTACCACAACTGCAATATGGTTACTCAAACTTGTAGGCTCTTTCATCTTTATCACTTCCTTCATTTCCGGTTTCAATCTCGTGTAGAATTTACTAATCAAATTATCCTCATCAATGTCTTTCACTTGAGTGATAATGCCTCTAACTCACTGACATAAGCTTGAAGTATAACCTGTTTGTTGCAGAACACATAACTTGTTCCGTGGCTCATCGTCTAAAGATTCAACATTATAGAGAATGAAAGAAGAAAGAACGTGATATTCCTTCAAATCCCAGAACGAGAATTGAGAATCGCTGGCTTAACCCAGACAATTACTCCCTCAAGACTACAATCTCTCTACCAAATTCTCAAGAAATCCATTACAAACTAGCCTCCGGACTTTATATTGTTATTGCAATTAAACGGCACAAACCCCAAACGAAACATAATCTTTCACGAAATCAATTCTCCTTGTATATTTTCTTTGCCACGTCATTGCCTTGACTTCCCTCCATTGACGTCTTCTTTCTACGATAACAAACTTGCTTTGACTTATCAATACTCTAAAACATGCTCTTGAGAATCACCAATGTTGCAGAGAATGATCTGTAATAAACTTTCACTCTAAAATATGATAGTCCTCAACGAAAGAAAAAAATTTAATTATATTTTCCACCGACTCGTTAGACTTCTTCTCCTTTAGCCATGTCACTGTTAACTATTATTTTCTCCAGCTCAGCCTTGTTTTCCTTTCAAATGTATGCTTCATTGCTTATCATGATATCGGTAGAAACATCTTCTGAGATAGAATGAATAGCAATAGAAAATGATGAAAAAATAGTGTTAACAGAAGAGAGATATGCTATATTAATTAATGAAAGAAACATAGAGGAGATAGGATGAGTGATATGCAAATGATAAATCTAAAAAAGATGAGAGGTCTAATAAAGAAAATGGAGGAAAAAGAAAAGCCAAGAAGAGAATACAATCTTTGGAAAAAAGAAAAAGAAGAAGTTAAGAAGAAATCGTAAAAAAAAAGAGAATTTTTTCATTAGTCGGATTTAAATTGATTTTGCTGTAATTTTCACTCAAATAAAATATTCAACACGATAAACAAAGAGAGAAATACATCAGTAATTTCCTCCCCAGACTTGAAGAACATTGTCCCCAGTGTTATTAAGACTAAAAATTGGAAGAAAAACCAAAAGGAAAAATGAATGGAAAAAGACAAGATCGAGAATACTTACTTATTGGGGTGGTGTTGAGTGACACCATTCCTAGGTGTGGGTCGACACTCAAGACGATTCCTCGGTCCTTTCGTCAAACTTCAGAGAGTGGCAATTAATGCCTCTGTGAAAAACGTCTCATCCATGGTGGTGTATAAGCATTAGGCACATGAGACCGACCAAGGAAAGGAGGAACATCATTAGGGTGGGTTCTATGTCTGGGCGGGACTAACCAATTTCCTGCAATATCATCAACAGAAAAACCAAGAGCTCGACGACAATCTCGTGGCTTTCTTAGGCATGAGACAACTTCTGCACCTTTAGAATTGATGATATCAAGTGGTTTAGAATTGGTTTCAGGAAATGCGTACGTTTGCTTTAATGGAGGTGTCTGAAGTGTGAAATATCGAGCTTTATGTTTAACAACAGTTGCTGGACCTGCAGCATTAGAATCCGCCCAAAAACAAACTATTCAGACCGACACCAAGCCTGCTACTTGAGTTTCTGCAGTTTTTTCAACATTCAACCCTGAAGAAACATATGCATTCTTGATCGGAGAGTTATTAATTGTGGTCACTACAGAGAAGATCTATTCATCAACGATGGGTTTCTTCCTTATCTTGCTCATACTAAGATATATGACTATATCTCCAATACTCAGCTCTATCTTTGATTTCTTGCAGTCAATCAATGTTTTTGCAGTTTCTAAGAAGAGTCTTCCTAAGATAAGAGGATCTATGGGTTCAAAACCATAAAATCTGCAGGGATGAAGCATCCACCAATCTTTACTGGAACATCCTCAAGCAAACCCTCTGGAATGCATACTGATCTATCATCTAGTATTAGAGATACTCCTTTTGATTTGAAATCTGTCATTCCTATACGCTGAGCAACTAATAATGGCATGAGATTGATACCTGAACCGAAATCACAAAGAGAATGCTCAAACCTATCGTTAGAGATCTAACAATCTAGCATAAGGCATCCTGGATGCGACAGCTTCGATGGGATTGCGTTCTGCAGAACCGCACTAACATCTCTGGTCAACAACACTCCTCCATCAGGGCTCAAATCATTTGCAACCTTTCTCTTAACACACCGTTTGAAATCGGGTGAAGTCTTGACTTCATCAAAAATCCGGAGTTGGTCAACTAACCTATCTTCTATCTTCTTGCATCTAGCCTCTTTAATTTTCTTCTTCGACTTCTTTCGCTTTAGGTAGTGTATCTTTAGGCTTGTAGACCTTCTCCTTAGCTGCCTTTGGCGTTTTCGGAAGTTTTGGCTTAGCCTACGAATGGTGTCGACCATCACCCAGGTGTTGTCGGTCGACACTAAAATTTCTTGTCAACTCCAACTAATCATCTGTGTCAATCCTGGTCAATTTTCATCCGTCAAAACTCAAATTCCCGAGACTTAAAGAGGGGTGTCGACTCCTCTGTATCGACCTGGATCGATTTCTCTTCATCAAAACTCAAACTTATGAAATTTTGCAGTGGTGTCAACCGTCTCTGGATTTTGTACTGGTGTCGAGCATCCTCAAATTTTTGTGCTACTGTCGACGGACACCAGAGGTTGGTGTCGACCGTCAATGGGTCCTGCATTAGAAAAAAATTCATCTTCCAAATCTTCAAGTTCCACGAATTCTTCTGCATTAGGACCCTTCTTCAACATTGGATTCAGATTTTTTGCACTCTTTACCGTGATGGCATTGACATAATGCCCTTGGTTGTCTTGTCTCTTGACAGATTCATTAGTTTGAGTAACCTGAGTATCTAGCTTCTTGACATGAGTTATCAAAGCTTCAAACTTCCCATTCAAGTCCTGGTACAAAGCATGAACTTTCCCATTGAAGTCCATGGTGATCTTCTGCTGACCTTCCAGAACCTGTTCCAACATTGACTTCATCTCATCATCTGGAGGAGGTGTTTGGTAAGACGAAGAATCATAGTTCCTTGCGAAACTGATGTGTGGATAAGGCTTATGGTATTGAGACTTTGGGTTGTAACCAGAAGAATTATGATTTCCCGTGAATGCATTCCTCTTACAATTTCTGTTGAAGCTTCTGTTGCCTTGCTGATTACCAAATTGCTGACCTTGAAAACCTGCTCCATTGATGAAATTAACATCATCTTCCTCAAATTAACATCAGCAAGCTATTTGTACAATCTAAACCTCAATTTTGCTAATTCAAAAAGAGAATAGAAAAGAACTTACAAGCAAAGAACACTCAAGATTTTGACCCGGTGTTCACCTCCCCTTCATAATCCGGAAGGGAGCTATACTCACCGGGGCCAGAACTGTCTCCGGCAATACACTAACTTGGCAAACTCGCCGATTACAAGAAGGTCGCCGACGTCTCTTTTTCTATGTTACTAAAACTCGTAACAAAAGCAGTAAAGGAAGAAGAAGATAAGCTAAAACCTTATAAGCTCACACCTAAGAACTATCGAGCAATAGAGGCTTAGATACACACGTGCACAAGCCGCACGTGAGTCTACCGAGAGAGAGAGAGAGTCGGTTAACAAACAGATTAGAAAACCAAACCTATTTCCTAAACCAAAGACTGGTTTACAGAAGACCCTCTAAAACATTTAGAGACTTACCGACAGAAGCTAAAGCCCAGGCCGATGGCGACGATTTCCTTGAATCTGACTGAACTTGAGCTTCACTTCTTATGTTCATGTCTATAACCTTCACTATTATAGTAGAGGGTCAGACATAAGCAATGGTACCAAAATTTGAGCAATCTCTTCTCCCATCTGATCCAACACGTCCTAATTTAAGAAATCGCCAATCGTCATGTCTGACTCAAAACCATCGTGGTGTATTCCTCGACGAACCTGGCTGAGATGTTGAGTCATTCAAGAGGTTGACAATGCAGTGGAACCAGAAGAATTATAAACTGGCGTTGGTACTCTTCTTATCATTTTCCAATATTGTATTGCATTGTGCGTCTATGAAGATTTGTCTCATCATAAGAGACTATTCTACTCTAATTGCACTATCAGGGACAAAGTGTGTAATTTTGTCATTGACTCAGGCAGCTGCGAGCATGCCATCGTTGAATATGAGGTGTCTAAGCTAAATCTTTCGGTGGAACCTCATCCTTCCTTATAAACTAGGATGGCTTAAGCAAGATACATATCTGCTTGTTACCAAAAACGCCTTAGTTCAATTCTCAGTTGGCGATCCCTACAAAATTGAGACATTTTATGATGGATGCATGCCCTCTTTTTCTGGGAACACAGTGGAAATTTGATAGACGTATCATTCATGATGTATACCTTAATACATATATCTTACGTTTCAACAACCGCTTGTCTAGACTAGAATTGTCACCCCCTTCTGCTATAGTTCCATCTTCGAGTTCCATTGTGTTTTTGTAGTGTGCATCGTTCGAAACAATGATGCGTGTCTCCTATGTTGGCACCATTGTTAAAAGAATTCTTGGATTTTATTTCCATTGATCTACCATCGCGCTTACCTCCACTACGAGAAATTCAACAACACATTGATCTCCTACCAGATGCATCTTCTACCAATATACCTCAGTATAGAAGGAGTCCTAGTGAACATGAAGAGTTACATAAGAAAGCCAAAGAGTTGGTTTCTTAAGGATTTTCGCGGGAAAGCTTGAGCTCTTGTACAGTTCCAGAACTATTAATTCCAAAAATATGGGTCTCGGATAATGTGTGTGGATAGTTGAGCTAGCAATAAATCATGATACGCTATCGTTTTCCGATTCCCGGCCTTGATGACTTATTGGATCAAATAGATAAGGCAACATTGTTTTGAAAGTTGGACTCAAAAAGCGGGTATCACTAGATATGAATTTGACTGGTTGATGAATGAAAGACTGTGTTCAAGACACAAGAAATATTATTTGAGTGGTTGGAAGTGTTTTTTGGATAGTCTAAAAAACCCATTACTTTCATGCAAGTCATGAACCAAGCTCTTCAAACTTCATAGGTAGATTTTTTGTTGTTTATTTTGACGAAATTTTGGTTTTAGTTTGACATGGGAAGATCACTTACATTATTTGCGAGAAGTATTGATGGTTTTACAGCAAGATAATTTTTTGCTACTTTAATAAATGTACTTTCGGTCTCCTGAAGTTCACTTTTTAGGATACATTGTCTCGTCTCAAGGACTTGCAGTCGATCCGAGCAAAGTTTCAGCAATACAATCTTGGCATATTCAAAAGACACTTTGTGAGACTAAGAGCTACCATGGCTTGTCATCCTTCTATAGAATTTTTTCGCCTATTACCAACTATATTCAGGGTTGTTCTTTTGTGTGGACTCTAGAAGCGTCGAAAACATTCAAACTTGTGTGCAAGTTCTCGATACAACACTTATGATATTGAATTTTACGATGTTATTAATGCAACTATTGTTTGTTTCGAAAACAAAATTTTTTTGAATTTAAACTTATTCAAATGTTACAATTTATAAGAGGACAATATTGATATATTAAATCATAAGAGGATAAATCTCGGATAATGTCTGTGGATAGTTGAGCTAGCAATAAAATCACAAGACGCTATCGTTTTTTGATTTGTGGCCTGGATGACTTACTGGATCAAATAGGTAAGGCAACATTGTTTTTAAAGTTGGACTGAAAAAGCGGTACTACCAGATATAAATTTGACTGGTGGATGAATGAAAGACCGCGTTCAAGACACAAATAACATTCTCTTTTGCAATTATAAAGAAAAATTAGGCCAACATATTTTGAAATTATTTAGGAAAGATAATTAATAAATGATTGAAAGAAGATATTCATGCACCAGTTTATGATTTAAGATAATATATTCAATTATTGTAAAATTTGAATATTATATACAAATTTTTTGTTATATATCTATATATATACATTATTGATAAAAAATATATTTTGATAAGATGAATAATAACAATCTTACGAATGCATTGAACATTAACAAGAAGTGAAACGATGATCAGAAGAGCAACAAAGTAAAGCTTCGACGATGCCATCTTACACTTCAAATATTGAAAATATGAAACTGATATGATTTTCTTCCTAGTCAGAACTTGAATAATCTATAACTCTATAGCTACTTTTATAGCCAAGTTTTTGTAATAATTTCAAGTTATATTACCTTTTAAATTTTACAACGACAGTTAATTTGTTTTCTATAACTCATACACATAAGATAAAGTTCATAGTCAAACTAGTGAAAACATGTATCAAATTATTATCTATTATATGTATATATTCATAAGATGCATGCACTTATTACTATAATCCATATTCAAATGTTATTAAAGGAATAATATTTTCCTAATTATTAGGGCTAGTTTCAAAATCACAATACCTTACAAAGTTTGATTTAGTACTTTATTAGCATTTAGTCTGAGATCAAAATTTAGTTAAAAGAATAATGTTTCTTAACTACGTTTTTAAAAATAATTTCAAAATAATATGACCTTCTTTGTCGAACAAATAATATTAACTTCAAAAAAATGTAATCACATAAATTAACTGTTTGAGTAAATATTATATTCGTATTAACTCAAATTATATCAACAAAGTAACATTTTCTAACATTTCTTATATTAATTTTTCATAAAATTTTATTCAAAAGTCAAAATGAAAGAAGTAATTTTTGAATTAACGTTTTTTAGTTATTTTTTCCTATATATAGTCCACACTTGAATCTTCTTAACAGAGTAGTATATGATCTAGCCATGTTTTTAAATAGTTTAAAAATAATATTCCTTTTAAAATTTAAGACTGTCATAGCTAATTATACTTAATATGATCTAATGTTTTTTTCAATACGTATGTGATATTTGCTAACTAGACTTTAAAACCATATTACCGTAAAAAAGTCTAAATGACATAAATAATTTGTTGATTTCGTTTTTACAGCTGTTAGTTTCTACATAGTTTACACACAAATCTTATTAATTTGGTTAGAATGCTAATTATTGAACACTACATGCTTCAAAAAAATCAAAAAAACACTACTTGAATTAATTGAGGCGAATCTTTTAGCATTATTACTTAGTATAGTCCAGTGGGATGCCTTCAAAATTATTTGGTGTGAATAACTTGAAGGATAGGGTCACCTGACTTTAATCCTTCCCAGCCCGGTTTTGTTTGGCCACACTATGAAACATGAAATTAATTAACGACTGAGTGGTCAGACGATCTAGTAGCTGATGAAGAGGCCACCATACCTGAAACTTGCATATGTGCCACATTATCCGGAGTGGACAGTATTGAGGATAATGGTCCAAGTGGCGATTTTATCTGAAGTTCAGACAACTGGACTGTCTATACATGACATCCATGTCCCAATATCGGGACTTGAGATAATGTATGAGACCCTGACTACAAGGTTATAAAATATCCCCGACAAGCAAGTATTTCCTTTATTATCAGTTATGAATTCTCATAAAACACATTTAAACTTGCACTCCAAAGATTGACCGGTCAATCATAATTTATCATTTGACATGTGCTAATTCCAAGTGACTTCTCAACGCGCCGAGGGAAGATAAATGTTTGGCGAAGGTGCGGCCAACTCCTCCGCACCAAATAAGGTGCAACGTCTACAAGCACTAGAATTCATTGTACCGTATCAATCCAGAAAACTCGTATATGCATGGAACTACTAGCATGACCCGGTATTCTAACCCGAGTGAGGTAAGAATATATAAATACGCTCTCCCCTTTACTAAACAGGAGATCCAACTTTTAACTCTTTAAACATAGATATCTCACAAGTTCCTTTGAGATTCTTGTGGTTCTCTCTCTTACTTTTGAAAAACCAATCTATTTGATTTCTAAACATCTTTTCTGATCATTTCTCTCCATGAATTACATAAAAAATATTTCTATATCTTGTTTTTTATACTCAAAAGTGTTCTATCTTAAATCGTCTTACCTCTTGGATAATTCATTTTCTTTGGACTTGTAGTTCCGAAAATTCACTTTCCTTAGTTTTCTGATTTTTTATCATTTTTCAACGCAATAGATGTGGTCATAGTTTTCTCATTTCTAAATTGATCACCAGAGAGCTTAAAATGAAAAGCATGGGAAACATGACAAAAAATGCTCGAGTCTGTGAGTGCCTTTATGTCTTGTTGCGACAGATTGTTCTGCTCAACTCACAACAAAGAATCCCATTTAGTCCTACAGAACCAAACCCCACCACATCTAAGCAACCTATGTCTGAGACATATGAACTTGATATATATTTTACTGCTTTGAACTATGTTTCTAATCATTTTTTTATAAAGTAATGTTTAGGTAGATAATCTGTGTTTTTAGTGCTTTTTGGAGTTTTTAAAACTTTTGCAGTATATTGGAGATTTTTTTTGGACGAAAAGTGATGGAAATCAAGTATTCTAGAGATTAGACAATATCCTGGATCACAAGTTTTGCATCCGATTGAGGAATCTCTATGACTTAACCAAGCTGAAGTGCAGACATAAGAAATCTGAGTGGGTTATCTTTCATCTCCAAGTTGGTTGAGCGCTATCAAACGGTTAAATTTTAAAATATGCTCAAAATACTAAAAATGATTTAGAATCGTAAAGTTAAATTGAGTCTCGTGATGAGAATGAGATTTTCAAATATTGGTGTTTTGAGTTCTAACAAATCTATGATTGGCTCTAGGATTCGAATCAAAATAGTCTAAACCATGGATCTCTTGAAGATTCCATGAATGTCCAACGTTTTAAATTAATTGTTTACATAACTTCAATTAATCGCTTCCTTTATTTTACTTGCATCAATTTCATAACAATCCCTAGCCACCTAACTTTAGCTTATTGACAAGTTTTCATTCCCGATCGCAAGTGCACAAAATTGCAGTTATAGTATAAAAGGTATTGTATTCCTAGAGATTTAAAATTATACGGAAAATTCATTGTATTGAATCAAGCTAAGCAAGTAAATAACATGAAAAATAAGAGTGCTAAAGTAGACCAGATGTAAGATAATTGAATGTGAGTTTTAGTCACTGAGATAAGCGTTAGGTGTTGGGAAATCTTCAGGTAAATCCAAATTGCAGATTATGTAAATTATTAGGACTTGAATAAAGAACCGTTTTTGAACTTGAATCACAATGATAAAATCATCCAAGTTTGGTTGCAGATACTATCTATGTCCAAACCCTATAATTCCAAATTCTTTTGTAAACTCAAACAATTAAGACAAGCTTTTAAGTTCATGTTCGATTGTTCACAAAATTTGTAAACCAATTCCTTTGCAAGTAGGCGTTTAGCTCACTGAAGATAATTCAAGTAATCATTCACAATTCTGTGTCTATTGATTATCCAGTATTATGAATTGTACGTGACCAAGCTATAATTATTTAAGGTCTATCTGGATGAAGAACTTAGTGAGTATCCTAACACCCTATTCAATCTACCAATTCTTCTTTAACCTTTGATTAATTCTAAACGTAATAAGCAAAATACTCAGACATGGTTTTTGCAGCAAACATCATGAATTGAAAAAATGCACTGTGCGGTGGAACCAGAAGAATTATAGCTGGTGTTGGTACTCTTCTTATCATTTTCCAATCTTGTCTTGCACTGTTCGTCTAGGAAGATTTGCCTCATCTTAAGAGACTATTCTACTCTAATTGCAGTATCAGGGACAAAGTGTGTAATTTTGTCATTGACTCAGACAGTTGCGAGCATGTCATTGCTGAATATGTGGTATCTAAGCTAAATCTTACGGTGCAACCTCATCCTTCACCTTATAAACTAGGTTGGCTTCAGAAAGATACAGACCTGCTTGTTACCGAAACGCCTTAGTTCAATTCTCAGTTGGTGATCCCTAGAAAAATGAGACATTATTTAACATTTTCTGATGGCTGCATGCCATCTTTTTCTGGGAACACTGTGGAAATTTGATAGACGTATCATTCATGATGTATAACTTAATACATATATATTTCGTTTCAACAACCGCTTGTCTAGACTAGAATTTTCGTCCCCTTCTGCTATAGTTCCATCTTCGAGTTCCATTGTGTTTTTGTAGCATGCATCGTCTGAAACAATGACTCATGAAACAGATATGGTCGGCCTTTTCCTCACTGTCCATCAAATCTGCCACCGGTTCATGTTGTCTCCTATGCTGGCACCATTGTTGAAAGAATTCTTGGATTTTCTTTCATCGATCTACTATCGGGCTTACATCCACTACGAGAAATTCAACAACACATTAATCTCCTATCTGATGCATCTTCTACCAATAGACCTCAGTATAGAAGGACTCCTAGTGAGCATGAAGAGTTACACTTTAGCCAACCATCACTTGGTCGTTCCCATGAATCACTTTCAAATGCCCTGTTTTCAGAGCACTGTATGCTTTGTCTTACCGTAGAAGTATGGTCCATATGGTTTAACCATTCATTCACATCAGCCCTTGCCCAACTCAAGTTCTGCCCCCAAGAGATAATTCTTTGTTGAAATAGTAACATGTTTCGATTTTTCCATAATCTCCAAAGTATCCAAAGTGACAAGTGTGAGTGTAGTTCAGGTAGTTGTGGATCGACATAATTGAAGCATACCTGGAGTTTATGCTCAAGTGATTCATGGGTATCATAAAGAATACTATTTAGAATCCCAGAAGCACGCCACATTGCGTGGGCATACTCACAGTCAAAAATAGATTTTTTTTGTTTCTTCTTCCTTGCAACATCTCCTGCATATCGAGAAAGGGCTTATATGTCTTCTTTTTAAGGACTCTCCAGTAGCTAAAGAATTCGTGAGCAGTTTCCAAAGGAAATGTTTGATCTTTGGTGGAGTATGTAGATGCCATATCTTGTTCTTTAGCTGAAGATTACCCGGTGGTGGAGTAGTCATCTGTTGAGAATTCAAATGGGATGCAAGCCAATACCCAGACTTGACTGTATAAATGCCATCATCATTATACTGCTATCCGAGCAAATCCGTTTTTTCTGTTTGGCAGAGCTTCAGCGAATAGATCCTCGCCAAATCTTCTTCGACCACTAAGTTCAGAAACAGATCTTTATTCCATTGTCATGTACTAGTTAACCAATGGCAGAGTTTCATATCACGTACAGCTGCATTTAAAACTTTTGGTGGTCTCTGTGGATGTAAGGGTAGCCATGGATCATTCCAAACATTAATAAAAGTGCCATCCCCAATGAAAAAAGGAAGCCCCTGCTTAAGAAGATCTCGCCCTTGAATCAATGATTTCCAAACATACGATGATTGACGTTTAACCTTAGCTGTCAAAATATCGTCTTCATTATAGTATCTTCCTTTTAGTATACGCGCCATTAAACAATCTGGTGTTTGCAGGATTCGCCAAACCTATTTACCAAGGAGTGCCAAGTTAAAATTTTCAAGATCTTTAAAACCTAAATCTCCTTCACGCTTGGGTAGACATAAACGCTCCCAAGCAAATCAATGCATTCTTTTCGTGTGTTCACGCTGACGAATCCCACGCCCTGGCTTAAAGAAACCCCGCGAGGAACCATTTATCAGAACAGAGAAGCTAACTGATCTGACGCATGTCATAACCCAACTGATCCAACTGCTACTGAAACCCATATTCTTCATCGTTTCCTCCAAGAAATCCCATTCTAATCTATCATAGGCTTTTGTAATATCAGTTTTAATGGCCATATAAGAAGAAGATTGTCATTTCCGGACCTTTAGACTATGGAAAACCTGATGCGCAATAATCACATTGTCAGTGATCATTCTCCCTGGGATAAAAGCGGATTGGTTTTCTGAAATGATCCCTGATAAATGATGCTTCAATCTGTTGACCAGTATCTTGGATATAATTTTGGAAGAAACATTGCATAAAGAAATAGGTCTGAAATCCACCATTGTTTCCGATACGGTGATCTTAGGAATGAGACATAAGTTAGTGTGATTATGAGCTGCAGGTAAAGTACCTGTAATGAAGAAATCCCTTACTTCCTTAAAACTCGATGATTTGATATCTCCCCAAAATTGATGATAGAAGTCAGCCGTGAAACCGTCTGGTCCTGGTGCTTTATGAGCACCAATACCAACGCCGCTTGCGTTATTTCATCATCTGTCACGGCCCTTGTGAGATCATCATTCATTTCACTGGAAACACGTTGCTGAAAGTTGCGAAAAACCTCTTGAAAAGCTGATTGTTGCTTGGGTTGGGATGTATATAATTTTTTGAAATAGTCAATAGCTGCATCCGCAACCTCATCGTCTCCTCTTTTTACTATTCTTGTCAAATCTGAGATGGAATGAATATGATTTTGTACTCCTTTGCCCTTCGTAATCGCATGGAAATAGCGTGTGTTACGGTCTCCCGCATTCAACCAGGATACTCTACTTTTGGTTCGCCAGAAGACTTACTTATCAATGTAAGCTTGATCGAGTTTCTTTTGTAGCTGACATTTGTCTGCTAGCGTTAATGTTCCATGTGTTATGCCTCTATCCAATCTGAATCGTAACTCCTTGATCCGCTCCTCTGCATTAATTCTGTTTTTCTTTTTCCAAGCTGATATGTGTTTCCGACAATCTGTAATACGTTGCAGAAACGTGTATGCTTCCTGACTTCTACTTTGCTGATTCCACCCTCTGAGTACAGTATCTCTGAATTCTGCCTTACCCGTGAGTCTTGAATCATAGCAAAATTCACCTCTCCGCCCTTCCCGTCGGTCAGAGATAAATGTAACTAACGGCCGATGATCTGATTCTCCAATGTCTAGAAAATCTGTTTCTGCAGCCGGAAAACTATTATGCCACTCGTCATTGGCCATAGTCTTGTCGAGACAGCAGGAGACATGATGAGAACCTCTCTCACCAATCCAAGAGAACTTATCCCCCGTAAATTGCAAATATGTAAACACACATCTGCTGACCATATGTCGGAATGCTCTGAAAGTTGTATCTTCTCTTTTCTTCCCACCTCTTTTCTCATGATTACCATAAATCTCATTGAAGTCCCCTGAAATGAACTAAGGGTGGCCTCGTCTATTAATTGCGAGACGTTGAAACGTTCCCAGAGATGATGTCTCATGCTAGGGATCGGATGGCCATAGACAAAGGAGTAATAAAACTGCTTTCCATTGCATTTGACATAGAAGTCTACAAGATTTGGAAATTTAAACAAAAGCTGCATATCTACATGAGGGCGCCAAAAGACTGCTAGTCCTCCACTTAAACCAACAGGTGAAACTAAGACATATTGCAAACAATTTAGCTGACAACCCACATCTCTAACGTAATTATCTTGTTGCTTTGTTTCTGAAAGGCAAATGATGTCCGGGAGATATTTTCGGTTTATCTCCTTAAGGCATCGAACGGTCGAGTCAATGCCTAATTCTCGACAGTTCCAGCAGGTTGTCCTCATGGCGACTGTGGTGGTTCAGGGCCCACCGCGCGTCCAAGGTTGTTGTCTTGATCATTGATGTTTGCTGATCCACTAGATTCGCCATACTCTGTTTTTTTGCCTTAGCGTCTCCTTCAATCTCTTCATTGTCTGCACATTTACGTTTAAGACTGTCTCTCCTATTCTGAGTTTCATCACTCATTGCAGCAATATCTTCAACTTGTTCTCCATCAATACGGCTCTACACAATGTGACCATTAGTCTTCATCTCATCCTCAACATGCGTTACCACACCCTGTTCCTCTACCATTGAATCCGGTGGAATATCCTCTGCATTAATCTCGTGAATGTGAACCCCCTGATTTGGAACTCTATCTTCCTGATTGTCATCACCATCGCTATCATCCTCACCATCATCATTCGGATCCATACCACCGTTTTGAATCAGACATGCGCCGGAATCATGGGTGAGCATGCCGCAAACTTCACAAAAACCGCGAAGCCGTTCGTAAGTGAAACACAAGCGTGTATTTACTCCCACCGTAAATTGAAACTGTCTCTGGAACCGAAGAGGTTCATCAATGTTCCAATTGATGCGAACCCGGACATAATCCCTCCGTGCAGCGCCCTCTGCAGTGAAGTCCAATTCCATTTACATTTCCAACGCACGGGCGATGTGTGCCACCACATTCTGGCTTAGGAACTGAAATGGAATGCCACGGATTTGGATCCAGAATGGGATGAAATGCAATGCCAGAGGATTGAAATGTGGCGTCCATCTTTCAAGAACCAACATACGATCGGCAAAGGCCCAAGGACCGCGCTGGAGAACCATATCCAGTGCTTCTTCAGAGGGAAAGACAAATTGGAATCAACGTCCCTCAACAGTTCTGCCATGAATCAATCCTTCTTGCCCCCAAGTACGTGGGAGATTTGCTACTATTGATCGAAGATTTTGTCTTCTTGGCATAACCGGGCGTCCTATGATGATGAATCGGTTTTCTGGCACGGCTTCAGTAACCACTTCCAATGGCAAAGAGACAGGGGGATCATCAACACCCAAATTGAGATCTTGGACCGCATGACGAATATTGTCAGCCATGAGACGCACAATGTGATAGAATCGCAACGGAAAATGTGTTGTTGCAGTAAGGATGTATTGTATATCTTGTCGAGAACTCAAATCGGGTGGGTCTTTATAAGAGACATTATAACTGCTATGTTTCTTACAATCATCACGTTGGGGAGTGCCTTGTGTGGGGAAGTTCATCGACGAGTGGGTGAGTGGGATGATCCACGATGCCCCATCATCGGAAAAGTGACAAACCGTCCATCCGAAGTGGAGATAAAGTCGGAAAAATAACTGATTTAGGATCGCTGTAACAGTCACCATTTTACAAAGTTGGACTTAAAAAGCGGGTACCACCAGATATGAAATTGACTGGTGGATGAATGAAAGAGTCTGTTTAAGACACAAATAACATTCTCTTTTCCAATTATAAAGAAAAACCTGGCCAACGTATTTTGAAATTATTTAGGGAATATAATTAATAAATGATTGAAAGAAGATATTCATGCAACAACTTATGATTTAAGATAATATATTCAATTATTGTAAAATTTGAATATTATATACAAATTTTCTGAAATGCTTTTTTTTTGTCAACAATCTAATAAAACGCATTAAGCTGGGCTCGAACCCAGACGGTGATACTGGATGACACTAGCATAAACCGCTAGGCTACAAATCCTAGTCCTGAAATGATTTTAAATACTTCACATAATCTGTTTCTATTAAATGTGAATGTTACTTTACTTTGCAATAAAATTCATGGTCAGATATATAATAATTTTGAAGTGATTTTGATTTTTCTAAAAAAAAAATTATTCTTCAAAATTAAATGCTATTTGAAGTAGGTCTTTGGTTTTAGTGGATCATGTTAAAAACAATCAAAAGGTTTTAATTATATTGGTTCAAAAAGATGACATTTATTGATATGAGTTTTGAATATGAGGTTAAAAAAAGAAAGAAAAAAATATTAAATAAGATTTGTCTCCGTGATAATTATTGAACAAGATATTGATATTTTAAAAAAAGAATAATTTATAACTGTTTTTGTATTCTTTATTTAATTTATTTGCATGTTAACTTTTTTAACTTATTATAATATACAATACAAAAACATTGATTTGAATATTAGTTTTGATATTTGTTTATATGGAGCAATATCTTATTTAACACAATACAAAATAATTTTTAAAATCATACAACAATGTTTATCTGGGCAAAATAATATATATCATGTATATAATATCAAAAATATTGGCTGACTTTTCGTAGACTTTTCAGTGACAGATTTCCGCCGTCAAATTTCCTGTAACATAATTTCACTATTATTTCTTAACTTGAACATCTAATAAATAATAATTTGGACATAATTTTTGGATTGGCGGTGTGAAAACTAATTTTACAATTATTATTGTTAGTTCCTTAATAATGCAATGGACAAAACAGTCATCATCTTCATCACTTATTTTCGAAAGTGCCGTTGAATTCAATTTTTCCAACCACCATTAACAAGCAAAATCAAGCTCTAAATGTCTTTCCAACAACATTTGAGCTCACTTTTTGACTTATCAAACTCAATTTCTTCCATTCCCTATCCATTTCATCCTAAAACTCAAGAAATTTCGTTCTTAAAACTTCAAATTTGAAGAATCTTGTCACATTCACAAGAAACTCGGCGTGTGAGTCATAGAGATTGGTTAAACTCGAAGCTTTCGGCACTTGAGAAAATCACAAACCGAACTGAGGTATTTTTCACATGAGTCACGCTCATTTTCAGATTGTTCTTCAAATTCGACTTCGGCTGACTTCTTCTGCAGTCTGTTAGTCAACACATAGGTTAGTTTTTCAATTGACCTTCTCGGAGTAGACTTCACGTGAAGTCTGCTGCATTTACTTTGAAACAAAAAAATATGTGGCAGACTTCAACACGAAGTCTGCGTTGGAATCATGTTAGTTTTGCATTTGACCAACCCGATGACTTTGCCCAGAAGTCTGCGAAAAAGGGAGGTCAGTTTTGCAATTGACAGAATCAGCAGACTTCTCCTAGAAGTCGAAGTCTGCTGAGATTAGTTTTGGAATTGACAAACAATGTCGAACATTGACCGGTAAAATATTTTAAATCGCAGACTTCGCGCGAAGTCTACTAATTATCGTAAAATAAGTAGACTTCTTGTGAAGTCTGCTATTTATTTTTACTCGACATTTGGTCAAATGCAAAACTAACCCTAATGAAGTCTACTTTTTATGTAGACTTCATCAAGAAGTCTGTTTTTTCCAGTAGACTTCACCCGAAGTCTGAAATTTTTTGAGAAGTATGCGCCTAAAAAGTCAAAATTTGGCCAGAATTTGGTCAATTGCAAAACTAACCCAAAAATTTTTCAGACTTCACCCGAAGTCTACTCAACTTTTTTGGAAATGCAAAAATGACCTCCAGACAGATTTTATGGACCCGCAAATTTCGGGTGAAGTCTGCCTTCGTTAAATGGCAATTGCAAAAATAACCTCTAGATAGATTTCGTTGTGAAGTCTGATTTGCAGACTTCATGGTGATGTCTGCGCGGTAGACTGCGTGTAAAAGTCTACTATAACCAATTTCAAAAAAAATGCATTTCTGATAAATTTATAAATTATTTTGTAGTTTTTTTAGTTATTGGTGTTGTCATAGTTGATATGTTTGCTTTTTATGTGGTTTACATCCTTATTTGCTATTATTATGCTCAAATCTTGTTTTTTTAGTTAATCACGTACTTAGCTTATTATTGCAGACTTCACAGCGAAGTCTACCGCGTAAACTTCGCTACGAAGTCTGCTCGGTAGACTTCGCTGTGAAGTCTGTGTGGTAGACTGCGTGTAGAAGTCTGCTACTGTGAAGTCTGTGTGGTAGACTGCGTGTAGAAGTCTGCTATAACTAGCTTTTAAAAATGCATTTCTGATAAATATATAAATTATTTTTGTGTTTGTTTTTGTTATTGGTGTTGTCATAGTTGATATGTTTGCCTTTTTATCTGGTTTACATCTTTATTTGTTATTATTATGTTCAATCTTGTTTTTTTAGTTAATCACGTACTTAGCTTATTATTGCAGACTTCTTAGCGAAGTATACGCACATAGACATCTCGTTAAATTCCTTCAACTATTAACTAATGACTGTTTTTATGTGTTTTTTTTTGCAGGGGATGGCTCAACTACCGGTCGTTTATGGAGAATGGGTTATGCAAAAAAATTCATAGCATTTTGAGGTGGATAATTGCAAAGGAGGCAGAATATTCTTCTTAAGAGATGGATGCAAACATGGTGAGCTTCTCGGAATGGTGGAAGAGGATTACAAGCTCGACAAGAAAACCGATGTTGTTGAGTTGTCATACCCGGTACCATATCAGATACTCCAGAAAATGCCTCTAGACACTCCTCCGACACATGTCACGAATGATAAGCAAGTTCAGATTTTGGTATATTATACGCCTTTGTGTATCGAGTCGAAGCATGTACGTTGTTAAAGACGATGAGCATGTCCATGCAGAAGACGGTGATGATTATCACAGCGACGGAATGGGTGAACAGGCATATGACGTGAGTAATGGCTCATGTGATGATCCCGATGATGATGAGGATGAAAATGCAAATCATTATGCCGATGATGATGCAGGTATGAAAGTTGAGGCTGAGGACACTAATGCTGATTACAATGAATATGGTAAAGTGAAAGACGAGGACGAGGATGAGGAAGGAGTTGATATGTCTTTCGTAGTGGAGGGTCCAACACCGATTGGAGTGATAATATCTACGTTTCGCAGTGTTTACCTAGCAAGAATGAGCTAGTAAACGAGTTGAGATTGACGGCGATCATGGTAAAGTTTGCGTTCATCGTATCTAAGTCGACAAAGACGATATTCGTAGCGAAATGTTCGGTTGAAGGTTGTGAATGGAAACTTCGTGCGGGTGTGAAGAATAAGGCTAGTGTGTTTTGGGTGAAAAAATATTCGAAGGTTCATACTTGTTCTATGGCGGATCGAGCAGCTCACAATCGACGGTGTACTCCGAAATATGTAGCAAAGCTGTTCATAGATCGCGTGGGAATTATCGATGGAATTGTGGCGAAGCATATCAAAGATTCAATGAAGGTGATGTTCGGTTTGAAGTTGGATTACACAAATTCTTACCAAGCTTTGATATTTTCCCAACAATTAGTGGGAGGGACAGCAGAAGATGCATATCAGAAGCTTCCTACTTATTTGCATCAAATCGAGCGAGCCAATCCTGGGAGCGTAACTGATCTTGTACATTATGAGGAAGATCGATTTATGTACTTTTTCATATCGTTTGGAGCTTCTATTGCTGGTTTTCAGTATTTGAGGCGGGTTATCTTGGTGGACGGGACTCATTTAACGGGCAAGTACAGAGGTGTTTTGTTAGTGGCATCCGGACAGGACGGTAACTTCCAAATATTTGAGTGTGACGCCTCTTGGGAATGGTTTTTCACCAAATTGTGTACGTGTTTATCCGATGAATACCCTATGGTCATAGTTTCAGATAGATACTCGTCCATAGCCAAGACATGTAACAATGTCATCCCTTGGGCGACAAGAGGTATATGTTATTACCATCCGCAGCAAACACATTGTGACGCATTTTCGTGGGAAGCATTTGATGTATTTGGTGAAAGGAGTTGTGTATGCTCACATACTTATCGATTTTAATCGATACATGGACGCACTTCGTCATGTAAACCCTTCCCTTGCCACATATTTAGAAGACGTAGAACTGAAACTATGGTCACAGGTTCACTTCCCCGGAGACAGGTACAACATTAAAACAAGCAACATCGTAGAATCTATTAATGCGACGCTTAAGCAAGCCCAAGGATTTCCTGTGTCATTTCTATTGGAGTTCATTAGAGAGAAACTGGGAAGATGGTTTTGTAAAAGGTGGGAAGATGCCTTGTGTCTGACAACAAGCCATAGTCGAAGAGTTGAATATCTGTTGGCAATCCGTGAGCATTATGCGGATAAGATGACGGTTGAACGAGTATACGGCTGGCGTTTCTTCGTTAAGGGAGGAACGCGAGATTGTATTGTGGATTTGGAGCAAAACAAAGTGCATGTGGTGTCTTCGATGTTGAGAAAATACCTTGCTCGCACGTTATTGCAGCTGCAACGGAGGCTGCCATGCATATGTCTATGTTGGTCTGTCCATCATATATGAAGAAATATTTGTATGTGACGTATGCTCATAGTATTTATCCAATATCACCCGATGAAACCAAATCCAAAGTCGTACCATGTCTCCCTCTGGTCGTGAGGCGTAATCCTGGTAGACTGAAGAAGTCAAGGTGGCAAACTTGGCTAGAGATGTCGAGGAAGAAACGGACCATACCGAGAAAATTGCACAAACAATATAGCTGCTCAAAATGCAAGCAACCCGGCCATACTAGGCCTCCATGTGTAAGTTGATCCCATCTTTTCTATTATTGTCTTCAGATATTTTTATATTATTGTCCTGAAATCTTCTCACCTATGCTTGTTTTACCATAATGAAACCAGGGAATGAAAGATGGTGATGGTTAGACACATGAAAACGTCTGCTACAAGTAATAAAAAGAAGTCTGTGATGGAAGTCTACTCAAGAAGTATGCGTTTTGGATAATGTATGTGTAATCGAAGTCTGCTAGTGTATGCGTCATGTTTAGTAATAATCTACTTGTTATGTAAAACTTTGTATCGAAAACACTTGAACCACTGGCTTTTGGGTGAGATAATTCGTGAACATTATGAGTTGAACCACTGGCTTTTGGGCGAGATAATTCGGTGCACTTAGCGAATTATTTATATGAGCGAGAATTCTGCTCGAGATGTCTACTTAGCAGACTTCTTTGAGAAGTCTACTTAGCATACAGAGGAAGCTTCATGTAGAAATCACTTGAACCACTGGCTTTTGGGCGAGGTAATTCAGCGACACTTAGCGAGGTAATTCAGCGACACTTAGCGAATTTTTTATATGGGCGAGAAGTCTGCTCGAGATGTCTACTTAGCAGACTTCCTTGAGAAGTCTACTTGGCGTACAGATGAAAATTGTATCGAAAAACTTAGTATGTTACAAAAGACATTTATATTACCGAATACACTTGATAGATTACAAAAAGAATTACTAACCTATCATGAGTTACAAAAGAATAAGTGTCACTTGGTGGTATGCAAAAATATCCACCACATCACTTGATGGTATGCAAAAATACCCACCATATCATGTAGTTTTAAAATACAAGGTAGACTACAACATTATCAAACATAGTTTAATTGTCATACAGGTCCAACCCCGACCAAGAACGTAGTGCTGGTCCACGGACTCGGTCTCATCGATTATCTCCACCACCATCTTCTGCCTCATGGCTTTGACATTTGCGTCACACTATATGCTTAGAAAATCCTTGCCAAGTGCATGGTGTTCGATGTACTTAAGTGTATACACTCAACTGTCACCAGATTGTATGTTCCGAGGCACATCTGCAACACGCTCATGTGTGAAAGGTGTGTATGGGTGGTCTTGACCATCAGCAGAAAGCTCGCGGATCAGATACGGCATCATGACGACAATGGGCTCCAAAGCGGCCTTCAGTTTATCATCCTTCACATGATTCAGGATATTGTCCCAAACGACAATGTGTCTGTTTGGTAGTGATATACAAAATGCTACCCAGTGGTCCGTCGTTACATGCAGAGGCGCATATATGACATCCACATCACAACCCCATGTCTGATTTGTTCTGCAGTACGCATGCTCATCACCTACGAAGTAGTCATACGAACCAGCAAGAAGTATCTTACCTGAGCCATCTGCGTTTGGTGAGGACGCCACAAATTCTGGATATTTCACAGTCCACATTATCCCGAAAAGACTATCCAGCAAGCAAATCCTTTTCCTAAACCATTCGGGATGCTTGCTGTGGCGAAGTCTCAAGAGATTGACGGCAGCGTCCATATGCTGCATGGAAAAATAATTGAAAAATAATTCTGCGAGAGAAGTCTAGGAGAGAAGTCTACTCGAGAAGACTCCTCGAGAAGTCTACACGAGAAGTTTACGCGAGAAGTCTACACGCAAAAGTTTATACGGGAAGTACACATAGAAGTAATATTGGAAGTAGAATGAATTACCGTGTCATAAAGCCATTGTCGTGGGGTGCGCATAATCTACCACCATTCAATGATACTGCATGATTTCCTTTTTTTCGGGTAGTTGCTGGAAAATAATGGGTTAGTACAAGATCGTCTACTCTAGGACAATGTTGAAAACGATAACTTACGGGTCAAGTTTTAGCCAGTCAACCAGAGTCTTAACCTTCTGCTTATCAACATGCAGCATAGGGTCATACGCATCATTTGTAGAATCCAACTTTGGTTGGATGATTTACTTTGCTGTGCTATTTCCTACAAACGGTGAAACCTGTGTGGGAGCAAACTTCCTAATCCTTTCACCCTTTGCACGCACCAGCAGCTGTGCTGCCTTCTTCTTCAACTCTTGCTTCTCCATCTGAGCTTCGACCTCCTCTTTAGTTGTTTTAGGTTTGGCAACACAAACAACGCTCAGGTCATTTCCACAGTTAACACTCTCACTTGGAGCTTTCTCCATTCTCTACAAAGGGGTACATAATGTCAAATCACAATTTGTAAACAAGAACAAATAATAGACAATGTTGTCAAGTTTTATTGAATATAATATATGAAATAAAATAATTGTACTTAGGTTCATCAACACACAACCAAAGTTATCTCACCAAGCACCAAACAGCAACATTATAAAGTGAACTTTACAACATAAATGATGAGGACATCAATCCAGAACAAGACCAACCCGATATTCCCATGGTCCAAGAGGCCCCAATGACACGTCCTAGAACCAGGACTTTACGTGAAAAGTTTAATCTATCCATAGAGACTCTCATGATCACCCTAGACCCAGGAGAAATCATCTACAACAAGTAGAAACCAAGCAGCCAACAAAACAGCTCATTCGGACCCGAGGAGGAGATGGGAAGATTTCACTCGCTTGAGCATCAAGGAGGCTTCTCCCACCAAAACCCAAGGTATTTCTGTTTACTTGGCAGGTGAAAGAGTTCATAACACCAAGAATATCTCCAAGAACATACCAGAGCTGCAAGATATCGCATTTACAAGCAACAAGACCAGTAAATGCCAAATGAAGCATGAGGATTTTTTGGGAGCTATGGACGTGGAAAAAACTGAAGATATCAGCTACCACTAGTCAGAGGCATGTAAAAATGAGGAAGACACCAAACATAACTCAAGGAACGGACCAGAACATGTCAAGACCACACAAGCACCATTTCCGCCCATTTCATGCGAAAACAAGGTATTTTCTATTTATACAATTTGTGCAGGTAATATGAACCAGTCCAGTGGTTCTTATAGTCTCCAAAGACAAAGGTTCAAGACAAAATAAAAGCAGCAAGACGTTTAAGAAGTTTCCTTTCCTGGGTTTTAGTATTTTTCTTTTATTTTGAACAATTATGTGGTTTTTTGTGCTTTTCGTTCTTTGAGGTCGTTTTGTACTTTCCTTTTATGTTATGGTCGACCTAGTAGGTCAAAAGCTGAAGAACTTATTAATAAGGTTCCCCTGCAGCGTTGTAGACACAACTCTTTTGCCTATTATCAATAAAACATCAAATTTTCTTTACAAGTGTTCATGTGTAGAAAGCTTTTGTGATCTTGCTCATTGCGTGTGAACGCCCCTTGAGCTGATTATCCCCTTGCAGTATCAGAGAACCTCTCATCATCTCTGTGGAGCCTTTGATCCACCTTCACTCCCATTCAACAATCCAACAAGAGAGAGCGACGACCAGCTTGTTAGATTCCATCAAACCCTGTAAGTCTCCGCTTGTTTGAGTCTTATATCATATGGTATCAGAACCTAAGGCTCCTAAATTAGGTTATATCAATCTATATTTGTTGTTCTTTGCTTTAGTTTTCTGCTTTCCTTCTGATTTTTAATAGAAAAACCCATAAAAATCAATTTTGTTTTGCTAGTTTTGCTTGTTCTACTTAGTTTGATTCTTCTAAACCATAAAACGCCTAAAAATAATTGTTGTTTGGTTGAGCTGTGCCAAAACGTCCCTGCCAATTGGTTTCTTTTGGTAAAAACGGATTGTCATAGTTGTTTACTTGCTTGTTTGTTTCTTAATATCATAAAACCATATAAAGAGTTACTATTGATTCTGATTAGGTTGAGTTTAGTCTTCTGTGTTGAGCAAGCTATTGGTTTCCTTGGTTGTTTAACTAGACTATAGCTTTCTATTCAGTTTTAGGTCGTGTATCTTTGCTTGTTCTGTTTTCACTGGAACCTTTGACCTTGTTGTTTTTGTCTAAGTGCAAGGACCTATAACTATCAAAGAGACTTCATGGTTGATGGAGAAGCAAACTCCCAAGAAGCCCTTATGCAACTGATGAATGCAATGAGGGAGGAGATGGGAGTTGTTGGTCAGCAGGTTAGGACCATGACACAAGAGTTTGGAGATCGCTTTGGGCGTCTAGAGCAACCACAAAGGCGTGCACCTATTAGAGGGGCTCCTGTTCTACAAGATGACCAGGAGGAGGAAGAAGACATGCATGGGCTTGATGAGGAACCACCAGACCCATTGTTGCAGTAACAACAAAGGAGAAGAGATCCTTTAAGAAGAAACAGGCCAACAGAGGTAGAAACAAGAGAGCAAAATCATGATATTAAGCTAGTTCCTCCTACTTTTGCAGGAAAATCAAATCCAGGGGCTTACATGGATCGGGAGAAACGCCTAGAGTATATCTTTGAATGCTATGGCTATGGAGAAGGAAAGAAAGTGGTTGTTGCTGCTGCACAGCTCACAGATAATGTCTTAGCTTGGTGGGACAGAAACGTGGCTGTGAGAAGGAGGCAATGTTTTGGACCAGTAGGTACTTGGGGTGACATGAAGTTCCTCCTAAGGTTAAGGTATGTACTAGAACATTACCATAGAGACTTACAAAAGCGTTTTTGTAAGTTGTCTCCAGGAAATAGGACCGTAGATGAGTATTTTGAGGAGTTTGAGAAGGCTCTAAGGAGCGGATGAACTCACTAGAGCTAGAAGAGTCAAATGAGGCTCTAATGGCACAGTTCATAGATGGGTTGCAAGAGAGGATAGCAAGAAAGGTGGAGAGAGCTCAGTACTGTGGTCTCCACGAGTTGCTGCACCTAGTTGTTCAAGTTGAGCAGCAAATCAAGCGCAAGACTGCTCTTTCAAACCGTACAAGAACACCACAACTGTGGGCATCTAGTAGTAACAAACCAATTGACAAAGGTAAAGCAGTGGAGATTGACTCTAGATTCAAGAGCAAGCCCGCTGAGCAACCTAAGTTCTCAAGACCAGAACAAGGTAAGTCCAGATTTCCTTCAAGAACTCGTGATATAACATGCTTTAAGTGACAGGGAAGAGGGCATATGTCAAGGGAATGCCCAAACCAGAGAGTGATGACCATTACACCAAGTGGAGACTATGAGTCTCAAGATGAAAAAGAAGATGAACCAAATGAGCAAGAGGAAGACATTCAGTACGCCGATGTTGGTGAACTGCTAGTTACAAGACGAGTGCTAAGTGTTCACATTCATCCTGAGGAGAAAGTTCAAAGAGAGAATATCTTCCATACTCGTTGCACCATCAAGGATAAGGTATGTAATCTAGTCATAGATGGTGGTTCTTGTACCAACGTGGCACGCAAGTGGGACATCTATTACTTGGGAGACCTTGGCAGTTTGATAGAGCCACATGCCATGATGGACGCACCAACCACAACTCATTCATCTACAACGATCGCAAGTACCATCTTGCACCTCTAAGTCCATATGAAGTACATGAGCTTCAGTCTAGAATGAACAAAGAGGACAAGGTAACTAAAGCTAAAACTAGTCTTTATCTTACCTCTGGAGCTGTTTCTAAAACTATGAGTGCCAAAGGTACTGTGCTACTAATGGTTTACAAAGATTGTCTAAGTACAGGTTACGAAGAGCTAGAGCTTCCAAGTGAAAGAGCTAGAGTTTCCAAGTGAAGTAAAAGATGTTTTAGACAGGTTCCAAGACGTTTTCCAGATGAGATTCCAGCTGGTCTACCTCCCATTCGAGGCATAGAACATCAGATTGATCTAGTTCTCGGTTCTGCCTTGCCAAACAAACCTGCTTACCGAATGAACCCGAAGGAGAGTAAGGAGTTGGAGAAACAAGTGCAAGAATTGATGGCTAAGGGATACATCAGAGAGAGCATTAGTCCTTGTGCAGTACCAGTTTTGTTAGTGCCCAAGAAAGATTGCACATGGAGGATGTGTGTAGACTGTCGGACAATCAACAACATCACAATCAAGTATAGGCACCCCATCCCACGTTTAGATGATATGCTGGTTGAATTAAGTGGAGCAACCATCTTTTCAAAGGTAGACTTGAAGAGTGGGTACCATCAAATAAGAATGTGTGAAGGAGATGAGTGGAAAACTGCATTCAAGACCAAACAAGGGCTTTATGAGTGGTTAGTCATGCCCTTTGGACTGACCAATGCACCAAGCACCTTCATGCGTCTCATGAACCAGGTTCTAAGGACTTATATCAGTAGACTTGTTGTTGTATATTTTGATGATATCCTCATTTAAAGCAAATATCTTTCTAATCATCTTATGCATTTAGAACTTGTGTTAAAGACATTTCGTAAGGAAGGCCTCTATACTAACCTTAAGAAGTGTGCTTTTTGTACTAATAAGCTTGTCCTCTTAGGTTCTGTTGTAAGTGAACAGGGCCTACAGGTTGATGAGAAAAATATTAAAGCCATACAAGAGTGGCCTACACCAAGTAGCATTGGACATGTTAGAAGCTTCCATGGACTAGAAAGCTTCTATAGACGTTTTGTTAGAGATTTCAGCATCGTAGCTGCACCACTCACTGCTGTAATTAAGACTAACATGCCATTTACATGGGGAGCTGCACAGGAAGCGGCATTCAACACTCTCAAAGAACGTCTTATACAAGCACCAGTCTTAGCTCTGCCCGATTTTGAAGTCATGTTTGAAGTAGAGTGTGATGCGTCTGGCTTAGGAATTGGAGCTGTTCTACATCAAAAAGGAAGGCCAATGGCATATTTTAGTGAAAAACTTAGTGGGGCATCAGTAAACTATCCCACCTACGATAAAGAGCTGTATGCGTTGGTCCGAGCTTTGGAGACATGGCAGCACTACTTGCTGTCCAAGGAGTTTGTCATTCATACAGATCATGAGACTCTTAAACACTTAAGAGGACAGACATCTCACAAGAGGAGACGTGGTTAGATTGCATTCCATTAATTGAATTTGCTTATAACCATGTTACTCACTCGGCTACTAAGTTCTCCCCTTTTGAAGTTGTTTATGGGTTCAATCCTTTGACGCCCCTGCATCTTTCACCAATCCCACAAGCTGAACAAGTAAACATAGATGGGCTCAACAAAGGCGAGTTCGTGAAAAAGCTTCATCAAAAAGCCAAAGAGAACATTGAGAAGAGGACCCAAGAGTACAAGAGGCGAGCTGATAAAGGATGCAAGAAACTGGTTTTCGAACCTGGAGAATGGGTTTGGCTACACATGAGACCAGAGAGATTCCCCCATAAGATAAGTTCCAAGCTTTCACCTAGGGGAGATGGTCCATTCCAAGTCTTAGAGAAGATCAATGACAATGCATACCGTTTGAAGCTCCCACAGGTGAGTTTAACATTTCTCATAGCTTTAATGTCTCTGATCTATCTCCTTTTCATGCATATGATCCAGTTTTGAGGACAAAACCTTCTAAAGACAGAGGGAATGATGAGGACATCAATCCAGAACAAGACCAACCCGACATTCTCGTGGTCCAATAGGCCACAATGACACGTTCTAGAACCAGGACCTTACGTGAGAAGTTTAATATATCCATAAAGGCTCTCATGATCACCCTAGACCCAGGAGAAATCATTTACAACAAGCAGAAACCAAGCAGCCAACTAAACATCTCATTCGGACCCGAGGAGGAGTTTGGGAAGATTTCACTCGCTTGAGAATCAACGAGGCTTCTCCCAGAAAAACCCAAGGTATTTCTATTTATACAATTGTGCAGGTCATATGAACCAGTACAGTGGTTCTTAGAGTCTCCAAAGATAAAGATTCAAGCCACAATAAAAGCAGAAAGACGTTTAAGAAGTTTCATTTTTTAGGTTTTAGTATTTTTCCTTTATTTTGAACAATTATGTGTTTTTTGTGCTTTTCTTTCTTTGAGGTCGTTTTGTACTTTCTTTTTATGTTAAGGTCGACCTAGTAGGTCAAAAGATGAAGAACCTGTTAATAAGGTTTCCCTGTAGCCGATGTAGACACAAGTCTTTTGCCTATTATCAATAAAACATCGAATTTTCTTTACAAGTGTTCTTGTGTAGAAAGCTTTTGTGATCTTGCTCATTGCGTGTGGACTCCCCCTTGAGCTGATCATCCCCTTGCAGTATTGGAGACCCTATCATCATCTCTATGCTGCCTTCGATCCACCTTCACTCCCATTCAACAATCCAACAAGAGAGAGCGACAGCCAGCTTGTTAGATTCCATCAAACTTATAATTCTCAGCTTGTTTGAGTCTTATATCAAGTTGTTTTAGGTTTGGCAACACAAACAACGCTCGGGTCATTTCCACAGTTAACACTCTCACTTGGAGCTTTCTCCATTCTCTACAAAGGGGTACTTAATGCCAAATCACAATTTGTAAACAAGAACAAATAATGGACAATGTTGTCAAGTTTTATTGAATATAATATATAAAAATAAAATAAATGTACTTAGGTTCATCAACACACAACCAAAGTTATGTCACCAAGCACAAAACAGCAACATTATAAAGTGAACTCTACAACATAAATTGAAGTCTCAGGTGATCAACCTACTTTCTCCGTTTTCTGGGAGGTTTTTTGACAAAAGTTGTTGCAGTAGTTTTCTGAGAGGGATCGAAACTAACCCGACCAAGATGGTCCACAAGATGCTCCTCTTTCTGGCCACCATCCTGCTTGGGATAATCCTCTGACCTTGCAACCTTCATCTTCGATATGGTCTGCTCAACAGCTTCTATCTTATCGGTCAACAGTTTAAACCTCTTGTTGCAATCACCAAATCCAACCTTCATCTCCTCTGATAGAAGAGCACAGCATTGGTCGAGGTGTCTTTTCATGGCGTCCATGAGACTCATGCCACCATCATCAACAAAGGAGGAAGACCTCTTCATGCTTTCTCCACTCATTGAAATGGTGTGTTTACTGCTCACTGTACTCTCCACCTTCACAATGTTGGAGGTCCTCACACCATTGACCTTCTAGTCATCTTTTGTCCACTTCCAAGGACCAGCACTAAAACTTCCTAACATTTCCTTCACAATGTTATCAACCTCTTCATCTTCTTTGTCATCATCCCATACCGGAAACATTTCTTCAAGCTCCTTCAAAACACAGTTGTTGAAACGGGTCTGCACTAGATAAAAACGTCCAGAGTTACATTTATAATAGAAAGGGAAGTCTACTCGAGAAGTCTACTATATAGAATTCTCGGTAGGTCCACTTAAGAAGTCTACTTGAGAAGTCTACTCGATAAGTCTACTTCTCACAGAAGTCTAACTTAAGAAGTCTTCGTAGAAGTCTACTAAAGAAGGCCACGAAAGAAGTCTACTAAATAAGTCTACTAAAAAAGTATGTTAAAGAAGTCTATTAGATAATTCTTCGAGGTTTACCTGCTTCAGCATGCCCTTCTTCACGTATTTCCGACCACTAGACCCATTGAAAGCCAAGAGAGGTGGACTTAGGTCATAGGCAATTGGCGATCCGTAGGTGAATGCGAGGAAACATTCGGACAGAATTTAAACCACAGAGTACTTAATCAAATCTGCAAACTAGGAGAGTACGGTGACGAGACCTGGAGATCTGTTGTAGATCTGGAACGACGCGTGTGGGTGGAAATCTGAAATGACGTGTGTGGGTAGAAATCTGGAGAATAAACCTCTGGGGGCGAAGCAACACCGATGGCGAAAGAGAGATGCATAGAAATCACATAAAATAGAACCATATTAGATTAGATAGATATAGAGATAAACGGAGAGAGATAGAGTTAGTGATAGACATAGAAATATAGAGACATAGCCCGATAGAGACATAGATATATAGAGACATTACCGGAGTCCGACTGAGAATGGCGGAAGTGGCTAGAAGACAACCGGAAAAGGCTGTCGGGAGAGCAACAGTCAAGAATCGCCAAATCGCCAAAACAAGAGCAAAACGGCGTTAGCGTTTTCTTTTGATCAATAAAGAATAAACTGGCTGTAAGAAACGTTTATATATGTCGGTTCACTTCCTGGGTTGGTTAGATATTTCAGTTTTATTCTGGTTTGATGACAACTAGACGGTTAAATTTTAATTTCAGACTTCAGACTTTGGTGAGAAGTCTACTATATAAGTCTGACGAAGAAGTCTTCTTCTAAGGGAAAAATTTATTTTCGATTAATAAGTACCGGTTCCCGCGTATTTAGGTATAATTTCCGCCTTTTTCCGGTTTGGTGAAATTGTAATTTCAGACTCCAAATGAAGTCTGCACGAGAATTCTCCGCAAGAAGTCTATGGACTTCAGACTTTGGTAAGAAGTCTACTATGTAAGTCTGACGAAGAAGTCTGCTTCTAAACGAAAATTTTGTTTTCGATTAATAAGTACCGGTTACCGCGTATTTAGGTCTAATTCCCGCTTTTTCCCTGTTTTGTGAAATTGTAATATCAGACTTCAAATGAAGTCTGCACGAGAAGTCTCCGCAAGAAGTCTACGGACTTCAGACTTTGGTGAGAAGTCTACTATGTAAGTCTGACGAAGAAGTCTGCCTCTGAGTGAAAATTTTGTTGATTTATTTTAGACTTCAGGCTTTGATTTTAGAACACTATTACCATAAAAAAAATCAAATGACATAAATAATTTGTTGATTTATTATTTACGGCTGTTAGTTTCTACATAGTTTACACACAAATCTTATTAATTTGGTAGCATGCTAATTATGAAAGGAAAATATTATGTTTTAGATTAGATGAATCACTTAAGACTACATGCTTCAAAAAATCAAACCACAACTTGTAATTAATTGAGGCAAATTTTTTAGCCTTATTACTAAGTATTGTCTAGTGGGATCCTTTTAAAGTACTTGAGTTTGAATAACTTGATGGATAGGGTCATCTGACTTTAATCCTTCCCAGCCCAGTGTTGTATGACCACACTATGAAACCTGAAATTAATTAACGACTGAGTGGTCAGACGATCTAATAGCTGATGAAGATGTCACCTCACCTGAAACTCGCATATGTGCCACATTATCTGGAGTGGACGGTATTGAGGATAATGGTCATGTAAAAAAAGAACCAAAAGGTGATTTTGTCGGAATACATGACTTGTACGAAGAACCAACTTCTCAGCACAAAATAAGGTGCAACTTGTACGAAGTTTCTTTAGTCTAAATCCCGGGAAGGACTTGTCATGCAGCTTGCGAACATGACTAAGAAACTAGGTTAAAAGCACTAGAATTCATTGTACCGTATCGATCCAGAAAACTCATATATGGACGGAACTACTAGCATGACACGGTATCCTAATCCGAGTGAGGTACGAATATATAAATACGCTCTCCCCTTTACTAAACAGGAGATCAAACTTTTAACTCTTTAAACATATATATCTCACAAGTTCCTTTGAGATTCTTGTGGTTCTCTCTCTTACTTTTCAGAAACCAATCTATATGATTTCTGAACATCTTTTCCGATCATCTCTCTCCATAAATTACATAAAAATAATTGTATATCTGTTTTTTTCTACTCAAACGTGTTCTACCTTAAATTGTCTTACCTCGTGGATCATGGACGCGGAGTTACGCAAATTCACTTACCTTTTATTTCTGATTCGTTTTCAGTTTTCGACGCAATAGATGTGGCCATACTTTTCTCATCTCTAAATTGATACCTAGAGAGCTTTACTATGAAACTCATGAGAAACATGACAAAAAAAAATTCTCGAGTCTGTGAATGCCTTTAAGTCTTGTTGCGACAGATTGATCTGTTCAACTTGCAACAAAGAATATGAACTTGATATATTTTATATAACCAAGCCCCACCACATCCTAAGCAACCTATGTTTGAGACATGAACTTGATATATTCTATACTTTACTGCTTTGTACTATGTTTCTACTAATGTTTTCATAAAGTAACTAATATTTATGTTTTTAGTGTTTTTGGAGTTTTAAAAGTTTTTAGAGGATATTAGAGATTTTTTTGGGACGAAAAGTGACGGAAATCAAGTACTATAGAGATTGGACAACTTGCAAAGATCACAAGTTTTGCATCAGATGGAGGACTCTCTATGACGTAATCAAGCTCAAATGCGGACATAAGAAATCTGAGTGGGCTATCTTTCATCTCCAAGTTGGTTGGGCGCTAACAAACGGTTAGATTTCGAGATATGCTCAAAATACTAAAAATGATGTGTCTGAAGACGTCGAAATGGAGAAAGCCGAGGAAGGAGGAGGTGAATGACTGAGTGATCAGCCTGCTGGGTGGAATAGTTGGTCGATCACTCAAAACACAAGACCCTAGGAGTGATTGATCAACCAAGAAACCGACTATGTAATCGACCAAATTGGTTGATCATTGAAGCATCCAAAATACCAGAAGCCTCAGATCGACCCAGTCTGCAACCGACCAGGGCAGATGATCAATGGTAGATCATTTGTTCTTGTTCGACCGATCACTTTTCCGAAATTTGTTTTTCCAAATTTTGGCATACTCATCCATATTGTTTTTCGGGAAAAGACAAATTTGAGCCACGAAATTGACAAGCCTCTGCATAATTACAAAGCTTTCTAATAGTTTATAGTTTGTTGTTCTTATCCATCGTTTTCGATAATTTTCTAAGTTCAGAAGAAGATCTCGCCTTTTGTACTCTTTAGAGAAGTTTTCTGAAAAATATATCTAATTTATTTCATTAATAATATATTTTATTTGATTTTTCTTTTATGAATGAGTAGCTTTATTATCCGCAATAGTGATTTTTTTAAAGAGGAATTTTATATGGTTTGGTTTATAGATTTCGTTATTCGAGTGGTATTATCGTTAGGTTGAAGTAACTCATTTTTTTTAATTCTGATCTTAATTGATGTTATTGAACTAATTAGATATGCTATATCTATTGAACATGAGATTTGATTCCATATATTTAATGAACTTACCCAAACTTGAGTTTATCCACTTTTTAATTGTTTTATTAATGTGAGATTGTGATTTAGAATCGTGAAGTTAAATGAGTCTCGTGATGAAAATGAGATTTTTAAATATTTGTGTTTTGAGTTCTGACAAATCTATGATTGGCTCTAGGATTGAAATCAAAATAGTCTAAACCAAGGATCTCTTGAAGATTTCATGAATGCCCAACGTTTTAAATTAATTGTTTACATCACTTCAATTAATCCCTTCCTTTATTTTACTTGCATCAATTTCACAACAAACCCCATATTGCCACTTAATTTTAGCTTATTGAAAAATTTTCATTTCCGATCACAAGTGCACAAAATCGCAGTTATAGTATAAAAGGTATTGTATTCCTAGAGATCTAAAATTATATGGAAATTTCCTTGTATTGAACATGACAAATAAGAGTGCTAAAGTAGACCAGAGGTAAGATAAATGAGTGAGTTTTAATCACTGAGATAAGCATTAGGTATTGGGAAATCCTAAGGTAATTCCAAATTACAAATTATATAAATTATTAGGACTTGAATGTGGAACCGTTTTTGAACTTGAATCACAATGATAAAATCAACCAAGTTTGGTTGCGGAGACTATCTATGTCTAAACCCTAGGATTCTAAATTCTTTTGTAAACTCAAACAATTAAGGCAAAAGTCTCACATGAGGTATAAATTGAAGATCCTCCTTTGAATAGACCAAGGTGAGCTCAGGTTGTTGTAGCTGTATGAAGAAAGCATCCTCAATTGTGCGAAAAGTACTGCATACCATTCTTGAGAATCCGAGAGTCCGTGAGGAATATTTTCCCAATGTAAGCGAATGTGCTCTTAACGTGGTTGACCGATAATTCTTTCTCAAACTGCTCAAAAATTGGACTGAGCAAACTTCCAACTGACTCAGTCTTCCTTCTTTCTCGATTTTCCTTGAAAAATTAATTAATTTATAAATATATTAATTAATCGATAAGTTAATAGAGAAATAATTTTCATCCATATTTAAAAAAAATCTTTTAAAATAATTTTATATTAAAAATTTTAAATAAATTTGTTAATAAAATGATATAAACAAACTTACATTTATGATTAGTAATATCATTTATTGCAATAAAATGGATGTTAATAACATGTTTGATATGTCTAAGAAATGATGTCTATAATCTTTAGTGTTGGTGTTAAAGTTAAAGATGGTACTATGATATATTTGAAAGTTTGTCTTTTCCAATATGCCTCTTATAGTGTATTTTTGATTGTTTAAATGTTGTGATTGTATATTTTTTTTAGGGATAAGAACATAGAGAGAGGTAAGGGATCGTAAGCAAAAGCTCTCAGGTGATTCGAATTTATTTTAGCGTATGTATTTGTTTATTTTTGTTGTTTTTTGGTGATTTAAATTTGTAGATTTTTTTTTTAAGGATTTTAAGGGGATACAGTATTTAAAATAGAAAATTTTCTAGTTTCCACTGTTCTTTATCTATGGACATTTTATCTTATTTAAAAGGAATCATGAAGTCGGCTGTTTCTCCGAGATTAAGACAAACCCAAGACATGTATATGAACAAGGAAGATTAATAATCTCTCCTTACCATGACTTCACCAAACCCTTCTATGGTTAGAAAGTTTGAATACCAAACCAAGACAGCGACCAAATACGACACCACTCTTACCGCCACAAAGACCTGCGATCCAAGAGAAAATCAGGGCACAAGGAAAGACTAGTACTCCAGACTCAGTCACCTACAGACAAAATACCAATTACCTCCTTGCAAGAGAAAGCCGACAAAGGTTCAAGACGTTGATATAAATGAAACCGTTTCTAAAGGACTTCACCGACTTTACTAACCAAAAGAAGGACCACTGGCCCCAATCATAACCCCAAAAAGACACAACCACCTTGAGAAAGAGCACGACACAGGACCACCAAAGCCAATCCCAGAGGAATGAGCGAAGACAGTGACGGCCCTACGCCACCACAGATGTCATAAGAAGATCTTAGAACACGGCAAGAGCGTCGCCGGACAGCCGCCCTCGTCAACCAAAACCCTAATCGAACAAGACGAGAACCCATACCTAAGAAGCCGGACTAGAGGCAGTCTGACAATTCGATATCTGAAGAGAAGAGCAGACAGAGGAAGATCGATGCTCGACAAGAATTACCGGACGAAACGAGGTGGGGGACTCACCAATAATGGATGTATTCTTTTTGATGTTCTGGTATTGGATTTGCAAGATTCTGTATTTCTATTGTGAAATTTACTATTATCTCCACTTTGTTTATTTTTCGAATTTGTGGTACACTATAAGATACAAGAATTAACAATCAGTGGAGTTTGAATGATTTGAGAATGTAAACGAGTCTATAACAAATTAGAGTTTTTACATGACCAATCTACATAGGTGTTTTTGACAATACACGAAAAAAGCTCGTCAAAAAACATGCAATACTAGTATGTTTACAGTCTTAACCCTAAATTATCACTGCAAATCAACAATGGGTGAAACAATATTTTTGAGATTGAATTTACAAATATTAAGAGTTGTACTAAAAATCTGCCAGAATGAAGTAGATGTAAGACAAAATGGGTTTGTTTGTTGTATTATCCAAACAAAATAATTGAGCGAAATGAATATTAACTTATGAATTCAAGGTATTAATTTGTATGGAAATTCGCAGAAAACACGAATCTCATACAACCAGATAGGAGAATTATTATGCATCATTCTTGAACTCAAATCACTAAATTAGATTTATCTCCTCCACAAGCTTTAAATCTCTATATTTATATCTATAAATACTAACTCCCAGTGAATTCAACGATCTAAGAAAGTATTATGTCTGATTTTGATAGGTTCACAAAACCCAATAATATCGACTTTTGTTGGCTAAAGATGATATGCTCATCCAAGATTATCTTGCTTAGGTACTAAATAACCACTTTTAGGGCATTAAACATCCTAAGATCAGAAATGAGGTAACAAATTTATATTTTCCACTGAAAACATCCTATAAAAAATCCATTTGATATCTTATAATTCTAGACTATAAATTTTTGTCTTCTCTTGAAAAATCGTAAAATTTAACAATAGATATATTCAAAGATAATTGCACAGAATAAGCAAATACATATGAGAGAAACTATAAATCATGTAGGAATTTATCTCACATATCAATAATTAAATGCAAAATTTAAGCAAAAAATGTGTAGTCTAAAAAAATGGCTAAAAATAGGAATTTACATGTTATAGGGTCAGTTGCTAGGTATTTCTTTAGGAAAATTGATTTTAAAACAAACCAAAATCATATATGTTAAAAGCTATCGACAAATGGATTTTTTCCTATCGGATAGAATTTCCGTACGTATGTCCCTTCTACTAGCCAAACTGATCAGTCGTCACAAACACTAGCAGAAATTTTGATCATGCCGTTAGAATGACCACAAACCACTCTCAAATTAAAGATAACTCGTTAATCTATCTTTTATCTAAGATGATTTTCAAAGAATGTCAAACTTCTGACACCTTTGCACAATCGAAAATCTTTAATATGCCCGTTCACAACTAAAATGATTTTTTTTTGTTTGTTTTTGGAAAAGATCCAAACTTCATTGAAAATATCTTTTAATGTGAAATAACTCGAAATAGACTAAGAAGACACAATTAAAGCCAAAAACATAGTAACCCTATTAACTACACTACATAAAATGGTTATTGATAGCATATAATAATAGCTCAGTTTTTGTAAGTGCTATTAAAGGTGGTATTTGGATTACTATCATATCAGAAACGCTAAGCATGAAAATGAGTAAGCGAGAAGCTACAAATCACTGTAAATGATTAAGGGGGAAGCAGCAAACTAAAAACCAAAAAAATTGTTTAAGAGCCTCTACATCTATTCAGCTCCATTGAACTCTTAGTTTTCTTACTCTTTAACTAAAAATCCTAACCTCAAAAAAATCCTCTCAAACCCCTTAACTGTAACAATCCTTCTGAGCGGTCGGAGCGACCAAGTATCGACCACGGTTCGACCAAAGTGCAAACTTTCAATTCATAAGTAGAAAAAAATGTCTAAGTATCTAAGAAAATAAAAATGGAGAATTATAACCGTAAAGTGATACAAGGATTTTATTCTCTTGTAACTACTGCAAGTGCATAACAAACACTAGTATTCTAGAAATATTCGAATTCTAAGAGGTCCAAGCGTCACACTGCGACTGCTCTAGGAGTAATCTTGGCTCTTTTGCACAATTTCTACCATATTTGCTTCAAATACTACAATCTTTATCTCATGCTATCTTTTGATCCGTAATGAACCAATAACATCTAAAATACTTGCTAAAAATATAAAATAAATTGAAATCAAAAGATTGAATGCGTCAAAAATGTAACACATCAGAAAAATCAACCAAAAAAAAGATAGAAGCAAAAATACACTAAAATACGACCGACGAGATCCAACTGAGTACTTTTTGTAATCGACCGTTGTAAGGTCAACTAGGGTGTACCCATTGCCTTAATATGCTATTTAGGGCGTAAGACGATGATTCGAACAAAGATCAGGTGAAAAGTTGCACTAACGATCCAGCTTGTGCCATGTGGCCACTTGGATAAAGTTAGGTGGGGGTCATTGTTCACTTACAAGATCACGTCCATCATCTAGATAAGACTAACACATAACTCCCGGATGTTCTCCATATATATACGCGAGCCAATAAGCCATGCGACAACACCCGCCCAAAGAATATTCTGGTTGTACCCCCGATTGAAACGTGTAGACTCTAACAAGGACAAACGGTACCTGGCACTAAGGAAGTCTACCTAAGAAAGTGCAGAAAAAAAAAGGTTGGTTGGTATGAGACCGTTAGAATGTTTGGAGTCTGCCGCCCACATCGACCAATGGGACCGCACCACATGACTGGTTTGTTCCCTTTTATGGCCGTAAACATTAACATGTGAAGGGCTATTTTCTGAAATTCGACCTAAGCCTAGGATTGGGTGATGCCTCACATGCACATGGAATAGGTTGTTTAGAACTAAAGACGTATATTTTTCATGCATGTTGCATGGAGAGGAAAAAGTGAAACATACCGCCATTTTGCATGTACTCCGACCTCTCACCACATCGCCCAAGCTTCCACATGCCCACCTACCACCGCGACCTCCTATAAAGTCACGACTCACTCTTCACTTTTGTTCACCCTTTTATCATCGTAATCTCACCAAAAACCGTAAGGTAGTTATATAGTTAAGTTATCCTCTGAGTGATTCTAGAGAAGGATTGTCGTATGTACCATACGACAACCCAATCAACGATTGTATAAAGCGTCATCCAAAACTCTGTGAGTCCCAGTAGGTAGGTTTAGCCATTGTTCTGTAGGGAAGGAATAATGAGCACAACTTGTGTTCATCCGGTTGTGTGTTGTTTCCCTAGGACCATTGATGGTGTGCAATGATACCTAGGTTGTGTGCTGTATTTAAAGTTATGGCTGGTGTAGAGTATTAAGTTGATAAGTCCCGTAGTGAACTTGGATTTTAAAAAAGATGTTTTCAAAAAGGTTTTTTTTCTCATATGGATGAGGTTTAGCGGTTCCAAATGTCCTTTGGATGTATTGGACCCTAAACCATATGTTTAAGAAGGAATGTGGGAACTTCCGTGATCGAAGGATCAATTTGCAAGTTCTCATTTCCTTAAAACGTTTTCAAAGATAATTTGCTTTTCGAAAAAAAAAGACGGTCAAGCCACGTTTTTGGATAAGTTGAGTCAAGGGAAGCTGACCATGTCGCCACCCTACACATCTTAGTTGGATAGTGTTTGTGGCTGACGAAACACCGCCCTCTTCCAAAACCATAGTAAATTTAAGTATATAGGTTTATATCGTAAATGATAAACCACCCAAACAGTAATAAATTACCACACCTCCAAAAAAATCTACCACACTTGTAAATAAACCTACTACACCTCCAAATAAACATACTGCATAAACGATAAACCTAACACATGTAAATAAACCTATTAAACAAAAAATAAACCAATATTTTGAGGGCTTGAAAATCATCTTATGGCGATTCTTTTATCTTTCAAGTAGAACATGGTTTTTTCTCAGTTGGAGAGGCATTTTCTTCTCCTTCAAATGTTGATTGTTCTTCTTCTTTAAGATCATATCTCCCATGCATAGAATAATCATCCTCATCAAATGAAGCTTCGTTCACTCCTACACCACTTCTTTTCTTCAATTCCATTAATCGTATCATGGTCAACCTTTCCAGCTGCTTTCAATGTCACACATAGTCGAATGGAGCATGCCTTGCACTGAAGTAAATAAATTTGAAAATGCCAATCGTTTACAACAATAACATACATAGTATCTTGATGTAATTTTATCAACATCTTCTTAAAAAGCATAAAACTCAATTGGATTTTTTCCAATTTTTGGAACCAAAATCATATACCACCATAGAAACGAAATCTTCGAAGATTGTTCAATGATTTGCACCAATAACTCGAGATCCTCGCATATTGTCAACAGAAATTAATCATTTCTCTCAAATCTCCAATCTCCGCAGACAAGAACTATTTTCGATGCAGCCATTAAATAAAGGGAATTGATGTTACTGAAGAGAAATCAGAGAAGTTGAGACCTGTTGGTAAGGAGATCGAGAAAGAGAAACTAATCAACACTGATATTCGAGGGTTCTGGAAACATTTATGTCATATCGATGAAAATTGTCCATGAAAATGATTAGATTAGCGGGGGCGTTAAAACTTAAAGGAATGAGGGAGTAAAAAAAAAATCTACCACAACATAACCCTACATTGCTTTCACAAATCTACCATAATAAATGTACAATATAAATCTACTATACCGCCAAAATTCTAAACACCAAGAACAAATCTACAATACCATCAAACAAATATACATCAAACGAAATAACTGTATTAAACTTTGCGCGGTGAGAATAACTCTACACAACCAAATTTGCATTTACAAATCTATTCTGGGAAACAAATAAATCTACCGACTATTCGAATAAATCTATTAGCAAAATCTGCAGCGTCGGTTGATTTCTCGGAAAATCAAAAAGTATATAAGTCTACTACACACAATCCTTGCTAATTCAATAAATGGACTACGTACGAAATAAATCTACTATACCGTCTAAAATCTAAACACCGAGAACAAATCTACAATAATACATAACTAATCTACGTGAAATGAATTAACTCTACTAAACCACTCTCGGTGAAGATAAGTCTACAAAACCAAATCTTTTTTCACAAATCTACCGTAACCAAAATCCAGAAAAAAAAAATCTACGCAGTCTTTTTCAAATCTAAAAGAAAAATCTGAACTATCGCTGGATTTCTCTGAAAATCAAAAAAATATATAAGTCTACTACATACGATTCGTGCTAACTCAAAAACCACTATACTATCTAAAATATAAACACCGAAAACAAACTACATTAATATCAAAAAAATCTACATCAAATGGCATAAGTTTACTAAACTACTTTCGGTGAAAATAACTCTACAAAGCCAAATTCACTTTCACAAATCTACTGTAACCAAATTCCAAAATAAAAAATCTACGGAATCCTCTAATAAAAATACCAGATAAATCTACAATGTCGCTCGATTTCTTGAAAAATCGAAAGGTATATAAGTATACTACATACGATTCGTCCTAACTCAATAAATCTATAACAAAGAAAATAAATTTACAAACTAAATGTACTATAACACCAGAAAGGTAACCGCTAAGAAAAAATCTATAATAACACATAAAAAATCTATGTCAATCAAAATATTTTTTACTCTAATAATTTGACAGTTGCATTGTCGTAAATAACAAAAAATGTTTCTTCGATAAACTAAATCAATAATGCCAGTTTTGTAATTAGGTTGTTTCCTTACAAGTGTATTATAATAGGTATGAAGAGTACTCTAGTAATTTTTTTAAAGTTTAGTATTCTATAGTAATAATATGATTTTTTGGTGTATTTTAGTAATTGATCCTTAATATTATAGAGATTTTTTAGGTATTTAATTAGTCATAACATCAAAGAAAAACACATAATTCTGGAAAATACATAATATCAGATGACCAGATTACCTTATATAAAAGAATATTTTTTACAACAATTTTAACATCTAGAACGATTCGGATAACCAAACCGTGTATACAAAATCAACATGAGCAATAAAAGACGTTTGAACACCGACCGTTCACGCCAACTTGTCTGCTTTTGTGTTGTTTGCGCGTGAGATAAATGAGAATACGAAAGTAGTAAAGAATTCCTTACATCTATGAAATTCTTCTAAATGGGTCGTCAAAGCCTGCCACTCCATCAGTGATGATACCATCTTCACCAGCTCCAAACAGTCCATTACAAAACTGATTTTCAGTTGATGATTAGCAGTCATGCATTACATAGCCCGGATGAGTGTTTCAAATTCAGAGTGTAAAAGTGATAGGCTGCGACGTATATTTATAGCACCGTAACCTGTAATTTCATCATAATTTGTGAACCATCCTTGTCCTGAACTTATATGTTTCTTTCAACAAACCATTTACATGACACCATTGTTCTGTCTCGGGCACCTCATTGAAGCCTGAAAAGTCTCTACAAGTGTGTCGCTAAGACAAAGAATCCTTCGCGGATAAGTGAGTCTCATCCCATAAACAAGATTTCATCTCCACAACTCTGAGAATTTCCAGAAGATCGCGATCTTTGTTACCATACAATTTATCATTCATACTCTTCCAGAGATACCATTGTATCCATGGGAAATAGCGATGTTGAATCTTTGATGGTAGTCTCTAGAATAGGTAATTCATGTTTTTAAAAACCGACGACGAGGGGAAGCGTCCTGGATTAGAGGTTATTCGCGATAAGGCCCAAGTCTGAAGAGCTGGTGGCACTCAAAAAGGACATGATTAATTGATTCATCACCTGCTCCACAACGGCCACATTGCATATCGTACATAATTTCTCTTGATTAAATTTTTTGACCACTGCTAAACAGATGGACTTTTTAATTTCCTGGAGAAAATGTGTAGAGATTTAATGTATTGTCCCATTGTATTATTTTGTTTGTCCTTGCCCGGAAATCTCTGCTCGATACGGTATCCTGTTTTAACCTTGTATTTTCCTGATTTAGTAAAGTGTCATCCAACTGTTTGTGGCTTTATATATCGAGGTATAGGTATTCTGAGAATAATAATGGTGTTGTCTTGCTCTATGATTGCATGAATTACTTGTGTGTTTCATGTCCTAGACCGTGGGTCAATCAACTCTCGTACCAAAAATAAGAGGTAATAACTAAAACATTCACAAGTTGCTGAGCTCGGTCGATAGGCTGGGATCCAATGATTATAAAAGATTTTTTTTTTCTAATTTTTTGATCAATGATAAATTTATAAAAATATATATATTTCAATTTCCTTTTTTTAATATATATTATAATATTTGAAAACAACATCTTTTTGTCAATAATATTAGAGAGCCTACGGAAACCCTAACCACTCTCGTGGATATAAATCTGCAAAAACTGTTGGTGACGGTTGGACACGAGCGTTCCGTGCCAGATTTCCACCTTCCTGTTGAACTTGCGAGAAACATGTTTGATTTTGAGAGTGCTGAAGAGCTCCTTACATCTTTGAAACTCTTCTAAGTGAATTGTGAATGCAGGCCATTCTAGTGGTTCAGACACCATCTTCACCACCTCCAAACAGTATGTTGCGAATGTGACCTCATGTTGGTTGTAGGCATTCATGCATTCTATCGCCCAGATTAGTACTTCAAACTCTGTGTGTAACGGTGATAGGCTAGGCCGTATATTCCTTGCTCCCATTAATCCAGTCACTCCCGCTTGGCTACAAATCCATCCCTGACCTGAATATTGAATTTTCGGATACCATACTTTTCCAACCATAGGATGGAGAGTAGGATCTAATTGGTCCTAAGGGGTTTGAGTTCCGATAGTATCGTCCTTTAAAGGCCCTTGAGATGAGGGCCTACTTGTTATCAATCAGCCTCCACAACTGTTTTGCAAACATCCCCGTGTTAAAATCCACTAGGGTACGAAAACCCAGGCCCCCTATCTTTGTCCTGACATAGTTTGTCCCATAATTTCCAGTGCAAACCCTTGTGATTTCTGCTTGTACTCCACCAAAATCAAGCAACCACACTTGTTAAGTTTTTAGTGACTGTTTTAGGCAGGGGAAAACATGTCATAACATGATTCGATAGCGCTGTGGCTATGGATTTGATTAAAACCTCTTTCCCTCCTTTTGTTAAAAATTGTGTTGTCCACCCATTCACCCGGCTGTGAAGTTTGTCCTGTAGAAAACTGAAGATGCGTGTTTTTGCCCCTCCTAAACTCTCGGGAATACCCAGGTACGACCCCATACCTCCCATAGTAGTAATTCCAAGTATTGATTTTATTTTTTTCCGTGTACATTAGCTAACCGTATGCCCGAACTGCAAGGCCGATTTGGGAAAATTGATTTGTTGTCCAGATACTAATTCATAATTCCTAAGGATATTTTGAATGACTTGGCATTCCTCTTTAGTAGCCCGACAGAAAAATAGGTTGTCATCTGCAAAAAAAAAGATGAGATATAGATGACTCACTCTGGCCACCTTCAGACCCGTCAACTGTTTTTCCCGTTCTGCTCTTTGAATGTTTGAGATTAGTGTTTCTGTACATAGAATAAAAAAGTATGGAGAGAGGAGATCTCTCTGTCGAAGCCCCCGTTTTGGGATAATGAGACCGTGTGGTGTGCCATTTAGTAGTACTTTGTATTTAACGGAACTGATACACCATATTACCCACTCAATCCATTGTGATGCAAAGCCCATCTTCCTTAAAAGATTTTATATAAAAGCCCAATCCATCCTATCATATGTTTTGTTCATGTCCGTTTTAATTGCCATAAACTTAGACTTACTGCAGGCATTTGTGCCTAAGCCATGACACACCTCCTAGGTAATTAGAATGTTGTCTGAGATTTAACGGTCGGCCACAAAACAACTTTGATTCAAAATAATTGTTAGATTTGTTGATTACAAGAATATTTTAACAGTTTATTTGTTAAAAATTATTTACTAAAAATCTCAAATATTTAAAAAGACCATAAGAAATATTTTTAGTAGGTGACTCATCCATGCCTTGATTCATCTATGCTTATGCATAAATATAGATATTTACAAAATAACTAAATCATAATAATTGGTTGATATTTTGTTTTTATTTGTTTATTAGTTTTATGTCATTTAGTTATTTATATCTATAAAAATTATATTAAATAATTTTTTTTAATTTTATGTTGTTATTTTAAGTCGACATGTGATTTTGGGTTTCATAATTCATATTGATTTGGTTATTTAATTTTTGGGCAACTGAGTTGCAGAAATTCCTCTGAATTAAACGATAATTTTTTTATGGTTTTAATTAGTCTAAAATTAGACAAATTTTGGTTAATTGCATTTGGTTGGGTTCTTCATCTAAGATTTGTAGATATATTTTGATAAAGTTATGTATAATTCAATTATATGTTGTTTTGGATAAATATTGGAAGAACAAAAAACTGAATTATTGATTAATTTAGAGTTGTATAAGCGATCCAAATCGATCATAATGTCAAAGTTCATCAATCGTTTAGAGATCCATAACGTAATGGTACTTGGAAACTAAGAAGTTTGATTCTTTCCGATTGGTCCCCAATGGTTCGGGTCAAAGTAATATACATCATTATGTTTTATTAATCTTGTATTACTTGAATTTTTTATTAAGTTACCCGTAAAATGAAAAAAAAAGAGCCAAATCTTTATGAAAAGAAACATGATATCATATTTTCTAAGCTACCCATCCAGTTATGTTCTATTTTTCCTCGTAATTTTTCATTTTATATGGAATCTTTTTTCTTATGAAACAAACTTTCAATTCTTATTTTGTGTAAAACAAACTTTTCAAATGTTATAGATTTATATTTTAGATTTTATGCTGATTTAGTTTATTATTTTTATTATTTTTAGTGACATTTTTTTGTTAGTTCCCTCTTTTGAAGTTATCATACTAAACATACTAAATGTCATTCCAGTTAATATTATAAAGATTATGTTATTTGAAAAAGAAAACAAGAAACGAATCTATAACACTAAAGTATAACCAATCAAATTGCAGCTTTGCTAAAAACATTAATGCAAAAATAGAATCCGAGACTCAAAAATTATAACTATATAAAACTTGCTATTTGGGGCTCGACGAGCAGCCACATCGGCAAAAAAATACCCTTCAGTTATTGCCACGTGTCATCTACTGATGAGTCAGAAACCAAAAAACAATTGGGCCCAAATCTACAAAAATCGTTGGGGGCCATGTTTTTTTTTCAGATCCAATCTTTTTTTCAACTAATCTCTAAACTTTTTTTCCCAAATTGTTCACCATATTCAATAATCAGCCGTAAACCATTTAAAATTAGTTTATGCTTTTTTTTTCAGATCCAGTCTCTTCTTCAACTAACCTCTAAACTCTTTTTTTTTCAAATTGTTCACATCCTTCAATAATCAACCGCAAAACCATTTCAAATATAGAATAAAGATATTTGGTTCAAACTCACAAAAAAATCAAATATGTATCAAGTTGGAAAAGAGAGAAGAAAAATAAATCGATAAAATAAATGGAAAAATACATTACGAAAATAATTAAATAAATAATTGAATAAGAAAGAAAAAAATGATTGATAAAAGGTGAATGAGATAGAAGAAATAAATTTCAATTGGGGAACTAGAAAAAAAAGATAATTTTTTCTACAAAAAAATCGTAAACGCATAGAACTATAATTGATTCACACAATAAAATATACGGCCAAAGAAAAACCTTCTATAGAAAAACAAAAATTCATAAAAAATTATCTATTAAAAATATATTAAATCATATTAAAATATACAAATAGACAATAAAATAAATGAAAAATGAAGATGTGTACTATCAAACAAAAACGTTATTAATATAATAATATTGATAAAGATAAACATATCATAAATAAATGAAAAATATAAAAATAAGAATATAAAAATTAGAAAACACAATAACAATAAAATAAAAAATAACACACAAACGTCCGCATATGGGGGGTAAAGATCTCTAAGCTTGTGCGACACAAAACAGAGCTACCAGGTAGCTCTCCTCAACTTTAAATTTGTAAATAATCAATAATTTGTAAAACGCTCGAACTCACAGAAATCAAAAAAACCTTCAAAAAGGGAGTAGATCTACAAAATTCCTTAGCAGGCTCAGAACTTATCGTATGATTGCTAATAAACTGGTACGAACCACAAAAATAAAAAACAACATTAAAATTGTGTGTCAAAATAACTAATTGACATATCAACTTCTTGCAGGTGCACAATGGTCTGACCATCTATATGAGGTGAACAAAAAGCCAACTTTCGTCAACTCTTGAATATCAAAAAACGAAAGTACTCAATCAACTCTATAGACTTCTCTATTATACAATTACATCAAATACAAAACGAAAAAATTGTAAATATAAATAATAAAAATAGAAATAAACATTTACAAAACAACTATAAATGATAAAAAAATATTAACTATTTACATAACCCGCGCGTAGCGCGGGATCGACCCTAGTTTAATTGAAAATACTACATTTGTGATAACCCAAAAAAAATAAAACAACGTCTACAGCCTAAAACCACAGTTGTTCTAGTAATGGATTCAGGCAATCTTATCAACGAAAATACTGTTTTCAATTTTCGTCAGTCTATCTTTTTTTTTGCTCTTTAAATTTTGTTTTATTAGATTTCATATTTTTTGTTATCTGAAAAAGAGCCTCTTTGGTTGTTCAAGATCTGTGAATAGTCGACTCGATGGTCCATTGGAAAAACGTTCCTTTATACCAAACAACAGTTTTGAATGAATAATGAAATATTGTATATGAATTCCTAAGAAATTGATTTAAAAGTTCTGTAAAGTCTTTGGTCAATTTCATCAAAAATGATAGCTAAAAAGCTCGGACTTACTCAGGACTGTGGTGTTTCATTGATGCATCATGGAAAAAAAATGATATCTATTCAGGAAAGGGTTGGGTTACTAGTTTTAATGGGGTACAAGGAGAAATGAGAGCCAGGAACACTAGAGGAAGTCTTTCTCCACTGCATGCTGAATTTGAAGGACTTTTGTGGGCAATAGAGTATATGTTAACAGCACAGGTCCGGGATGTCGCCTTCGCAACAGATTGTTTGGACCTTCTGAAAATTATTGACAACCCAGACAATTGGTCTGCCTTCCTCATCTATGTTGAAGAGTTCAGACAACGTAAGGACTCATTCTTCACTTTCATCCTATCACAAGTTCCAAGAAAGAAAAATAAGACGGCAGACATGCTTGCAAAGGAGTGCGCGTTCAAAAATCGTTGGTAGTTCATCTCGACTATTCTCCACCCCCTTAGATTTCTCTCTGAATTTTTGTTGTTTTCGTTTTCTTTGCCGACAAAAAAAAACTCGGACTTGTTTTTAGTATCCAATTAATTGTTTTTTCAAATAATAATACTACAGAAACTACCGTAGAACGGAATACAGTAGTATTTTATAAAATTCATAATTTAATAAAAAACACGAAAAATTAGCAAAATTTAAAGTAGTTAAGAAATTCAAGAGATACATATTTAAATAACCCCTCTAATTTTTGTTTTGCTTCTCTGGGTTTTTCAGGTATGCTTTGACTGTAATGCGAGGAATCCAACATAAGCATCTGTTACATTTGGGATTTTTCTCTGCATTGATTATGCAAATGTTGATCTGATTATTCATATCAGCTTTGTTAGGTAAAACTTATGAAACGTTTTTAAAAATACTATTTTCATGATACTATTTTTCAAAATTACTACTGATTAATGATATCTATGTTCAAAAATATAACCTTTTATAAGTGTCAAAATTTTTGAATTTATAAGAGTTTATAAAATACATTTTTATAAAGGTTAATAAAATATGTTTTATAAAGTTTTTTAAGAAATATTGTAAGGTTTTATAAAATTTATAACATGATTATTAATCTTATAAATATGTTTTATACTCTTATAAATTCAAAACATTTATAAACGTTTATAAAAGTAATATTTTTGAAAATAGACAACAAGCAACGACATTTTTGGAAAATAATATCATGAAAGTGGTACTTTGGATATCCCTTAGAATGTAATCTTAAACATCTTGAAATTCGATTTTTGGCCTTCAAATTTGAGTTTCTAAGATCATGATAGGAACAGATTAGAAAGTGTAGCATTGTACCATTGTACTCGAGTATGGTTAAAATAAATAGTTTTATTTCTTATTTTTTTGGACTCTGAGTTGATAATTAAGAAAATGTAGATGATTTTGGTATAAATAGTTTTTTGGTTATTAAGTTGTTTAGGCTTTGCCTTATATACAAAAACGTTAATTTATTAAAACATTTATAAATTGGTAAACTACAACCAAAAATAGTATCTGATTACATAAGTAGACCACATATTTCTCAATACTCACCCCTTTCCACTCAAATAAATTAGACTATGGGGATCAGAAATATCCAATTTGAGTATAAAGGCATCAAAGTCTTTACGTCCAAGAATCGTGGTGAAAATGCCAACAAGCTGCATAGTAGTAGAGATAATTTTATCACGAATAAAATGACAATCCGGTTCCTGATACTTTCTTTGTTCACGAAAAACTTGTCTGACACTTAGATGAATGGCAGAAAAACTATTACAATGCAAATGATTCATGTAAGATCAATCAACATCAACAGAAATAGAGACGCATTTCGCTCCAAGTAGTTCAACTTCAAAGATGATAGCAAGTGTATACCTATGCTATAAGAGATACATGTCCTTTGGACTTCTTGCTATCTCAATTCCCAAGAAGTATTTTAAATTTCCAAGGTCCTTTACATGGAAGCATGAGCCTACATATTTCTTAAACTTGTGAAAAAATATGTTGTGAATATCCATCTGATGAATTTTCCAATTACATCAAACATATACCTCGAAGAATGATTGAACTTCTCAATCGCGTGAAACAGAGACCTCTAAAGATTGATTGTACGGGCACCATCTTGTAAACGGGTGAAAGTATCTATGAGAAGCTGAATAGCCTAAATGACGGTGCCACATATTATTTGACTTTCTCTCTAGAGTTTGTGTCATCGCCAAGCTCTACGCCTCTAAAGAAATATATATCGTTCAACTGTTCACCAGTTCCAATCAGCATTTGTGTGGTGCGGTCTTGAACAAAACAAATCATGTTAAATATTTGGATGATACAACTGCTATCGTTTGCTAGATGAGACACATATACAAGACCATTTCTTTGGACGTTTGAATTCGACCAAGATGTCAACAACTACGACCAAAAATGTGCCACCTACCAAACGTGTGAAGGAAGAATCTAAGGGTCATTCAAACACTTAGTTAAATTCAGTGTTTTGAAGTTGTTGTTCATCATTTTTCATGGTTCTTTGTTATTACCACATTTTAGTTTTTATAGTTCTTTTGTGCGCAACAATTTTATCATCCAACTACTTCTTTCTTAAAGGACTATTCTCTTTTGTTCATCTTGAACATCTTTGGTTGCTGATGCGTAATATACATAATCAAAGTCAATCTCTTAGGTATGTAATATCCTAAGTCATCAACTGGAATATTAGAAGTCATTCCGCACCCTCTATTTTGATCTTCTCATCTCATCATTTCTTAATTCAAATCAAAGTTCTTATCTTTCTATCTAATTTTCTTTTTGAGCCAACCCATTTAAAAAAAAAGAATCAAAACAAACTTCAAAAGCAAAAGAAAAGAGAAAAAGGATCTAGGAGAAATTGAATTCAGGGTTTGGTTAATGAACCAGAACAAAAAAAAATATTGCAATCTATCTATCTCTCTTCTTCTTCTATGTTTTGGTTTTAGTTTTACCATTGGTTAGATCGAACTTTTTCTCTAAGAACCATTTGAGAATAACTGAGAGTACACCAAAGATGTAAAGGATGATGGAAACCGAACTTAGAACAATCCACTTAAAGATATATGAGGTCTAAGGCAAGCCCCAACCAAAGAGACACAACACTAGAGCTCCACGGGAAGGAAGAGAACCACTTAGGAGGACCAGAGATGAGCAGGCAGATGAGTACTACAGCCATGATGACCACTCATTTCAAGAGAGTCAAAGGAGACTGCACAGAATTAGAGAAGGTCGAGGGAGACCAGGAGATGATTTTTGTGGTTTTAAACTCAAGATTCCACCATATCATGGACATCAGAGTGGGAAAAGAAGATAGAAATCGTATTTGAATTCCAACACTACAACGAATAAAGCAACGTACATAGCTGCCATTGAACTTTATTTTTATGCTATTAATTGGTTAGATCAGTTGGTCACAAGCAGAAAGAGAAATAGAGAACATCCAATGGAGACTTGGGCTGAGCTGAAAAGGATCATAAGGAAGACTTACTCCAGGCAACAAGAGTGTTGAGGACTATTACCAAGAGATGGAGACCTTGTTGATTAGAGCATACATCTCTGAAAATAGGGATGGGGCCATGCCGAGGTTCTTGGGAGGTCTAAGCCGGGAGATTCAAGACAAGCTTGAATTGCAGCATTATGTGGAATTTTAAGAGATGTTACATAAGGCGATTCTTATAAAACAACTCAAGAGGAGGGACACATCTTGACCGACCTATGGAGCATCTTGACCGACCTATGGAGCATCTTGACCGACCTATGGAGCATCTTGACCAACTTATGGAGCAACTACTAGACCAAGTTACCAGCGGGATGGTAAAGCCATTGCCAAACCTAAGGTCTAATCCAAACCACCTACTTCAAACTATGATGTCGAGGGAAAAGCAAAATCACCTACAACAAGAAGCCGAGATCTTATATGTTTCAAGTGCCAAGAGAGAGTGCACTATGCCAATGGATATTCAAAGAGCAAGACCATGATTCTTCTTAACATTGGTGAGTATGAGACAAAATAATGATTGCCTTTAAATGTTGAATCCTGATTAATCTGAACCATGAACCCTTTTAGGATTCTCCAACACCCAACACTTAGTTTAAATTACTTCTTTATTACTTTTATAATTGCTTTAGTTTTAGAAGAAAACAAAACTACTGTTCAATTTCTGCAAGTTTAAGTCTTACCGATAGAACTTATAGTGTACATTTTAGTCTATATGGATTTAATCCCTAAGTACTACGATTGTTTCACGTGCATTTGCAGGTTGATTTTATTATTTATCATAAAACCTGACATTCCATCAGAGTTCCAAAACCATTTTTTATGATCATTATTCAAATTTTACGAGTTATTTTTGGAAGACTGTGGAGATTATTTAGTATTAAGCTTCTCTTAAGTACTTCTGTCATCCACAAACTGATGGCCAAATGGAGGTAACATACATAATTTTGACCATATTTCAAAAGGGTTTGATTAAGAAGAACTTGAAAAAATGGGATCTAAAATTGGCTCAAGTACTTATAACCGTTTAGACAGCTATACTACTAAACGTTCACCATTTTTGGCAGTAGAAACGGTTAAGAACATGAAGAAACTACATGAGAATGTTAGAGCTGAGATTGAGATGGCGGATGAGAAGTACAAGAAGAAACTAACAAGAATCACCTTGCTAAATCATTTTAACCAGGTGATATGGTCTAGTTGGATTTAAGAAATGAGAGGTTTCCAAGCAACCGCAAGTCAAAATTCATGCTAAGATCAGAAGGTCCTTTCAAGGTATTTGAGAAGTTTAGTGAAAATGCATATAAACTTGAAGTTCTAGGTGAATATGGAGTTTCAGTGACTTTCAATATGGGGGATTTTTCTCCATATCTCGAGGATGAAGATTTTTTCGATTTGAAGACAAGTTATTTCGAACTTGAGGGGGCAGATGCGTGAGCAAAAGAGCAGAACAAGTAAGCAACACATGGAGTTCAGAAGCAGAATGGTACGGGTGTTAATTAATTGATGTTTGGACTAGCCTAGTATTAAATTATAGAGGTTCGTGTTTTTTAGTCTAAGTATAGTGAAATCAAGTGAAGTAATGAAGTCAAGTGACTGGCAATCCAAAATACCATATGATGAATCAATTCGTCCATGTGCAAGACTGCGTTTGTTTTTGTCTTGTTTTTTATTTTCAGGATTAAATGTTATTTCGATTTTCTATGTTTTCTAAATTAAGTATAAGTCGTATGGACGAGTTTAACTTGTCTTTCTTTTAGGAGATTATTATGAATAAAAATCAGAAAATTATTTTTGAGAATTTGGAGTCTCATTGCAACCATTTGGATCTGCTTAATTTTTTTTATCTTTATCTTTTGCTTTGATTTTAGACGAGTCGTTTGAGGTAGTTTTAGGTATTTTATCACTTAGTGATGGCAACAAGTATGGTGCAGACTCAGCAGATATTTTTTTACCAACTCCAATGCTTCAGGTTTAGGAAAAGGTACTTTATATTGATTTCAGGAACCTTCCTAAGCCAAATGCTCATAAACTTTTGCACAAAAACTATACTATTACAAAATTTTAGTTATCATTTCACTTTACATGTTTCAGGCTACATCCATCACCTTTTACAAAAGCATTTTACCCACCAATACAGAACAAACCTAAACCTTCTACTAGACTCTAGTAGTACTTATTTAGTAGCCAAAATAGAAGATATGATGTATATTACCTAATCTTTGGGAGAGCTCAGTGGCATCACCACATCATGCATCACCACATAATGAACCCAAATTAATTAGCTTATAATACATTCTAAATCCGTTCCGTAATTTGGTCTGAATTATATTCGCAATTCGATTTAAAATCATCATGTTTTTTTAGTCAAACCGCATCCTCAACAAACAAAATTTTAAATTGTAGACACAATATGTATAACTTCCATAAACCATAATTACCTTAGGAATCTATTTTAGAATTTTTTGACAATTTTCAGAAAACGGATTTACAAAATTTATTGCATAAAACCATCTAGTTTCTGAAATTTTTTGACAACCACTTAGAACTAAATCTTGGAATTAACATTACTTGATATTACTACAACCATGTTGTGAAATGATAATTTGAGGATTCTCAAATTGGGACATTTCTGAATTTTAAATTCCTATAACTCTCTCCTTCAGTGGAGATCATTTTGCCCTCACCTCCTACACGTTGTTGACACTTTAGTTGTTGCCGAGTCACACCCTCTCCAACACTACTATCATTAAAAAAGTGGACTATATGTACATCGCCGACAAAAAAATAACATATAGGTTCGTGTCAAGCATTACAGTCATATAAATGATTGTAATTTTGGAAAGACTTTATCTAATTTCAACTACTATACGTGTCATATAGTAATCATATAAGTTTTCAAATGATTTAAAAAATATAAACAGAAGAGAGCGACTAATTACTATAACATGTCTTTATTTTTTTTAATAACTTTTTTAGACCAAAGTTGTTACAATAACGCTTCTGCTTGCTTTGAATGGATCAAACAAAAGAAAAACAAATAAACAAGAATAATCAACTTAAGCCCCTTTCTCCATGAAAGTGATCTTTCTAAACAAAACCTATCTTGTTTTTTTTTTTTTAAACTATTCTAGAATTTTGTTTTGGTTTTCGGACTGCTGAAAGATATTATCTACATCTTGTGCTTTTTTTTGTTTTAAACGAATGGTAAAAAAAAAAAAGAGAAACTCAATACCGTTCCCCTCCGGCCTCGTTACGCATTGGTGAATTTAAACCGTTTCTCAAACTTAACCGGTGGTTCCGTGCGATATGAACCGGAGACCGGAGCTTATTATGATGTTGATCACTCTTATGAACATTGCGAGGCTTGTCACAATTTGGAACACTTGTCTCTTTAACTTCAAGGCTTGGCTTAGTGGGCGAGGAAGGAACCGTGTATGTAAATACACCAATGGGAATATCATCACCATAATCTTTGATGTCTTGTAAAACTGAAACAACGTCGCTGATACATGGCCTTTTGTTTGGTCGATAGCTTAAGCATTGGTAAGCCAAAGTCGCTGCCTTTCTTGCTCCTGTCTCTGAGTACTGATCTTCAAGCCTCGGATCCATTATTCTCACAAGTTTTCTTGGGTCATTGAGCATTGGACGAGCCCAATCAACGAGGTTTTGTTCCCTCGACGATCTTTTTTTATCTACCGATCTTCGACCAGTCAAGAGCTCAAGCAAAACAACCCCAAAACTGTATACATCACTCCTTGCCGTTAGATGACCAGTCATTAAGTATTCTGGTGCCGCGTACCCTTCCGTGCCCATCACGCGTGTCGACACGTGCGTTTCGTCGCCTTCTGGTCCATCTTTTGCTAGGCCGAAATCCGAGAGCTTTGCCGTATAATCCTAAATTACAAATTGATTCAAGAATCCAACTATTAGACTTTGAATGGTGACGACAAATGGAATAGATTAGCCCATTTTCGGTCAAAACCCTAAAGATGCTTTAGAAAACAAAAAACTAAAAATGAATCATGAACCGATTCCGGTATGGCTATCTGAATCTTTTTAGATTATTTTCTGTCCGATTTTTTAAGGTCTAGATTTTATAATATCATTTCGAGTAAAAAGAAAAAATAGAGATGAGTTGGAAATGTTTTAAAAACATTAAAAATAAATGCTAAAACGATCCTGGTATGGCTATCCCAATCTTTCTAGATTATTTTCTGTATGATATTGTTGTCAAAAAAAAAAAATTCTGAAGCGACTTGGGTTCTTACAGAATCTAACAAGATATTGGAGGCTTTGAAATCGCGATAGATGACAGGTTTTTCTGCTTCATGGAGAAACTGCAAACCCTTTGCAGCTCCATGAGCGATCTTCATCCTCGTTAACCATGGCAGCGATATAGAACACCCTGTAAATTTAGCAATTTTCATCATTTCTGATTCTAAAAAAGAAAGAATCAATCATTTGATGGTTAGTAATAATGTCTCAAAACTCACTTCTGAATAGTTGAGACTCTAAACTCCCACGAGGCATGAACTCATAGACAAGAAGTCTATGTGCTTCCTCGCAGCAATACCCTATCAGCTTCACCAGATTCGGATGCTTTAACTTCCCTAGAAATATAACCTCCGTCTGCATATTTTACCTTCCAAAAGGTTAGATACTTAGAGAGACTATATTTTTTGTAAAGGAACAAAGGATTAGGGAAATCAAATGTACGAACCAGCCACTCTCGGTGACCTTGAAGACCATCAAGATCAAGAAGTTTAACCGCAACAGGCTGAGCATTAAGACCAAGACGTAGCTTGTCGTCTACGAACCCTTTGTGAACCGGACCAAACCCTCCTTCACCGAGGAAGTTGCTTGAAGAGAAGCAATGTGTTATGACTTTGAGCTCTGAGTGTGTGAACACGTAGAGATCCGAGCCGGCGAGAGAGATTGAGAGATCTAAAGACAAGGTTGATGAACTTGGGTCGCTTATGTCTAGAATCGACAATCCAAGAAAAGATCTCTGTTTCGTTACCACAACATCACCAATATTTTTCTTTGACTTTTTTGATGAATTTATGTTGTCTGGATCCAAGAAACATGCAACCATTAGTGATCTCCAGGATACTTTCTTCTTCACCGCCATTTTGTTTTTGTTTTTGTCCTAATGGTTTTGGTTTGTAATGGAAGAAAGAGCTTTAAAAGGATAAAGAGGAGAGAGACCAAGACTTTATATTACCTCCCGGTGTCTTTCCTCAAGAACTTCTCTTACCAAAAAGGCAAAGTCAAGAGTTTTCTTATATTTTTAATTAGAGAAAGAGGGCGACGACTTCGTGCAGTGGGTTTAGACCTCTTTCTAAAGCTTTAACAGGGTTTGACATTGTCTTTTGATTCATATTTAGACGAGTAAGTCTCATAGTCGTGAGTGGGTGGCTCAAAGCGAAAAATAATTATATGTTTACCTTTTTCTTAACGAATTTTAAGATGATATTCGAAAGACCCGACCTGAAACTGAACCGGTATTCGAAAACTCATGACTAGTTGTGAGTGGGTGGCTCAAAAAAAAATTATATGTCCAGACTCGGTCCATAGCATAACCGGCTACTTACGGCTCCCAAATTTTATGGATTGTCACTGAGATTTTTTTAAAAAATATCAAAAGTAATTTTTAAAAAAATATTAGGGGTAACTTTTTCTTTTTAATCCAAGAAAAAAATGTTTGTCTTCATCGTTATATTGTGTTTGTAAGGATTTTTAGTTTTTACAAATTGCTAAATTGGTGATGTCAATATTTTTTTTTGTAATTTGTGAGGATATGGACTTATTTGGTATTGATTAAGTTTATAAGTTCTTTTCGTTTAGTTTTCAAGTAAATATGAGAATTTTTTAAAACTAATCTAACAAGGCAATAAGTTTAAGTTTTTCAAACCTTGAAGATGAACTTTTGATTGGATCTTTTATTGCTTTTTTTTGTTTTATGTTTTGTGCCTTTTTTTTGGTTCCCTAACTCTATTTTTGTGATATCATACTCTGTTTTTTTTTTGCTTTTGAATCTAACGAACAACAGTAAGTATCTTTTATCGATTTGGTTACAAAAAAAACATGGCATACTTTTTAGTCTTGAGTAGGTTCTCCAATAGGCATGGACCAGCGCTTGATATGTTTACCGTTTTTAGCTATCAAAAAAAAAGAAAACAAACATAACATCCGGTTCGGCACAGCTATTCCTCGATTGCTAACAAAAGAAATGTGAGTAATGAATTATCTAGTAAATACAATCATATCCACACAAAAAAAAGAGAAATTGCCTCAATAAATCAACACATCTAATTTTAATGGGTTTGTATACAACTAATTTACATTTTTTTTCTGTTTTCCATTGTACTTCATTATTTTACACCATTATAAGATTCTACAGATCATTTACTGATTCCAACTAGGCATGGACATTTTTATTCGGACCCAAAAACCCAAACCAGAACTGATCCAAAATAACCAGTTTGGATTGGGTTGGTATCTACATATTTTACTCTGTTGAATCCTCTACTCTCAGACTCATTTGTATAGGTTCAGATCTCGTTTCTACCCGAAAACCGATCAGGTATCCAAAAGATCCAAAAATATTAATCATATTAGTTATTTTTGGGTATCATGAGTATATTTTTGGTATTTTGAGTTTTGTTTTTGTCTTTTTTTCGGATTTCAGATATGTTTTCAGTATGTCGGGTACATATTTTTTTTACGGGTTAAAAAAATCAGATTTTTGGGTTTTCAGGTATATTTTGGATATTTTGGGTAATAAATACTCGATCCGATCCGAAACCAATAATTTTGGATATTTACATGTTCTCAAAATTAAGAACCATACGATCCTGAACCAAAAATAACCGAACCAAAAATTTATGGATACCTATATGGGTATAAAATTTCTCTACCCGAAAGACCCGGATTCAAACAAAACCGATCCGAACCCGAGCCAAAAACCCGAATATCCAGACCTAATTCCAATTGTTATACATTTCCATATATCAAAATGACTTGAAAGACGAAAATGACCCCAAAGATCAAATGATCTTGAAGATCAGAATGATTTCAAAGATCCAACAATTATGAAGATAAAAATAAGCATGATGGGTAAACCAACTGTAAAGTTCAAACAGAAAATGTAATTATTGATTTTTGAAAATCACGACGAACATGAAGGTCTATAATGATCCCATATAGATATATCCAAACAGTAGATATATACTGATAAACATATTAATTGAATTTTAGAAAACTTTAATCATAAATGAAAGGGAAAATAACTAAAACAACCTTGGAAAGTTTAAAAATGACTAAAACAATGCTAATCTTTCATAATTTTTAAAACAACATCCACTAACCATATTATATTTTTTTGATGTGTTAACAAAAAACGTATTTACGAAAATGTTATTACTAATTTTTGCCTCGTATGCAAAAAAGGAAAAAAATATTGGCGCCAAAAAAATAAGTCTACCATATAGTTAACGTAGACTTATTAATGGAATGATAGGCTTATGTTCAGAGCGGTAGACTTTTTTTCAGCTGATAGAGTTATGTTCGGAGCGGTAGACTTATTTTTTAGCTTTTAAACTTATTATTGGAGCGGTAGACTTATTTTGAAGTAGTAGACTTAATTGTTGGAGTGGTAGACTTATTTTGTAGACTTATTGTCTCCGTCATAGTAGACATATTTTATGTGGTAGACTTACTCGTCAATGGTGGTAGGCTTATTTTTATGTGGTAGACTTATTGGAGAAATTGTTGACTTATTAGTTCCCGTCGTAAATTGTTTTTGTTTTATGGTAAATTAACTTAGTTATGGTAGATTTATTAGTATTGGTGGTAGATTTATTTTGATTCGTATTGATGGTAGATTTATATTGTTTGATAATATATTTATCCGTGTTGGTAGATTTATTTACTTTGATGATAGACTTTTTCCATTCCGTATTTAATAGTATATATATTTTTAGGGATGGTATATTTATAATTAAATTGCAGAATTTTTTGTTTTGAAGGTATATTTTTTTCAATCTTTCTCAATTTACTAAAACCTTCCGAAGTTGTTGAATTTATTTTTCACTATAGTGGTAGATTTATTATATCATTTTCAATGTGATGATAGACTTATAATTTTACATATAATGATGGTAGACTTGTATGTTTATGCAATGATGGTAGACTTATATATTTACATCCAATGATGGTAGACTTATATGTTTATATACAATGATGGTAGACTTATGTGTGATTTGTAATATATATACAATAAATTTTTAACGCTAATGCTGGTTGAAACGCTAGTTTACCATCATTTAGAAATCACATTGATATAAGCCTACCATTATTAAAAACGTCAATCACAAACGCTAATCGCAAACGCCAATCGTAAACATGAATCACAAACATTTATTTTTTTAAATTAAAAAATTAATTTTTTTAAAAAAAAATTTGAGTTTTTTTAAATAATTTTTTTAAAATAAAATATTATTTATTATTATTAATATTATTATTTATTTATTTTTAATACTGATGACATTTTCGTTATTAAACATAAATCTAAGTTTACAAGTCTTTTCTCTTAAAATTAATGTTGTTTTAGTAATCTCAAATCTCTCAAGATTGTTTTAATAATTAAATAACTTTCCAGTGTTGTTTTAGTAATTATCTCTAAATTAAATCGTCATTTTTTCAATTAATTTCTAGTTTGAGACATCAGACTTTTCATCCTTTTTAAAAAATAAGTAGAAGTATATGTTCTGGCTGTTTCAGCTTGTAGGAAGAGAGAAGTCACATTTCTCACTCTTTTTGATACGTCACTGATTAAAAATTGGATTGTTGACATTATATATATATTTATATATATATTAGTTTTTTTTTGAGGCTGAGTTTAATAATTTAATGAAAGGAAAACAACTTTGTTCCTCAACCCACAGGTTGAATTTCGTGTTCATTGTTTTGTCATAAGAATAAAAAATTGCACTGCTACTTCTCTCAATTTTTTTATTTTTCTTTACTCTTAAGAATAAAAATTATGGTCAAAACTCAAAACTAAGAAATAAATTTAAGAAAAGTCGCAGAAACTCCCTTAAATTAAAGTTGTTTGGTAGAACTGCACATTACGAGTGAGTCAAGCTTCTAGAACACTTAATAAATAATTATACAAACCTTTTTTTCTATTTTTTAACTAAATTAATGATACAAATGATTTCATCTTTTTATAGACAAACAAAAATATGAAAGCGACTTGCCACCGCGTTGGCAAAGAAGGAGACTTGTTCAGCATTTAACTTAAGAAATTTGATCTCTATCTTCAGATTAAGTTGACATTTTTATTTGCTTGGTTCCACGCATGCTACATCGTATGTGAATCGAAGCGGTTTTATAACGAAAAATCATTTCAGCTTTTTCATCTAAAAGTAAAATCCGAAAAAGATACGGTAATAAGAGTTTTAATCTACTCCCTCAGCCAATTCTCGCTAACTACATATTATATATGAGTTTTACCAATCCACTCAATTCGATCGGGTTAGATCCAATTTTAAAAATTCCTAAATTTAGAATCGAAAACGCTAAATGCTAAACGCTATTTCTTATTCTCTTGTTTACTTGGTAAAATTTTGCTGATTTTTTTTATAAAACTGGTATTACTAGTAAAATTATGTTAATTTTTATTTGTTTTTAAATTTGTAATACTGGTATTTCTAGTAAAACTATGCTGATTTTTATTTGTTTTTAAATTCGTTATATTGATATTACTAGTAAAACTATATTAATTTTTATTTGTTTTTAAATTCGTAATACTGATCTTATTAGTAAAACTATGTTGATTGTTATTTGTTTTCAAATGTGTAGTACTGTTATTACTAGTAAAACTTTGTTGAACATAAATAGTCTGAAACTTCGAATTTGTAGTGTCTGCTTATCAACCTCGTTTCTTAACTTAGTCACATCCTCCTTCACATCATGAACCCAAATTTTTGAATGTGTAAGCCATCATTCTCCACATGAAAACATAAAATTACAAAAAGTCACTAAATTTGTCAAATGAGAGAGAAAGAAAAATTAAATGAATAAGGAAGAAAGAAAAGTGAAAAGTACAACAAAAAAGAAGGAATTTTCAAAAAATTTGGTGAAAATTTTTGAATTTTGAAACTTGGGAGCCCCTTTTTATACATAGTTATCCAAAAGATATTAGTTGTAGTAAAATAACAAACAGTTATTCTAGAATTACAAATAGTTGTACTAGAATTACAATTAGTTGTACCAGAATTACAAATAGTTGTACTTTGGCTGTTTTCCATTTTAATTAGTATTACTTTATTTAAAAATTTTTTTGTAGTTTTACCATTGATTTAATTGGATTAACATATTAGTCTGAGTGTTTTATGCATTAATATGTTGTAATTGGTTATCATTTACAACGCCACCTTAAAATTACAATTTTATATTTTTCTACTTAATACACGTTTATAACATTTTTTGTGACGTTTACAATGCGAATTAGTCTATTTAGTAATATCTATTTGGTTTTGTGAAAAACAAAATTCAAATCAAAATTATATTTTCCAATAATCAATTTTTATCAGTAATACCAGCTTTACCTGTTATATGTTATTTCCTTAGTAATATCAGTTTTACCAATTATACGTTTTTTCAAGAACAGTCGATCAATATAAGCGTGGGTAAAAATCCACTGTGTATAATCAATTCCAATGTAATCCCTCATTTGTAATTGGGAGCAAAATCAACTACTTTTATGTCAACGGTGGAAGAAATGGTGGTGATTAAGAACTCGATGCCGAAAGAAACGAGCTATGTCAAGGTGTGAGATCGGGATGGAAGAGAGCGGGTTGACTCGACGAAACCGACGTGTTTTTTATAAAACAAGATGCGTTTTATTTTTTCTGCAGTTTTTTTATTTTCTTTTATAATTTTAAACTTTAATTTTTCGTTTGGGCAATTTTGTAATAACATAAATCATTAAAGAAAAGAAAGGTATAAAAATTTTTGAGGAATACAAGAGATTTAACTTTCTCCAAAAAAAACTTTTGAGATGATGGCTCTTTTCAAACCACAAAATTTTTAACTAGTGATTTCTGGTTTTTATAATAAAAAATTATTTAGATTATCTACACTAATGAAATGACATGTTTTTTCAATTCATATCAGAGATGTTATTCAACATATTCGTTTTTTTACTTATTTCACAAACAAATAACATAAATGTGGAAAAATTGGCACAGAAAATTCATATGTATATATTATTATATAATTTTTTTTTCGATTTGGTTATCTGAATTTTTTTAAGTATATTACATCTTGTTCACACAAAAAAAGTTTAGAAAATATTATTCGGATTTGATATTACTTTTTAGGGGCGGGGGGTTAAAACTAATTGTTGTAAACTCTTGTATGTAACCATATTATATATCTTAATGAATGAATTAGGTTGTGAAAGTTGCTTAAAAACCCATATATTAGGATTTCATTCTCAACAAAGAAACTGGTAACGAAGCAAGACACACACAAGGAAAAGGTTTATGAAACCTCACTCTAATGGTGCATAACACTACAAAAAGATATGGTTCCAAATCACAAAACAGTTCTAGTTTGAACTAAACCATCCATCTTCTCTAGCTATTGAGCTCACAAGGGAGTCACATGAGCAGTCTCGTCTAAGAAGAGGCACCCGAATACATAATTGAAGAAATCTCCGCCTTTAACGATACCTTTTCCATCTATGGTTTCCATGTCGTATGTGCAAGCCCTCATGCAGTCAGGACAGTATGTGACCTGCGTAGCATAGACTATCATGGATAAGAGAAATTGCGATCCCCAAGAGATTGTTCCAAGTTTTCTTCTTTACATAAGAAAAATGTTAATACAGCAGCTGGTTTAAGGGACGAACCTCCAAGATTTTTGGCTGGAATGAGCTATCGAGCATTACATCTACTCCATACATGGCTCTAGATTTTGGGGATTGCATCTCTGGATGCACAAGAGCTGCCCCCTCAAACACTTGCCGTATCAATTGCTTCACCTTCTCATGGATATCCATCCATTTAACTATTGAGAGTAGAATTATGTTATTTTATATAAAAAAAAGATATGCACAAAGATATACATGGAGGAAGGACACCCAAAAACAGTATGTACCATTATGTTCTTGTTCAAACTCTCTCACAAACTCTGCCGTGGGCTTATGATTTAACTTCCGACCATAATTCTAAAACGCATAAGAGAATGTACATGGAAGAAAGAAAACGTAAGTTGTTGTTCTGTAGTATGTTGCAATGATTATGTGAAAAGAGTGTTCTGAAGAAGTACCATGACAGTGAAGTGAGTTTCATATTCAAAGAAACTGTGCTTTTCCAATGAATATGGGTTGTTAGACAACCTAACCTGAAATCAAGCAAGTAGGATTAAACACATATGTTCTTAAACCAATATAATCGGCTATATAGGCTTATTTGATGGATTAGAATAAGCATTAACCCAGAAAATATCTGTCAGGTAAATCTCCAGCGGGTCAACGCTCCGCAGCAGGACAACGTATCGCAGATCAAACTTCTTCCCTTTGAACAAAGCAGGGTGCTCTATGTACTTCTGGCAGATCTTGGGACCAGTTTCCATCATGCGGATAATAGCAGATAAATTATCGGTTATACTTGTGTCGATTGTCCGTGCCATATTCCATGGTTTCAAGATCCACAAATTGTTCAAATGATCACGTTTGCGGACATAATAGTCCCCAATAAACTGAGACAACTCTGTTTCAAGATTGTAAGTAGGTTGTAACCATTCTGGAGATCCATAAGCCTAAATAGCAAAGCGATAAAGATTTGATTAAACAGTGCTATGATAATCTTTATGGTGTAATCTGCTGAAATTTACCTTGTGAATAGTCTCTGCAAGATGATGCTTCATTACAAGACAAGCCTCAAAGGGAAACTGATTAATGTATTGGTCATCTGTTAATCCCACCACTTTCTTCAGCTCCTCGTCCACCTGCATACTCGTCCATATAATGTCTGCATCTTTTGGTTCATTTGCTGCAAACAGGCAGGTGACACAACTCAGACAACAACAAAGAAAACTAACGAAAGATAACTAAAAAGCTGAGTTTCAATGTCGCATTGATTAGTATATCCATCCTCAATGAGAGCTATCAATATATCATGAGAATGGATCAAATTGCATACTGAGCACAAATTCTGGACGTGTCAGGAAATCTTCAACTTGAGGTAGATCCGTGTGTACCCGCAAAGGAGTTCCATCACTATGGCGAATGCTTTGGGAAACTGAAGGTTTCAAAGGTAGAGACTTGAAAGGTTTCTCCTGCTGATTTTGTTGGTATTTCTCAAACTCCTAAGGAATCAACAACGGGGACGAATCTGTTAATGAACAGAAATCTTCTAGGAAACGGGACAACATGAAATCTATTAATGAACAAAAAGCTAAAGAAAGCACACCGGAAATTACATGAATAAAATAGTTCTCAGGAGTTTGAAACCAAGCTGTGAGCCTGGCAGACCGATGTTTGTCCTCCCCAATACCAGATAGAAAATCACGAGTGCACTCATCACCTTTCTCAGAATTTTTAATAGGCCACATTATCGAATAGCTGGAACATCGGAAACCAAACATGTGCATATGTCAGAGACGCAAAAAGTAACATTGTGGAAAAGTATTTGCATACATGAGGCATGCGACCTGATCAAGAAGCACATGTCAATCTACACTACATATCCAAACTACACTAACATAATAAGCGTTTACAGCACAAAGGAAACAAAGTAACAAAGTTAACATGGAGCAGCGCTGGAAAAATTGGAAAATTTATACCTCACAGCAGACTCTAGATTCCCAGACGGCATGAAGAGGAAAGGAGCTACTGTAAAGTTGGGTTCATCGCTATGCCCCAAAGCTGAACCCAATTCATCCATCACATACCTGCAAAAGGAGTCATCAACATACAAAAATCACAAGAAGTCCAAAACAACAGTATTATTAAGCATTTATGGTCTAAAACCTCCTTCAGCTTTTGGCGATTCCATAGAATCATCCCAACAATATAGCAGTATCACTAAATATGTCTTGCATTTGATTCTCTTTCTGAATTTCCCAAATTTATCTATTTAAATGAAAAGTATTAGGAATCCTTTAAACAGCAGATACACGCAGCACCCAAAAATCAAATAGGCATGAGGTTTTCTTTTGTCAAAAAGTCCACGACAGTTATTCTAATATAGCAGAAAAGGAAAACATTGCATACCATAAGGAAGTTTCATCAATTTTTTCCTCATCCGCAAGGCGATAATTCATCACATACAACCACATTGCACCAAGAACACGGTCAACAAGACTATCGTCAGGATTCGGCTCAGGAAGCCGCGGTTGAATCATCGAGTCAACAACATGCTTTCGATTTTCAAATATTTTAGCTGTATTGACGCCATTTAACAAAGAAAGGTTTGGGAGAGATTCAAGGATCTCTACAGCACTGTTTCCAAGAGGTCCAGGTATGTCAACCTACAAACAAGACATAGCATGTGGGCACATCTCAGCATAAATACATTCTTAACATTGTACTTAACCTCAAGTTGTATACAAATATGTAAAGACAAATTCCAACAGTTACCTCTAAGGAAGACAGCGAAGGGAAGAGCTTCAAGACTTCAAACAGTTCTTCAACAGAATTCTGATCCAATGGGTTTCCACGGATATTCAGTTGAGACAGTAATGGCATCTCGTGCACAGAGAATGCCTGAAAAACGAAGAAAGTAAAGGTAGTTTGATTGAACACTTCAAAAAAAACACGTCTCTGCAAGAGTTTCTATAGACACAAATTGCATCACATATGTTCATTGATACTTGTTCTCTCTTCCAGCAATAGACTATACTCTCAGTCTCTCTTAGAGGAAGTAAGGTGATAAAACTGACCTTATTGACTAGATTGTGTATTGACCGGTTTGAAAGGTCAAATGAGGTGACATTGGACAAGGGTTGATGCTGCTGAACATAACCAGGATTATCCTTCCCAAAGATATCTCCACAGAAGCCAAGTGCCCACAGCCCGTAATTCGGGGTAAAACATGAATTGTAGATTTCCAGACTCGGACAGCCTTGCAATATTTCGTCAACCATCCGATGTTCACTGAAAAAAAAATATAAATACATGAGAAATCTATTACTGTATCCCACCAATATATGTTATTTAATTGCACGAGTACCTCTTCTGAAGAACAGGATTGTCATTCAGCCACAAAGCCTTCAGGTTCTTAAACCTTGTAAGCTCTTGTATAACCACATCCCCACTCTCGAGTTTGTTTCCGATAAGACTAAGCGCCAGTAAATCCTACCAAAAAAATGGCAGTAGCACATTAAAGAAGCTTCAGAATCTTTGAATTTTGACAAACCATACATATTCTTTTATTCAAGTTGTTGCTGAAAGTCTGCGATAGATTATACAAATATGGCATGAAAATAAACCTTCACCATCTGAGTTAAAGTCTAGCATGAAAGTATAGAAGAAGAGGAAAGATCTAAAGGCGTACCTGAAACTTACTAGGCAAATCCTGGGACACCAATGTGTCATCATCTATTCCAAGACCCTCCAGCTCCAACCATCTTAAAGAGCCATGTCCTTTATCCGCTGCACAACGATTTTCACTCTCTATTGTCTGATCAACAGAGAGTTCCTCATAGTTCTCTGTGTCTTCTTCTTTTCCAGCATTTCCTTCTAAATCAGTGTCAACACACATTAAAGAACCCATTCGCTCGGCCAAACCCGGAATTTCCTGAAGCTGAAATAGCCAAAACAAAAAAAATAAAGAACCAGCGAGTTAATCTTACAGAACCACTATGATACAGAAAAACGAATTTGCAACTTTCTTAACAATTAGACTGAACATTTTCGTTTGAATTGCATAGAATCAAACGATACAGAGTGGTAACTAAGAGCATATCATTGCTCAAACTTCTACTATAAATGAAACTCTGCAAGTAAAGTATTTGAAAACAAAACAGCGAATTATATACTCTCAGAGCCACTATAATGTAGAAAAACATAAGGAAAAAGGCAAACTTTAAACTTACAAAAACAAACACGTAAACCAATTTTTAAATAACTTTGAATGAAAAAGTTACATAGAATTAAACAATACATATTGGTACCTACAGACATATCATTGTCAAACTTCTACCATAATATAAAAGTTTTGCAAGTACAATATCGAAATAACTTAAATCATTCCCCCAACAATGTGCAATCCAAAATTTCATATTCTGATTCCTACAAATCAGTGTAAAGTACCCGTTTTTTAAAGAGTAAAGTGGCTTTACAAGAGTACCCACCTGTTTATAGGCATCGGGAAGACGAAAAGTCCAGGCGTGATCGATAAGGAAGACGTCAGAATCTTTAGGCATAGATTCGGAAGTGAGCACAAGCCTCCGTCGCCGACCGTCGTCGCAGGGTTCGATCTGAAAGTGAGCGCCGCCATCTAAAGTATCGGAAGCAAGTTTCTCGAAGAGCCGTGGGTAAAGTTTCTGTGGCAACCCAGAAGCTGCCAAGAGTATTCCATGTACCTTGACGAAATCTTCTAAGCACTCGATTTTGGTGGCCATTTTTGCTTTGCTCGTGAAATTTTGAAGGCAGTCCCCTTTTTTGCTGCGCTCGGGGTTTTTTGGGGGTTTATCTTGCTGTCTTCGAGCACCAGTCTCGAATTGGTTTGTAGCGTACAAAGATAACAATTTAATTTCGGTCAGGTTGGTTCAAAATTCTGTTTCTCATTAGGTTCAATTCAGTCCTATTTTAGATGTCTTTTCTGTGTTTGAGTTTTATTTTTACTTCCTATCAAATTAAACCGCATTTTTATTTTCCTATGAATTGGTTCAGCTTAAAAATAAAGCTAAATTAATGCTTAAAATTTTATATATTACTAAGAAGTATTTTAAAAACCAGATTAATAAACCAATGCATATTTTTTGTAAATGTTTTTAAACCAAGTTTTTCTTTTTAATAACAAAAATGTCATTAACATTAAAAATAAATAAATGATAATAGAATAATAATATTACAAAACAAAATGTTTTTTTATCAGCGTTTATGTTTTGTGTTAACGATTAACGTTTATAATTAGCGTTTGCGATTGGTATTTTTAATTATGGTAGATTTATATAAGCTGAACTTATATTATAAATTCCTTATATCTGTCATACAACACACAAGTCTACCATTATTAGATCTAAACATATAAGTTTACCATCCAATTCATTAGATGTAAACTACATGATTCGATCCTAAGCCTACTAGACTTGAATTTTCCCAAAAGATAGTCACTCCAAGGTGGTAGTTGGATAACTCTTTACAAAGGTTGAACGTGTAGAGTCAATATTAGATATATTAAACTCAACACCTGAACTATGTCAAAACGCTCAAGCGATCCACGGCTGTGGATCCTTCCAAATGCGTATTGGTGTAGCACCAACAATGAGTATATTAAACTCACCGCCTGAACTATCTTAGAACACAAGAATCACTCTTTAGGATGGTAGAATGGTCACACAAGTGTTTGCGGAGTAACACTTGATTTACCGGTTGATCTTTGGATATTACACACCAAAAGATCGAAAAGTTCCAATGGGAACAACGGACTTGCTTTTCAAAGAAACAAGAGAAAGAGATTAAAAAAAATGATCGTCTGATTTCCAAAAGGTAAACTCGAGTTTTTAAAGAAAAACAAAAGAAAAAGGAAATTGAAAAGTTTGACGAAATTAAAGACAAAATTTAAAGATAGTTTTTATGGCTTGATCGTGGGACTCTCGACCTCCTTGGTTGGTTTTTTGGCTCTTTGGTCACGGTCTTGTGCCAAATCTTGAAGTCTTAGGCCGAATCAAACACTTCCAAAAGGTTTAAGGCTTTTGGTACTTCACTCACATCGTGGCCCATGAGGTTTGGTTCGGACCAAATTTCTCCAAATGTCAAGCCCACCATTTTCGTGATCTTCTTAGTTCTTGAACGTGTGATTGGGCCAGTTTGGTCGTGTAAATTCTTCTTTGGTCCAAGATTGGTCGCGGCTGGCCGAATGGATTTGGTTTGGTCGATACTTGGGATTTCTGAACCATCTTCAAAATTAGTCCGTCCCAATGGTGTTTTGGCATGATCAATCTCTTCTCCATGGTCCTTTGGTCCAGAGAAATGGTCTCCATTCTTCCTTTGGTCGTTGGGATCTTCAAGTTCCAAGTCAGGTTCCATGGGAGGCTCGTCCGGGTCGCTTGATTCCATCGGGCCGGTTAGTCCTTGGCCGGTCATGCTCATATCAACCCCCCTTCTTGAAAAGGATTTGCCCTCAAATCCTGCTCATCTGCATCATAGGAAATTAAGTTAGAAACATTGAAAGTTGAACTCACATTGTACTTACTTGGTAAGTCGATCTTGTGGGGATTGTTCCCAATCTTTTTAAGAACTATGAATGGACCATTGGCTCTGGGCAGTAGCTTTTCTTTTCTCTCATTTGGGAACCAGTCCTTCCTTAGGTGAATCCAAACTAGATCTCCTGGTTCAAACAACTTCTCATTTCGTCCTTTGTTGGCTTGTTTTTAGTATTGAGCCGTCTTTAACGCCACGTTCTTTCTTGCCTTCTCATGTAGTTCCTTGACCAGTTCAGCTTTCTTTTTTCCATCAAGACTAACTCTTTCACTCAAAGAAAAATGCATTAAATTCAAAGGAGTTAAACGGTTAAATCCATAAACCAATTCAAACGGTGAAAACTTAGTGGTCGAGTGTACAACATGGTTATAAGCAACTTCCACATGAGGCAAATAATCTTCCCAAGTTCTAATATTTTTTTTGATAATAACACGCAAAAATGTGGATAAGGACCTATTGACGACCTCGGTTTGCCCATCAGTTTGTGGGTGGCAAGTTTTTGAAAACAAGAGCTTAGTTCCTAGCTTAGACCACAACGTTTTCCAAAAGTGACTTACGAACTTAGTGTCTCGGTCAGAAACTATTGTCCTAGGAATTCCATGCAAACGAACTACTTCCCTAAAGAACAATTCAGCTACTAAAGTCGCATCATCAGTCTTATGACATGGTACAAAATGAGCCATTTTAGAGAACATATCTACCATGACAAAGATCGAATCATTTCCTTTCCTAGTTCTAGGCAATCCGAGTAAAAAATCCATAGATATGTGAGTTTATGGTTCACTAGGAATAGGAAGAGGGGTGTACAGACCTTGGGCTTGCATTTTAGAATTAGCTTGCTTACAAGTGGTGCATCGGTTGCAAAGTTTTTCCACAACTTTCCTTAGGTGCGGCCAATAGAAGTGTTCTTTCAAGATGCTCAAAGTTTTAGCAAGACTAAAGTGTCCCATTAGACCATCTCCATGTGCTTCTTTACGAAACAAATCTCGTAGAGAGCAATTAGGCACACACAAACGATTTTCAAAGAATAGAAATCCGTCTTGTCTAAAATACTTCCCAAAAGCAATTTTTTCACACGACTTGAGCACATCTTTAAAATCAAGATCATTTGAATATATACCTTTTATGTGTTCAAAACCAAGAAGCTTTGTGTCTAGGGTAGAGAGTAGAGTACCTTCGGGATAGTGCGTTGGCCACTATGTTCTCATTACCTTGTTTGTACTGAATGACATATGAGAATGTTTCGATGAATTCGACCCATCTAGCATGTCTCTTGTTCAGCTTATGTTGCCCTTTCAAGTGCTTTAACGACTCATGGTTCGTGTGAATCACAAATTCCTTGGGCCACAAGTGGTACTGCCAAGTTTGAAGAGCTCTCACCAACGTATACAACTCCTTGTCATACATGGGATAGTTTAGAGTGGCTCCTCCAAGCTTCTCGGTAAAATAAGTAATTGATATTTTCTCCTACATTAAAACAGCACCAATACCAACTCCTGCGCATCACATTCTATTTCAAATGTTTTAAGAAAATCAGGAAGTAAAAGAAGAGGTGCATTGGTTAACTTCCCTTTTAGCGCTTGAAATGCGGTTTCTTGAGCTTCTCCCCATTTGAATCCAATGTCCTTCTTTATGACCTCAGTGAGTGGTGCGGCTATTGTGCTAAAGTCCTTAACAAACCTTCTATAGAAACCGGCTAGGCCGTGAAAGCTTCTTACTTCTCCAACGATTTTTGGACTTGGCCATTCTTGGATCGCTTTGACCTTCTCTTGGTCCACCTTTACTCCATCTGCACCAGCAAAAAAACCTAGGAAAACTAGATTATCCGTACAAAAGGTGCATTTCTTGAAGTTAGCATAGAGTTTTTCTTCTCTTAAGACCTCTAATATGCATTTTAAATGCCACACATGATCATGTAAGTTTTTGCTATAAACTAAGATGTCATCAAAATAAACCACAACAAAGATTCCTATGAAATATCTAAGCACAAGATTCATTAATCTCATAAACGTGATTGGTGCGTTAGTTAAGCCAAAATGCATAACAAGTCATTCATATAAACCATGATTGGTTTTAAATGCGGTTTTCCACTCATATCCTTCTTTCATGCTAATTTTATGGTACCCACTCTTAAGATCTATCTTAGAAAAGACACTAGAGCCATGTAACTCATAAAGCATGTCAGCTAAACGAGGAATGGGATGTCGGTACTTAACTGTTATGTTGTTGATAGCACGGCAATCCACACACATCCTCCAGCTACCATCCTTCTTTGGTACTAAGAGAACCGGTACTGCACATGGGCTCATGCTTTCTCTGATGTATCCTTTGCTCATGAGTTCACCAACTTGATTTTGGAGTTCTTTGGTCTCCACGGGATTGGTTCTATACGCTGGTCGGTTGGATAGTGTTGCTCCAGGCACAAAATTGATTTGGTGCTCTATTCCTCTTATGGGAGGTAAACTACTTGGGGTTTCATCCGGAAACACATCTTCATAATCATGTAAAAGAGATGAGATCTTGCTCGAGAACTCCGGCTCAAAGTCAGAAATGGTTAGTAAAGATTCTTTGTAAATCATTAAAACCATCGGTTGTTGAGTATACAATACCCTTTTGATATCACTAGCTTTCGCAAAGAAATTGGAAGCTTTAACCTTTTTTTCTTCTATTGCGTGAGGTTGGGTCTGGCTAGATTCCTCCTTGGCGTTACTTGTGCTTTCTTTGATACCCTTTTACTTAAGTGTTTCTGGTCATGGTAGACTTCAGCGGATGATAAAGGAACGAGAGTGATCTTCTTGCCTTTGTACTCAAAAGAATGTTTGTTAGATCGCCAATCATGCACAACTCCCCGGTCATACTGCCATGGCCTCCTTAAAAGTATATGGCCAGCTTCCATAGGCAACACATCACATAATACCTCAGCCTCAGATAAAGGTACCTTGACTTGGCAATTCACTCGCATCTCTCCATGCTCATTTAGCCATTGTAGTTGGTACGGCTTTGGATGTTTGGTAGCCTTCAACCCTAGCTTTTTCACCATAATTTGGCTGGCCACGTTCGTACAACTGCCCCCATCTATGAATAGGCAGCACACTTTGCCTTGTACTACACACCGCATGTGGAATAGGTTTTCTCTTTGCTCGTTCTCCTCAGCCTTAGCTTGAACGCTCAAGCCCCTCATGGTAACAAGTAGCTTGCCCCTGGCTGGTTCTGCTCTTGCTCATCATCGGTTGTGTCAGCGTCAGCTTCCTCCTCATCATCTGTCACAAACTCGCAATTGTCAAGAAGTAACATAGTCCTCTTGTTCACATACTAATTAGCATAGTGACCTCGTCCATGGCATTTAAAACATGTTACCTCACAGTTCTTTGGCCTTGTGTTTTTGGTCTTGCTCTTTGAGTCTTGCAGATAGCTCACGGCCTTGTTATCTTGTTTTGGTTTGTGCTCGAACTTAGGTTGGGAACCTTGATCTCTTTCTTTGTTGTAGGCCGGCTTCAAACTAGACCCGTATGACTGCCTTGGATAACCCCTCCGTTTGTTTTGTTGCTCAACTAAAATAGCCTTGGGCAATATTTCTTCAATGCTATCATACTCTTGCATTTCTAGCCGATCTTGAATGTCTCTGTTCAACCCACTTAGGAAACTTGCCATTGTGGCTTCCGGATCCTCATCAGCATCGGCCTTGATCATCAAGGTCTCCATCTCTTGGTAGTATTCCTCAACGCTCTTGGTTCCTTGAAGTAACCGTCTAAGCCTTTGGTGTATCTCATGGTGGTAATGGCTCGGAACAAAGCGCCTACACATGAGATCTTTCATGTCATCCCATAAAACTATATGTCTTTCTCCAATTCTCCTCCTGTTTGTCACCACTTGATCCCACCAGTTAATAGCATAACCATAGAATTTGGTGGCAGCAATTCTAACTTTTTTGAGTTCAGAACAGTTTTGGCAATCGAAGACTAGTTCGATCTTCTTCTCCCATTCAAGGTATGCGTCTGGATCATTCTTGCCATAGAAGGCAGGAATCTTGAGCTTAAGACCTCCTAAGTTGTCATCATTCCTAGAGGTGTCGTCCCGGATTCTCCTAGATCTCCTTTGGCTTCCATCCCATAGAACCTCCCCATGGCTCTCATTGCCATCCTCTCTTATTCTGGTGCGTCTAGGGCCGGTCCGTGGTCTCCAACTAGATCCTCTTTGAGTTAGTGCTTGTTGGTCTTCTTGTACTCGGTCCAACCGTGTATTGACCGCTTCTAATCCTGCATTCAAAAGTCGAGTCATTTCACTAGTCAAAGCTTGCATTTCTAACCTTGGCAAACCGGTGCTACGGGTGGTCTCCTCATTATGGCTCCTATCTCCACCATACATGGTTCCTGAAAATTACTTGACAAACACATTAGAAAATTCTCCTCACAAGTGTTTCTCTCCTTTTGTGTGTTTCACTCACGACTTGTCCTTTTAAGCAAGAAATCCTAAGATGTTTTCCCATGTGGAAAATAATTTTGAGGCTACTAGCACTCGAAATTAAAGATAGAGTTGTTTAGGAATACCAAGCTTGGAATGGTACTCTGATACCACTTGATACGATCCTAAGCCTACTAGACTTGGATCTTTCCAAAAGATTGTGACTCCAAGGTGGTAGTTGGATAATCCTTGACATAGGTTGAACGTGTGAAACCAATATTAGGTACATTAAACCCAACACCTGAATTATCTTAAAAGCCCAAGGGATCCAAGGCTGTGGATCCTTCCAACTGCGTCTTGGTGTAGCACCAACAATGAGTATATTAAACTCACCGCCTGAACTATCTTAGAACACAAGAATCACTCTTTAGGATAGTAAAATGATCACACAAGTGTTTGCGGAATAACACTTGATTTACCGGTTGATCTTTGGATATTACACACCAAAAGATCGAAACATTCCAATGGAAACAAATGACTTGCTTTTCAAAGAAACAAGAGAAAGAGATTAAAAAGATGATTGTCTGATTCCCAAAAGGTAAACTTGAGTTTTTAAAGACAAACACAAGAAAAAGGAAAATGAAACATTTGACGTTATGAAATTAAAGACAAAATTTAAAGATAGTTTTTATGGCTTGATCGTGGGAGTCTCGACTTCCTTGGTCGGTTTTTGGCTCTTTGGTCGCGGTCTTGAGCCAAATCTTGAAGTCTTAGGCCGAATCAAACACTTCCAAAAAGTTTAAGGCCTTTGGTACTTCACTCACAATATTGCGGCCCATGAGGTTTGGTTCGGACCAAATTTCTCCAAGTGTCAAGCCCACCATTTCCTTGATCTTCTTAGTTCTTGAACGTGTGATTGGGCCGGTTTGGTCGTGTAAATTCTTCTTTGGTCCAAGATTGGTCGCGACCGGCCGAATGGTTTCGGTTTAGTCGATACTTGGGAGTTCTGAACCATCTTCAAAATTAGTCCGTCCCAATGGTGTGTTGGCATGATCAATCTCTTCTACATGGTCATTTGGTCGAGAGAAATGGTCTCCATTTTACTTTTGGTCGTCGGGATCTTCAAGTTCCAAGTCAGGTTCCATGTGAGGCTCGTCCGGGACGCTTGGTTCCATCGGGCCGGTCAGTCCTTGGCCGGCCATGCCCATATTACTACACGTCTACCATCATTGTATTTAAACTAATAAGTCTACCATCATTATACGTAAAAATACAAGTCTACCATCACATTCATAAATGATATAAATCTAACACTATATATCTACCATGTAACCAATAAATCTACCAAATTGTAGTTTATCTAAGTAAACGAAAAATATTAAATAAATCTATCGTCAAAAGAAATGAGTCTATCAATTTTTAATAAATCTGTCATTACTTAAAACATATATACCATCATGTAGTAACTGAATGAAAGTATATCACCAAAAAAAAAATCTACCACGAACATTTAATCTAGCATCAAACACAGTAAATCCATCGTCATTACGTATCAAAATAAATCTACCACTACTAACAATAAATCTACCACGTCTAAATTAATCTATGTCAGACAAAAATAAATCTACCAATCTATAGCAATAAGTCTACCACTTGAGTAAGTCTATCACCCAACAATAAATTTACCACCATTGACCAATAAATATTTTTTTCCTTTTCTTTTAGATCTATTGTTCTTGTTACTTTGTCGCGTTGGACAAAGATTTCAACATTTGTTCATCAAAAGAGTTGTATTTTTAAACCTTAATCTCTCTACTATTTCAATATGATGTCTTTTATTGCTTTTGTTTTGGTTAATTTCATCATGAGTGAGTAGTTTTGTTGTTGGGAATACGTGTTTATAGAAGGATCAATTCATGGTTTGGTAAATAAATTTTCGTTTCTAGGATGACTCATTCTATAAATATAAGCAATCCTCTGTTTAATCATGTTCTTAAGGCATGTTGTTAAACTGTTCATTTAAGTCTTGTCTAGGAAAGGTATCGTTTAAACGCCACATGGATGATGACCCTTATTGGATTAGATAGGATATATCTTTATAATGCTAATGCTGTCTCTAAACATCATTTAGTGAACATATGGAACTTACATCTCAACACTGTTTTATTGAATCTACTTGCTTACGAAAGTATGATTCAGATTCAATTTGATAAATCGGCTTTAGGGCACGTAGTGAAATTATTGAATAGACATGTTTTAATTCTATGATGAAAAAAATACAAAAATATATATATTTGTTTATCTCTAGTTGTTGATATCTGAATAATCTAAACCATGAACCCCAACAGATTTCATGAATGATCAACGTTTTTAATATAAGTTTTAACAACATATTTAGATTGCACCAAACTCAAATGCACATTTAGACTTAGCTCTCGTTTCAATTCGAAAACCATTGTGGACTCATTCTATGTGGATTCTATCCTTAAATACTACATTGACTATTGTTCATTTGCACTTATTTTGGATGGAACTATCTCACACCCATCAATTACTTTATCATAAATAACTATTTTCAGCCAGTCTTTCTTTTAATAAATATGTGTATACATACTTATTAAATCCAATATATCAACGGTATGTAAACATAAATCAATCAGACAAATCTGCAGTGTAAGGACAATCTCCATGCAAACATCTATACGTTTACTAATTACGTAGTGAGTCAAAAAAAATCTGCAACATACAAATATAATAAAATAAATCTGCAAAATAAATTGATATTACCACCTAACAACTAAACACCGAACAAAAATCTACCATAAGACTAAAAACTCTACATCAAACCAATTAACTCTAATAAACTCCTTTTATAAAAAAATGATTCTAAAGATGAAGCAATCTTCCTTTACAAAATATGTTGTAACCACATTTGTTAAAACCAAATAAATTTACAACCACACTGCATATATATTCAACGTCAAATATGCGACGTACATAATAAATTTACCAAATAAAACTACCCTACCACCTAACAACTAAAAACTGATAACAAATTTACCATAATACCTAATAATTCTACATCGAATAAATTAACTCTATTAAACTACTCTCATAAAATAAAAACTAATCTTGTTTTAATACTTCTGCTATAACAATATTCGTTGAAACATATATATGGCATAGTCACATAGATCTACAAGACAAAGTTGCAGTGTCCTCAGAACCTCGACACTTAAATACGTCTACCATTCACGAATCGTACCAACTGGAAATATATGCAATGTAAGTAGTAAATCTACCAAATAAATCTATCCTACTACCTAACAACTAAAAACAGAAAAAAAATGTACTGTAATACCTATCAACTTTACATCAAAAGAATTAACTCTAGTAAACTACTCTCATAGAAAAACCAATCTTGCTTTAACAAAATTTTCTGTAACAACACTCGTTAATATAAATGTATATGAAGCGTCGTCACATAAATTTACCAGACAAATTTGTAGTATCCTCAAAATATGAATGGTCTGCATTTTCGTCATCTAGAAGAGTTTCAGATATTTGAGTTGTACTTCAATACTTTTGCTATCTCTCAGATTCCACGTGCCAAAAAATTTAAAGGCGGACAAAATAGCACGAACTACTCGCATTCAACCATCCTTCATAGTTCATGTAGATTTTGTACTACCAGATTAGTTAACGGAAGTGTTATAGTTTTCTTTTGTTGCTGACAAAAAAAAGAAATATCTACCCTCCTACCAAAAAACTTAGTAAAAAAAAATCTACCATAATACCTGACAGCTCTACACTAAACAAATTAATTTATATGGTCCAACAAATCAGCAGTGACAATTTAGTAGTGGCAATTTAGTAAATAATTCAGATTATTTTCTCTATAAACTAAAAAATTAATTACAATTTTATACTTATGTTTTCCTTTAACAAGTATTTTAAGATTATTATAGATATGAAAATAGTTCTAGTAACATTTAGAATATTGATATTATATAATAATAAAATACAAGATTTAATATATTATATTTATTGTCCTTATAAAATATGAGAATCATGAAAGGAACAAAAGCAATGCGTATTGGTAAGGAGGGCGATTTGGGCGATAGGGTTTTCAAGCTCTTGTGTTCCTGTCAAGTCAGCTCGCCGGTGCCGTCAGGCTTCCCGGTGACAGCCATGGATACCCCTGCAACTTTGCAGGAAGCTCGGATCAATAGTGGTGGCTCATGGAGCTCCGTGGTCTAAAACAAACAAGTTCTTAAACAATACGATCTCAACCTTTTTTCCGTCGCCAGTAACACTACGGTTGTTATCCTAGATGAAATTCTTGATTGGTAAGTTTTTGGACGCGGCTCCCCATATTGCCAAGGTTCACGTTACCGTCAACAAGATTTGGAAACAGGGTGATGATTCACAAAATATCGATGTGTTTGAAGTCAATTCTACAACAATGAGATTTAAAATCCGTAATCCCAGTACCAGAGCAAGAACCCTTCGCAGAGGTATGTGGAAAATCGCAGAGGTGCTAATGGTGATTTCTAAATGGTCCTCAACATTGGAAATCGATCAGCTAGAAGAGAAAACAATACCGCTTTGGGTGCACATTAAGAAAGTAACTCTGAATATGTTTTCATGGGAGGGTCTCAGCTACATCTCCAGCTATAAACTAAAAAATTAATTACAATTTTATACTTATGTTTTCCTTTAACAAGTATTTTAAGATTATTATACTTACAAAAGCGTTACCTCAGAAAATAGTAGACGCTAATGAAGATCCCACATCCACATGGACATGGGTCTCTCCATCAAAAGCTGGTAGAAGTCCAAAGAGCTCTGGCCTCTCAATCATTCACGACCAGGCAATAGCCCCGAGAGCTTGAATAATGAGCCCCGAGAGCTTGAATAATGACATTAAGCTGGGTCCGTGTTGCATGTCATCTCTTCCTTGAATCCAGTCTTCAAAGCCACCATGTCACATTTGAGTGTGGACAAGTCAGCCTTGAGAGTTTCCACATTTGCCTTGACTGTTTTGGAGTTCACTTGTACACCGGATATTCGCAGCTCCATGTCTAGGCTTCGTTGTAATGAAGCTGGTGCAGGCTCGGGCGGATCAAAATCCCAGTATTGAACACTGCCTACACCATAAATCCGTCCTTTACTTGACTGACCACGCTGTAAAATGAGAAAAGAGCATCAACCAGAAAGTAACTTAGAATAAAAGGTCATATAAACAGAAATGGCTTTATTAGTGTACCTTAAGATACTCTTGGTCTAGGAGAAAATGAGAAGGAGTTGTAGCTGTAGAGGCAGTTTGGCTGATGGCATTGGGAGATACATCTTCATTAAGAATCTGTGCAACAGCTTCTTCAACTTCAACTACAATTGATTTAGCTCTTTCGTCGATGAATGTTCCATCTTTTAGCGTGTGTGCCCTCCTCACAAGCTAGGTGAAAGGCGGTGGTTCATCCAAACCTGACTCAACCATCTACAAATCATGTAAAAAAGAAGTTAAAAGTATAAATAAGACATTTAAAAACTTAAGACATAAAAGTGGAACACATACCATATCATGCTCAATCTTGGAGAAATTTTGAGGGCCTGCACAATGCTTGTGCATCTCCTTGCCATCTGGCGCAGATGTGTGTGACTTTGCAGCTGCCTTGCTCGTGTTTAAAGCTGGTTCTGTTGCCCAATTCTCCAGCAAGAAGGTCCAGTCGGACTCACTGATATACTTAGGTTTCTTACCCTCCCTCTTCTTCTTGCTGATGCGTTGACATATTGTCTGTTGTGTATGCAGCTTCCAGCGATTGTATACCATGTTATGGAATCTGTCTTCCCAGTAGTAATTTTGCTACAAAAAAAATACAAACATCATTAGTAGTTGTAAGAGTAGCTAAGTATGGGAACACAAATACTTACAATAAATGTATGCCACCACTTATCTTTCCTCTCTTGAGGAACAAATTTCCAGCTTGACCATGGCTCCATGTAGTACGCTTGCCATGTCGTATGTATAAAAGCGTGGACAGATGGGTCTACACCAAACCTGAGATAAGAAACATTGAAAGCAGTAATATGACAGAGACAAACATGAGCTGATATGGTACTATAGGGCAGACACATCCATTCATAGAGGCAAGCAGTTTACAGTCAGACACAAAATCGTAGACATATATGATATGGTCCTATAAAAATCAGTAACATGGCATAGACAAACAAAGCTGCGTAGACAGACATGATATGCTACTACTTGTTCCAACAGATTAGAAAGAGATTATATTGCACCATAAAAAACAGTAAACGAGCAGGCACATCCGTTAACCCAAGCAAGAAATTAAGGCATCTTAGTTTGAGATACATAGCTAACTTACCATAAAGCTCCATTGAGTTTGCGGGGATGGAGGTGTGGCTGGTTTTCTCTAGAGGGAGCACAGAGTAGTGCATCCTCGGTTCTCTGGGTGTAGTTATTTGCTGCTGAAGATGCGGCGCTTGTAGAACCTATTGCTCCTGGTGGCATTGAATGAGCCGTAGAAGCACACCTTGGAGGCATGGAATGAGCCGTAGATGCACACCTTGGTGGCCTTATTTGCTGCATATCTGAAATAATAAAATGGATTTTGGACATATACCAATGACATTCAATGGCAACAAGCAAAAACAGGAGGTACAAATTATATAAGATTCCATTTTAAGATTTAAAAACTAAGATTCCAACAGATAGGATTCCAATAGATAGGATTCCAACAGGAGGCAACGAGAAGTAGAATTAAGATTCCAACAGATTGGAAAACACATTTCAAACCCAAACCAAATAGAAAACCCTACCCGAGAGAAACACCCTTTTGTCACAATCACGCAAATTGACCCCCTGAGCAAAATAAAATCCATATAATCAAGGATACTGACAGAGCCACATACCAGAAACTAACCTCTTACACCTAACAAACAATTCCCCAAACTTCTAACACTAATGTGACAGTCACACAAATCGACACCCTCCCTGAAATGAAATCCCTAAAACAAACGACCGAAAATAACTCTACATCAGAAACCAAACGCAAAATCCTAACAAGCAATCCCCCAAAACCAAAAACCCTAACCGTCACGAAAACACTATACATAAAAACCCTAACAATCAGTCGCCCAAAACGCAAAACTCATGAGAGAAGCGAAGCAGAAGAAGAATAACACTTACCAGGAAGATTGAGGTCAGAGGGTCGTCGACGCTGACGGTCGGTGGATCCCCCGGATGATTGGTGACCGGGTTGTCCTGAGGCGATTGTAGGAGACTGGACGGTGGTGGCGACGCCAATGGATTGGACGAAGGCTTGCTGGGATCCTGCCATGGCGAGAGGAAGAGGAAGAGAGTGTTAGGTTTTTTTTGTGGAAGTGAGTCGCTGGTGAGTGAATGAGGGTGGAAGACCTTGATTAGGTCATTCCCACGTAACAGGCCGCAAACGGGCCCTAATGAAATGCCTCCAATTAAACTACTCTTCAAATCGGCCCAAAATGAGCAAATGAAAAACATAAAACGGCCCAAAATTAGAAAATGAACTTAGATACGAAATGTTTTGTGTCAAAACGTGGTAATGTGGTTTTAAAACTTGTTTTAAAAAATTAAATTACAAACTAAAATAAGGACCTTTAACGAAACTCAATTGCAAGTATGAAATATATATGAACCAAAATAAGTGACAAAATTAAATTCATAAAATCATAAACAAATTTATTTATTTAACTAGAATATGCATTAGAATATGAATCTGAATCGGTACACGAATCTGATATGTTTTCGTCATTGGAAGGACACACATGCAATATATCATAATCAGAAACATCCGCCACAATATGAGATTCAACTCGGATCAATTCACTTTGTGCTACAACCTGATTGTGCGTATCGTCTTGTAACGCAGTAAGAGCAACTTCAGAAGTGTCACGAACCCCACCTGGAATAACTTTCGTACAAGCCCACCAATCTGTTGCTGACGAACGACGCACGCGGGGATAAGGAATGAAACATACTTGGTCACAGTTACCAGCTAGTATAAATGGGTCGTATTTCTCGTATTGTCCGCGTGGGGACACGTCAATGATGCCTGATTTATGTTTGCACATTCCACGGCCTACTACCGTGTCGAACCACTTGCATTTGAAAATCATGGCCTTCAGCCCAACAGCTCCATAATACTCTACCATCATGATCTCTTCTATCAGCCCGTAATACTTCGTCTCTGTGGTTCCACGAACACGTACGCCATAATGTTGCGTTTTTTTTCTTCTCGACCATGGTTATGTGTGTGGAAACAGTATCCCCGTGAGAAGTAGATAGGCCAAGATGTATAATTTGATCGCGGACCTTGTCAAAATCCAACATCCACAAAGGAAAGTTATATGAGCCACTAGCCTCGTTGACCTGCAAATTAAAAACCATACATGTTTTTTGGTAAATTAAGAAGTATGAAATATGTATTAATTAATAACAATGATGTTCATAAAACGTAGTTATTTAAACTTACATAATTTTTAACTCATCCCGCAAAATGTTCGTCTTTTGCGATTTGTAATTCATTACTAGTAATATTTCGGTTGTCCTCCGTCATGTACTCTTCAAACATCATGTATACAGTATAAGAAAAATATTTTGAAACAAAATAATAAAATATTTATGAAATGGAATAGAAAATAATACCTTTTGTAGGGCTCAAATGTGTCACAATTAAGCAACATAAACATTTGGAGCAAGGTGTAGTCATTGTCTGTTAACCATTTTTTGTCGATCGTTTCCACATCATGACTCCACAAACTCTGCAATTCTTCAATCAATGGCTGAAGATAAATATCTAAACTTTTTTTTGGATGTTTAGGGCCGGGAACAAGCACGGAGAGGAAAAAATATTCTCTTTTCTTACACATCCCCGGAGGTAAATTATACGGAGTCAATATCACAGGCCAAACCGAGTGTGCCTCACCATTCATACCAACAAGATTAAATCCATATGTTGATATTCCTAGATAAATATTGCGACTTTCAGCTCCAAAATTAGGATATAACTCAATAAAATATTTCCATGCTGCTCCATCTGAGGGGTGGTGCATTTCTCCTTCGGGGGACAAATGTTCGGCGTGCCATCGCATATGAGATGCAGTCGTCTCTAATTGGTATAAGCGTTTGAACCGCTCCGTAATCGGCATATAAAATATCCTTTGTTTACGTTGATGTTTGCCCTTCCCGTTGTTCGGATGATATGTGCCTTTACCAAAAAACCGACAAACCCAAAGCTCTTAATCTTCCCTCCAAAAGAGCATGCAATTATCCTCGCAAATATCGATCTTAACAACAGGGAGCCCAAGAGTTCGTGTCAACTTCTTCGTCTCGTAGTACGATGCAGGAGCTTTATTTGGCTTTGGCAGAACATTTCTTAAAGTCTGTGATATCTCATCTACACATGCCTCCGCCAAAATGTGATCGGTTTTTGCTGTCATCATCCGTGACGCCAAATATAATTGAGAAATACCTTCAGCACAACCATCGTAAAGTGGTTGATTAGCCCCTTCAAAAGCTTGGAATACGATATCCTGATATGGCTCTTCATTGGTTTCTTCCATCATGTTCTCCAATACATGGGGCGATGTCACGTTTTCTCCCATATTGACATTTGCGGCAGGAAAATTAGCATACATATCAATCGGAACTTCAAAATTTGTAGCTTGCTGATCCCACGTTGCTTCTTCACCCGTAAAATTAGTTGTCCTCGAGGATTCGCCACCATCATAATATTTTTTACCATGGCTCGACCAAACATAGTAATTTCTCTTAAACTCAACTTGAAAAAGATGACGAGATACATTTTTTGCATCACGCTGTTTTCGGTTCTTACACAGGGCACAAGGACACAATATGGTGTTTAGCTCTTGGTAGGATGTTTGGTTACAAGCGAAAGCAAGAAATACTTCTATCCCCTCCATAAACTCTTTTGAAACACAATTTCTCTCTGGATCAAAATGTCGATCCATCCAATCTCTTGAACGGAATAAATGAAACATTTAAAATATATAATATATGAAAGATGGATGATTCAAACGATAAGAGATGTGAAGATGTGAAGATGAGAAGAAAAAAAAATTATTGAAAGCTTTGTTTTCACTTTCGAAAATTGAGAATGCCACCATCTACCGATCAATTAGATTTTATAGAGCAAAATTTTAGTCACGTTTTTGCCACGAATTTTTCCGTGACAAAAAATCGAATATATTATCTGCGCAACAATCATACTATGTCTTCAAAAAGTAGGATGGGACATTTTTTCGGTGGGATAGCCACGAAAAAGCGACGATTTTCCTCGTGACTAGGTGATTTTGATTATTTGATTTGACATCACATATAGACACGAAAAATTCGTGTTAATATCGTGCTTAACTTGTCACGATTTGGCCACGATAAATTATTGTGGCTAATTGGCCATTTTTATACCGTGAAAAATCGTGGCAATTTTATGCACGATTTTTTTGGTGACTAAATCGTGGCAACTTAGTCACGAAATTGGCACGATTTAGCCATGATTTTCATATTTTTTTCACGATATACGTTTCGTGACAAATTCGTGGTAATATTTAAAAATAGCCACGATTCGACCGTGTCTTTTCCGTGGCTATACGATTAAATTCTACTAGTAGACGTCGAAATTTGCAGTCCTTAGTTCTGACACATAAGAGGGTGATATCGGGGGCAGTGATCCAATCCCAAAGGAACCAACTCCTGCAAACTAAAACCAAGAACACGTCACAACTCGGTCGACCTCCGAGGAAGATGGTAAACCAACTCTGACGCACAATTTTAGAAAGAAACAGAAAGGTCCTTCGGAGATTTCAACTCAGGTAACAAAGGCTCCAACCCTTGTTGCTTCGAGCAAGTGGTTTTCCCGTAAACACAATTAATGTCGTGTTTCTCTTGGAATGTGCGTGGCTTCAACAAATCTTTTAAACATTCCGTTGTCCGTCAATGGACGAGAAACCACGATATGAAGTTTGGATGTCTGCTGGAAACAAGAGTTAAGGAAAACAGAGCATCTGGTATAATTTCTTATGTTTTTAAGGATTGGTCTTTCATGGCTAAATATGAGTTTAATCAGCTAAGACGTATATGCGTCCTATGGAAATCTTCGGTTCGGATAACCCCGGTATATTAAAGTGATCAGCTCATTACTTGTTATGTATTGCTGGATGATGATACATAGGAGTTCTGCTGCTCCTTCATTTCTGCACAGAACTCTGCTGAGGAAAGATCTTATATATGGGAAGACTTACAAAATCACAAGGAGTCCCTTATGTTTCAAAATAAGGCTTGGATATTAACGGGAGATTTTAATGAAATCCTGGCTTTGGAAGAGTACTCTGCTTCCACTCATTTGCATTCCCCACCTCCTGGAATTAGAGCTTTCTAGGATGTCGCCCGCTATTGCTTGCTTACTGATATGAGTTCGCACAGTCCGCAGTTCACATGGAGTAACAAACGCCAAGAGGGTCTGATTTGTTAGAAATTAGATTGTGTTTTAATGAATGCTATATATGTTTGCATCGCTTCTCGACAGCCTACTGTGTTTTCGATTCTGGTGGTTGCTCAGATCATCTCCGCTGCAGAATTTCAATACACCCACCTCTCCCCTCTCCGAAGAAATCATTCAAGTTCATGAACTCAATTGGTACTATGCCGGAGTTCATTCCACTGGTCAAGCAGTATTGGGATGAAACGGAAAGCCTCTACCATTCTAGTTCTGCGATTTTCCTCTTCACAATGAAATGGAAAGGTCTGAAACCACTACTAAGGAATCTCAGTCGGGATAAATTAGGAAATCTACCAGCCAGAACTAAAGATGCATATTCAGACCTATGCACAAAGCAGAGCATCACCTTACTAGATCCTTCGGAGCAGGCAGCCCGGAAGGTAACAGTTACCTATGAGAGATTGTCGCACCTAAAAGATCTTGAAGAACATTATTACAAGCAAAAAGGTAAATTGCATTGGCTCCGAGTTGGTGATCAGAATAATAGAGTTTTTCATAATGCATTAAAGATGCGGGAATCTAGCAACGCCATCAGAGAAGTTAGATGTCCGGATGGCTCAACTGCTTCGCACCAGGAAGCCATAAAAACTGAAACAGTGAGGTTCTTGTCTAAGCTGCTCTCACACACTCCCAATGCTTATGATGGTATCCCGATAGACTCTCTGGAGCAACTACTAGATTTCTGATGCGATAGCTGCAGTCATGATATGCTCTTAAAGGATGTTTCTGCTGAGGAAATTCGTAGAGTTTTGTTCACCACGCCTGGTAATAGAGCACAGGGACCGGATGGTTTTAGCTCCGAATGTTTCAAAGCAGCTAGGCGGTGGTCAGTAAGGAATTCACGGTGGCTATTGAATCTTTTTTCCTCAAAGGTTTTCTGCCGAAGGGTGTAAACTCGACCACTCATGCTATAATGAAAACAATGAAGGCGAAATTCATGAAAGATTAGAGGCCCATCTCTTGCTGTAACATACTCTATAAGGTGATCTCTAAAATTCTAGCTAACCGGTTAAAAATCCTCCTTCCCGGTACAATAGCTCCAAATCAAACGGCGTTTGTTTAAGCCATCTACTAATGGAGAATGTTCTGGTTGCATCTGAACTAGTAAAGGATTACGATAAAGCAGATATTTCTCCCGCTGCGCCATGAAGATTGATATATCCAAAGATTTCAACTATGTCCAATGGTATTTTCTCCTCAATGCCCTCACAGCCATGAACATCCCGGTTTATTCGTCTATGCGTCACGACCGCCTCGTTCTCGGTCCAGGTCAATGGTTAGCTTGTTGGGTTTTTTCGCTGTGGAAGGGGTCTGCGGCAAGGGTTCTGTTTATCACTGTATTAGTTCGTGATTTGTATGAATGTCCTAACCTCATTGATTAACACAGCAGCTGCGGACCAGCGATTTGGCTATCATCCTCGATGCCAGAAACTTCTCCTAACCCACCACTTCTTCGCGGACGACCTCATGGTTTTTACAGAAGGTACCAAGAGATTGACTGAATGTATTATCAAAACGTTTGATAATTTTGCTAGGTACTCGGGTCTCCAATAAGTCTGGAAAAATCCACTCTGTACATGGCTGGAATCCCTAGTGATATTCAAGAGGACATAAGACAACACTTCCCATTTGCTTATGGCTCCTTGTCGGTTTGATACCTTGGGCTGCAAGATTATCATCATCTGATCGAAAAAATCAGGTCCCGAATCGGTTCTTGGACAAACAAGTTTCTGTCCTATGCGGGTCGGCTGTAATTAATTAAATTTTTCCTCATGAGCATCACCAACTTCTGATCCTCTGCTTTTCGATTACCCATCTCATGCATCTGGAGTGGCCCCGTACTTGAAACTCACAAAGCCAAAGTCGTTTGGGAGATTGGCTGCACTCCTAAAATAGAGGGAGGATTCGGTCTATGCTCTCTAAAAGACTCTAATAAAGTCTCGGGACTCAAGCTGATTTGGCGACTCCTCACTACTAAATCATCGGGTGATTGGATTCGAATCTATATGCTTCGGAGGAAAAGCTTTTGGGAAGTCAAAAGTAAGATGATGCAGGGCTCATGGATGTGGAGAAAGCTTCTCAAAATTTGGGGCATTGATCAAGAATTCTATAAGTTAGAGATTAAAATGGGAGGTGAACTCATTTCTGGCATGACTGTTAGAGCTCTCTCGGGATTTTATGGGACGCCACCGGTTCGAGGGGCTGTATTGACATGAGAATCTCAACTATAGCCATTGTCCTGAGAGCATTCCTTTCTCATCGTCGTCGCAGACACTTGTCGGGACTGTTAAACAGTATCAAGGTCGATTACTGCAGGATGAAGAAGACAGAGATCTGTGGAAATGGAGATCATGTTTCAAAGACGAGTTCTCTATCCGTGAGACTTGGAAAATCATAAGAAACGTAAAACCATCCTTTCAATGGGCCTCCGGCGTTTGGTTCCCGCAAGGCACTCCAAAATACGCCTTCACTGTGTGGCTCGCCCTGCATAATATGCTGTCCACGGGTGACCGCATGGTTAAATGGAACCTTAGTATTGATCCTAGCTGTGTCTAATGTACTGCACCGGAGACGTGCAGCCATCTCTTCTTCAGCTGCCCATACTTATCTACAATCTGGAGCACGCTCACTAACGGAATCTTGCAAACGCACTTCACCACAGACTGGAACAGAGTAATATCTCAGGTATCGGGCACTACACTCTCCTCCCATGCTTTGCTGGCAACAAGGTATGCCTTCCAAATATCAATTCACACAATATGGAAGGAGAGGAACAATCGTACGCACGGCGAATCCCCCACCCACTTCCTTCCTCTAGCTTGCCAAGACCATCAACAAGAACATTCACAACAGGCTCAGTGTAACACATGTTTTCCGTGGATGGCCGGGTTGGGTCGGAAGAGGAAACGGAGGTGAATGGGAGCCAGTCCATGTTTTTCGGGTCAGCTGGGTGGTTATTTCGAACCAAGCATGATTTTTGGACAGTCTTGTCGGATTTCGGAAAGCCGTGGTCGCAGCAGGTTGGGATGGTTCGGCAGTTGGTGGACTCAGCTACGATCCGAGCTAAGTGTTTTGGTGGGAACGGTTACTAGGTCAAATCCGCGGGCTAAATTGCATAACCGTGTGGGCGGGAACGGTTATTGGGAAAAATTCGCGCAATCTGTTGGTCGAACGCACGGGAACGGTTACTCGGGCGCGGGAGCGGTTTCTGCAACGGTTTTTACCCTTAGTCTATTTTTAGGCGATTATGTGGGCAGTTTCGCGGGAGAGAAACCGAAAGAAAGACTTAGAAAATTCGAGAGAGAAATCAAAGCAAAAAATCGAGAGTTGGTCGAGAGTTGCTTGTTGTGGTCGAGAGTTTGCTTGTGGTGGTCGAAGAGACTCGGGCCGTGAGGATCGTGCGGATCAGACTGTTCTGTTCTGGGTAACGCGTGCGCAAGAGGTGTCAGAAGCATTCGATAAACTAAGGTAAGTGCGTAACCGTTGGGTACAAAGGGGTCGAGTCTGCGTGATTCACTTGGTCTAGGTTTGCTAGAATTATCCGACTTGCTTGCTTATCCTTATTATGTTTTCTGCTTGGCTTGGGTCGGACGATCGATTCCAATCACGGGGCGTTCGGATCAGACAGTGCGCTTAGGGCGTGATGGCCGCTAAGGCATGTCTGGATCCCGGGCGATCGACCAGTGACTTGGGGTGGTCGGGTCGACCAAGCGCCTGTTGGATATGCTTGTCAGGACTGTTTGGATTATGTTTGATGCGATGTTTATGTGGCTAAGTGGGATGGGATGACCGCTCTCACTAAGAACTTATGTTGCTTATGCCTCCTTTGTGGATGCAGGTAAGAAAACCGAGCATGCTGGATCGCAAAGACAAAGGCAGTGGTCGGAAGGATGGAGGGTTCGAGTAGATTTGGGTTAAGTATGATGTAAAAGCTTATCATTGTACTTGAACCTCGTTAATCTATCTGAATTCGTTTTATGCTATTTGACTTGTCTAGAATGCTCAAAATCACTGAAATAATACAAAGTATGGAAAAAAAATTTTAAGTGACATAAGCCGTGCGATCGCGGTCGTAAAAATTGGGTTAGTGTGTTTCACTCAGCCTTCTTCGCAACTCGAGTAATACAAAATACGAAGACCTTCTTATCTTCTGGTTTTCTACACGATCTCATGTGTAAGGGCATAGTCTCAAACTAATGAATTCTCTAAGTACGACACACTTGGTGTAACAATAGTTTTTGGTGAGTAAAATTTTACATTCATTCAAAAACAAATACGAGAATCATATTATTTTAAAAATACTCTAATATTTTTTGGGGAAATACTTATCTTGATCTATTATTTGGTAAAAATGCAAAAATAGTTCCTTTATTGAAAATTTATCAAAATTATCTCATAGGATAGAAAAATTACAACTTTCTTGCTTATGACTAAACAAATACTGAAGCAAAAATGGCATTTATAACCCTGCAAAATTTGATAAAAGTAAAGAAGTCTGTTGAGTAAACTTTTGTCTACAGTGTAGTAATATCTTAAATTTAAATTAAAAATTCTGAAAAATATTTTGACAAAAAATTTGTATACATAAATAAAACATAGAAAAATTTCATTTATATAAAATAAAGATTCATACAAGCTAGGTGTCTTTAAAGTTCCACAAACTTGATTTTGGTTGGGCATCGAGGCTGGTGCACTATATATTTGATTTTCAACTTGCATGCAAGAAGTTTAAGATATGAAGTCTCATTGATATAAACCCAGTAAAGTTTTCATTGAATGAGTTTGAATATCTCATTGGACTCAACTGTGAGTATGTTAACAAACTGAGACTGCCAGAGATTGAGATTACATAAGAGATGCAAGAATTCTGGGAGAAGCTTGGAGTGGATATTGATTTGGGTCTGAGTATTAAAGAGCTTACAAACGCATGTAAGTTTGTTGATTCCTGGTGTAGGGAGGATCGGATTCGATTGGGATATTTAGTAATCTACACTGGTTTTGTCGAAGCATGGAACAGTTCCTTACCCACACGAGTTAACATGGCTAGGCTAGTCATCGATTTATATGCATTTGAGAGTTACATGTGGGGAAGAGTAACTTTCAAGAACCTCATGGAGTCTCCAAGTATGGGTGTACAATGTTATGCCTTATTTCATCGACCTTTGGAGAACCTATTGCCAATGACCCAGCTCCACCTCTGTTGGCTTACAATAGTTCTAGAGGTCGAAAATACGTGAAGGAGACTATGTTGAAACTGGTAAACTACAAACTTCTTAGTTATATATCATCATCAAACTTGTGTCGCACTGTTACAGACTTCTTTAATGTTGACAGACTTCAATAGTGTTTTTAATATGCATATTTGTAAATTAAAAGCCCGTTTTAACAATTATGTCTTGAAAGAAAGAGAAGAAGATCAGCACGTTGATAACATTGTGAAAGCAATGTTTGGAGAGTTTGATGCTGAGCCCTGGAAATTGATGAAAGGTGATTGGAAGGTCCATGGTTTGAAAGTCTCCGACAATGTGAAGTTGGAAAATACACTGGACCGAAATGAAGTATTGAGTCGGATGAAGAAAGTCAAAAGAGGTCTCATGCAGGGACTTCTTTTTCTTTTGTGGATGATATTGTCTTGAGTCTTCTCGTCACAATGAAAAGAAACTTCGACTAATGTTGCATTATTTTACCCGAGGAGATGAAGGTAGGGTTTGGCAATTGCAACAAGAAGTTCAAACTCTTAACAGATATAATAAAACATGTTGAGCATACCATATAAAAGATGAAAGATGCAAGGACAAAGGAGTAGGTGAAGTCAAATGATGCCGGACAGAAAGAGGAACACCCTGGTCGAGTTAATTCTGATCCTTCTAAGAAAACTGCTAAAACAACTCTTGTGAAAAAATGGCAGAAAACCGAGAAAGAAGTAGGCTGATCAATTGTAGACTTCAATATATGTTGTTGTTTAGTTGTTGTTGCGGATTGAAGTTTATTTATGTGAGATGAAATTGTAAGTTACAAGTATGTTTGTTTATTATTTGCTTTTTTCAATAATAACTTGATAATAAACGAATTTGCTGAAGATGGAGAAAAATACAAGTAAGAGTGAGAATTGTGACAACGATCTGAGTGTCGTTTGTGTTGATAAAATAAAAACAACAAAAGAGGAGGTCGATGTTCAGTTAGAGAAGCAAGACATTAAAAAAAAAACAACAATGCTTGTGGTATGTGCAAAGGGTGATAGGGTAAGGAGGTAAGCTTCTACACATGTTTTAACTTTTGTAGGAAATAGCACCATGAAGGAAATCATTCTAGCCAAGGAAAAAACAGGTGACGGGTATGATCATTTATAGCCCGTTTATAAGCACAAGGTGAATGTTCTAATTGATTGGCTGAAAATTGACATGTTAGTCATCGTAACCAAAATTAGTTTAAGGTGTTCAGTATGCTAAGTATTATGAAGTCTATACAGTCTGGCTCTAGTCTCTTATTTTCAGCAACTATCTGAAAAGATAAAAAATTATTTTATCCTAGAATGGTGGTGGACTCTGCAAACATCAAGACAATGACTACATGACACAATAAAGACTTCTATCTCAGACTTTATTATCATATTTTTGTTACAAACTTCTATCGCAGAATTTTGCTGTGGACTTCTATCACAAAATTCTATCGTATACTGTAATCCTAATTTATCTAGTTTCCTCCATGCGTCACATGGATGTTGCGATTAATCTTCTAAGACGTCGCAGCGTCAAACATCTTTAATGATGTAGGAAAAGAATTTGCTTGCTTAATAGTCTTTTTGGAATAATGTGGACTATGAAGTACAAGGATTTTGTTGCGTCCCTGTCGAACCCGGATGACATATGTAAATTACTACCTGGTGGTTCGTTTGATTATTATGAAAAGCCAGCTTACTGCAGAACAAATAAGATATGAGGTGTTGATGTGGATGACATATACATGTCCTTGCATGTAACGAATGATCATTGGTAGTTTTGTGGATATCAATACCAGATAGACATATTGTCATATGGGACAGTATTATTCATCAAGTTAAGGATGATAAATTTGATGCCGCAGTGGAGCATATTGCCGTCATGTTATCTTATCTACTTCATGAATTTTCTACTGATGGCAAAGTCTACCTATACACACATTTCACGCATGAGCGGATCAAAGAAATACTACAGATCCTCCAAGTGGTTATTGAGGAGTGTTTTGTGTGAAGTACATTGAATTTCATGCACTTGGCATAAAATTGCTTTTTACATTGTGTGACGCCAATGTCAAACCAATCAGGGAGAAGCTGGCGGTGGAGATATTTGATAAGACCGAGTTTCGTGTACCGGCAGAATGCTCTTGGGCGGATTTGGACCTCTATGAGGCTTAACTTATATATGCTTTTTTGATTACTAACTTATATTTGTAACAAGTGATATGATGGATAATTTTTGCATACCACAAGTGACACTTATTCTTTTTTCCATGCTGATAGGTTAGACATTATTTTGTAATCTATCAAGTGACTTATTAGGTTTGGTGACATAATTTTTTAGTAATCTTTCAAGTGTTTGTCATTACTATACAAACTTCTTATGTTTAAGTACTAACATAAAAGCATAAACAGACGAATAACAAATTGTGTTTAAGTACTAAAAATGTAACAAGTACGAATAATAAGTAAGAATGATAAGTACTAATAACAAGTGCAAATGACAAGTACGAATAACAAGTACAAATAAGAAGTTTATTGATATCGACTTATAACTCAGACTTCATCATTAAACTTTTCACACATACTTCGATAGTAGACTTCATCAATAGACTTCACTTGCAGACTTTTGTCGCATACATCTCATTGCCAACACAAAACGATTTCATGGATCTAAGTAAACCATGGATTTTAAACCGAAAGAATTGTCCAAACTTAACTGATGTTTAGCAATTCAGTTATTGACAGTAAACCGATCGGCAAAAAAATAATTGTAACTGGTTTTTGGTTTTTTCGATTCGGTTCACCATAATCGAACGGTTAACCGAATAAAAACAATATCCTAAAACTTAAAATTCCGTAAACTTTAGACCTAACTTATCGATTTTTTTATTTCATCTCCTTCTCCATCGTTTCTCCTTCTGTCTCATCTCCTTCTTCATAGCTTCTCATTCTCCATCGCTTCTTCTTCTCCATCGCTTCTCCTTCTCTGTATCCTCTCCTTCTTCATCGCATCACCTTCTTCATATCGTCTCATTCTTTATCTGAAATCTGAATCGTCGCCTCCCCTGCTTCAGCCTTTAGGTATTATTCATTCCTTCTCCTTCTTCAGATGGATCCATTATTCCTATTTTCTAACATGTAAATCGATTTCTACTTTTATCTATAATCTTCTTCTATGTGGATTGTTAATCGTAGCTTTTGGTATTACACAATGCAAATGTCGGTATTGTGGTGTAGAGATAGGTTGTGATAGTAAAATAGTACGAAAAATTCCTATGAGAAATCACATAGCACGTTACAAATTGTCTAAGGCTTATCAAGAAAGTGATACTCAGAAAATGTTGACTGGAAATAGTAGTGGTTCAGTCACGGCAATGAGATATGATAAGCAGTTTTTAGAAGAAGTGTGAATGAGATGATTGTTTTTAATGAGCTACCATTTTCTTTTCTGGAATCAGAGGGCTTTAGGCATTTTTGTCATAACGTTTTACCTATGTACACAGTGCATTGTAGAAGGACAGCTACTGGAGACATTTTGGCAACGTGTATGCAAAAGAAAGCTTCTTTGAAGAAGTTGTTTGGTTGTAAGAAGCAGAGAGTGTTGCTCACAACAGATATATGGGTAGCTCCTACTACCTCTATTAGTTATATGGTTGTGACTTCTCATTGGATTGATGCAAATTGGGAGTTACAAAAAAGGATCCTCAGCTTTAACCCTATCATAGATCACACAAGGGATACAATTGCTTCACATCTGATAGCATGCTTAGAAGATGGGGAATCGAGAAAGTCTTCACAGTGATAGTTGATAACACTAAGGGAAATCACAAGGCACTTAGGCTATTCATAGATTGTTTAAGGCTGAAGGGAGAGAATGCTTTAGTTAGAGATGGTACATATTTGCATATTCGTTGTTGTGCTCACATCATAAATCTAGTTGTGAGAGATTGTTTATCACAAGTGAGACAAAATGTTATTGCCATACGTAATGGGGTGAAGTATGTGAGGTCTTCTGGTACTATATTGAAGTCATTTCAATTAAGGGTGGAGACAGGAAAGGTTTCTAGAGGCAGCTTGTCCAGGGATTGCATCTCTAGGCCGAACTCTACGTATCTGATATTGACAGCTGCGATTAAACTGAGAGTTGCTTTTGAGAAGATGTTGGATGAGGACAAAGATTTGTAATGAATACTTTCTGGAAATACATGAGAGTGGAGTGAGAAGTATTGGGCAGCCAACTTCTTCCAATTGGGATGAAGTGCAAAGGTTAGTAAAGTTTCTCATAATCTTTTTCAATTGTACTTTGGCATTTTCAGAATCTAAGAACGTAACTTATTCCATCTGTTACAATGAGATTGTCATGATTAAAAGAAATCTGATTTCTTTAAGTAACCACAAAGATGAGCTAGTTAGGAAAAAAACAACAAGTATGAGGGATAAGTTTGAGAAATATTGGGATGGCATTATGAATATGAATCCAAGGAACAACATGAAGTTTGCTTCACATTGCTTTGATAAGTTTTATGGTAAAGATATTATATAAAGTGATCATCTTAGGTAATCTATTAAGAGTGTTGTGCATCAGCTACATGAAGAATATGTTGTGCTAAACAAACCGAGTCAAAGTGAAAGTGGTGGAAATAGTAGTGAGCATGCTGATTGTGAGCAACCAAGTGTTGTGTTTGATTTGTCTGATGATGATGAATATGAGCGGATGGATTCTTTATACTTAGAGATGGTTAATGAGACTGCAAATGAAGAAGCAAGCAGTGAGTTAGACATATACATGATGGAAAATCCTGTGCCACAGACAGAAACTGGTTTAGGATTGAATTATGATGTTTTGTCATGGTGGAAACGTAATAGTTCTAAATATCCTATCTTATCCGATTTAGCTAAAGACGTCCTTGCAATTCAAGTTTCTTCAGTTGCTTCAGGATCAACATTTAGTACTAGTGGCCAGGTATTGGATCCTTGTAGAAGTTGTTTGACACCTTACATGATTGAATCTTTGATATGTACACAACACTGGATGCGGAATTCCATTCAATATGAAGCAAAGCTTGCTTCCTTAGTGCAAATGTTTGAAGAACTTGATTTCCATGAATCACTTGGTAAGGTACAACAACTATAGTCACTTCATTTTTGTCACTGTTTTTTAATTCTTCATGCTTATTGTTCACTAAAGTACTTTGTTTGTGAATTTGCAGAAGCTGAAAGTGGTATTTGATGCGGATACAAGTCTGAGCTTCTAGTATCTTTACCTCTCTATCCATCTTTCTATCTTTCTTTTATGTTTTTGTTGTTGTCGTTTGATACTTCTTCAATGACGTTAAATGTTTGTAATTGTTGTGTATGAGGATCTTGTGTGAATGATTCTTTGAATTTGGTTGTTTATGAGGATTTTGTTGGGTTTTCATTGTTTAATTTTTTCTGGACTTTTATTTTTATTCGATTAATCCCAATAGATCATTTTTAGTCTAGTTTATCAAATTGGACCGGTTATGATATTTTAATATCCAACCCTAAATAATCGAATATAACCTAAGTAACCAATATAACCGAAAAGACCTAAATAATCCAAAATTTAAATTATAAAACTGAATACTTCAATTTAATTCGGCAATATAGTTTACAATCCAAAATAACCAATATTTATTTCGGTTCATTTCCGCATAATTTTCACAATCCGAACTAAATGACGAACAAATTAAACGGAACCAAATAAACCGAACTACCCGAACTCACAGGCCTAGATCTAATCATCGCCATATATGAGGCCCTAATTGTATAACGGTAATGAAGCATAATTGAGAACAATTAAATACTCTAAACATAACCATATGAGATTAACTTACACAATGAGGTCGAATATGTCTAGGCTGATAGCATTTTGAACAACTATATTGTTTGTGCATCTTTCTCGGTTTGATTCTTTTCTTTCTCGACATTTGTAGTCAAGTTTGCCACCTCAACTTCTTTTGTCTGCCAGGAAAACGCTTCACGAACGTAGGGAGACATGGTACAACTTCAGATTTGAGTTCATCACATGATACGTGATTAATATTATGCGAGTATGTCACATACAAATAGTCTTTTTACATACGAAGGGCAGACAAACGTATACATGTGTACAACATCCTTTGATGGAGCTGCAATAGCATGTGAGTAAGGTATTTTCTCAACAAAAGACACACCACATGCGTACTTTTTGATCCAAATCCACAATACAATCTCGTTGTCCACCCATAATTAAGAAACGCATCGTCTATGCGTTCAACCGACATCTTATCCGCATAATGTTCATGAATTGTCAACAAATATTAAACTTCTCGCCTTTTACTAAACCACCTCCCTAGCTCTCTCTAATAAACTCCAAAATAAATTATACGAGAAATACTTGAGCTTGCTTAAGCGTCATATTGATAGATTTTATGATGTCTCTTGTCTTTATATTGTGTATGTGATAGGAATCTCGGTACCGACCCCGACCAAATCGAGACTGACGGTATCGACCCCGACCACATCGAGGCTGACGACTTAGAGGTTGGAGCGCAGCTTGAACCGGTATGACCGACCCTGGAAAGACTTGGCCGAGACTTGGTCAACCCATGCGTCGAAGCACCGACCGCACGGCCGTGTACCGGCTGGACCCGACCAAGAGCCAAGATGGTCTTTGCATGGTACCACGACCAGACACACAGAATTTTTATGATATAAGTTTACTATTTTACTTTCTCTTGAGCAAGATCGATTTCTCTCCTTTTTGTTCTTTAGAAACCTTTTTGATTACTTGGTGGTTTTAGCGAAACTTTCAATCTTCTTTCTCTGACTTGGTGCGTCATATCCAAGAGAGATTGAACCGGGAATATCTGAGGAATTCCGCAGCCTCAGTGTGACCCATTCATCCCACTCATCTATCCATCGACCGAGCAAAAGCCCTTCCTAGGCAACCTCTCATCAGTATGTCTCCCGCGAAATGAACCCGTGATCATCACGTTGTAATGCAATTATGGACCATGGTACCGGACCGCTCGACCCACGGTTGTACCGCGTGTCTGAAGAGGACGAACCACTCGACCAATTGGAGGTTGGTCAGCAGATTCCTCGACCAGATAGACATGACAAGCCTAACGATCGAGCCATAATTGCCTTGGAACGGGACGAATCCGAAGATACTCGTGCTGACCCAATCCCGACCGACCCGGTACGACCCGACCAAGTGAAAACTCGGAAATCACGACCTTACGATCACTCCAACGACCGGAACCAAGCTATCTATCGACCAAGTGGTACTGCTAAGACGAGTAATCGAGATGGATTACCCATGCATCGGACTGGATTTGAAATTGATCAAGAGATCTTACCCATGGACCAAATCGGCGATCGTGACTTGACCAATGATGACCTAATGTCATTTTCACCCGGCCCAATGACGAGGTCCCGCTGCAAAAGCCTTCAAGAAGCGGTCACACTTGCCTTGGTTCGTGAATTCAGCTCCAATCAAAACGGACCGACCAAACCAAACCCGTGTACCGTGTTGGTCGCCGCACATCCTTGTTAGGACGACTGCGCGCTCGACCGCAACGGCCGAGTCAAGGTCGACAGCGACCAACAGCTCGGCGCATTAAAAACCGGCCAAAGACCAAGACCAAGACCACATTAAAGGCTGACCAAGACCAAGACCGCGGCTTTAATGCATTTTATTTTTTCTTTGATTTTTCTCTTATTTTTTTATGTTTTCCAATAAATGTTAGTCTTAGGAATTTTGCTATAAATTGGCATTCTATTAGCCTTTTGTAAACACAACACATTTTTCACATATTCAAGCATTTTGCTTTCTTTCTAAAGATTTAGATTTCTTTCTCTTGTTTTTTAGAGTTTTTGGTTGTTTGGTGCGTCATATCCTCACAATCGGCCAAAACCAACATCTTGGTGCATCATATCCAAGGTTGGTAAAGGTTTTCATCAGTATACCATTGGGCTTTCACACTCTTTGACGGTCCGACTCGTTCCACCACCGAATCGTGAGCGTTAGTAACCTCGTGAATTTCTTTACCCAACGCATCCAAGACCGAATGGAGTTGCAAGAATATGATAGCTTGGAAGAGATGTTTCACAAAGCAATCTTGGTTGAGCAACAAGTCAAAAGAAAGGGCTACTGAAGGCCAACTTTTTCCAATGCTCCAAAACCAACTTACCAAGACAAAGGTAAGTATCCGGCTAAACCCAATTCCGATTTTAAAACTAACCCGGTTGCTATTGATAAACCCAAGCAGGAAACAGTCCAAAGACGTGCTAGAGACATTACATGTTTCAAGTGCCGTGGGTTAGGCCATTATGCTAGCAAATGTCCCAACAACCGCGTGATGATCTTACGTGAGAATGGCGGTGTAGAATTGGAAGAAGAAATGGAAGACACGGGTCTGATTTTTTATGAGGAAGGAGATGAGGACGACACCGTGGACTACCCAGCTGAAGGAAGGTTACTCGTAACCCGGCGCACTCTCAATATCCAAAGCAAGCTTGACGAGAAAGCGCAAAGAGAGAATATATTCCACACACGATGTCTTATTAAAGAAAAGGTATGTTGCTTAATTATTGATGGTGGGAGCTGTATTAACGTTGCTAGTGAGACTCTTGTCAGCAAATTAGGCTTGACAAAAAAATTAGGCTTGACAAAGAAGAAGCATCCAAAACCATACAAGCTTGAATGGTTAAACGACGAAGGAGAGATGCAAGTGCAAAAACAAGTTGAGGTGTCGCTTGCCATTGGACGGTACAAGTACAACATTCTGTGTGATGTCCTACCCATTGACGCTAGCCATATACTTTAGGGCGGCCTTGGCAATTTGACAAGAAGGCTTTACATGATGGCTACACCAACCGCCACACCTTTGAACGCAACGGCAAGAAGATCACGCTTGCGCCTTTGTCACCGCGAGAGGTTCACCAAGATCAAGTTCAGATCAAGAAGAGCCGAGAGCAAGACAAGGTTGACGTCGAGCCTAAACCCAAGAAGTCTAACTTCTTTTCCAAAGCAAGTCAAGTAAGAAGGAATATTTGCTCTCATCAATCTATGATTTTGCTTATGTTTAAAGAAACACTAATGACCAAAACTGACCTTACACCGGAGCTTTCGAGTAAACTTAAGAAACTTTTGGTAGAGTTTGGTGAAGTGTTTCCAGAAGAGAACCCAAGTGGTTTGCCTCCCATCCGTGGGATTGAGCACCAAATCGACTTTGTCCTAGGAGCTTCATTCCCAAACCGACCGGCTTATAGGAAAAACCCCGTGGAGACCAATGAGATTCAAAAGCATATTGGAGAGCTCATGGAGAAAGGCTATATTCGTGAGAGTATGAGTTCTTGTTCCGTACTAGTCATCTTGGTCCCAAAGAAAGACGGAAGCTGGCAAATGTGTGTTGATTGCCGAGCCATCAACAATATCACGGTTAAGTATCGACACCCATTCCTAGATTAGATTATATGCTTGATGAGTTGCATGGTTCATGTTAGATGCTTTGTCTAGAAGGTATGCCTTGATCACTACCATGGACGCTAAAGTCTTAGGCTTTGAGCAAATTAAAGAGTTATATGCCTCGGATCTAGATTTTAAAGAACCGTACCTTTCTTGTTCCAAATTTGCCTTTGAAATTTTTTTCAAGAATGATGGATTCTTATTTTTACTCTAACCAACTGTGTATTCCTAATTGTTCTTTGATAAACTTGCTTGTTAGGGAAGCACATGGAGGAGGACTGATGGGCCATTTTGGGATAGACAAGACGCTCAAGGTCTTGCAAGATCATTTCTATTGGCGGAACTTGTAGAAGGACGTGGTGAAAGTTTGTACTCGGTGTGAGACTTGCAAACGATCCAAGGCTAATGTACAATCCACAGGTAAGTACTTTCCTTTGTCTATTCCTACCTACCCTTGGACGGACATCTCGATGGATTTTTTTTAGGACTGCCTAGAACTAAAACGGGAAGGATTCCATTTTTGTTGTGGCAGATAGGTTTTCGAAAATGTCGCATTTCATACCATGTCATACCACTGATGCTGCTGTCCATATTGATGAGTTGTTCTTTAAAGAAATTGTTCGTTTGCATGGCATGCCTAAATCGATCGTTTTTGATAGGGACACTAAATTTTTGAGCCATTTCTGGAAAACTTTGTGGGCTAAGATAGGCACTAAATTGTTGTTTTCAACTACTTGTCACCCACAAACTTATGGCCAAACTGAAGTTGTCTGCTTTGCTTAGGACAATAGTTCGCAAAAATTTGAGAACTTGGGAAGATTGCTTGTCACATGTTGAATTTGCCTATAATCATACAATGCATTCGGCTACTAAGTTTTCACCTTTTGAAATCGTCTATGGCTTTAACCCGTTGTCTCCCATGGATTTAATTTCTTTACCTTTGAGTGAAAGGGCTAGTATAGATGGTGAACCAAAGGCAGATCATGTTAAGAAGATCCATGAAAAGGCATGGAAAAACATCGTCGAACGGACCAAGCGCTATGCTGAACTAGCCAACACACATTGACGTGAACAAACCTTCGAGGAAAGAGATCTAGTGTGGAACTATCTAAGGAAAGACCGTTTTCCAGCTGAGAGGAGGTCCAAACTCATGCCCCGGGTAGATGGTCCTTTCGCCATCACCAAAAAGATCAACGACAACGCGTACCAAGTTGATATCCAAGGTAAGTATCGAGTGAGTTCCAGCTTTAATGTGACTGACTTAATTCCTTTTCTTGTAAATGAAGCGGATTTGAGGGGAAATCTTTTCAAACGGGGAGGGGATAATGCAATCATGGACCATGGTACCGGACTGCTCGACCCACGGTTGGACCGTGAGTCTAAGGAGGACGAACCACTCGACCAATTGGAGGTTGGTCAACAGATTCATCGACCAGATGGACAAGACAAGCCAGACGGTCGCGCCAGAATTGCCTTGGAACGGGATGAAACCGAAGATACTCGTGCTGACCCAATCCCGACCGACCCGGTACGACCCGATCAAGTGCAGACTCGAAAATCACGACCTTACGATCACTTCAACGACCAGAACCGAGCTATCTATCGCCCAAGTGGTACTGCTAAGACGAGTGATCAAGACTGATTACCCATGCATCAGACTGGATTTGAAGTAGACCGAGAGATATTATCCATGGACCAAACCGACGACCGAGACTTAACCAATAACGACCCAACGTCATTTCCACCCGGCCCAATGACGCGGTCCCGCGGCAAAAGCCTTCAAGAAGCGGTCACACTTTGATAGGAATCTCGGAACCAACCCCGGCGACGTTGAGGCTGACAACTCGGATGCGGGAGCACAGATTGAACAGGTGGGACAGACTCGGGAAAGACTTGGACGAGACTTGGCTGAGGTTACCCCGACCAAGCAACACACGCGTCGAAGTAACGATCACACGGCCGTGTACCAACTGGACCCGACCAAGAGCCAAGATGGTCTTCGCATGGTACCACGACCAGACGACCAATTTTCTCGGACCAAACGAGTCATTCATCGACCAAACTATAGAGAGGAGTCCAGTGACACAAGCAGAACAGGTCTAGTTCGGGTCGAACAGATCGACCATGAAATTACCCAGGACGTCGGACCAGAACCAGAAAATAACTTGTTTTCGACAGAACTCTGGGAGCACAGCTTGAACAGGTGGGACAGACTCGAGAAAGACTTGGACGAGACTTGGCTGAGGTTACCCCGACCAAGCAACACACGCGTCGAAGTAACGACCACACGGCCGTGTACCGACTGGACCCGACCAAGAGCCAAGATGGTCTTCGCATGGTACCACGACCAGACGACCCATTTTCTCGGACCAAACGAAACATTCATCGACCAAACTATAGAGAGGAGTCCAGTGACACAAGCAGAACCGGTCTAGTTCGGGTCGAACAGATCGACCATGAAGTTACCCAGGACGTCGGACCAGAACCAGAAAATGACTTGTTTTCGACCGAACTCAAATCAGACCAAGGTGAACCGAAATGGATCACATTAATTTGGAATCTTGGAGGACCAGCCTGAACCAGACCGCGAGACCAGCCTGAACCGGACCGCGCGACCAGCCTGAACCGGACCGCGCGACCAGACGCCCAACGGCCGGCCCTCCTAGCCGTTGTAACGACCGCAGCATTTATCACCCCTTTTTAATTCTTGCTTTTGAATATCTGAGGAATTTCGCAGCCTCAGTGCGACCCATTCGCCACATTCTTCTATCCATCGACCGAGCAAAAGCCCTTCCTAGGCAGCCTCTCATCACACTTGCCTTGGTTCGCGAATTCAACTTTAATCAAGACGGACCGACCAAACCGAACCCTTGTACCGTATTGGTCGCCGCACAACCCAGTTGGGACGACTGCAATGGCCGAGTCAAGGTCGATAGCGACCAACAGCTCGGCGCATTAAAGGCCGGCCGAAGACCAAGACCAAAGACCGCATTAAAGGTCGACCAAGACCAAATCGCCACTTTAATGCATTTTTTGTTTTTCTTTTATTTTTTATGTTTTTCAATAAATGTGAGCCTTAGGAATTTGGCTATAAATTGAAATTATATTTGCCTTTTGTAAACACAACTCTTTTTTCAGATATTTCAAGCATTTTGCTTTCTTTCTAAAGTCTTAGAATTTATTTCTTTTGTTCTTTAGAGCTTTTGGTTGTTTGGTTTGTCATATCCTCACAACCGGCCTAAACCAACGTCTTGGTGCGTCATAGCCATGGTTGGTAAGGGTTTTCATCGGTATACCATTGGGCTTTCACACCCTTTGACTGTCCGACTCCTTCCACCACCGAACCGTGAGCGTTAGTAACCTCGCGAAGTTCCTAACCCAACGCATCAACCATTCTTCAAGTGCAATTTCCTTTGGAAGATTATGTTACGTCGGGTCTGCGCTTTTTAAATAACGGGGAAGGGCGAGACTTACATTCCGTAGTGCTTTCATGTATCAATTAAAATTGAAAGTGTGTGAGCATACGCAGCGCATTTCACCAAATATATGAGTTGTTTTTCCTGAAAATGAGTCACTATGTTTTGTTGTAGATGATAAAATTTTGCACCGGGACGGAGACGGAGACGTGGACAGAAAACGGGGACGGGTACGGGGACGGTAAACGGCAAAACTCAAAATTTGTAAAAGTGGGGACGACATGGGTAAAGATAATATGTTATAAGATAAAATATCTATAAGTTCCAAATAGTATTAATATATAAAAAGTCATACATAAATCCCAACATAAAAAGGATAAATCCCAACATAAAAAAAAATCACAACATAAAAAAGATAAGCTAATAAAGTTTTCTTGAACCAACATAAAAAAGAGGCCTACGAACTCCAAGAACCATATACCATCTATAGAATCAAATTCATCTCCACCAACATCCCACATCTTGGTCTTTTCATCGTCAGAATTCCTTGATAAAAGAAGTAGATTGTTGCGGATATAAACCAAGTCTTGAGAACGATTTGGATTCAACCTGTTCCTCCTTAGTAAGTGAATGAATGAGTAAGTACTCCAATTTCCTTCAAAGCAAGAAGATGAACTAGGTTGTCCAGATAATCATTGATTCATACCTAGTGATTGATCACAGAGGAGAGTGAGAGACGAGAGATAGACTCAAGAGATCATAAACTTGATGGGAGAGAAAGGTAGAGAGTCGTAATCCTAGCTTTTATTTTTTTCTTTCATTTTTTCAATTATTTTTATTGAAAAATTAATTGGAAACGTTTCTGAACCGTACACAACAACAAACCAAACCGTCCCATTCAACCCGTGTCCTCCCTGATTTTCGAAACGTGACCGAAACGTTTCGACAGCGTTCCCACAACGTCCCTGTCCCCGAAATATTTTGGAAGCGGGAAACGCTGGTGTAGTAGTGTCCCCGTGCTTCATATTATAGTGTAATCCTCGTGTTGCCCAATGTACAACATTGCTACATGCTTTAGCTTGTCAGAAACTATGACTATAGGATATCTATCTGAAAAACTTTTCTGCAATTTGGTTAAAAACCATTCCCATGAAGCATTTTAATTCCAAAATCTAATGAAAATATCTGGAAGTTACCATCATGCCCGGCTGCCACTAGCAAACCACTTCCATATTTCTCAGTTAGATGAGTTTCATCCACCACAGTAACTCATCTCAAATACTGAAAACCAGCTATCGAGGCTCCATACGATATAAAAAGGTATTTAAATCGATTTTCTTCATCACGTACAAGATCAGTGACACTTCTCGGGTTAGCTCTCTCGATTAAGCAGCTTCTCATATCCATCTTCACTTGTCCCTCTCACCAATTGTTAGGCATATATCAAAGCTCTGTAAGAACTAGTGTAATCCAACTTCAAACTAAGCATCACCTTCACTGAATCTTTTATATGCTTCACCACAACTCCATCGATAATTCTCATGCGATGCATGCATAGCTTTGCAATATTTTTTTAGAGTAAACCGTCGAGGTGAGCTGCTCGGTCTGCCACATAACATGTATGAACCTTCAAGTATTTTTTTCAACCAAAATGTGTTTACTTCGTTCTTCACACCCGCTCAAAGCTTCCCATTCACATCCTGTCTTAGAACATTTCACCACAAATAGAGTCTTCGTTGACTGAAAGCCTCCGTGTCCTTCTTCTTCTTCTTCTTCTTCTTCTTCTTCTTCTTCTTCTTCTTCTTCTTCTTCTTCTTCTTCTTCTTCTTCTTCTTCTTCTTCTTCTTCTTCTTCTTCTTCTTCTTCTTCTTCTTCTTCTTCTTCTTCTTCTTCTTCTTCTTCTTCTTCTTCTTCTTCTTCTTCTTCTTCTTTTCTTCTTCTTCTTCTTGGGAATTTTTTTTATCATAAATGCAATTTTTTTAAACAAGAACATAAAGATTTTACAACGAAGTATAACAAGTAGACTTCACAACGAAGTACGACATGTAAGTTATTTTTGCAACGACACTTTAACGAAAGAAAACTTCACCAAAAATCTACGTATTTAAGCAGACTTCAGGTGAAGTCTTCCTTCGTTAAATTGGTAGGTCATCTTAGAATTTCAAAAAAGAATTATTGTAGACTTCCAATTGACATTTTTGGAACGAAAAAATAGCCATTGACATTTTTTTATGTTTTAAAATATAAAATATGATTAAATATTAATATATTTTTTTATCAAAGTTATTGGTAGTTTCACATTTTCCACATCTTTTTTATTTTTAAAGGTATTCTAGGTATGGAAATCATTTTAGTAATATAATAAACATTTGGTATTACATAGTAATAAAAACAAATAGTATGTTATAGTTATTGTCCTATAAAATATGAACAGCTTAATATTGATCTAATGATCTTGGTAGGGATTAAGTGTTTTGATGGAGTGGTGTAACTGTGTGATGGCCATTTGAACATAATCACAAGTGCCTTTCCTTTTTGGCTAGTGTGGCTGTATTGAGTGCCAAAGACTCAAATATTATATGGTCATATTTATAAAAAAAACTAGCAATTTACCCGCGCTTGCGCAGAGCAATGTTTTAGGCTTTTTTTTTTAATTAACACGTTTTATTTTATGAAAAAAATATTTTATGAATCATTTTTGTGTTATGTTTAATATATTTTTCGGATTAAAATCTTGAAATTTAAAATTAGATTGTATTACAATTCAGTTCATACATGTGTAGAGAATAGTTTTATTAGTTATGTTTAAAAATGTTATAATTTAATATTGAATTATATTTTAGATATGAATTTAAATTTGTACCTAGGTAGTTTGTTAAATAGGTGGACTTGCTAGCTAAAAAAGCAAGAAGAGAAGACCAGCATTATGTTCTAAAATAGCCTTCAGTGTAACATGCTGTCCCATGTACTAGTTATGTTAATGGAATGATTTGTTGACCCATGTACTAGTTATGTTAATGGAATGATTTGTTGACAAAAAAAATGATCATATTTATCTTGTTTTCCAATTTTTTGTAGAATTGGTCCCAAATATCTCTATATATGATCTAAACATTGAACTAACTTAGGACAAATTGCATTAAACCTAAATTTTATTCATTAAATTTAATTTTATAACTTTTCTACTACATACATAATATTTTTTTATAGATATTATTATTCAATCAAAAAATAATGAAATGTCGATGTTTTGATAATTCAAAAAATTGTTGAATCAAAACTGAATATTCAAATCTCGCCATCTTCAAATCCGAATTGAGATACCTTTGCTACCATTTTTTTCTTTTTTTAATCAAAAAATTACTAACTTGGATTTACTAGACCATTTAACTTCTTTTTAAAAATTAAAAATAGTTAAAGTCGAACTTTGGTAAACAAGAATAAGTGGATATAATAACCTAAACCATTATCCCAAAAGTGCTTGTGTGTCACAGGCATATTTAATTACTAGATAATATGAATTTTGTCTCAGTATATATTTGTTATAAACAAACAAAAATAGAATCTGAAACCATAAAAAAAGATAAAAATTAGAAACAGCTTGGCAACTCGTATTTGCTTCTCCATTTATTTTGATTATTCTCTCCAATCATAAATCTCTATGGAATAATATAAAATTAAAAAAAGAAAAAAATAAATAATCGTAGTGATACTAACGAAACGCAAAAACTTTTGTCTCCCAAATCTCAGTTCCCACTTGAATCTGACGAAATTGCTTTGGAAAGAGAAGAGAAAATTGGAAGATAAGAGAGAACAAAGAAGACGAAGACGAAGAAGACGAAGACGAAGAAGACGAAGACGAAGAAGACGAAGAAGAAGAAGAAAGTTTTCGTCTTCTTCTCCGTTTCTCTCATAAAAGATAGCAACAATCGAAGAAGAGCTTGAAATGGGCCACCACCTCCACCACCACGACGGTGGCGATGGCGTCCCTCAACATGTCAATAGCCCACGATTTTCCGGTCCCATGACTCGCCGTGCTCAATCATTCAAACGCGGCGGCTCTGGAGGCAGCAGCAGTAGCAACACTCACGTCGGAGGAATCATCGGCGGCGATAATAATAATAATAACAATAACACCGGCTCAAGCACCACGAATCACTCCACCTTGAGAGTTCACCACGAGATCGATCTACAGCTTAACTCACCTAGATCAGAGATCGCTTCTGGTTCGGGTTTAGATCCAAGCTCTGGATTCGAGTCTGCGATCAATAGAAAGCATCAGACGTATGGTCAGTTAAGGGAGAGAGTTGTGAAAGGTTTGTTGAGGAAGCCGATGGGATCGGTGGTTTCGGATTTGAGCTTGAGGGAGAGGAAGAAACTTGGGCATTGGATGTTTTTCGCGTTTTGTGGTGTGTGTTTGTTTATGGGTGTTTTGAAGATTTGTGCTACTGGTTGGTTTGGATCCGCCATTGATGGTGCAGCTTCGGATCAGGTTCCTTCTCAAAATCTGGAATTGCGTTTTTTTTTGTGCTTGATTAACATCTTCACATTTATGATGATAAGTAAATAGTGTTTCTAAGCGTATTGAAATGTTGTGGCTTATTTAGTGAGAGAATGAGATTAAGAATTTCACATTTATGATGCTAATAGTGTTTTTAAGTACTTCTCTGGTTGAAAATTTGCTGGAGGGAGAAGGAGATTAACAACTGACAATAATTTTGGTAATTTTCTTCTAGGATTTATCCGAACCAATTCCTCGAGTAAATCTACTAGATCATAGCTCTCATGATTATATCTATAAAGATGGAGGAAATGATGTTGATCCAAGTTTGGTTATGGTTGCTTCAGGAGTGTTGGGTGACCAAAACAATGTGGTTGAAGTAAGTCTTATTAGTTTAGAGTATCTGTATTTTCTTCCACTGCTTCATTGGGCACGCCCTCTACTCTCGTGAATGTTGAGGTCTTGAAATCTTGCTTGATTCTTTGTCCAGTATTCAGGTGTCTGGGCAAAACCTGAGAGTGGAAATTTCTCGCAGTGCATTGATAGTTTAAGGAGTCGCAAAAGTATGCCCTTGGAAAATTTAAACTATTAGTCCTGTTAGTAGCAATTTTTTTTTGTTTTGTTTTGCAGTTCTGGTTATTGAATTTAAGTTGTTAATATATGTTGTGTGCAGAGTTAGGTGTTAATACGAATGGCTACCTTCTCATAAATGCAAATGGAGGACTAAACCAAATGAGATTTGGGGTCAGGCTTTTGTGTTTTTCTCAATGTTTCTGAAGTTATCTTCTGTTTATAAGTTCTAGGCTGATGCGTTTAACTATTTTAGAATGCAGATATGTGATATGGTTGCAGTGGCTAAAATTATGAAGGCAACTTTAGTTCTTCCCTCACTTGACCACAGCTCATATTGGGCAGATGACAGGCTAGTCCTCAACTTTATTAGAACATTTTTATTTCTGTAGATTTCACCTAATTATAGAAGTTTTGATAAGTTAACAGATTGTATCTTTTTTCTTATCATATTAAAGAAAAAATGATTAAAGTACTACCATAGTCATGATAGGTGAACTTTCAGTTCATTTTATTTTATGCTTTTTGCTTATTTTCTTATTCCACCACGTTTCCAGTGGCTTTAAGGATCTATTTGATTGGCAACACTTCATTGAGGAATTGAAGGATGATATTCACATAGTTGAGACGCTGCCATCAGAATTAGCTGGAACAGAGCCTTTCGTTAAGACACCCATATCTTGGTCTAAGGTGAAGATTACTTTCTTGATATTTGGTTATCATTGTGGCCCTTGGTTCACTAGTATTTGCATACAATTGTTTTCAAGAAGACCCTGGGTCAATAATTTTTCACCTTATTACAGGTTGGTTACTACAAGAAAGAGGTCCTTCCGTTGTTGAAACAGCATATTGTAATGTACTTAACTCACACTGATTCCCGGCTCGCTAACAATGACCTGCCTGATTCTGTACAAAAGCTTCGTTGCCGAGTAAATTACAGGGCGCTAAAATATTCAGCTCCAATAGAGGAACTGGGAAACGTTCTAGTTTCCAGAATGAGGCAGAACAGAGGTCCATACCTTGCTCTTCATTTAAGGCAAGTTGTTTTCTCTATTCGTCACATCATAGTTTTTCTTTTACATCGGGCCATTTACAAGTTTGTTTAGATAAATCTAGATGCAAGACCAGTTGCTTGGTTTAGTGTGCAAATACTGAGATATACTAGACAAAGCTTGGTTCATTACAAGTATATCATCCTCTACAGGTATGAGAAGGATATGCTGGCTTTCACAGGCTGTAGTCACAGTTTGACAGCTGAAGAAGACGAAGAATTACGGCAGATGCGGTATGAGGTTACTCACTGGAAAGAAAAAGAGATAAATGGAACAGAGAGAAGATTGCAAGGTGGTTGTCCCTTGACTCCGCGAGAAACGTCGCTTTTGCTGCGGGCTTTGGAATTCCCATCAAGCTCCCGGATTTACCTTGTAGCTGGTGAAGCTTATGGGAACGGAAGCATGGATCCTCTCAACACAGACTTCCCCAACATTTTCTCACATTCAACTCTAGCCAGCGAAGAAGAGCTGCATCCTTTTAATAATCACCAGAACATGTTGGCTGGTTTAGACTATATTGTTGCACTTCAGAGCGAGGTATTTCTCTATACCTATGATGGGAACATGGCAAAAGCAGTTCAAGGTCACAGGCGATTCGAGAATTTCAAAAAGACCATAAATCCTGACAAGTAAATGCTCCCGAATGCCCCCACTAGTTTGGACTACAAAGTTGTATAATTTTAGTGACATCTTTTTCTTTTCGATGCAGGATGAACTTTGTGAAACTTGTTGATGCATTGGATGAAGGGAAAATTTCTTGGAAAAAGTTCAGTTCCAAAGTAAAAAAGCTACATAAAGACCGAAACGGAGCTCCATATAATAGAGAATCCGGAGAGTTCCCGAAGCTGGAAGAGAGTTTCTACGCAAATCCTCTTCCCGGGTGTATTTGCGAGACTACAGAAGAAGAGGCTAGAATGCGTCGGACATAAACATGAGGAAATACTTCTGGTAATTGTTTTAGCTTACAGTTAGCCAAAAAAACAATAAAAATGAAGAAAGGGATTGTGATTTTTTTGTCTCCTGAGGCCAGAGAAGCTGATATGGTTACCAAAAGCTCAAGATTGAGAAAATGGTTTCTAAGACAAATTTGAGAAACTACGGAGACAGTATCTTACTGGAAAACTCCGAAGGTATGTTCTGAAATGATAATCCTCAAGTCAAATTCTATTAACAAAGTTCGGCTTCAGGTAATGCCATGGAGATTTGTGGAAACGGGTAAACAAAATAGGATTCATTGTTTGTAACACTACAATTGTGATTTTTTTCTCTTTCTTAACTCTCAAATCAACTGTTTGTTCATTTACACGTATTAAATAACATAGAAATTATATTTCTTGTTTCTTGGGACTTTCATGATACAAAAGAGGTACCAAGTAACATACAATATCCCTACTCACCGATCTTATCATCTCTGAACATAAGTATCATGAAACTCTTTTAAGTTGTAGATGCACAACGAACAAACCATGTCCCACCACTACATCCATTTTTTGGATTTGGATTTGAGCCAGGACTTTTTTTTTTTGTAATTCTCAAGTGAGAGAGTGATAAAAGCAATGTACAAAGGTTTCATCTAGAGCCTAGCAGCTAAAATTTTTAAGCAGTAAGAGTTTGAGAAATTTCTTTTTCAGAGGTGGAAGTTTCTTGGACAATTTTGAGTAGGTTCTGAGAAAGTATTGTAAGAAATAGTTTTTCCCTATAATATGGTTTTATAAGACCATTCATCTATTTTCTATTGGATCAATGTTATGTTTTAATGTAATTAGTGTCTAATATATATTGGAAATAAGTGAGTAAATATTTAGAGCCTAGCACCTAAAATTTTTAAGCGGTAAGAGTTTGAGAAATTTTCTTTTCAGAGGTGGAAATTTCTTGTAGGTTTTGAGAAGGTGTTGTAAGAAATAATTATTCTCTATAATATGGTCTTATAAGACCATTCATCCATTTTATATTAGATCAATATTATGTTTTAATGTAATTGGTGTCTAATATATATTGGAAATAAATGAGTAAATATCTAGATAATTTTTGATGGATGGTTGAGATTAAATCTATGTAAACTCTAATGAAGTATTAGATCCTCTCTCCAGCTATATATATTTGCTATTAGATCATCATATATGCAAGCCTCAAGAAAACAACACATAAATGTTCTAAGCAAAGGAAGATAAATCTAATCACCTAATTAAAATTTTCTTCTTCCACCAAGAGATCATCCAGGAAAAATCTCTTCCTCTTTGTAACAATAAATGCATGTAACTTTTATAAACTTCCTTATAAATATATATGTAATTATCTAGTTGGAAAGGTGAGAAAGACGACCATCTTGGTCTTTACTCATGAGAGAGGTTACGGAGAACTCTCTCTTTGATGTACTCTTTAAAAAAAATATATGGTTGTATTCACATATTTGACCACTTATTTGTTTGTAGCCAACACATAGCGTTAAAAATGGTGACTTAAAAGTTTATGATTTGGCTACCGTTAAGGGATGGCTAAAAATATTGATTAGCTATCAAAGATTTGTAATTGTGTAGCCGCTACACATTTGTGGTAAGAGACCATGTAAATTATTGGCTTATAGCAACATGTATTTAGTGGCCACTACATATATGTGACATGAAATCATGTAAACTTATTGGCTAATAACAACACATATTTAGTGGGCACATCATTGCCGATTACCACTACTAATATATGGTCAACTGAAAATTTTATTTTGATATAATAAGACACAAAAATGTTGGTGGTTCCAAAAACGTTTCGTCGGTTTAACTATATTTTTTTCAGTTAAAGCATGTTTCTTACCCCTTGTTTCATGTGATATATCACTATATCATCTTAATTTATAATCTTTGATTAAAGCTATTGGATAAGAAGAAATCAAACAAATTAGGTGAACCAAACGGAAATGTGGATCATACGGTATAAGTGCAGATCAAGCGGGTCTTACCTCCAAATTATATGTTTGATTCGTGAAAATGGATTATATTTCTTAAGAAAATATATATTATTTAATAATTAAAGTTTTTGTTAAACACTAGTGTCATTTTACATTTTTACATCAATTTGTTTTTCAAAATCTACAATTATTTTACTCATTTATTTTTTATTCATTTATTTTTCATTCCATAAATATATTTTTTCTAGACAAATAAAGTAAGGATTCACAAATGTCGTGTGTCACCTTAATTTTTGACATTTTTTTTCAAAATCGATAATTTATTTTTTTACTTATTTTTTGTTCGCTGATTTTCACTCGTAAATCTATTTTTCTTATATGTTTCAATTTTTCTGATTTACAATTGGCATTTTTTTTTAAAATTACAATGAATTTATTCACCTATCTTATCTGATATTATACTATGTAAAAGTCTCTATTTGGGACTCCTAAGGGGTGTCACCTCAGCTAAAGTTAATATCTAAACTGATGACATATGTCATCTATTTGAAAAATAGGCCAAAAATGCATAAAATAATTAGGCTAAAAAACTATGAAAAAAATTGGAATATAAACCAAAAAATTAATCAGATCTATTGAAAAAACGGGCCAAAAACACATAAAATAATTGGATTAAAAATCTATAAATAAATTGGATCACAATACCTTAAGAAATCTATGAATAAATTGGATCACAAAATCTTTACATCTTATGTTGGTATGAGTTCTCCTCTTTTCTCTTTTTAAACATATATTTGAAGTTTGGTTTAAGCATAATTTGAAGGTCTCTCCCTTATGGCCCTATTCATAAAACATTCCTCTGTCATCTTTTTACTTGGGGCAATGACCATCTTAGTTTTCTTACTTTTATTGAATGAACAATATTAAAAAAAACATTTTTGGTTGGTGTTTTGATCTTATAAACAGAGTCAAACGAACTCAAGGTACATCAGACAAAACTAAAACGTGCTTTTGTAAGGAAGATGAAAATAATTTTGTATGATATATCTCTAATCAAAAGGAATTTCTTTCATTTTTTTTCGAGAAATAGAGCATTTCATTGTTTGACATGTATATAAAATCTCACAAATGATTTCCTTTGTATGATATAGTTTCAGTTTCCTCAGATTCGTACTGAGCTCATGCGAGAAGGTTTAACTCCAAGAAGAGAAAATCAAACCCCATAGTAAATGGTGATTTGTCACTATCACATCTTCCAGTCGAAAGGTTTTGAATTTAATCTTTGCACAAACTCATTATATCATCTTTTCACAAATTTAGATGTTAGATACTCTCCACAATCTACAAATATCTTTGCAAAAAAGTATGATTACAATGAGAACAGAGAATTATTAACTGAAATATTAAAAAGGGAAGAGAAGATTCATAAAGCTAATAGGGTGTTGTAGATGGTCAAAAAGATAAAAAAAATAATATAACATAAGTTATTTGGATACGGAAGAGATTTGTGGCATTCACAACATAATTGCAAAAGTTCGGCCATAAGAACTCAATGCATCTTATATTCATAACGATATCTTAAACGTCCAATAATATCTTATAATTTTTATTATGTTGTGTCACAAGCTATAATTGTATTATGTTTGATGACGCTAACAAAAAAGTAGTTGCAATTCTCAAATAACTTTTTAAAAGAATTAAGTTATAGTTTTTATTTCTATTATTGTTCAAATGTTAAAAAACATCAAATTACAATTTTATATTCCAATTATCGTTCAATAGTGTCAAAGACTTTTGATATAACAACTACACAACTTTCCTGATTAAACATTTTAATATTTTAATTAACTTTTTGACTAGTTGCAGTTAACTATGTTGGATTACGAACAATGAGATCAATTTTTCTTTAATTTAGAACCCTATACACATTCTAACAGTCTCAAAACAAAAGAATTTGAAGAAATTTCATACTAATGAAACTATATTGACTTTTCACAGGCGTAGCCCGGGATATTCCCTGGTCTTATCTAATATTTTAAGATTCCCACTATATGTTTTATCTTGATTTAGGATAAAATGTTAACAATTATAATTTTCATCTTATATAGTAAAGCAAGGTTTTTTCTAAACATAAGCTCTAAGAAAATATCATGTGTTATCTTACATTTTGAATTTTTTTTTTAAATATTTAAAATTAATAAATTTAATTATTTTTTATTAATTGATTTTGAACTCATAAATATATTTTTCTTAAGACAATATCTTATGTAATAAAGTACGGTTTGTTCAAAATACAAATCCTTAGAGGGTGTCACTTTCACCTTGCTTTTTGACATCTTGTTTTTTTTTTAAATCTATAATTAATTTACTCATTTATTTATTATTTATTAACTTTTCACTCATAAATCTATTTTTCAAGATTATATATGTTTATTTTTTCTTGAATTAGGATGAAATACTAAAGATTATAATTTTCATAGCCTCTTATCATATTTAATAAAATAAAGTTTCTTCTCTGGACATCATTATTGCTAATGATATGATATATCATGAATTAACAATGGTAAGCTATATTTGAAATTTATAGGTTTATGGAGAAACCATCATAGAGAAAAAGAAAATAATTAGGCATACTCTACGGATCCTAACTAGAATTTCGATCTCAAAATATTTAAAATATATTTTTATTGAGTATAACGAACTAAATGGAGGGAGACGACAACATTAGTTATCATTTGTAAATATATAACAAGTTTCATATTTTTTAATCTTTTTAATTTTTAGCTTTTATTTGAAGTAGTTACAAATTTGTGTTATTATTTTTGTTAAATATTAATATATACTTTACCATTAATAAAAAAAATTTTACACTTTTACAATTAATAAAATTTATTTATCAAAAAATGAATAAAATCCAATACTATTAATACAAATACAATCCAAAAGATAAGTTTATATTGTCGTGAGATAAGTCGGAGGTTTTGGTGTTTCCAACAAAAGAAAACCGGTGGTGGAAACAATCCTGACGAAAGCCAAAAAGAGAAGAATTTCAAGAAATTTCCGATGGAGAGGAATGGAGAGAGATGGTGGAGTTTAGTGAGTAAGTCAAAGCATCAAAAGAGGCAACCAAAAATAGATTAGAACATAAGTTTTTTTGTATATGTGATTCTCCATTAAAATTAAAACCAAATAGTTATTATTTATCAAACCAAACTGAACCGAGAACCGCTTGAATTTTTAAAACTTGTCTATCGGTTTTTAGCAACAATCCAATGGAAAGCCAAATCCAAAAGTTTCAGTTTGGTTGGTTTGGTTTATTTCGGTTGCAATCGAATGCCAAAAACAATGAAAATCTAATCAGCATGTCAACAATAAGACAAGCTCTAAGCACAGGAATAAGAAGCAACTAATTATAGTTTAAAAAAATGTGCTGGAATGTAATATTCTTTTTTGCATATAAAAACAGTTTTCTGACTTTTGTCATTTAGATATATTATTTAAACGGGGTCGAGGCAAATATAAAAATAAAATAAAAATGAAAGGGGCAAATCCGGTATTAAACTCGGCACACTTAGACATTATTAGCCACGACACAAAACGACAACTTTACTTTATATTCATGAAGAAATAAACTGACCGGTGCTTCGTCTCTTTGTCTACCGCAGCCTTTGCCGAAGACGACCACGAGGATCATCATCATGAAACTTCTTCTTCTTCTTTTCTTCTGATGAAACTATTTTAATTTTCCGAAGTTCCGTTTCAATCTTCCCTCACCGTTAATCTCTTCTCCTTCCTCCATTGATGTCATCTGTTTTTTTCTCTGCTAAAGTTTTTGTGTAAGTGAGAGATCTTCTTTACCTTTTCTTCTTCTCTGATTACTTTATCTTCTGTTGAATTTGGCTTGATTTCATATTAGTTTCTGTGTTTTGTGTCTGAGATTAATATTCATGGCTTGTTTGCTTGTATATGTATTTTTTTTTATATAGTCACCATCCGATCTAATTTTAGGGGTTTCACAGTGTTGTTTAAGTTTCAGAATTGACTGTGTTCGACTTATAGATCTAAGTTTCAGTTCTTGTAATTCTTAATCAAACGCTTCAAAGAGATTAACTTTTAACGAAACTGCTTATGATTTATTGCAATAAAATGGATACACACACATCAGTGTTTTATATAGTTGGTAATAATATTTCCTCAAATTCAAGTTAATCTTCAGTTATAAGTATCTATCTTGTTTGACTAAATAAAGAAAAAAGGAAAAAGACATGATCCTTTTTATCTTTTTAGCAATGAATGGTCTCTCCTTTGTATTATAAGAGCTTTAGATGAATTTTACACTAGTATTAGTGTTTCTTGGGCAAGGTGCTTAAGCTGAGTATGCTTTCAAGTAGTTTTTGTCACTCATACTTATTTTCTCATATCTTGCAGTGAAATAAGTGATGGCCAAGAATGAGGAAGGAAGTAGTAGTCCGAGCTGGGGCTCTTCGTTTCTCACGCAGACCTCAGAAGATGTAGCGACGGCTTTTGCTGCTGCTGCCTCTGCGATAAACCCGCCAAGGCCTTCAGTAGTCTTTTCATCGAAAGATGAAAACAATGATAGCCCTCTAGATAGACTACAGAGGCAGGTGTCAAAAGCGGTTAGAAACTTCTATGAAACTCCTAAAACGAAGAGTATGATGTATAATCCTGAGGTTTTGACCAGCCAAAAGCGTCAATGGGCGAATATTCAGGTCCAATATTTGGTACGCATCTCTTTAATGAAGAAGCAACTACATTTCTCTTCAGTGGAGAAATCCGTGAAGGCTGGATCATTAAACATTTATCTTACTAACTTATCTCAAACAGGATCATAAACCATTAAAAGATCCATCAAGGCTTTTTGAAAGCTTTCTTGTGGTTGGACTTCATCCTAATTGTGATATTCAAGCACTTGAAAGGCAGTACATTGCAAGGAAATCTGAAGGCTCTACTGGGAGATTGCGAAGTGCGCTGGTCTCTCAAAACCATTCCCGTGTAGAACCCAGTCTCGAACCTCAGGTGAGTGTATCATTTTTTCAGGTATATCTTCTCATTTGCAAGCAGCTAAGTATTTACTTTATTTTCAGGTCTTACTTGTGTACCCTCCGGACAAGCAGCCTCCAATTAAATACAAGGATCTTCATTCATTCTGCTTCCCTGGAGGCATTGAGGTACTGAATTCAGTTTTCCTTATTTCCTTTTTAGCTCGCTAAGCTGAAACTGGCTGAGAATGCAAATGTTGACGTTTTAGGAGACAGTTCTGAGCTCAATTTTCCTCATAATGGATCGTCTAGTATTAGCAAATGATGATCATACTTTAAAAACTTTGTGGGTTCTCAACATATGCTTTTGAAGCTCTTTCAAAGTAGTTTTTAAAAAAAAGTTCCAGTATATCTCTCTCTATAGTTTATCTGTTTCTGTCTCACTTTACCCTTGATGATTAACTGTGTTTATATGTAAGAATTACATACTTTATATACTTTTATAGTTTTATTTTCTTTACTTGTTGTGTCTTTTAGGTTCATGTTGATAATTAATGGTTTCAGGTCCATGCTGTTGAGAGAACTCCTTCCATGAGCGAGTTGAGTGAAATCATTCTCAGTCAGGTAGTTGCCTGATGTGAAGTGTAGATGTAAAAATTGATCTTTGTACTTGATTTAGTTTAGTGATATTGTGAAAATATGAAGGATTTCATCTTTTTGTCAACTTCGACTCAGCTTTATATACAAAAACATAATTTTAGAAACGGTGATGCTAACTTTTCAGGAACATCTTAGATCTAGTGACCTCTCCTTTGTATTTAGGTTACAGGTAAGCATCATCGTCACCAAAGTATCCCTTTTGTTTTAAATCTTTATTACTTTATAGCTTTTCTATTTGGATGAGTCATTTCTGTGATATTTCCGCTTCAGGTTGCTGATAATTCGACTCTGTATGGATGTTGCGTACTAGTGGAAGAAATAGTGAACAAACCGTCCAGATTGCTTTCCACGGTTTTAGACAAACAACCTGCTTGCTCATCATTAAGTCGCTATGTTATGACAACTCGCAGATGCTATTGCATCCTTACCAGGCTGCCGTTTTTTGAATTGCATTTCGGTGTATTAAATAGGTGTGTGTGGACTTGCTTCTGAAATCTTGTTTGCCTTCATGCATCCAGCTTATTCTAGTGTCACATAAATAGAATATATCACTGCACAGATTTTCCTTTCCTTTTATGCATGCATCCCACAAAAAAACTTTGAACTTGTATATTTCAAGAAGTGCCTTAATTCATTGAGACAATATATTTTGCCTCGTTGTAGTTTTTGCTTTTTGTAGTTGTGCTCACTTTATTACTCATTTTGATGTAGCATCTTCTTGGAAGAAAGACTGGAGCATTTAATGAGTGGAATTAGTTGTGCATCTTTAGAGCCCCCAACAGATCTTAGTAATGGAGAAAGCTTAAATGACTCATCATCCCAACAAAGAGACTCTGGGGACACAAAAGAACAAACTGGTGAAGCAGTACCAGAAATCCCTGAAGCTGAAGAAATTTCAGATAACAAGACTTGTGAGACGAAAGTGAAAGCTGAGACAGTTCCAAATGGAACTGAGCTGTGTTTTGAAGAGTCTAACAACCATGTAGCCGAAGCTGATGACACCTTGCCAAGTGCTAAGCAAGGCACAGAAAGTTGTTTACCAGATCCTGGCCCGCTTCTGCGTTGCCCTTATTTGGATGAGGTCTCTGATTCTAGCTCTAGGTACATCGTCAAAAAAATCTCTTCATTCATCTGTTAAGTCGCATAACAAGCAATCTCACCTGTCTGTTGATTATGTACATTTAACAATATACATAAAAAACATTACCTAGATCTATTTTAAAATTTCCGGATCATCATTCATCAAAGTCGATGACTTAACAGGTCTGACATTGTTAACTATGATCCTTGTTGAGTACAGTGCATTAGTGGTTAGTGAACTTTTCGTATCATATAACTTGCTTTTTGCAGCTCTCAGGCTGCTCCCTGCGAGAGGAGGCATTTGAGGACCAATGCAGATGATTCTGAAACAGATGAAGCTTCCTTTTCTGGTCAAGATGACACGAGCAGTAATCTTGATATCCTTGAGTGGGCAAAGGTTTGTCTACTTTGCTGTCTTGGAATTCCTATGTTGTATTTCGCTGCTCCTAACAATCGAACCTTACAAATCTCTTCAGTCCAAAAAGAACGGGTCGTTGCAGATACTATGCGAGTATCACCAATTAAAATGCCTGGAAAGAGGTTCAGTTATTACATTTCATCCATTGGAGCATCTTCATCCAATCGAATATCATAGACCCGATAAGGCGGCGTTGCATTCAATTGACCTCAGATCATGCAGCACTAGTCTAGAACTCGCGGAGGTATTAACCCAATTGTATCTGTAAATCAAATAATTTTTGTTGCATACGGAACGTCTATAAACCTATATATAGCATACATACCAGAAATTCATGTCTTCCTTGGTCTTCAGGCACACACTGCGCTCATGGCTGAGGAAGAAGCAGCTGCGCTATCAACATGGGCTGTCGCTTCGCTATGTGGATCACTGCGGCTTGAAAATGTGATTTCTTGCTTTTCTAGATTCTCTTTTCATAATGACTTGATTATGTGGTTTCTGTCATGCTGATTTCGATATACAAAAGATATAATATTCCCGTTTTCTGGTAGTCTCATATGGTTTCCATATGTTTTAATGCTCCAACTCGCGAGATATGCGTTAATGCTTTCTCTATCAGCCTTATGATGATGCTAATGTGTTCTTTCTAGTTACTGCGATTGATTTTCTACTAGTGCTACTTTAAATTCTGTTATTTCTCTCTTCTTTGCAGGTCTTGACGATCTTAGCAGGAGCACTGCTTGAGAAACAGATTGTTTTTATTTGCTCTAATTTGGTAAAATTATGTAGTCTGTGTCATCATCTGTTAAGTCTACATTTTAAACTTTTTAATATTTCTTGTCCATTTTTAATAACTCGGGTTGTTGTTTGTTTTCTGTGAAATACATAGGGAACCTTAGCTGCATCAGTTCTATCAATTATCCCAGTTATTCGTCCCTTTCGGTGGCAGAGCCTTTTAATGCCGGTATTATCCTGTTTTTGTCTTACGTCTTCACTGAGAATCTGTAGGTAACCCGCGTATGACTAATGGCTGGCCTTGATTTACAGGTTTTACCAGATGATATGCTGGAATTTTTGGATGCCCCAGTCCCTTACATAGTGAGTTTGTTTGTGAACATTATTCCTGTGTTGTAAGATCCGTATCATAATTATTTATGTTGCTCAACTTTACAAGATATGCTCATTTTAGGTTGGCGTAAAGAACAAAAGAAGCGAAGTTCAGTCGAAACTAACAAATGTTATCGTCGTAGATGTTATTAAGAACCAGGTCAGTTTATGTGTTTACCCTTATTATCTTCTGTTAATATGGTCATGTTACCGGCTTTTTTCATGTTCTTCTGAAAAAGCACAATATCGTTCTTAGCAATCACATTTTTGGTAAGAGGGCACCATATATCCTGAGTCCCTTCTACATATGATTGATTAATTGATAGAGCAACTTGTATTTTCCATGGGAAATAACTAGGATGCGGACGTGTTTCTGATAAATTTCAGGTTAAGTCACCGAGTATCCCTCAGCTGCCTAAGTATCGAGACTTGTATAATTCGCTGAGTCCTTATCACTCACAGCTTGTTGGAGAAAGCTATCTAGCGAAGAAAAGACCAGTGTATGAATGTACTGATGTGCAGGTCTCTGACTCTCTTTCTCTCCCTCTCCCTCTTGCTTATATCTTTGCTCTGGAGATTTGACATGTCACATGTTATTACTAGCAACTTGTTGTCTCAACACTTTTTTTTCGTTATCCAAAGGTGGAAGCTGCAAAAGGCTTCCTGCGTGTCCTAAGGTTGTACCTGGATTCTCTTTGCTCTAATCTGCAGTCACATACAATAACAAATGTGCAATCCAACAATGATAAGGTTTGTTTTTTCATCTACCATTCAAAAGATCTCGCCAAAAGCGTTTTTGCTATGACCCTTTCCACAGTTTTTAGAATGACCAATATGTTTTGCTATCATCTTTAGATGATTTATCAACTTTAGACATCATGTAATGGAAATTGATATTTCCTTTCTTTCAGGTATCACTTCTCCTAAAGGAAAGTTTCATTGCCTCGTTTCCTAGTCGTCATCGTCCCTTCATGAAGGTGAGAGCTCCTCTCCATTTTCTTCTTCTGAGAATCTCCTCCTAGTGCATTATTTTGTATAAATAGTTTAAGAAAGACTTGGCTTTGCTAATTGTATGGCTTTAATGTTTTGACTTATGATGGGAACAGCTATTCCTGGATACACAACTCTTCTCTGTACATACAGATCTCGTTCTTTCCTTTATCCAGAAGCTATAGGATTCTACATGTGTATGTAAAAGCAAGCCTTGTTGGTGAGAAAGTACCATCAATTTGTGTTATTTGTAAGTTAATGTTTGAGAAAAGGTGTATATGGGGAAAAAGACTTCCCTAGATGAGGATTTGATACAGAGAACCATAATCATCTTTGTATCCAAAGCTTATCTCTCAAACACAGTTGGTGTTTTGACTCCTAATAGTTAAACCTCTAACTGTTTGTACTTTGGGTTATATATATGTTTTCGTAGATTGTTTAGATAGATGTGTTCGAACGTGTATAAAAGTTCTACTTCCATCTTGTTTTGTCTTCTTGAAGATGTCTAAATCTAATAAACTCTTTTTGTATAAAGGATTGGTCTAAACTAACTAAATAAAACATTTAATAATAGTTTGATTTGAGACTCATTATTTAGATGAAATATAAATTGACTTGTGGAATTATTAATTGGTATGTCAGTCATATTGAATTTTGTTGGAAGATGTTAACTATAGATATTGTTGTGTTGTTGAATATCTAGGTCGAATCGAGTTTTTTTTGGTTTAGTTTTGGAGTTTACTGGTTTGGTATTTGGTTTACATCATAAACCATTGAAATTAAAATATGTGGATATATAAGTTTAAAACTTTTATCACGGAGAGATTAAAGTCTTTAACTTTAAATTTATGTACATATAGCATGAGATATTAGTTTATACCGCATTAGATATTATATGATAGTTTTCATGGAAAAATTGATCGTTATTTCTAAAATATTTAATAATGTTTTGATTTGGAGACTCATTCTTAAGATCAAATATAAATTGACTTGTGGAGTTATTGATTGGCATGGCAGTCATAGAAGATCTTTTTTTTAACCCGTAGTAAGAATAAGTGAACATAACAATCCAAATAGAAAAGTACCAAAAAGTAAAAGAAATGTTAGTTGAATGTGTAAGGTATAATGGAGAATATTACTTTGACTTTGTTAAATTTATAACCAATTTAAATGCGTAAAGGTTTAGTGTTTTAGACTTTTAATGACCTTAAATGACTCAATTCGCTCATTTATGGAAACCTAGTAATTGATTGATCACCACACGTTAGCGCATCTAACCAATAAGGCACATAAAATACAATATTACAATATAAAAAAATTATATAAACTGTAATAAATCGGTGTAAAACCTTAATTATACAAGAGCACAATTTGGTTCTCCAAGATATTTCACAATGTTGCAGTTAGTTGTCCAAACCGGTATAACCTGACATGTAACCAGTTGGTTCTACAAGTCCCAATCTGGAAAAATATAAAAAAATAGCAAAGTTTTATGAAATAATAAATTGTTAGAAGCTCCTGTATAAATATATGGTCTTAATAATAATATAATAAATTAGTAATTGTATAAATTTATACATATGTAGTGAACTTTGTGTTTGTTTTACAATTCTTGTTAAGAGTTGTCTTTTGTTTTACTTTTAATGTATTAATTATTTTTAGTGTTGTCTATATTGACATAGTAATCGTTGATACAATCGTTTTCTCTAACTTCTCTCTTATTTCTCCAAACACCTATCGTTGTCTATCCACTCCTTGATGCTCCCTGAATATTTTTATTATATCGAAAATGGAGAATTTTTTTTTATCTGTAAGCAGAGTTTTATATATTTTCTTAAATGTTGAAACACTTGTAATCATTTAAAAATAGATTAAATAAGCTAAATTTTGGCTAAGTGTCGAATGTTCTATGAACATTTGAAATGATTTTGACAGGGGCTGAACGACCATAAGCTAATCAAGGAATTATCGTGATGTAAGTAAGGAAAAACTAGACCGCAAAACTTTTAAGGAATGTTCGGCAATCCGGCAATGCAGATTTCAAGTAAGACAACTTCGATTGGACGTTGATACGAGATAGTAAAAAAAAAGTCAGGTTTGCGAGAATCAGTTAAGGAATGTCTTGTAGAGTACGAGTGATGAATTTAATAGCGAGATATGATAATGCCAAATAAGGAAACAACATTAAGTGTCCAGCTTGGTGGACAAGCTCACGAATCCTATAAAAAGAGATCTTGAGCTCTCATTTCAGACACAATTCAGAAAACGAGTTTTCGAGAGGAGCTTAAGAGAAAATGGGTTCTAGAGTGAGAAGTTCGAGACAGAGGATCAAATGAGGAAGAGCACATGAGTTTTTGGCTGAAAAATGGTCTTTCAGACTCAATTGAGGTGAGCGCATGATTCGCGGTAACGCGATATTATGAATATCTTCCTTTGATCTATAAGTTTGGTATTTGTAGCTTGTTATGATCAATTCCTTTAATCGAGTGGATTTTGGGATTGAGAATGTGTAGAAATGACTAAGTAACCGGAAAAATTGCTAAATAGATAAAAATGATTACGTATGGAACGGAAAATGGTTTTATAAGTTGCTAATATAGATTTGATTGGTTGATGGAATTTGCTACTATTTTATGATTGCATATGGGCTGTATTGGGAGTTTTTACTGGGTAATTTTATGCTCATACCTACTTTTGTGATGGATGTGAGAAGTAGTGTATTTACCAGAGCGTAAGACCACATAAACGAAAAAAGATGAGTGGTTCTCAGGAGAAAAATGGTATATTAATGGTGAAGGAATCAAGGAAATATTTGGGGCAATGAATACTAGGGGCAGTCTATCACCACCACACACTGAATTTGAAGTTCTCATTTGGACAATGGGTTTCATGAAGGCTTACAACCAGAAGGAGATTACTTTCGCAACAGATTATGCATAATTAGTTAAAATGGTGTATGAACCTCGGGAATGGCTGATAGTTTTTTATTCCCAACGAGATAGTTCAGACGACCTCATTTCTTCGAAAATCGATTGAAAAATTCAATGTCTCACGGAATCACAATAAACTCGACTGTTGGAACGAGCTTTTTTCTTGTAATGTTAGTATTTCTATAAATTTAATTTAATAAAATTTCAGTTTTTTTAATTTATATAAAATAAAAATACTATAATTAGCCCGATTAATTCCAGATTCTCTTATTCTTGATTTCAAATTCTTCAACTAGTTACATGATCTTATTCTAACTGAACATTGTTCGAGAAGACACCCTCACAAAGGTATCCCGACCATTATACTATTTGCATGTCACATTTGGTTCCAAGTCAACAATTAAAATACAAGAAATTTCAGTAAATTTTATATAATCATATACAACGATTCCATATGTACCCAATTTATACAATGATTCAAGAAATCGAAAAAAAAAATGCTAACATTTATGACGATGTGTGGCTATAAATGGATATGCATGTATATTTAAGTCAAAACTTCGTTATAAAATATTTTAAAGTGGATTCGTATTACCAAGAACAATAACGCTAGTAAAAATTTATGGGTAGGTGGTTAAGTGGTAGTTAGCCTATAATAAAAGCTCTATCATTTGCTCTCATGCATACATTAATTGATCATAATCTATCAAAAAATAAATTATTCGTTATTGCGTTATATTTTCCATTAACTATTTGTATATTTTAAAGACAAATCACATTTTCATATATAACACTCGAATTAGTATTTGTTTTTCTGGTCTCCTTACAGAACAAGAGTTGCAAAATTGAATATATATGAAAAAAAAACACAACAAAATCAGAAATTAGTAATTAGAAATTAGAAGCATTCAAACATAATACAATTATACGTTTGTTCGTACGTAATAATGTAGATTTGTATGATATGGCTCTAACAATTAAAGTCTCTGAGCCAATCTTCTTCATCGTCGTTACGATGAAGACAAGAAGTGAAAGGTCTATTGAGATCAAGATTACTCTGAGAAGAATCATCAGCACGAACAAAATCTCCCAAAACTTCATCAGATGAAACAAGAGACGTGACGTTTCCACAACCTAAACCGGCAAAATCCATCAAGTCAGGGAAGAGAAACTCTGATTGGATTTTATCGAAATCGATTTCAAGATCTCCCAATAACGAAGAACTAGCTTGATGATCCATCACATTGTTCACTTGTTCTTGATCTTTAAGAGGAAGAAGACTTGTACTACTACTCTGCTTCTGAAAGTTGAGAGCCTTTGAGCATCTAATCGCCTTTGTGCGTATAACACAAACGTTGTTCTTGTCGTCCATCAAATGTTTTCCGCTTTTCGGTTGTTTGGTTTGTAATTTGGGAAGTCTTTTGCGGAGGTTTGAGTTCCAATGGTTCTTTATTTCATTGTCTGTTCGCCCCGGAAGCCTCCCAGCTATCAACGACCATCTACATTACACCGCAAAAATTTATTATAGTGATTTTTTTTTGAATGAATGTAAAATTATATCATCAAAAAACCGTTATTACACCGCAGAAATTTATTATAGTGATTTATTTTTTTTCTCTTTTCGAATGAATATAAAATTATATTCATCAAAAAACCGTTATTACATCAAGTGCAACATTCGTCTAGAAACAAAATAAGCTAAGACTCTACAGATTGTCTTAGGTTTTAGTAGTAAACCAAGTAATTAAAATGTCCTTATATCTCTTGTTCATCTGAGTTACGAAGAATGCTGAGTTTATAAATTCATCTATTATAGTGATTTCATTTTGAAAAGGAGGAAATAAATTATGTATTTTGGTTGAAAGATGAGTTAATTAACCTGTTTCCAAGGAGATTATGGAGGCGGATTATGAGTTCTTCTTCATCAGATGAGATGTTTCCGCGCTTTATGCCTGGCCTCAAGTAGTTCTTCCACCGAAGTCTGCAGCTTTTGCCACACCTCTTGAGACCTTTATGTGCACGGAGACAATGATTGTAAGTAGATGTAGAGTTACACATAAAGAAAAATAGATGAAAAGATAGATGGATATGTGTATACCAGCTTGGTTTGGGAGAGTGCTCCATTTGCCTTCACCATGGATCATAATATAATCTCTAAGGATCTTGTCTTCTTGATCAGTCCAAGCTCCTCTGTTTAACTCATCTTTCTTCACACTAGTACTTGCTCTCTTTCCCATTCTCTCTCTCTCTCTCTTGTGGTTGTGTGGTTGGTACAATTGTCTTTAGTGTTGTGTTGAGAATAGATTCTGTTTTTGTGTGTTAAACAAAGTATCTTTATAGGAGTTGTTGCAATGTCCGTACACAAGTCGCTTTCCAAAACCTCTGTCACACACATACACTTTGAAATTTCAATGCTTTTGTTTTCTCACCTGATATTAATAATAATAGTGTATCAGCTTAATTTGGTGAGATTAAATTGAACTCGTTAAAAAGTATTATCCTTTAAACCCACTTCACAGTTTACTAGTCTAGTCTCACGTGGTTAGACTCTAATCGCATAGGTCCTAAAACGACCTTGATCATTATTGTATCACAAATGAGGCATGAGTGTGAATACTTAGTGAAGATATATAGTCATTCCTAGCCACATTCTAGCTTGTAAGCAACCATCTTTTTTATTAGTAATTTTCTTATACGAGAACCTTTTTAAAGTGTTCTTTGGACATTGATTGTGCCTTAGTTCAATCAAGTAGACCGTGTTGAATTTATGATTTTTCGAAAACTGCGTAAGATTGAAACAGAGGTAATGGCTTTAAATGAATGAAGGAATGATACTCACTATTAGTATATGATCAATGACTGAGTCTGAGTCATGTTAGTTATTAGGTTAAGTGGAGTTTTATGTTGGAACTCCAGGGCCAAAGCAGGCCTGGCTCAGAGCATAAGTTGGTGAAACTTATGACTACAACATCCAATATAAAAAGGTATTTTTTTCATCCATCTCTCCTATAATTAACTTTCATTTAAAACAACAAATAATACTACTGCTCATAGGAAATTCACCTTTAGTCTTTCACATTAATGGATATCTCAGACTCAGTCTCACTAAAACTAATCTTTTTGGTAGAAATCAAAGCTTCGATGGAGAACACTGCATAACTCCCGAATAATATAAAATAAAATTAAACTGCGGAAATAAAAAAATTATGGAATGTAATTCTGCATAACAAAAATTGCAGAACATAATTTTTGTGCGATTAGATATATTTTTCGAAATAAAGGAATACAAATTATAAATTATTTAAAATAAATTATTTTTCTATTCTTATACTATAAAAATCTATTGATAATTATTAAAAAAGTAACACAAATATTATTATTACAAAAGACTTATCTATTACAATTATAATTGGTTGATTTTTTAATATATTCATAATACATAAAATTCTAATGAAGTTGTGAAACCCAATTCATAGATATAATTTAATTTATTATATAAATATTTGTAGTTAATAACAACTCACAACATTCTTAATTACTTAAAAAAGCAAATATACTATTAGTTATATAATTAAATAATGTAAAACAATTATTTAATTCATATATTTTTTAAAGTAGTTAATTATGGCTCACTTTTTTATCATTTTGTAAATTATAAACAAAATAAGATTTATAATACAGGAGGTTTACAAACATAAAACTCAAAAACATTTTAGTCTCAAACAGCATATATAGCGGTTCCAAATAATAGCCGAACAGCAAAACAAAAAATCAAGATCTACTAAGAGATGCTTTTAAAAAGAGGTAATAAAATTTCTCTTTTTTTGGGCTCATGACTCTCTATTTCATTTAGAGACTTTCACTTTTATGAAATTAGGGCTTTTGTGTGGAATATATCTTTCCCTTCGTAAAATCTCAGCAAAATATCATCACTGTCGGCTGTATCTTGCTTCTCATCTCCATTGTTTTTAGGATTTATTCTTCAGAGTGGTGGTGATTTCTTGTAAATTTCAAGTTTTAGAGGTTTCTTCTTTGTGGTTTCTCGCTGATTCTCATGCTTCCCATCACAATTAATAGGCAAGCAAACCTAACATAAAAAAGAGCGCACTAAACACAATTAAGAGGCAAGCAAAGTCTCCTTTTTTTTCACTCAAGCAGACTTTACAAAGACTTTTAAGTGAAGATATTTACATTCTGTTTGTCGGAAATGAGTGTAAAGCCATGACCATCTTTAAGATCCAAATCATGTTTGAGCATTTGAATGAACCATTGCCAACTTTCAGTGTTTTCTACCCTTACAACGGCCCATGCTATATGGTAAATCTGGTTGTTAGCGTTTTTTCCCACCACTGCAAGTAGTTGCCCTTTTGTAGTAGATTTCAAAAAGCAACCGTCAATCCCAAAAATTGGTCGACAGTGCTGAAGCCATATAGTCCGGAGTGCTTTAAAAGAGACATAAAACTATCAAACACTTCATTTCCTTCATCTCTAGTGGCTGTGATTAAATTGACCGTCGATCCTGAATTTGTTCTGTTTATAAAAAATCCATGCAAATAAATTCCAGCATCTATTTATTCAACATCTAAAAAATTCCAAGCAAATAAACTCCAGCAACTACTTATTCAATATCTAAAAATATTCCAAGCAAATAAATTCCAGCAACTACTTATTCAGCATCTGAAAAATTCTATGCAAATAAAAAATTGTAAAATTAAAAACTTACTGAAGAATGTGATATTTGTAGTCTTTGTTCCTCTTATATTGTTCATCAAATTCACGGTGGATCGTCTTCACCATCCACATCTCCAACGATTCTTCAAAAAGAACAGTATATCCTCCAATTACACGGAACTTTACATTTGACAGCACATTTGGTCTCACTTTTGTCATTACCCCATCTTGTGTACTTAATATTTCATCATCCTTTCAATGCGTACTCTAAGACAGCCTCTTTGAACTCTACGAGACTCTCAAAAACCTGCATTATCTTAAGCTCGCCATTTTCCCTTCTCCATCTCTCTGTTGGTATGTGATTCTGGTCATCTTCACCATCAGATGAAGGAGGAGTATCTCGATGCTCGTCATTCTCCTCCTGCTCATTAACAATCTCCCCCACAATTACTTCAACACGTGAAGCACTTGGTGCATCAACATCCTCATCTGCTCTACTCCCACTGGCGGTAACACCTTCCTCTTCTTCGTTATGAGCATCTTCATGCTCCATGTAGATCTCAACAGCCCCTGTCCATGCCGCAACTTTACACATATTTTGAAAGTTCGGTGATTCGTCACACAAAATCTTCAAATCCTTTAAGTCTTCAAAGGGCAGTTTATACCAAATCCGTTGCCCATACAAGTCAAGTACTTCTGCTTCAGTTAGACCACCTCGCTTGAGGGGCCGCTTGAAGAAGATGATTGACACCACCGACATATATCACTTCTCCATCCCGGGTTTCAAAGATCCCACTGTAAGCTACACTGAAGTTACAATCGCTTTCCAAGCTAAAAACACAATTAAAACAGACATAGAAATCACAATTTAATTAAAAAAATATGACATACATGTTCACTCAAACATTTAGTCGAACACCTTGTGTGCATATTCAATTCACTCTATCTACTTAAATATATAAACATGCACAACATTATAACTTACAATCCTACCGTAGTAGACCAAATATATACATATAAACCTATATCTTAAACAATTTCTCTACAAATATTTACAGAAATTATTACCTCATTCTCGGCCGATTGGTGTGCTCTCGACCCAAACGAATAGGTTCAGACAGATTTTATCTGCTATTATATCTAATTGCTTCTTATGCTCACCAGCTTTGAATCTAACAGCAGTTCTTCAGATTTTCGAAAAACATTTCGGGTTTTGATGTTTTTTCGCAACTCTTTAGAACGACAAGAGAAGAATGTGATTTTTGAATAAGCAACTACGTGAAACGACGTCGTATTCTGTAAAGAACTTTTCGAAATTTTTCTTCTTTCGAAAAACTCTTTACATATTACAATGTCGTTTCACTTAACCCTCATTTTGGGGTCTAACTAATCCACGTCACCGCCAGATCCGCACGGTTTAACGGTGTAATCACGGAGTTAAGGCTAATGTATGTATTAGCCCGTTTTTATCAGGTTCAGGTATGTAAATTCAAATAAAAGAGAGATGAGGTATGTGTTCGCACCGTAAGTAAATGTATAATTCGATTCGGACCGTTGGGATGAATGCAGGTATGAATTGGACGATTTCCCCTTCGGCAATAGATCGTGCTTTGCGCGCGATGTTTTTAGAGGAAGAGGACACTCCTTTTGATCTGTCCGATCTTCTAGAATATAGCTCTAGGGAAAGTAATTTGTTAAGCCTTATAGGACGTCTTCTAAATCTGGACTGCCAGAAGATGTCAAGCCTTATTATCGATATGCCTCGGAAGTGGCAGAAATACGACAAAGTGCGTGGAGTTGCTCTGTCAAAGGAAAAATTCGAATTCATTTTCGACCATGAACATGATTTGTTGGAGGTTTTGGAAAAAGGATACGCAGTTACAATGAGTGGGATTTAGCGATTGATAGATGGGTTGAATACCCTCTAGACGACTTCATGCAATTCATTGATGTATGGGTGTAAATCAGAAATATTTCAGTCAATCATTATACTGCAAAAGTAATCACGACTCTCAGGAAAATCATCGGTCGTGTAGATGAAGTTATCTTTGATCCTTCCAAGCTGCAAAGTCAGGGTTTTGTTAAGGTTAAAGTGCACTTCGATGTTTCAAAGCCCTTACGAAGATCCAAGGTTGTGAATCTTACTTGTGATGGACAAACAATAGTGAATTTCACTTATGAAAAAATCCATAAATGTTGTTATAACTGTCAACGACTGACTCAAGAGAAAGATTTATGTCCCCTTCTGATTAAGCTCAGACAAGACCAAGCATCTCTTATAAGGCAACAAGTAGTATCAGAAAAGGCGGAAGAAAATAAGGTTCTAAATGAATTTGATCCCCTGTTTTGAGTAATTGGAGGAACGCCAAATGAGTATTAATCCAGTCACAGGAAGACCATAGATTTCTCCTGAGGTTCTAGAAGAAAATGAGGAATTATTTCAGGTTGGCTAATGAAAAAGATAGAAGCATCAGGGAAGAGAGAGTCAAAACCTCAATTAGAGAAGTGGAAAACGATCCTATTGCATAAAAGAACATCCTCAGACTTGAACAACCTCTTTTGTTCTCGAATGATTTATTTAAAGGAAAATGATTAATTTTTGATTATGAAAGCATTCATCCTCCTTGTCCAACAGTGGAAGAAAGCTGTGTTTCTACTAAACTTATGGCTTCAGCAATTCAATCAGAACTGGGACAGTCTCAGCCTCTCAGGATTCGGTGATTCCTTGGCTTCAAGAAATGAGTAAAAACCATTTTGTGGAGCCGCTGTTTTTGATGGAAATGATGCATAAATAAATTGTTTGGTTAATCTTCAGAAGTTGTTAGGCTATGATAGAGTGTATACTATTAATCATATTGGAACCAATGGTGGGTTAGCTCTTTTTTGAAAAAAACTTCGTTGAAGTTGATTTCAAAGATGTAAATAAGAATATGCTTGACTTTCATGTGAAGTTTGGTGACATAAGCTATTATGTGTCTTGTAATGGTGAACCAGTTAAGAAGGAAATACATAAGATGTGGAAAAGAATGTCGAGAATTAGTGTGCATAGAAAAAAAGCTGTGGTGTATGCTAGGAAACTTTAATGACATTCTGCATAACAGACTAACTAGGAGGATCAAGAAGAAGAGAATCTGCCTTTTGCCCATTTTCGGGTATGTTAAGGTGTTGCGAAATGTTGGAACTGCCATCCACTGTGAATAGTTTCTCATGAAGAGGCATGTGGTATGATATGTGGGTTTAATGAAAACTGGATCCTTGCTTTGGCAACAAAGAGTGGTTCAAGCTTTTCCCGACATGCAATCAATCATTCTTGGATAAAAGAGGCTTGGACCATAAACCGGTTCTTGTAAGTTTAATATCTTCAAGTTAATCTTACATCAGGAACTTTCAATTGGATAAATGCTTTTTGAATAAGCCGAATGTAAAAGAAGCAATCAGTCAGGCTTGTAATCAGCCAAACAAGCAACATTATCCACGGTAGCTGAGAAAATTAGCAGCTGTCAGAAAGCGCTAAGCAAATGGAAGAAATCAAATTCTTTGAACTCAAAAGGAAAAGATTATTCATCTGGAAATGGTGTTGGAAAATGAGAAATCACCTACCTTCCCCTCGTTGTCTTACATTCGATTGTTGAAGTCTGACTTGATGAAGGCTTACAAAGAAGAAGAATCATATTGGAGTAAAAATGTAAAGACAAATGGTTATTGGCAGGAGATTGCAACTTCAAGTTTTTTCATGCTTTTGTCAATGCTAATCGTGTAAGTAAAAGATTGATCTAAAAGATGAAAGTGGAAATTTTCAAAGATCGGAAGCTTCAAAAAGAGAAGTAACTGCTGCATATTTTTACAATCTTTTCAAATCTTCAGATCCTCAGAGATGTATTCAGAAATTTTCAGCCGAAAGTATCGCAAAGAACAAAGGATGACTTAATTTCTCAGATTTCAAAGCAAGAAGTGAAGGAAGCTGTCTTCTCAATAAGACCCTCGGCAGCCTTGGTCCTAATGTTATGGCAAGTCTGTTTTTTCAAAATAATTAAGAAATCATTGGCAGCCAAATTACAAAGGAAGTTCAAGCATTTTTTGGACTCAGGTTCCTTCCTTGAGGAATGGAATTACACCCACCTCTGCTTACTTCCAAAAATGATCAACACAATTCAAATGTTTAATCTAATGCCAATTCGTCTCTGCTCCGTCTCTATAAAGTACTTTCTAAGATTCTCGTCTCAAGACTCCAACCAATACTACCTGATTGAGTTGAGCCCACACAATCAACCTTTGTGGGAGAATGGGTTATCTCAAACAACATTTTGACAGCACATGAGAGGATCCACAATCTTAATACTCACTCGGAGATTTTCAAAGACTTCATGACGATTAAATCCGACATGTCTAAGGCATATGATATAGTAGTTAGGAGTTTCCTTAGAGCTCTTCTCCTAGCCATAGAATTTCATCACAAATGGGTTGATTGGGTAATGTTATGTGTCTCAACTCTGTCTTTCTAGGTTTGATTAACGACACCCTTTCAGATTGATTAAACCGCATAGAGGGCTGAGACAGGGAGATCCACTATCTCAATTCTCGGTTGTTTTATGTACAGAAGGTCTCATTCATTTGTTGAATAGAGCATAGAAGGAAGGGTTTCCTAATGGTATCCAATTTTCAGAAATTGGGCCTTCGATTCACCATGTATTATTTGCTCAAGGTAGCCTCTTTGTTTGTAAAGTAACATCTGGTCAAAGTAGAGTGTTGAATAACATTATGAAAATCTACAGTGATGCAACGGATCAGAAAGTAAATCTTAGCAAATCATCAATATTTTTTGGTGCTAAGGTTAATGAATCAAAACGAGAAGCAATAAATGAGATAACTGGTACCACTAATGAAGGATGGGCTGCCCGAGTGTTTCAGTGGTTCAAAAATTGAGATCTTGGCTTATGTCTTCGAAAAGCTTAAATCTAGACTCATGGACTGGTTTGATAGAGCTCTGTCTCTTGGAGGAAAAGAGATCCTTCTTAAAATTCTGGCAATGGTAATGCTGGTGTATGTCATGGCCTGCTTTAAACTCTCTAAAGCGACATGTGTTAAAATCACTTCAGCCAAGACAGATTTTTGATGGAACGCGTTAGAGCACAAAAAGAAAATTCATTGGGTAAGCTAGGAGAAAATGTGTCTGTCAAAATAGTAGGGAGATTTAGGTTTCAGGGACATTCAATGTTTTAACCAAGCCCTTCTCGCCAAAAAAGCTTGGAGAATCGTTATGTACATGGACGGCTTGCTCTCAAAGGTTTTAAAGAGCATATATTTTGAATATGGTTCTGTTATTGAAGCGAATGAGGCATTCTCAGTTAAAACTTCTAAAATTAAATATTTTATTTGGAGGATTTTGAATGAGGTATTGTCAGTTGCCGATCTAGTTGCTAAAAGATGGATGAAAATTAACTCTAGGCGTCAAGTCTATGGTTTAGAAGGGAAATCCATAAACCATGTTCTGTTTTCTTGTTTTTTGCAAGACAATTATGGGCTCTTTCCAACATACCGTCTTTGCCGGATGGCTTTCACAGTGAGTCAGTTTATGTGAATTTGAGTTACCTCTTCCAAATGTGTGGCAATGGTTTGAGATCGGAAAAAAAAAAGAACATTTCCTTGGATTCTATGGTTTCTTTTAAAAAACTGGAACAACTTCATCTTCGAAGGGGTTTCCTTTTCGTCTTTGTACACAATCAGAAAAAGCTTGGACGAATCCTTCTGTTGGTTTTCTATGCAGCAATCTTTGCATGACTTTGATTTAGTCTCCCATCAATCTGAAGAGCATCAGGTTAAAAAATGGGAAGGGCCTTTGGATCCTTGGTTCAAATATAGCGTAGCAGTTTCCTGGTCAAAAAGGAACTCTCTCTTAGGTTCTGTTTGGGTACTTAGAAATGAAGCAGTGATAATCCTCTTATAGAAAGGAAGAGCTTTTTCAGGGATTCATACCAGGTTGGAAGCTAAGCTTAAAGCAGCAGTGTGACACCCGTATCCCCGCAAGCTGGAACGACGGCGTATCATGACATATGTCTCTATCCGAATGTTAGTCAGTACGTCCTCCCATTGGTACAAAAATCTTGAGAATGCTTCCTTCGGTATAAGTCCACCAACTTAACCGAAACACAACTTCTTCTAATAGTCCTGCAGATGAAAGAGGGAAAAGAGGAGGGGATACGTAATTTGAATTATCCAGTGAGATAGTCCTAAGCCATTTGCTCCACATGAGCCACTATACAACTAGCGCAAAGACGAGGGATAAATTAGCTGCAAGCAACCTAATATAATCATACACAAACAACAAGGCTACAATACAAACACCAAGCAAGAGAGTCCTTAACAACCAATTTCTATAGTGCATCTGCATATACATCCCTGTGGTCCACCGTGGCCTCGCCACAGAAGTATAACAGTGCCGTGGTTCGTCATACCCTCACGACGAGGGTATACAGTCTATACACAGTTCGACACATGTCCTCAAAGGTGATACTAATAAGCTGGCTTTCGCTCATGGTGATACTAATAGAAAATTCTCTCTCAATGCTCAAAGTATGACATATGCTAACCAGCTTCCATTGTATGTAGTTCTGGGTCCCTCGCTTTGGGTTAACGATCTTTTTGTTACTGAGAATAACTAGGTTACTCATGATTCACTTAACTGCTTGATTAATTTTTTTTTAAAATAATTTTTCATTTAAAAAGTAAGCCACATTTCTCTTTTCTCTGATTAACCAAATGAGTCGAAAAGCAAGTAAAGAGTTTTTAGATTATGCAAGTTACAAAAGAGAAAAAGATAGAAATGAGCCGTTTACATTATGGGGCCTAAAAGATAAAGCCCGAGCCCTAACTTTTTATATATATATATATATATTGTCATTTTCTCTCTTCTAGCAATCTTCCGAATTTAGGGTTTATAGTCTCCTGAATCCCGAAAGAAGTGCCTGCAACAACAACAATGGCGACTCAGATCAGCAAGAAGAGAAAAGTGAAAAAAAAATTCTCATTTCCTCTCTCTATTAATGAATCGTGTGTTGCATTGTTTACGTTGTGTATGTAGTTACTTGCCGACGGTGTTTTCTACGCGGAGCTAAACGAGGTCTTGACCAGAGAGCTCGCCGAGGATGGTTACTCTGGTTTAGAGGTCTGTGTCACTCCCATGCGTACTGAAATAATCATTAGAGCAACACGTACTCAAAACGTTCTCGGTATGTCTGTTAGAAAGTGTTGATGCCCTCAGATTCTCCATTTGACAATTTTATTAGTCTACGAAGAAGCAAATGTGTAGTACAGTTTAGAGAAAACGGTGTGATTAAGATTATAATTGGCTCATTGTACATATTAGTGAAATAGAGAAAGCAAGAAATGGAGAAGATGAAGATGTAATTGTTTCATTGTACAAACTTTTATCTTCTTCGTGGCCTAAGTTTCCTTCCTCTCTAGGATCCACGTTTATCTACATTTCTCCTTGAGCTTTATTCTGGTTGCTCCTTGCATAACATTTATCTATTTTACAAATTTCAGCTATCTCTCACGAGAGCTAGAATGGTTAGAATAGATTGTAATCATTTTTTTTCTTGATAGAAAGGTTAACATTGAAAAAACAGGGAAAAAAACAATGTGGTATTTTTCTCTGATATAGATATGATACTATGTTTTCTTCTTGTATCTGTCGGGTTTAGGTCAGAAAGGGAGGAGAATCAGGGAGTTGACATCACTTGTCCAAAAGAGATTCAGATTTCCTCAGGACAGTGTTGAGCTTTACGCTGAAAAGGTTAACAACAGAGGTCTCTGTGCCATTGCTCAGGCTGAGTCTCTCCTCTAGAAGCTTCTCGGTGGTCTTGCTGTTCGCAGGTATGTCATGTTTTTAGTATCATTTTTGCGCATAGCTTATGGGAAATTGGTATTTGTATGGTGCTTAGACTATGTGCTTATGTAGTTAAGCTAATGAGAGGAAGCATTTTGAATCAATTTTTGTTCTCTTTCTCTATCTCTATGGATTAAATCATGAAACAAGTTGATTGCCTGTGTAACAAATATTGTGTACTAGTTTATGTATTTTCCCTACTGATCCAATATCATAAGCGTTCATAACGTCTTACAGATTGGAGATGGATACTGTGTATTAATGTAGTTAATCTAAATTGGAGAAATCATTCCGAATCATTTTTAGTGTCTTTGAATCTATGGCTTAACGCATATAAACAAATTGATTACATGTGCACGCGAAAAAGATTGTGTTGCCTGCGTCTTAAAAACCCAGTATAACGGACATTCCTATGTACCACTTGTGATTATCACAATACGAATTGAGTTAAGTTGATTACTCTGATGGACAAATTTTTGAGTCTGTCAGGCTTCTTGCTTTGATTTTTTTAGCTCAGAATGTTAAAATATTGCATGATCTTGTGATGTATAGAGCCTGTTGTGGTGTTTTGAGGTTTGTTATGGAGAGTGGAGCTAAAGGATGTGAAGTAAGTACAAACCAAATTTTTTTTTTGGAATACCGCAATAGTGTCTTTATCATCTTACCCATATGCTTGCTTGCAGGTCATTGTGAGTGGAAAACTCTGTGCTCAACGTGCGAAGTCAATGAAGTTTAAGGACGGCTACATGGTTTCCTCTGGTCAGCCAACCAAGGAATACATTGATTTTGCAGTGAGGCATGTTCTACTTTGACAGGTTAGTTTGTCTTAGTGTCGTAACGTGGATCATATATTCGTCCAAAACTTTGCAAACCGGTTATATGAAACAGTATATGTTTGTGTAGTCCGTGTCTGGTTAAACACATCTGCAAGGCGTGCTAGGAATCAAGGTGAAGGTCATGTTTGACTGGAACCGGAAGGGCAAATTAGGACCGATGACACCATTGCCTGACGTTGTGATCATCTATCCTCCAAAGGACGAAGATGTTAACCACACATGTGTTCTGGTTCCCAGTAGCTTAGAAAAGCTTTTCTTTGCGCATTTGGTTTAGTCCTCCATTAGAATGGTTCTTTTTTTGTTTGCGACGGTACCAATAACATTCTAGTATGATATAAGTTCTGGAGGTTTGATTACACTAAGGATCATATAATTGTATGTTCGTTATTTTCGTATTGGTTCCGTTAAAATTTTAATTTATCAATCAACAACTTGGTATTTTTGTGTAAGTTGTGTGTTTTCAATTATTACGTTGTACAAAGTTTTTCTCACTTCACCAACTATTATTTCCATTCTGTTTTCACTTTTGCACAATTTCTCTCAAACTTTCTGAAAAATACGTAATACATTTATTTACTAAAATTTTAATTTATCGATAAGAAAACTTATATAAATTAATAATATCAAAGTTATAATATTTTATTAATTTATCAAAATATTGATTTATCGAAAAGTTAACTGAAATCGAAAATTTAGTTTGGAAGGAAAAAATTCTATTAATTTATCGAATTATTAATTCATGGAGATTATATTTTCTGATCTTTTACCGGAAAACCTTACGATTTTATATCACCAGTCATACCAATATATGTTTTAATGAACAAAATGTAATCTTGAGATCAAAGAAGAATCCTCAATACGAAGGGTAAATCTTGTGAGGAAATCATAATATAAGAAGCCTATAAGATAGAATGCAAAAGTTCATTGCTGAAACATTACATGAATTCACAAATTAATACCAAACATTACATGAATTCACAAATTAATATCCATATCTCTCTTCTTAAGGGTCATTTAAACAATGACTAATTGTGACATTATTTTTACCAAATATTAGTAATTGTGAATGACTTAAGTTTTGTCACAAAAACCTTATAATTTAGTTACTAAATTTGGTCATAAATCTGTAACAATATTTTTTACTATATATTTGGTAACATTTACGTCACAATTTGTGACAAAAGTTTGTTACTTTCAATTGTGTTACAATATTATAACGAAATTGTGACGTTTTTATGACTAAACATTTTCGTCACAATTTCGTATGTAAATCGTCACAATATTATAACAAAAAATTTAGGCACAATTTTTCGTCACAATATCAATTTTTTTTGTAGTGGACTAGATCCACCACGTTCCTGAGTTCATCTACGAATCATCCTCCAGCAGATGCTGATCATGCCTATGGAGCTTCGCGAGTTAGTACAATGGTGGAATCTCTGGATCCAAATCAATCGCCTTTCTTTATGCACAATGCAGATCATCAGGTTTGAACATCCTATCTCTTAGACTTGATGGAACAAATTATGATGACTGGAATGCTGCGATGCTCATTGCCTTAGATGCGAAAAATAAGATAGGATTGGTAGATGGAACTCTCACTCGTCCTGCTATATCTGATTTTAATTTTCGCATCTGGTCTTGCGGCAATAGTATGGTGAAAAGCTGGTTGTTTAATTCGGTTTCACCTCAGATTTATAAAAATATCTTTCGTATGAATGATGCTGCGGATATTTGGCGTGATCTCTATGGTCGTTTTCATATGATCAATCTTCCACACTTTTAATCTAACTCAAGAGATACAAGATATCCGTCAACGTGCTATGTCACTTTCTGATTACTACACTAAACTTAAAACATTGTGGGATCAGCTAGAGAGTACCGAATAACCAAATGATCAATGTACATGTGGAAAAGCTGTTTGTTAACAACAAAAGGCTGACATAGCTAAAATTGTTAAGTTTCTCACTGGGCTTAATGAATATTATGCAATTATAAGGAGATAGATCATTGCGAAGAAAGCTCTGCCAACTTTAGCCGAAGTTTACAACATGCTGGACCAAGATGATAGTCAGAAGAGTTTTAATACTAGATCAACATGCTACACCAGCTGCTACTTTTCAAGTAATGTCTGATGATAACAATTCTGGAATGGTTCAACCAACAACTTGTTATGTTCAGAATGGACAGAATAAAGGTCGCCCTATATGTAGCTACTGCAACAAGGTGGGACACATAGCTGAAAGATGTTATAAGAAACATGATTTTCCTCCTGGTTTCATACCAAAAGGGAAACAAGCAAATGATAAGCTTCAGAAACCTCACTCTATTGCAGCTCAGGTTGCTTTATCTCATGCAACTCATATTGGTGGTTTTGAAAATCTGATTGGCAATCTCACAAAGAAACAGATTCAGAGTTTCATAACACTTTTTACTTCTCAACTGCAAGCTCCTGCTCTGAATGATGCAATTGGTTCATCTAATACTGCTCAGTCTGGTATTTGTTTTTTCTCCTTCTACCAATTGTTTTGTTGGGATTTTGACTATCTCTCAAAACTGTCTATCCAACAACACATGGGTAATTGACTCAGGAGCTACTCAGCATATGTCACATGATAAATCTCTTTTTATCTTTTTAGATACTTCTGTTGTGAATGCAGTGAATCTGCCAACAGGTCCAAGTGTTAAGATTGGTGGAGATGGAATTATCAGGATAAACAAGAATATTATTCTCAAGAATGTTCTGTTTATTCCTGAATTCCGAATGAATCTTATCGGCATTAGTTCTTTGACTTCTGATGTTGGTTCTCGAGTCATCTTTGATTCTTCTTGCTGTGAAATTCAGGATCCTACCAGTGGGTTGACGATTGGACACGGTAGACGGTTGGCTAATCTGTATGTTCTGGAGTTTAAGAGTTATGTACTTTCAGTGAATGCAGCAGTGGATATTGGAGTATGGCATAAGCAACTTGGTCATCCCTCTCTATCACGTTTGGATGTGAATTCAGAGACATTGGGTATTGCTAAACATAAGAATAAAGGTTCTGCATACTACCATGTCTGTCATTTGGCCAAACAGAAGAAACTATCTTTTCACTCTCCAAATAACATTTGTAATACAAACCTTGAATTATTACATATTGATATTTGGAGACCATTTTCTGTTGAGACATTGGAATGTTTTCGGTATTTTCTAACCATTGTGGATGATCATTCAAGAGCAACTTGGGTCTATTTACTGAAAATAAGGAATGAGGTTCTCACTGTGTTTCCAACATTCATAACCATGGTTGAGAACCAGTTTCATGTCAAACTCAAAGCGGTCATATCAGATAATGCTACAGAACTGAAATTTACAACTTATTATCAAGAGTCAAAGTCAAAGCGGTCATATCAGATAATGCTACAGAACTAAAATTTACAACTTATTATCAAGAGAAAGGGATGTTTGCATACCATTTATGTCCATAACTCAGTTGTTGAGAGAAAGCATCAAAACATTTTGAATGTTGCTAGAGGTTTAATGTTTCAATTACATGTACCTTTGCCATATTGGGGGGGGTATGTATTAACTGCTGTGTTTCGTATCAACATGACACCTTCTCAGTTGCTGCGTAACATAACGCCATTTGAACTTTTGACAAACAAAGTTCTTGATTACAGTCAGCTCAGAACTTTTGGATGTCTCTGTTATTGCTCTACTTCACCAAAGCAAAGACAAAAATTTAAGGTCAGATCCGAAGCCTGTGTTTTCTTGGGATATCCAGCTGGTTATAAAGGATACAAGTTGTTGGATTTGGAGAGTAATGGCACTTTTATTTATTTCCTTTTGCTAGACACCGAGATGCAGAGGTAATTCCTGATATCTTTACTTCAACGGGATGACTTGTCTTCAGCTACTCTTGTTTCTTTACCATCATCATCCATTCCATCTTCTACCACTAGACAAAAGAAACTGCCTGCTCAGTTGCAGGATTACCATTGCTACTCCCTGCAATCTGATATTCAATATCCCATTTCCTCTTTTCTCTCGTATTCTAACATCTCACCATCACATCTTTCCTATATTAATAATATCACAAAGATACCAGAACCAAAATCTTATGCTGAGGCAACGAAATTCCATGAGTTTTGTCAAGCGATGGATGTTGAGTTTGATGATATGGAAGCGAATAGAACGTGGAATATTGCAGATGGGTATATACTGTTAATTACAATGCAGATGGCAGTCTTGAAGGTATCTAAAAGGTATACTCAGAAGGTTGGATTTGATTATACATAAACTTTTTCTTCTGTTCCGAAACTTGCCACTGTCAAGCTTTTGCTCAAAGTTTCTGCATCAAAGAAATGGTTTCTTAAACAGTTGGATGTTTCTAATGCATTTCTAAATGGAGATCTGGATGAGGAGATTTTCATGACCTTACTTGAAGGATATGCTGAGAGACAGGGGGACTCTTTACCTCCGAATGTTGTTTGTCAACTTAAGAAATCGATTTATGTTCTAAAACAAGCATCAAGACAGTGGTGTCTTAAGTTTTCAGATGTTTTACTCAAGTTGGGTTTTGAAAAAGCTTATGGTGATCATACACTTTTTGTTAAAAGTTGTGATGATGAATACTTGGCTGTGTTGGTTTACGTTGATGACATTATAATTGCTAGCACAACTAGTTCATCTGCAGAGAAGTTGACTCAGGCCCTCAAGATGAGTTTCAAACTCAGATATTTAGGTCCGCTTAAGTATTTTTTTTTGGGATTGGAAGTCTCTCGTACATCATCTGGGATTTCTCTATGTCAAAGGAAGTATGCTCTTGAACTTTTGACTTCGACTGGTTTTTTGGGTTGTAAGCCATCTTCTTTGCTTATGTAGCCGAATCTGAAGATGTCCAAGGCTGATGGTGATCCTCTTCCTAATCCTGAGATGTATCGTAGTCTTGTTGGGAGGTTGATATATTTGACTATAACTAGGCTTGACATTACATTTGCGGTTAATAAGTTGGGTCAATACTCCTCTGCTCCTCGCACTAGTCACCTTTAAGTAGTTTACAAGGTTCTTCAGTACATCAAGGGCACTATTGGACAAGGTCTGTTTATTCTGCAGATTCTGATTTGACTCTGAAAGGATTTGCGGATTCAGACTAGCTTCCTGTCCAGATACTCATAGATCGACGACTGGTTTTTGTATGTTCTTAAGTGATTCTCTCATCACATGGAGATCCAAGACACAACAGACCATCTCTCGATCTTCAGCTGAAGCAGAGTATCGAGCTCTTGCTCTTGCTCTTGCTTCTTGTGAGCACGTTTGGTTAGGTATTTTGCTTCAGGACTTAAAGATTTTGACATCTGCAGTTCTTGTTCTTTATTCTGATAGTACTGCAGCATTATACATTGCTACTAATCCTGTTTTTCACGAAAGGACCAAACATATCAAAATAGATTGTCATACGGTTCCTGAGAAACTCGATAAAGGATTGTTGAAGTCGCTTCAAATCAGAACCGAGAATCAGTTGGCTGATTCGCTCACCAATTCGTTGTTTCCGCATCAGTTTAACCATCTTATGTCAAAGATGAGCCTCATTAACATCTTTGTCTCATCTTGAGGGGGATTATTACGGTTTAATATTTGGTTAAGCGTTTTGGAATATGCTTAGCAGAACTAGTTAAGTTAGTTACTCTGTAAATGATCTGTATATAAACACAGAATTGTAATTACTGATTTATAATAAGAGAAGAATCCAGATTATGTAACAAAATTTCTTCTTCTGCTCATATCTTCTCTCTCGTTCGTAATATTTTCCTTTCAGGACTATAGCACTTTGTCTATGAGAGCAAAAAAAAGAAGCCGGGTGAAATTGTGAGACCGATTCTAACATGTCCAATCTGCACCTCACACGTGGAAGGAGAAAGTAACGAGCCGCTGTCGAAATATTTTTTTTCTTGTATCAGAAATGAGGTTCTCTTCTACGAAGTAACGAGCCTCGTTAAAACATTGTCATAGGAAAACCCAATAGGATAAAAACTATCATAAGGAAAAAGAGTACAACCACACATCATCATATTTTTCCCCTTGGAAGCAACATATTCAGGATATGCATTCTAATCATATATATTATCATTTTGAAAATTAAGAAGAGCCTTAGTGAATAAACTCGTTTAATTTCCATATAATATTTAGGACCATTGGACTTCTGGTCCATAACTCTCTTTACATTGGCGAAAATTTCTAGATGTATTTAGACTTCTAGCCAAATCCCTTTACATACAATTTTCTAAACATTTGTACTGTGAATACTGGTACATATGAGTTATTCATGCTCTTCTTAGAAAACTTGTTACTATGACTTTACTTTTTGTCATACAAAATCACATCTTTCAAGTATGAAAGAGATCAATAACTTTCTCCAATAAAAGTTTATGTATGGTACTTCAGTATAAAACATATATGGGCATTTAATATAGAATTCTATAAGGATCTTCTGAGATAGCATCTTTTTTCCTAGATGTTAAATTGGGAATACATAAAGACAATGTTGTATTTCCAATATATTTTCTTCCAAATTGCAACTTGCTATAACTCTTCATGAGTTTTGATTGTGTTCGATTCACGAATCCCACATTATTTTTATCATACTACTTGCGATAACTCTTCAGGAGATTCAAAGATGTTTAAATTAAAAATCCCATTAATCCATAACCTTTCGATAAAACATAGGTATATTGGTTAACCTTATAATGTCAACTTTCTAGTTATACTCCATGAATCGAATTTGCTTAATTCAATCAAATAGCTAGAGTTCCCAAAAAACATAATTTTGGTATCATCAATGCTTCTGGGATTGTATCCTTCAGGGATTATATATTCCACTCAATCATATAACTCAAATTATTTATTTATTCCCAGAGTGATAAAGAACTTGAAAATAGTTGCATCCACCACATGAGATTATGACTCTTTATAATCAATCTCATATTCATTTTTCTTTGGTTCAAATGCTCATTTATGTGACACTGGATTTGCACTTTTAGGTGTATGGACAACTAGTCCAAATTTTTCTCTCTTTCTAAGAGATTTTAGTTATGTGTTTATTGCTTCTTACCGATTTGGCCAATCATTTGTCTGTGTACACTTTTCAATAGACATTGCTTCATAATCCTCTTTTTCATTCATCATATCATCTGCTATACTGCATGCAAAAATATTATCGACGTTGACTTATTTTTGGTCCCTTTATTCCACACATGACATAATTTGTTAAGATCTCTTCATTGTTTCAGGTACCTGAATTTCTTTCTTTGTCATATTTAATGTCTCTTCTGGAGATCATTCCAAAATCTTTGTTTTCTTCTCGGTTTGACCATTGTTAAATTATGCTCCTTTTCTTTTCTGAGGACTCTTATCTTTGGAACCAACATGTCTACCACCCTCCAGGCGTGTTGTAGACTCATTAACAGCTTATATTTTCCTTCAGAGACATCAATTCTTATTGGAGCATATACAACTGGTATATATGACTTTATCACTCTATTTGGGTCAGTGAAAACGTCTGGCAACTTCATTACTAAGCTACATATGAGCTACATATAAATTATCTTTTGGAACTCGAATTAACATTCTTTAGTTTGAGAATCAATGATAATTCATTTCAACTTTTTTATATCTCTAGCTGTTTATTTACTCCTCATAATGTTGGAAAGACGGACTCATTAAAATTACATTTTTCAAATCGAGCCTTACTTAAATCCTTCATGGTTAGCTCTAGAAATGGAGATTCATATCCAACATATATTTTCAACCTCGTTTGAGGATCCATCTTAAAGCGCTGTGGTGGAGCAATTCGAATGATATTGTATACCCATAATTGGTAGATGGAAATATCTTTAGTCTGACCCAAACCAATGACGAAGAGATTTATTTATTACTTGTTGACTTAATGCGAATCAATATTGTAGTATTCTTTATATAAACATGTGTTTTTTGGATGTTCAACACTTATCATAATAGACATGCACTAATCGTCAAAGGCTCGTGAATTCACCAGTATTATTAAGATGCATGGTGGGTGATCAGTCCACCAACATCTCTTTGTATCCATTCTAGAAAATTGATAGATTTCATTATTTTTGCTGCTAAAAGCCATATTATCCACTTCTCTTCTAACCAAGAAACATATGAGAAATCATTTGAAAGAATCTTCTGGTTCTTAAATGAATATTCACATTATCATTGATTATCTTTTCGCATAATTATTGAACCAAAATATTCTAACCGATTAATGTCACATTGAATATTTGGTAAACTTCTTGTTTACTGTATCATTCGCCTCCATTACACCAATCGTTTTGTAGTACACAATGAATGTAGTTTCTCTAAAATAGTTTTTACTCTCTTGGGAAATACATATGATCTTAATAGTATTTAACATTTCTTTCAGTAATTATCTCAACATGATTTGTCTCAAAATCCCATGGATTTACTTTGTTAAGAACTCATCAATCTCAATTATAGTGTGAACAAAATCTTCAGGATGTTTCACTTATTATGGAATATGGGATTTTTTAACTCTCTCCCTCGAGATTATAACAATGCAAGTTTATCAATCTCGAATTGAATCACATTTTAGAATCAATAATATACCCTACTTGAATCATGTATTTTATCTTAGATCCTTCTAACTTTTGAGACTTAGGAGAACATCAAATATTTCAATTGCATGCTCATAGGCAATGTATTTATGTGCTCTTCTGGAGCATTCATATATATGTTAAGCTTGAGCATTTCATAAGCTTTATACTACCTTGTATTGTACTCACACTAGTTTCTTTCATCCTTAGGTGATAGAAATATCACTTACTTATTACCATCTTTATTTACTCACTCCTAATGAGAATATGAGTTTCTGGAAATGACTTTTCAGTCTTAATCTTGACATTGACATCATTTATATCCACGTTCACATCTGTGACCACTTCGATAACATAAGGGTGTGTTCTTCCCTTTTTTAAGTATAGGACGTCACATTCACTTCAGAGAATAGAGCAACACTAGTTAGACGTAATTCATGATTGTTCATTATTTTTATTTTTATTTTAGTTTCAAGGAGACAAGATAAGTTAATAATTTTCTTAACTCTCTTTACGTTAATGTGTCTGTAAGACAACATTACTTGGATAAAAAATATATATATTCTCTAACATATTTGCATGCTTGATATTGTTTTCACATGACTCCAACTTGAAAATAATCTCTAATATAGCTAAGAGTTATTTACATACTTCAACTCTTGTAATCTTGGATGCAAAAACTCATAATGAGCTTTTAGATAATGTTACATTCTGGTGATCATACCTTTCTTTAGATTGCTCTAAAGAACTTGTGGATCTTTTACGGTCAATTTCTTAAACTTGAGACCCTCAAAAAGATGATGGTAATAAAATATAATCATAAGAGTATATAAAATTATATATCATATAAAGCAAGACATTACCATGATCACCTTATCAATTCAAGACTAACTAATACTCTTATACATCATCATAATCACTAGTTCCCTACTATCATGCCATTAAATAAGATTTTCAACAAGTCAATCAACTCAATGAGCAAAGTTCAAATCACATGTGCCAATTTTCATGTAAATTATTTCACCTAACTAAATAGTTGACTATGTATTGATGTAGAGCATGGAAAATAGGTAGTACTTATCTCAATACAGAGAAGTGAAGCTGAGCTTGGAGATCTGACATCTCAGCAGGTTAGAATCATCTCATGTAAAATCTCTTCTTTTTTCTTTTTTATGTTTATAAAAAGAAAAAAGAATATATATATACACCCTGAGATATTCAAAGTTGTTCATGATAACATGACTATTACAAAACATTAGACATCAACAATAATTTCATATTCACACTATTAAATATGAATAAAAAAATAAAAATAAAAGATAATAAAATAAAAATAAAAGATAATAAAATAAAAATAGTGCTGTCTAAATAATTTAACGAATGTTTCGATTCTCAAAACATTTTTCTAAAGAAAATTGCAAACCCTAATTCATTCATATAATATAATAATTTCGTGCAAATTGGGAAGGAAACAAGTCTATAAAACAGGGCTATAAAAGTGCAAAAGCCTAATTCATTCATATAATATCAACAATATATAATCCATGCAAAAATCATATTCAAACAAATCAAAACATAAACATATAAACATATACAGACGTGCAAAATTCATATCAAAATAAATCTCAAACAAATATATATAAAGATATTATAACCATGCAAAACTCGGATCTAAACAGATTTAGCAGAAATATATATATTGTAACCGCGCAAAATCCGTGATTAAGTAAATTTTGATCAGAAAACTTATCTGGTTAGAAAGCATCATAAAAAAGGGATTGTTTGTGATGAATTAGAATGATGAGGTTTCTTTGCTCAGCTGCTAGGGTTTCCTGCTGATACCGTGTTGTGAATAAAAGAAAAAAGAAGAATATTGTGTGTATATTCCAACAGGTAAAATGTCATTTATATAAAAATACATTGAGAGGGTTGTTAACCTAATGTATAATGAACCTTATAATGGGCATCCATATATTATTCATAACACATTTAAGGAATAACAACTATTTCTTCTTCTATAATATAAGAAGGCGAGATCCAATTAAAAATAACAGTTGTTTTCTATTCAGATTGTTTTACGCATAAGCTTTTATGTATGAGCAATGGAGAAAAAAATATTAGTACATAAGATAAATAAAATTTTATATAGCTATAAAAAGTATATAGTTTAAGTACTATTGGGGTCATCGAATCGAACACCAACCGAAGGTCAAACCACATAGAACAAAAATGACCCGAAGCAGCTAAGGATATCAAATCAAGTTCTATTAGACCAAATGGTGTGGGATTGAAGATTCACCAGCCAATAATATTTTTTAAGGAGAATGATCGAGCCCATAACTCAAGTTACACCATCAGATTTAGAGATGGTTCACAAATCCCCATCAAGAGCCTTAACCGAGCATTGAAAGCTACCCATATGAGAATTGGCTCGGCCCAGTCATATCATACTTGGTTTGACGATGAATAATCACACCGTTTTCTCTAAACCGGACTACAGATTTGCTTCTTCATAGACTAATAAAACTAGAAGATTATAATTGTGTAGTCCGGTTTAGAGAAAACGGTGTGATTAAGATTATAATTGGCTCGTTGTACATATTAGTGAAATAGAGAAACCAAGAAATGGAGAAGATGAAGATATAATTGTTTCATTGTACAAACCTTTATCTTCTTTGTGGCCTAGGTTTCCTTCCTCTCAAGGATCCACGTTTATCTACATTTCTCCTTGTGCTTTATTTTGGTTGCTCCTTGCATAACATTTAACTATTCTACAAATTTCGGCTATCTCTCACGAGAGCTAGAATGGTTAGAATAGATTGTAATCATTTTTTTTGCTGATAGAAAGGTTAACATTGAAAAAACAGGAAAAAAAAAATTTGGTAGTTTTCTCTGATATAGATATGATACTATGTTTTCTTCTTGTATCTGTCGGGTTTAGGTCAGAAAGGGAGGAGAATCAGGGAGTTGACATCACTTGTCCAAAAGAGATTCAGATTTCCTCAAGACAGTATTGAGCTTTACGCTGAAAAGGTTAACAATAGAGGTCTCTGTGCCATTGCTCAGGCTGAGTCTCTCCGCTAGAAGCTTCTCAGTGGTCTTGCTGTTCGCAGGAATGTCATGTTTTTAGCATCATTTTTGCGTATAGCTTATGGCAGATTGGTATTTGTATGATGCTTAGACTATGTGCTAATGTAGTCAAGCTAATGAGAGAAAGCATTTTGAATCAATTTTAGTTCTCTTTCTCTATCTTTATGGATTAAATCATGAAACAAATTGATGGCCTGTGTAACAAATATTGTGTATTACTTTATGTATTTTCCCTGCTGATCCAATATCGTAAGCGTTCATAACGTCTTACAGATTGGAAATGGATATTTGTATTTTTCTTAGACTGTGTATTAATGTATTTAATCTAAATTGGAGAAAGCATCTTGAATCATTTTTAGTGTCTTTGAATCTATGGCTTAATGCATATAAACAAATTGATTACCTGTGCACACAAAAAAAAGATGTGTTGCATGTTTCTCAAAGACCCAGTATAATGGACATTCCTATGTTCCACTTTTGATTATCACAATAGGAATTGGGGTTGAGTTGATTACAATAGGAATTGGGGTTGAGTCATACCAATATATGTTTTAATGAACAAAATGTAATCTTGAGATCAAAGAAGAATCCTCAATACGAAGGGTGATTCTTGTGTATAAGACAGAATGCAAAAGTTCATTGCTGAAACATTACATGAATTCACAAATCAATACCAAACCAGAATGAGTAAAATATCCATATCTCTCTTCTCTTGGCACGATCAGATTTAGAGATGGTTCACAAATCCCCATCAGGAGGCTTAATCGAGCATTGAAAGCTGCCCATATGAGAATTAGTTTGGCCCAGTCATATCATGCTTGTTATTCACCTTCAAACCAACTATTTTGGAGAGTTTGATCAGGAGAAATCAACCACAGTTCGAGCTGGTCTAGGAGTTGCTCATATGGCCTTACCCACAGACATATATCCACTCAACGGAGGACTGCAACCAGAACAGAAGGATCTAACCCATGAAACAACTTGGTATACGATCTTGAGGCAACATGGGCACACGGCGAATTGGAATCAGACCAATATCTATTTTGGTTTAGATGTTATTCAATTTCTAAACCAAACATTGCTCGACTTGTCTTATTTGGAACCTCATGGATTTATGAGGCTTCAAACACTTTTTTCCTTGCGAAATCCGTCAAAAAATTAAAGAAAGAGTAGTCAAGTTACTCACTGATCATTACAGCTATTTGTCTATAAACAGGACATTACTAAGAGAAATCACTTACATCATAGTTCCCAAAACTCCCTTTTTATCCTCCATTAGCTCCATGTTCTTGATCTGTTTCCCGTGAGTCTGTAGATAGTGATGCAGATTTTGACATTTTGTTATATGATTCAAACAGAATATGAAGTTTACGACGCAAGTGTTTCATCTTTGCTTCACAAGAATTCATATCAAGCGTCCCAAAACAAAATTCTACACATGTAAGATTCAACCGTGGATCAAAGCTGGTTGGAATTGCAAAAATATCGTTAACTTCTTTCCAATACTTATCAAACTTCTCCTTCATCGGTATGATCATATTTCTAACAATTTCGTATGTGCTTGTCTCATTTACTTTGAGCCAATTTTTAATCTTCCAAACCTGCATGAAGTACAAGTTAGAAGTCGAATATGTTGAACCTGACATTAGCCAAGTGATCTCATCAAATGGCTCCAAATAATCACAAATCTCCTATACTCTGTCAATTCTTCATTTGTAGGAAAGAACTTGTAGTTTTTGCCATCAAACTTTTTAAGGTTAGCAAAAGCAGCACGATAATTGATAAGCATATCAAGCATTTTGTAGGTTGAATTCCAACTTGGTTGCACATCTAATATCAAACCAGCCTTCAAGTCTAAACCCACAGAATCCACACACTTTCCAAACAGTATTTCACGAGATTAAAGGAATCGCCAATACCCTTCAGCCTCTCTTAAACAATAAGATTAAGTATGTGAGGTGAACATCTAATGTGAAAAAACTCAGCTCCACACAGCAAATCATTCCTCAAAACCAATTGATATTTCATAGTATCTTGCATTAAATCATTGCTAGTAGCATTTTTTAGTGTGATAGAAAAAACATTTTTCTCAGTTCCCCATTGTTTACATGAATCAATAAGCTGCATTGCAAAGTTCAAACCTGAATGTAGTGGTGGCAGAGCACAAAATGCTAAGATGTTGTTCAGCTTCTAGTTGCGATCAATGAAATGAGCTGTGACACACATGTATTCTTCATGTACGACTGATGTCCAAAAATCAGATGTAAAGCAAATGTGTCCAGGAAGACTACGTAACTCCCTCTTCAAGTTTGCTATCTCGTTCTCATTGAACTTGTAGGCATCTGATGCCGGTGTGTTTCAGCTAATGAACCTAACATCAGCATTCAAGTATTTCCAAACTGCTCTAAACCTTTTGTATTCAACATAAGCGAATGGAAGATCATGCTGTATAATAGACTTAGCTACCATATCACGGAAAAGACCATGATCGTACTTACATGCTTGTAGATTACTCTGTCGTGACAACAAGTTGCGGACATTTCCATTTTTTAAAGTAAGACAGTACTTATCACGATGTATTCTCAACGCATTAGTACCATGTGTGTGAATCATACACATATTCGGCCTTGCAATGCTTGCATACTGTTTTTTTCTCACCATCTTTCTTTGTAATAACTACAAACTCGTTCCACACATCCGACCATTACTTGTTCTCCTTCTTCTGTTTTTAAGCTGATGGCGTCGCTTTGTCATCTTCATTAAATTCATCTTTTTCTTCTTCTTACTCCGTTTACCTGATTCATCATGAGACACCTTCTTCATCTTACTCCGCTTAATTGACTTAGAATGAAACACATTTCTCTTCCTTATTGCAAATTCAATCTCTGTTTCAGCATCAACCAGTTTCTTCTTCTTCTTATTCATTTGAAAATCTGGTGTGCATAAGGTCCGTGACTGTCCAACTTGAAGATGATGAAGTTGATTTTATATCCTCTGGACAGTCACGCACCTTATGCTCCATACTGCCGCAACGGTGACATATTCCAGAAGCAGTCTTGCATGCTCCCACATGCATCATTCCACAAGCCAAACACACATTATGATCCACAGTTAGCTTGCTAGTCGGAACACTCTTCCAAATTTCTTGTTTTTCCCCACATCCTTTCCACAATGACCTTGCGGTCCAGTTCCCAGCAACCTAGCTTCCACAATTATCCCAGCTTCCTACTCCGCGGCCTTCTCCACTAGTTCGGCAACATAGTCATAGGTGTGGATCCTACATCGAGTGTTTAAGTCGACAATCAGAGCACACATAAACTTGTGTAAGAGGGACTCTTCATCCTCGCCCTCACGAGCAGCATACTTCTTAAGCCAGTCAAACTCAGTCTCGTACTCATGCACCGTCATGGTTCTCTGTTTCAACTTAAGGAATGCACCTTCCAGCTTATCAAATGCCTCAGCCGGAAAGAACTTAGCCCTGAACTTTCCACATAACGTTTAGGCCTGGGCATATAATCCAAAACCCGAACCCGAACCCAAACCCGATCCGAATTAAACAGATCGGATCGGTTTTAGAGTTATTGTTATTACCAAACGGGTTTTATGAGGTATTACTTCGGATTTTGGTCCGGTTCGGTTTATACTCGACAACCGAACTAAAACCCGAAGCAATATATATCACGTAAATGTATATGCCTTTTCTCTTTATTCTTTGTTTCCATCGACAAAACCTGTATATGCCGGTTCCAATTCTTTTCGATTTCGCTAAAAAGCTCAGACCTACAGATTAATATTTAAGCAGATTGAATCGGCAAACTGGAAACCTTCCATCACCAATTCTCTCTCTCCTCTGTCTGCGACTTCGAGAAATCGATCACAGGTTTATCGATTAGGTTTCGCCGCTTGATTAGATGGTTTTCTTTGATCACAGGTTTCTCGAATAGGTTAAGCCGCTCGATTAGATGGTGTTCTTTGATTAGATGGTGTTCTTCGATTAGTCATGTGACAGATGGTGTTCTTCGATTAGTCATGTGATAGATTCGTATAGCCGCTTGATTTTTTTTACATTTAAGATTCGTTTAGCCGCTTGATTCGATTAGTCATGGTGTTCTTCGATTAGCCGCTTGATTCGATTAGTCATTTAAGAGTTGATTAAAAAACCATTGTATGTCTTTGTCTCAGATGGATTCGTCCTCATCTCCAAACTGAGATGATTTTAACAAAGAACCATAACAGAAGTAGAAGATGAGCAAGAGTTTATGACTCCGGATAGTGGAACAAAACGTAAAGAGGCACCTGGAAGTAGTGAAGCTAATTGTGACCAGAAGAAAAATCCGAGAGTACTCCCTACAAAGTCAAAAATATGGGAGCATTACACTAGGGTGAAGAACAATAATGACAAATGTATATGTCACTACTGCGAGAAGGATTTTTCATGTGCTACAAAGTCTGGAACTTCAAACTTGTCGAAGCATCTTGGTATATGCAAGCAATACAAGGCATGGATGGATGGTCAATCTAAAAGTCAACCAGTTATTAGTGAAGAATGTTATCTAAAGCATGCAAAAGTCCATATTCAGAAAAGCAACAGATGAGATGCTTGTGCTAGGAGAGTTGCCATTGGCTTTTATTGAAAGCGTGGCTTGGAAACATTTCTGCAGCAAGGTTAGGATTGTTGTTATTATTTATTTGTATACTGTATGATTACTTGGTTATTTATTTAACTTCTCTTAATGTTTATATGAAGGTGAATCTCTACAAACCTCATTCTCGAAGAACAGCAACAAGAGACATTGTCGAGATGTTTGTGCATCGGAAGGCAGCTCTAAAGAAATGGTTTCTATCAAACAAGCAAAGAGTGTCTATCACGACTGATATTTGGGTTGCTCAAACAACAGGTATTGCTTGTAATTGAATTAGTTTCTTACTTTTTTACATTGTTTTAATTCTGTTTATGTCTTCATGTGCAGGTGCGAGTTACATGGTTGTAACTGTCCACTACATTGATGCGTATTGGCGATTGAAGAAGCTTATTATTGGGTTCAAACACATAACGGATCACAAAGGTCAGACCATCTCTAAGGTTATTTTAGACTGTTTGGCTGATTGGGGAATAGAGAAAGTGTTTAGTGTAATTGTAGACAATGCAACAGCTAATCCATTGGCCTTAAGAAGGTTTCAAAGTCAGTTTTCATTAGTGTCTGAGGAATCCTTAGTCTTAAATGGTGAATTCATGCACATTAGATGTAGTGCTCACCTTATGAACCTTATTGTGAGGGATGGAATGGCTGATGTTGATGATCACGTGTCTGCAATCCGTAATGTTGTTGTGTATGTAAGGTCTCATGCAAATAGGTTAGCATCATTTGAGCAGAAAGTAGAATCCGGCAAGATGACAAAGGGAAGCTTGCCATTAGATGTGAGAACTAGATGGAACTCAACATATCTTATGTTGAGTACTGCCCTTAAGTTTAAGGATGCTTTTGAGAAGATGGAGGCAGAGGACAAGCTTTACAATGATTACTTTTTAGAGGTTGAAAGTGGTAAAAAAAAGGCTCGGCCCTCCTCAGTATAGTGATTGGATGGCGATTGATAGGTTAGGTCGTTTCCTTGTCATATTTTATAAATCAACCTTAGTAGTATCAGCATCTTCCTCACTAAATGCGTACAAATGCTATAGAGAGATTGTTACTATAGCGACAAATCTTATGTCATTGAGCAATAGTTTAGATCCTGAATTGAAATCAAAGGCTGTGGAGATGTTTAAGAAGTTTGATAAGTAATGGGATGGGTTGAAAAACATCAATAAGATGTTGATATGGCTACGGTATTTGATCCTACGAAGAAGATGGAGCTTGCAAACATGTGTTTTGAGGAGCTCTATGGGAAAGACAGTTTAGAGGGTAAGGAAATGTATAATTTGGTGATGAATGTGTTGCGTAGTATATTCAAAGAATATGGTCAGAGATATGGTAAAGGATCAGAATCGCAACCAAATGAAACTCAAAGGAGTTTTGGTAGTCAGGCATATCAATCTAGCCGAGATCAGTCATTGGAAACAATGGAGTTGGTTGATGATGACTTAGGTTATAAGAGGATTGATCATAGATACAAAGAGATGCTTAATGAGATAGGAGTAAAAGACAAACGAGATGAGCTGGAAACATATTTGAAGGAACGTGTTGAGAATCCTGACTTGATGTCTGGTGTAGAGTATGATGTGCTTTCTTTTTGGAAGTTTTTGGGTAATATGTTGATGTTGGTCTCGGCAAGAAACTTTGATTCTTTGTTATATGTTAATGTTGGTCTCGGCAAGAAATTTGGATATTGTATGGCAATATCAAATGCATGGATATTGTATGATGTTTAATTTAGTTTGAATTTAGTTTTTTGAGTTCGAAACTTTTTTTTAGTATCGGTATCCGAACCCAAAGTAGTATAATCCGAACCCGATTTGAGTTCAGATATAAAATGGGACTTGTATAGTATTAAAAAATAGATCCGAACCCGAAATATTACTAACCATACCCGTACCGATAATTTTAAAAACCCGAATAGGGCCTAAGAGGCTAAACCCGAAAACCCGACAATTCGAAAAATCCGATCCAAACCCGAACGAGTACCTGAACGCCCATGCCTAGTAACGTTAGTCAAGTGCAGTATCTTCCACCAATCTAGCTCGCCATACCCTGCCACCAAGTGTGCGCATCGACATCAAGATAGTGCACAGCTATGTCCTTCTTGTAGGCATCAGGACAACAGATCGATTCAAAGTTCCTTTCCAATCTGGTTAACCACTCATCTGGCTCAAGAGGCCTTGATCCACCCGCAAAAAACTTAGTTCCCAACTTCTGCATGTGGTCCATCACCTTGAGGTAAGAGGGATTCCTTATCACATGTACCACATCTTCCTCTTCCACCACATTTTCCATATTGACTGTCGGTGGTGGTGCATTGGATACCCACATAGCAACTGGCAATCTTTCTAAGTCTTATGCCAGTAGGCTCAACACCACTTCCAAACCAACTGGAGCCCCACCATTTCCATTCTGATTCAAGGGATTTCCAGCATTATCCCCTTTGGCATTCTCAACTTCTTGATCCGCTGTCACATTCCATGGTGCATTATTTCCGTAAGGTTCACCTGCTTCAACATTGGTCCTTCTTGTGTTACGGTTGATCTTAGCCATATGTAATGGCCACATCACATGTAAGTTAGCCCACTCAGTATCTCTCTTTCTCTCGATCTTTTTCACTGTTTTCTCTCTCAAACTTTTTCTAAGTCTTTTTGTGTTTTAATCCTGCAAAATTACCCACATAAATGATTAAAAATGGGTCAATGGGTAGAAAACCATCCCTGAAACCGCTCATGCACCTAAGAAACCATTCCCACACTCATTTTACTAATTTCCGCGGCCATAACCGCTTTTCTCACGTCCAACACTTGGATTGCGCGACTCATCTGATCAAGCCTGCGGAGCTACCAAGTAACCATTCCTGCCAAACACTTTGATATTTTTGCCCATGTTAACGCAATAATCGTTCACGCCAAATACCTAGGTGCACATATCATAGCTGGATTGTCTAATTGCCCAACCGTCTTCTTCTGACTAATTTTGTCCGAATACGACCAACGCTGTTTGAATCTGACCAAGACTATCCAAAAATCTCGTCTAATCGGAAATAACCATCCAGCTGGTCCGAAATCACAGACTGATCTAATTCAGTTCAGTTTTCCTTATTTTCTTCTTAAAATGACGTTTTTGCCCTACCCAAACCATTTATCCCAGAAAACGAGTGTTATGTACAAATCACTAAACCCGCTAATTTTTGGACAAATAATTTTCTCTACAAACTCGTGAACTTATTTGAGTGTGATCCGGAAATTGAAACCCGATTTAACATCTCTAATCATGATAAATAATCAAAAAATTTAAGAGTGAAAAAGTATTTGACTACTTTTTAAGTTATTATATAAAAGTCAATAATAAATTAACAGAGATAACTGAGAATTTTTGACAAGCAAGAAGGATATTCCAGCATTTGATCCAGATGTCAAGCTAGTCATTTACAACACGGCAGAGTTTAGAGGCAAATGTTAAAACATTTTCACATCTTCCTTAATTCAGCCAGAAACTTTTCGAGCTCTTCAGGCTTTCCTTCTGAGAAATGAGAACCACAGAAACGGAAGGAAGATAGTAAGACATGGAACACTAATTACTCTAACTCGTCAACATTACAATAATGTCAAATATTGTTACCCGAGGTCGTTGCCGAAAACTCTTTTCCATTGTGCTTTAGCTTCTCTACTTTAGCGCTTTCAACAGCATTCATTCTTCTTGTTTGCAGCCTATGGATCCCTGCACGAAGTTCTAATGCCACTTTTGTCATCTCTGCAAAAAAAACCGAAACTTTAGATTTAAGGCAGCTCTAGTCATGCAATGAACAACCAAACAAACAAAAGTCAAATAATAATTTCTGAATAAGATTAGGAAAATCCCACCAAAACCAATCAGATGGTAAGGAGATTTCATAACTATAGTCAAAGTGAGATTTAATCGAACTATATAAGGCAGCAACAAAATGTCAATATGGTCATGTTCAGGAACTAATTTTTAAAACATAAGCCAACCCGCGCAACGATGTAATCTTGAAAATCATATCCAAATCATCCCATTGGTGTGAATAAAGATCTCAGTATATCAAAGGCTCAAAAAGAAGTTTGCATCTTGATTACCTTTGAACATATCATCCACTGATGATTCATTATAAAGCTTTAAAGCTTCATTAACAAGTCTCGCAGACTGTTCGTTTAAAACCGAGTTTCTTTCTAAAGCCTGGAGCTCCCAGTTAAGCTCATCCGACCTCTTTCCTACCTGAAAATAAAGTTATCTCATTTAAGAAACCAAATTGTAAAAGACCAACGATCAAAATATCACAAGACAGAAATGTTTTGTCTCACCAAACTAAGCTTATGCCTTAGAGAGTCCAGTTCTGTATCCAACTCTTGTTCATTTGACCCATTTTGAATATTTCGGTCTTTGTAGACAGACGACTCATCCTGATGAACAAAAGAGATTCAGCGATCGCAGTATAAGAGTAAGGATGAAGACGAGACAATGAAGAACATATCGTCTTACACTCTCCGGCAGCACAAAATCTTCAGGAACTGCAAAAGTGTATCGAACACAATATCCTTCCCACAATTTCAAGCGATTGTCCACGATAGATTGAATCAAACCACGAACACGGTCAATACCCTAAAACCACATAGAGAGTAAGAAGAAGAATAAACCAACATCAGGGAGATGAAAAACGCCATAAAACTCACTTTTGATAACTCTCGTGACTTATTATCAGATCTTCCATCGATTTGGAGAAAATTGGATGCTTCACTGCAATTGTAAGCGAACCAAAACCCTCAGTTTGAAATAGCTTTCATCGACGAACAGAAGTTTCCTAAAAATATGCTATTTGAGAGAGAAAGAGAGACATTACTGGCTATAGAACTCAAAAGCTTCATCGACAACGTCGTCGACGGCGTTGAGCGTTGCGTTGATGAAAAGCTGAGGATTCAGATTCATGGAGTCGAACACCGCCTCGCCTTTGCTGCCTTCCATTGTTCTCCCTCCGCCCAATTTTTTCGAATGCACAAACCCTAATCGCTAGTGAATTGGGGATAATTTTGGAAGAATCACTAAGATACTGGAGAAGTGAACATTTGGATTCGATTGAATTTTAAGCAACGTCTTTTTGAAATGAAATTTCTCGGATTAAGAAATTTGAATTATTTAATTGTTTTTACTCAAGCTTAATGAAAATTGAAATCTAATGATAACCAGAAAATGAAATCATCGAACCAGGTACAAAACCGTCGGTTCGTCACTTTAACCAAACACAGAATTGAATTGTCGTTTTGAACATCACAAATGCGCACGTGACTAAGAGCATGCCGGCTAAGACACCTGGCGAAGAAGAGGGTCTACACCACAGAAAATTAAAATCTTTATAACTTATATTGCGTGAAAACTTCATTTTGGAAATATCTCGAAATTAAAAAAATTTTAAAAAGTCGGAAATATAATTTTCGAAAATCTAAACATTTGAAATTCTACGAAACTTAAAATTTCATTTATTTTTAAAATACGTAATAAATAAATATTAATAAAATATTGGAATTTATTTTGTTAATTTACTAATTTAAAATGTATAACTAAATAATTAAGAAGAAGATGCTTATATTTTCTCTAATCGATTATCTAATTTTAATTTTTAATTTTAAAAACTAAAACTTAGATTTACACATAAAAAAATAATAGAAGATAATTTTATAGAGTATTGTATATGATAACTGTATTTTCGATCTTTAATAAAGAACAATCAGTTGAAAAAAAATTATAAGATAATTGTATTTTTCCAATATAAATTAAAAACTGCTTTTTAATAATATGAGAGTAATATTTTTGATCAAATGTTAGTATCCTATAATTTTACTATTCGAGTTTTCAAAACTTACCTATACCACGTTTCTAAACGTTTGTTACGGTATATCCGTTTCCATTTTCATGCAACCTAGTTTAAAACATTCTCAAAATGAATAGACCCTAAAAACATTTTTATCACTGATGAGAACTTCAAATTTATTTGCTCTTTTTGGATTTTATAGTTGATTTCGGTCTTGGATTGTTTAGGTATATTTAATATCAAGATTCTGATGATTTTTTTTTGACAACAACATACGAAACCTATAACTCGTCTGACATCCACTCCGGAGAGTCAGAATCTATGTGAATAAATACGACGACTAAGAGCATGCTCCTCTTGCTAGCTTATCCGCCTGTAAGTTGCTAATTATTGGGATTCATACCAGTGTGAACGCCGCAAACAAAGCCTTATACCTTTGAAATTCCTCTAGTAGTGGAGAGAAATCCGGCCAGTCACTTGGTACTGAAATCATCTTCGTCAACTCCTTGCTGTCGGTGGCAAAAGTGACATCAAATTGGTGCAGGTTGATCATGCATTCCATTGCCCATAGAAATGCCTCAAATTCTGCGTGAAGTGGGGATTGGCTTCTCCTAACATTTCGCACTACCAAAAGTCCGGAGAACAAAAAGTTTGCTTTCCATGTACCATCTAGATAGCACCGTCGACCCGGTTGTTGTTGCAGCATCATAACTGGCGAAGGGTGATGATCTTTTTCTAAAATTCATGTTAAATGTTTCTTATTACTTAGTATTCGGGGTTTTTCAAATCCGGAATCTTTGGTTTCAATTTTGCAACTGAGGAATGCCTTTTGAAGGAAACTTGAAGAGAAGATATGATAAGCCAATTAACTGACTCTTTGATATCTCAGATGCTTTTGTATCTTCCGAGAAAGAAAACTGTTAAGACTTGTGTTTTGTCCAATAGGTGGAAAATTCTCTGCTTTCGATTCCCATATTGGATTTGGACACGGATGATTTCCAAAATTACAACGGTCTTTTGAGTTTTATGGACAGATTCATAGATTTCTCCAGGAAAGATAAGTCATGCTTACACACATTTAAGCTAGGTTGTGGAAAGTATGAGAATGATCAGTCTTGTGTCACGCGTTGGATAGATTTTGTGGCTCCGCCTAAACTTAAAGCTTCTTGATGTCGAGTGTCTTCTTGTGAAGCGTCACAAGTGTTTGGAAGTGATGCCATTAAGTGAGACACTCCTCTACTTAAGACTCTATTGGGTTTCTTTTGATAGTTTTGAGTATGTTTCTTTACCTTGTGTCAAGACTATGCATTTGGAACACAATGTATATGCCAATGATGCGTGTCTGGAGTCGCTTATCTCTTCTTTCATAGTACTTGAAGATTTGAGCATTGTTAGAAGAAGGGTACATGATAATGTAAAGGTTTTACGAGTGAACAATCTTTGACATCATCTAGTCTCAGTATAGAAGTTGGTAGGGTTAAAGGATTTGATTATAAAAGCTCAAGGGTTATCACTGATGTCCATAGACTCAAGTATTTGAATTTTGAAAGTGAAATATCAGCGAGCAAAACCATAAGCAATTCAGGTTCTTTATCAAAGTCAATATTCTTGGCGGCGGATTTTATATGACGGTTAGTGGTGATGAAGACGACTTATGAAAGCGATATATGGTTTGTGTTATGAAATAGCGATTATAAATCGATACAACGATTATAAGTACGTAACGATAATAAAAAACGTTAAGAAAATCAATCAAAACGAGGTTTTCTCCTTTTACAAAACGTTACGAAAAAGCGCAAAGTGAGATATGTTTTTTTTCTTAACTCAATAAATCGTTTGTATGTGTGACGGTTCTGTGCGATTTTAGAGTCTCATGATACAATGCGTTTGAGACCTATTTGCATCACTCGAATTCAGAATCTCAGAACTTAATATTTTTACGATTTATTTTCGGAGTAGACTACTTATGATAAAGAAGAAAACGACAGAAAGAGAATTGGAAATTTTTGTGAATAAAGAAGTCTATCAACTGAAAGAGAGGAGCGCTAAATTTATATCTGAGAGGAAGATAGCTGCACGTTCGCACGTGGCAGAAGATACAGGAAGAGAATCTTCTTCCGTGAGACTCGGTCTGTTTATTCGTCCAAAAAACATACTCGTTCAAAAATCTCAAAGAAATTTGGTAAAAAAACCATTTTTATGGGCATTCAGCCACATTCCCCAAAGCCAAAACCTGAACTAACCAGACGACGGCGGACTAGGAGGCGATAGCGCGTGTGTGGTTGACCTATCTTTCTACCAATACAAATAATGTACTTTTAATCATTTGAACTTAGACATAAGTCTCTATATATATATATATATATATATATATACTTCTATATATATATATATATATATATATACTTGTAAAAAATTCACAAACTTTCAGTCTGGGAAAAATAACAAGTTTCTCATCTTGCCAGCAATTTTATGGCTTCTCTTATCATTTCCCATAATTTATTTTTTCACTTTTGATCCAAGTTTTTCATAAACCCCCAAAAATTGGTCCAACAGTTCGCAACTTTTTTAATAGTATCTCAAGAGTTATGGATATGAAGATCGCTTCTAAAACTTTCGGGATAGGTGTATGCAATTCAATAAATTTATATCTTTTATGCTTTTTCATGAATTTTCATGAATTTTTTTGCTCACCAGTATGCTTATCTCCTTTTTTGTGTGGGTAGTTCATCAGCAATATCATGCCATTACTCAACTTTTGCAAGTAGAATTTTATTTTGCCTCCCTGGTAAAGCTGCAATCGTTTCTTGAAAGCTTTCCAAATCTAACATCACTAATCTTGTTAATTACTTGCACAAACCCTTGATTTATCTCACACACTTAAGGAATGTGCCTAGTGTTATTCCAAACTCAAGTGATTGTGATTTTGCGCTAAGCAGTTTTCTATTACTTCTTGAGATAAACACTGTGGTAGAGAGAAGTGAAACTATAAGCAAAACCAGCTTCTATAGAAGATGAAACTACAAACTGTAACCTTTGAGAATGATGTAACAAGAGGAACAAACCGTTACAGAAAGAAAGAAAAAACAATCATGATCCTGACATGCAGTAGGAAACATTCTATTATATATGTACCATCATTTTTCAGTAGTAGATTTTGGCTCATTATGAGTCGGAGGAGATACCGGTTCATGTTGCGGCGGAAGATGCTCTTCTATGGGCTGCATCTCAGTTTTCTTCTTCTTCTCTTTCTGAATCACTTGGCGTGGCATTACCTCTAGTAAAAAGCTACCTCCGTTCCACACGGCCGCCGAAATCTTCAGGATCTGAAAGATCACGTGAAGTCTATACGATAGGAAGATCGGTACGGTCAATGCCATGGTTGCAACTGTGAAAATGGCCTGGAAGAGGATGTACATCCACATACGGTTCTGATCCCCTAGCAGACCGCTTAGCTGCCATAACTTATTGTTTGCCTTTTGAGCTTTCTTCGACAGCTCTCTACACAGACCAGAAGGTTTTTTCATCAGGTCATGTTCAGTCTATGGTAAGAACTCAAGATATAGATGCAGCAGATGATAATACCTGTATGAAGTCATAACTTCAGGATCTCTTAGGAGTCTCTGCCTACGCAGGACATTGACGATTAGAAAATAGAGCACTTGCCAAAGAGTGTAAACCACCAAGGGAATGAGAAACAGCCATGTGAAAAGGTAAGATTTGTCTTCCACGTAAGGCCATGAAACCCTACGATCAGTGCCTACAGGGTGCATAGCTGCAAAAGTCGCTGGATTCCACCATCTAATCGTGAAGAACACGAGCCCTGAAAACCAAAGTCATTGCAAGACTAAAGAATCCAGGAGACAGAACATAAGCTTAAATAAACATAGCGATTTTAAGATTAACAATACGAATCTCCATAAAAGACTATATAACTCACCAGGCAAGAGATGTATAAGAACACTAACAATCTTATCGGGCGAACTAAAAACCAGGCTGCAACGCCAGACAATAAGTGCCCATGCCAATGGTCCCTGCAGATAAACGGCAGTAGAAGACACAACCAAGTTGATAAATCAGCTTACACAGATATACACAAAGACTCATATACATGTGTCCATGTAGTTACAAAAGCATACCTCTGCAAAGGAAAAGCAAACCATGAAAAGCTTTTCATTTTTAGGATACAGAAGAAGATCAACTAAGAAGATTGTGTTGGCATAGTAGCAAAAGTCCTATCACATACACAATTGTTCCAATAATAATCAGATGCTGTCTGTTGATTACCACAACCTCAAAATTAAGGGTGTAAGGGACATTACCAGAAGATAATAATGCCATTTCTTAAACCGGTAATATATCCATCGGAGAGGAACAAAGATCACATAGAAGAAGCAGTAAACCAGAGGAATGTCCTGTGGCCCTGAGAACAAAAACATCAAATCATCAACAACGATCATTTCTAATCGCAGACCTCTTGTATCGACTTGTATCACATATGTTTTGAACTCACTTGCCCCAAGTAGGAAACAAAATCCTCCAAACCCGAGCACCCCAACAAGATGTGTCACCTTAACACCAAAAAACAAATGAAATCATAACATCACAGAACAAGTGAAGACAAACATTCTCAAACAAAGGACTTGAAAATCAAACATGATGAAACAATTTGCTGAAATAATGAATCAAGATTCATATAATTCATTCTCCACTAGCTTTCATCTGGAGCAGGATGGCCAAAATTCAAATTGCTTTCCGCTATTTTTTAACATTCATCAAGGTTTTCACGTTTTCGAACAGTGATTCCGCTCTATACTCAGGGACGTATTGAAATAATATAACTAGTAAAACCAAAACGTAATTAATATGCTAAGCGTTATTGCATCATTCGATTATTCTCTTGTTCCACTATCTACCATAGATACTATTCAAGCCCTGTTTCAAGTAAATTTTCCAGAAAGGAAAAAGTAAGAAGAAGAAGAAGAAGATGCCTTATTGATGAATCTCTCGTGTTCTTCGGCTTGTTTCGCGATCTTAACGGCCTGTTTCGATAAGATCTCGCGCGTCTGCACCGCTTGTTTAGACAAAAGCTCTCTCGTCTGAACAACTTTCTGTAAGAAGAAGACAATCCCATCAAAAACAAATTGACACAAATCAAATTGTTGAAAGAAATCGAATCTCTTTGTAGCGAGAAGACGGTACTTTTGATTGATCCTTGAATCGTTGTTTTACAGAGTCAAACGAGTCTCCTCCATTGGAATTTGAAATTTCCGAGTGGTCTTCGTTATTCGCCATTATTGTGGTGTAGAAGAGTCAGATTTCAGAGAAGCTTGTCGCGAGAGAAACTGTAAATCACTGCTTTTTTATTAATTAATTTGTCTGTTTACTTTAATCGGACAAAAAAGGTTAAGGAAAATGATTAGGCCTAAACATTCGGATTGGGTATTTTATTACTAAAGACATAAGATCCATTCAACTATTCTTCCTGGATTTGAATTCAAATATATTATCAGTCTGGATAATTTGTTTGAGATCCATTTTTTATTCAAATACTCATCAAATTTCGAAAGTAACTACATATATAGTCCGATTTAAAATATTTTTGTATTTAAATTATTTATATTATCCAAAAATATTTAAATTAACAACATAATTAATATATGAGTTAATTAGGTAAATAATAGGTTTAGATATATTAATTAAGTATGTAACATATGCCAAAATAAAATTAGGTATCTAACATAACTAGGTGATGAAATGATATTTTTAATCTTAATGAATATTATTAGAATTTAAAATTAAATAATTATTTAATTTGTTTAAAATTCAAAAAAACAAAAATGAAAATTGGTTGCTAGAAATTAGGGATAAATAAACAAAATAAAAAAATACATTTAAGGTTTTTGGAAAATCTGGTAATTGACGTAGTTTGTTTTTTTTTGTCACCACAAAAAGTTCTTGCTCAAAAGAAGTTGCAAACTATATCAATGGTGAAGAAGACAACTACTTGTGTTGGGGAGGTATGTTTGTATAGTTTGGTTTTTGTTTTAATATTCTCCATAGTCAGCTATGGAGTTTCATGTAGTTGTTTGTCTTCATTTTTTTTCTGAATTTGCAGATGGAAATGGATGAATTTAGTTGTTCTCCGTGGTCGATGAGTTCACACCAAGTTTGGTGAGTGGGAGTTCAAACTAGACCATAATAAATTTGCCAAATGTATTTGAATGTCATCTGGTATATCAATTGGAGAGCTTGTTGAGAAGGTGAAAATCAAGTTTCAGATATGTGCAAACAGAAGAGTGGATTTGTCATCTCGGTGTCCAAAATGGATGGTGATGTTAGATGAGGAGAAGATACCTCCAGCAGCGATTACCAATGATGATGACGTGAAGGTGTTTGATTCTATGTGTAGTGACATAGAGACGCTTAACTTATGTATAACAGTTTGTGAAAGTGAAGGTGCTGCATCTGGTGATTCGAGTGGTGAAGAATCTGCAGGATTACGTAAGTATAGTCCAGTATTTTTGTTTATAGTCAACTATTTGTTGTTCATTATAGTTGACTATATTATATTCTGGCAAATCTAGTTCCAGCAACTGCCATGACGAACGACATAGAGAAGGAGATTGTTGGATATGAGATTTCATCAGATGAAGTGTCATCGTACAAGAGTGTTTCTGAAGATGGTGATTGTGCTGAAGATGCTGACTTTGAGGAGAACATTTTTGGTGTGAAGTCGAGTCCATGTGTCACAGAAAAATGTGATGGTGAAGCATTGTCGTCCGTCTTGACAAACATTGTAGGCACTCCTAGGGACACCCCGCCCGTCTTAGATGAATCTGAATATGGTGGTAAATTTTCATAACATAGCTAACTATGTATCCTCGTAATAGTCGACTATGATTCAAATCATAGTTAACTATATTTTCTGCGTAATAGTTAACTATGTTTGAAAATATAGTCAGCTAAAATTGTTTCATCTTGTATGAAGTGTGTTGAAGTTTGGTGTTAATTTGTTTAGGTATTCATGGAGTCCTATATGATTTGGATTATGAAGGTGATGCAGTGTATGTTGGAAGGGTGTACAAAAGCAAAGATGTTTTTTAAGGTGAAGATAGCAATATATGCGATCCGCAATAAGTACCGTTTTAGAACACCAAGATCAAATCCTACTTTTGTCGAGCTGTTGTGTATTAGCAGTAGCTGACAATGGCGTATCTATGCATCGATGATTGATTCATCTAGAAATTTTCAAATTAGGAAAGCAAATTTGGAGCATACTTGTTCAATCAATTGAGAAAGTGTTTTTGTTGGTATAGTTAACTATAAAAACGTTATTATTATAGTCATCTATAAAACAAATATATCTAACTATTATGTTAATAAAAAGCTAAATGAAAAGACACAAGTTAAATTTCTTTAAACCCAAAAGATTTAACATAGATCAAAGCGTTGTTGTTGATAAATCCTACATAGTCTTACAAAAAGTATTAAAAAGATATTGAAATCTTAATGTTTATCTTGAAAAAGCTAATGGGATAGGAGAGATGTATTTCTCATAAAGCTTTATGGCAAAGTTTTTGCCCGCCTCTTTGACATATGCTTCATCCAAGTTGGAAGCAAATGCAATTGTACCAGAAGCATGTAGCTGAAGAAACAATATAGTGGTGACTCCATGTGACCCTGCAATGTGTAGAATGATAGGTTTGTAAGATATATAATTTTCACATATTAAATAGTTGACTATATTATTGACTACGTTCTAATTATAATCAACTATATTAGGCGAGAATATGAGCATAAACACATACAATAAGTTGTTGTGGGAGCGCAAAATTGTTACCTTTTGGTCTGATTTGCCAGTTGGTGGGGTAGTTGTTGATGTCAAAAGGCGTAGTCAGATCTACCTTCATTTCCGAGTTGTATGCGCATTTCCGTATGAGGAACGGTAAGGACTCCGCAAGTAGGTGAATGGCCCTTTTCAATCTGGCCAAATCAAATAAAGAGGGATCGGGTTGTAGTACCGTAATTTCATGTGCGGCGATGTCGATGCAAAGACCGATCCAGTGATCATCAACAATGTAAGGTCAGAATTGTCTTCATCTCCGGATTTATGTCTAGGAAATACATTATCGCTATAAAATAGCGAATAAAACAGTAGATGTTGACCTTGCTTTTTACTGGTTCGTGTCCGGCTTTGAAAATCCGAGTTGGTAAGTTTGTATGTCTCCTCATGCTGACTTGCATAAAAACAAGTGGAATGTAGATGTGATTTCTTTAAAGAGCATAAATAGTTACAATTATTCACAAAATAACCACTTATAATGCATATTATAGTCAACTATACTTATTTTAAAGCCGACTATTTTTTGAATATAATCAAATATTTTGCATAATTTAGAAAATATATATGATTTAAAAATTTTCACATCTAAAAGACTACTAAAAAAATCAATTAAACAATTGTAAGCATGGAAAACTAGGGATTTTTGTAATGTGAAATGTTGAATACAGCACACAAACAAATCATTTAGTTTTAGAAAAGGTGACATGATGCATAATTTCTCCAACTGTTTGGCGTTGGTTTCTGCAGCGGTGGGAGATATAAATTCGGCGGCGGTGTTAACTCAGGGTCGGCGGCGGTAGTTACACAGGGTCGGCGGGGGAGGTTCAGCTGAGTCGGCGGCGGTGGTTAAGCTGGGTCGGCGGCGCCCAGAAGCACGGATCTGGACGGCGACGGTGTGAAGAACATATCTGGCGGCGATGGAGGGTTGTGGCGGCGTTGTGAAGGTGCAGTGGCGACTGTAAAGTGATGGCGGCGCTGTGAGGTGAGGCGGGGCTGTGAAAGTGAAGCGGTGCTGCGACCTGAGTTCCGGCGGAGATGGATTCGGTGATGAAGGATTCCGGCGGCTGGAGCTGAAGAAAAGGGGAAGCTGCTTCGCATGGGAGAGAGAAAGAAGGTGATGCAGTGTTTGTTTTGGTTTTTAATAAATAATATTTTTAAAAGAAACAAATTTCGAAAAAAAAGTAAAAATCCAGAATCTTGTTTTAATTTCCTACATTTAAAATGTTTGTAAATAAAGTAAATGAATAGATAAGTATATTTTTGAAATTCGAAAATAGGGATATAAATGGTAGAATATGTAGTCAATACGTCATTTACTTAAATTTAGTTCACACATGCTATAAACTTAATTTTGTATGTTTTTTCTATTATAGAGCACAATTTCCCTTAATATATTTAGATTTATAATTATAATTTTGGTTATTTTAATTATTAAAGTATTAATATAACTAATCTTTATTTGGTATATATTTATATTTTTAATATTTTTAAATATCTATTTGGTTTTTGATTTAACTCAATTCGGTTCAAAATTTTATTTATATATATATGTAGATACTATTTCGATTTAATATTTATTAATTAGAATGAATTTCAGTTTAATTTATAAGATTTGAATAATTCATCTAAATATAATATATATATTTTTAAATCTATTATAAGAAAATATCATAATTAAACTTAAATATTTTTTATTTTCTTGATTTTGTTTCTAACATTTTATTGTCTAATTGTTTTTCATCAAGATTTTTTATAGCTTCACTCCTATGATACATGTTTTAATTCACATAACATTATTTTTTTCTGACAAAAAAACAAAACTTAAATAATAATAATAAAATATTACATAGTCATTAATCAAAAAAAGAAAATTTTTAAAAATATAAATCATTATTATAATCAAACGAAAATTAAAAATATTTAATAAGAATATGAACTGGAATGTTGTATTTTCTGGTTATGAACTTAATTTTGAAAATGATGTTATCAAATCCAATAAAATATATTTTTGCAGAGATTATAAATACACTAATTTTTAGTCACTCTATTTAGATTACATATAAGCATTTGGCAAAAAGAAAATATTTAAAAAACCACTAAAAAAAGACGATTGAATTGTTAGATGAGGTAATTTACAATTTACAATGTCCAAAGATAATTAATTAATTGTCTTTGGAGATTGCAGAAAAAAAAAAGTGCTCACGCGTCTGAGAAGAGAGACTGAAAACGGTGGAAGGATGATAAAGCACCACGTGTCATGGTTGAAACTTGTAGGCTCTTTTGCGCGCATTGAGGAATCTTCTAGCGTACACATGTTTTATTTGTTATAATAATTAAGAATGGACAGAATTATTTGATACTTACTTATCCTATATTTGGCTAAAGAAAATTATCTATTTAGAATTTTCAAAATAAATAACAACGAATATAATTTAAATACTTATAAATACAGATTAAATAACAAATATTAAAAAAATATTCAGTTTATTTTATCCATTAATCATTTTTATGTATCTTATATATATTTATTATATAACAAACTTTTTAAAAAATCATTTAAATTAATTAAAATAAAATTAAGTAGATAATAAATAAAAAAATAATTAATAAGTAAAATACAATTATTTCTCAAATAATTTTTAAATAGTGATTAAATTACATGAAAAATACTAATATTTCACAAATAACAAATAATAAAAGAGGATGAATAATTTATAAATATGCTATTTCTTAATAAGTATTTAAAATTACTGATACTTGTTTTAACAAACTACCTACAAATCCAAATTTTATTATCCGTATAAAGCAGATTTAATAATAAATATAGCAAGTACTTGCTAGTGTCCATTCTTAATAACAATATTCATGAAAAAAATATTTGTATAAATAAAAGAAAATTGGAAAAGAAAACTTTTAAAATATTATATAAGATATGTTTTTATAAATTTTTCTGAATCTTCTTTTTCTCAATCTTGAGTAAAAGATAAGAGTTTTTCTTTTGTTTTATTTCTTCCGAAAGCCGACCGTAAAGTCCAGTCTTGTCTATTTTTCTTTTGTCCGACATTGTCTGGTACTAGTTGTATTAGTTTTTTTTTCTTTTTGTTATATCAATAAAATCCTTCTGTTTTGAGTGCGGTTGTCTTTTCTTTACCAGTTAAGCTTGATTTATCATTCATGAGAGAGTAAATCTTTGCTCTCTCAATTTGCTAGATTGGCTTTATGAAAAGTTATTTATGGATGATTGATTGAGTATATTGATCAAGCGCGTGATTTGGTAATACGCCAATTTGTCCACTATTAGTAGATATAATGATTTCTTTTGACCAGCTTAGATCAAATTAAATAGAGTTAGAATTTTTTTTGGAAAGTGTGCTAGCGAATGATTTGTTTCCAAATCTGTTGAATTTTTCGGGAGTAAATATTTGGTATTGAGACGAAGAGTTGGTGCTTGAACATAGACGAAATTGAATAAATGAGGTACAATGTAAGCCGGCGGATTTTTGTAAACATTAATCGGAGTTTCGGCAAATTATTCGAAACCAAACATCGGCGGAGACTGTTGAAGATACGACAGGGAGCGAAAGCAATTTTGGTTTCAACAGCTACTTCGTGTCTTTTCTAATTAATTCAATATCAACGCATGTTGTCGACATATATGCTGGTTTCATTTGACTTTCTTGAACCAGAGTCGAGATGGGCCTTTTATTTGTACTTTTGTACTTTGCTCTTCACAAGCTTCACTAATAATAATTGGTTTGACAAAAAAATTATACAATGTTTTATATAATGTTAGAAATGAAAATTGGTACACTTATCATATTTGATAAATTGTTTAGGAACATCGATTTTTTTTAATAGAGGTTTAAGTAATGAAATGTGTTACTTGTTGTATAGATGGTTAATTATATCATTGAATGTAAGGTGTTAATTGGTGATAAATTTAGAGAAAAAATAAATTATTCCTAACATATTTCTCTCAACAACTGTAACAAAGTTTTCTTTTATGATGAAACACAAATAGTTTCTAATCATTTTGCAATAACCAAAAAACAAAAACCAAAGAGACACACTGGCAAAAATGGGTTAATACCTAACAAAACCAATATTTTTATTCATGGTTGTTGTATGTTACTATTTCGAGGATAACATCTAGAGCAGGGTTAAAAAATTTAATCACGGACAAACATGATAAAACACATAATAAAATATTAAACATTGTATATAATGAAGTGTTCAAAAATATTTAAGTTTGAATTATGGATAGTTGTAGATTTCTTATTTCGAGAATGTTTTGGTTTTACCTTTCTTGAATTTCGTACTGGAATAAATTGACTTTTGGTATTTTTTTAATCTTATATATTATTCATGGTTCGGTCTATAGTGTAGGTTTCCTTCCATCTTTTATTTTTCTCTGAAATGTAAATATCACATTGATTTGTTACAATCTTAACGTTTTTTTTTGTGTTCAGAACTGATATTTTACAATATTCCATGATTAACTCATTTTAAAATTTATATACAATCAAAAATGAGTTTTAGTTTAGATTTTCTTTGAAACCCATAACCAAAAAAACGGCCGAATTTTTATTTTTTTCCATATTTATTATTTAAGACTAGCTCAATATTCATGAAAAAAATGATATGTTTTTTATGAATAAGATATGTTTTTTTCGATTGAATTTCTTGTTGTGTGTTTTTTTAATAAATCTTCGTTAATTTTTTTGTTCTTCGATTATTAATAAACGTCAAAAAACATAGAAAAAAATGTATAGGTTGAAAGTTTTGTTTCTATCTAAATCTATCTCTATCGATTCTAACAGAATTTGTATATCTTCGGCTTACTCTAATGGCATACATCAGTCTCTTTTTTACTACTCTTTTTTTTTAAAATTCATTTGGTAAGATTCTCCAGCATTTATCCAAATCACTGAGATCCTGAGTCTCTCAATAAGTTGTGATCTAGGTAGGGGGTTTCGTCTTATTCTTATGAGTGGTCCATCAGCATATCACTTAAAACCCCCGAATATTGGTTAGAAGATATATGTTAAGATGGTTCGCGTTTGGAATCAAATCACTTTGTTTGAAAAGATAATAAAGATTATATTATGCAAAGAAAAAGTATATCTCACTTTTAATAATAAATAGTATTTTTGTTGTTGTTGTTTAAAATAGATTTATGATTTAGGGTATCTATATCTCAGCTACTGTTTTAGATCAATTGATAAAGAAATATAAATGATGTCTAAAAGAAGGTCAATAAAATACTATTTTTTGTTTTGATGTAAAATTCGCAATTGGTCCAGTTTATACTAAGGGTCATCAGTATAAATTCAAATTTCTTTCTTTTACGGTGTCAATGTTGCTTCTCCAGTGTCAAAGATCATTTGTCTTAACTTTTGTAACTTCTTTTACATCTTGACTAGAGCATTTGATTATGCATGTTTGGTTGGTAAGTATAAATATTTTCTTTATATCCATTAATTTCTTTTTCTTACTAATCATAGATTTATACGACGTAAACATATTTATTGATCATAGTATAGTATGATGCGGTATAATATTTTATATGCTTTTTATTTGTGTTTGTAATGAACATCTTTATGCTTTAAAATTGTCAATGTATTTTTAAGCACTATAATGTTTAGTTAAGTTGTGTAATTTATCATTTGCTATAACTATAATATAATATTATATTTAATAATTATAATCAAATAAATTAAATTGTTTTTCTATATCCGTAAATTAAATAAATTTTGTCATATCAGAGTTATAGTATTCGGCATCCCTATATTCGTATAAAAATATATAATTTTTTAGATGGAAATAATAAGTTTTAAATATTAAATGTTTGGTTATATTTCATGAATCTATAACTTATTTATGATGCGATATCTTTCAATTGTTAAACTGTATATATATATGTAATTATGTTCCATTGATTTAAATTAAAAAATTCTACCTAGAGCTGAAAGCATATATTTTATGTGTATAAGTAGTAATAATTAGATTTTCTGAATCAGATATGTGTTTAATTATTTTTGATGATTTGGAAGAGTTTCAATATTTATTTTATTTTATCGATGTTAATTGTTTTGATTAATTGATAATTCTTCGGTGCATGAATAGTCACTATTAATAACTTTAAATTTATCTAAAATTTGGGGGGCTTGATGCAAATATTCTTTTTCCAACAAAACATGCATTGAAGAGAGATAAACCAAATCGACGGTGCCGGATCGTGATTTTTTTTTTGTCAACTGATATTTTATAATACAGTTTTTGTACACTTTACAAAGAGAACTCCGAACTACAAAAAATAGCCTCAACCACATAAAGAGACAAAAACATGTATCCCTTCAAACCCAAACTAAATAGAGGAAGCATTACTGTAGCATCCCAACCCGGCTACTAAGCCTGAGAGGTTACCACACCTCGACCCACTATGTGAGCCGAGAACGCAGTCAATTTCCTTAGGTGTTTTATCCTTAGAATTTCTTTGAGTTTTACTTATTATGAGATTCATTTCTATTAGAATCAATATGGGATAACTAAAGACAACAAATCTGGATTTTCTTTATTTATAATAAATAGGATTCGTTACAAAGTTAGAGTCTTGCACTATAGGCTAATACATTGTACGATCCAACATCTAGACCATCACACCACCCGACATCCTAACATCATGTCTTGCGCATCTAAGCCCTTCCCCATGATAACCTCCGGATCCTGAATCAAAAGCGTAAGCAACCCGTTGTTTACTTACAAACACTTGCTACGATGCTTATGTAATATACAACATGCCCCCATCCCCTCTAAATCCATTTTACCCGCCTAATTCGTCCGCTTAGGCTACTGCCAAACTTAGTCCGACCATGATTCCGACCCTTCCGGATCTACATTAATCGTGACATCGTAAAGTACGTAAAGAGAGAGAAGAGAGAGATTCGACCCTAAGTTAGCCCATGACTCATGATCCGGTCGGTTCACGACCGCCATGATTCACATGGTTAAGCCGTGGCCAAACTCACCTTTGTCGAACGGTCCGGTGTCCCGGCAACCTTGTCTTTCTCTTTTACCTCGAAAGGTTCCATCGACGCTCTTCCTTCTGGTCGAGTCGTCCGATTGATTTACCCCCTCCGATCTGTTTCCCACCGCTCGTATTTATCACTCATGATCCCTTTTCAAAATTTTCTCTCGGTCTTTTTGTGGCTTTTTGCCTTGGCGAGGATTCCCTTTTCTCTCGACCCTAAGGCTTTATTATAAGTCTTTTCGTCGACAACCGTCCTTACAAATGATGCAACTGTTCGAACGGGTGTGTACTTCTTCGCGGGTAACTTCCCGCAACCGCTCCCACACGGTTGGTTCCTGTGTGGTTGAACTGACTCGGCTAGCTAGCTTGGTAGCTTACCCAGCTGGCCCAGCTACCCATCACTCCACCTAGCTGGGTCGAGCTGCCGGTGGACTACCCAGCTAGCTTCAGCTCGTCGGTCAGCTCAATCCAGCTCAGATCTTTCCCCTTTCTTTTGGTTAAGTCTTCTTGCGACTGACTTAACCCATAATCTTGACCATGGAACGCTTAGTTAATCATCCGACCCTTATCCTCGTCCCACGGTCGTCCTGCCGATCCTAGCGAGGATCGGGGATGCTACAATTACAATCAACATCAAAGGTTTTTGAAGCCAAAAGGTAACCAGAATCTCTATAAGATTGAAAACGGTTACCAAAAGAAACACTATCAGCAATCAAATCAGCACCTCCATTAATAGCATCTACTTCAGCTACAACTTTCCATTTGTGAAAACCATCAACCAAATTCTTTATTTCCTCAACCTGAAATGCAAAGGAAGATCAAGCTTTAGGGCGATTGATTACCCCAATTAAGTCCATAGCCTCTGTACTAAATATCATATGATATACCTTCAAGCTCAACATGATTTTAATGGCCCAAATGAAACATTGAAATTTAGGTTCCAAAAAAATATCCACATCAGTCATAACATGTCTACTATGCAAAAGAACCTTGGTCACATGATTTCTTATAACCTGCGAGACTCCAACCAATTTTTTTGCTTATGCCATGAATAACCAATATTGCATTTCAACCAGTTCAGTGGAGGAGCATGCCAAAGCTTTTTTCTGTCATTCTCTCCTACGTTCTTGAACACTTTGAGATGAAACGCAGAGCAACAAGTCTTCCTTGATCTTCTTAATTGTTTCTAAAACCCAAATTTCTTTTCATCCAAAAACCAAGGCATTTCTTATTCTTCCAAATATGCCATAGAACCCAATAAAAACTACTCATAATATCTAAAGATATATTGGATGATTTTCAACTAACTAAAAGATGATAAAAGTTAGAGTACATTGAACCTCACTGAAACTCATTTTCAGGAGAAGGAAAATCAGAAAGATCTCAAATTTGTCGAGCCGATGTGCACAAAAGAGAACATGGTTAATGGACTCTCCTTCATTACCACAAACTTGGCATCTCAAATCTGCTTTCATACCCCTATCCATGAGCTTATCTACCATTGGCATAGCACCACTAAAAACCTTCCACAGAGAAGTTTTGATCTTAGGCTCAGTACGTAAACACCAAATTTCTTCCTTAAGACAATTTAAAGATGGCCCCATATTTGATTCACATATGAGACTAGCATTTTTTTCTTTGATTAGCCAACCAATGATCTGATTTTACTGAATATTCACCACTCTGGTTATAACCCCACACCCAAAAATCCACTTTAGATACAACATATTTGGATGATAAAATACGCCATACATCATCTGGGAAGAAGAGATCATCCAATTTGCATCTGACCCAATCACGATTCTGAAGATCCACCAATTTACTAACAAACAAATCAATGTCGATCAAGGAATTCTTGATTAGTGGTCTTCCCATAACCCCATCACCATTACAAGGATCAGTCTAATCCCTAGTAGATTTACCATTCCCAATCCTTCTAAATAACCCATGTTTGAAGAGAAGCTTACCATGAAGGATACTATGCCAAACATAAGAAGGTCTAAAAGATAAATTACCTAAGGAAATCAAGTTGATCGAAATAATTACTTTTCAAAAATCTAGTACAAAGAGAAGAAGGGTATTGCAGGAGCTTCCAAGCATGCTTTGCTTGCTAAGCCTGATTAAAATCTTCAATATCCTTAAAACCCAAACCACCATTATATTTTGAAAGACACATCCGATCCCAACTCAATACACTTTTCTCTTATGTTCCAAAGAACTCCACCATAAATCAGACACAACTCTAGATAAAGAAGCACATGTTGATTTTGGAAGTCTGAAATAAGACATTGCATACACCGGCAAAGCCATAGTCACATTCTTAAGAAGAATCTCTTTCCCACCTTGAAATAATTAACGAGCGAACCACCCCGACAGTCTATTCTTCAGAGTTGCATGAATAAAAGCCAACATCTCAATTTTAGAACCAGAGATACACTCTGGATGACCCAAATAAGATCTGATACCACCTTCATTCTCAATCTCCAGAATTTAACAAATTTCATCCTTCAGCTGCTCATTAATTTTAACTCCAAAAATGATAGAAAATTTGCTATGGTAAACCATCTGACCAGTGGCCTCTCCATACACTCTAAGGATCCGTTTAAGTTCTCCACATTGACATAAATTCGCCTTGCATATGAACAAACTATCATCAGCAAATAAAAGATGATGAATAGATGGACCGAGAATTTAATTCCAGATATTCTCCGTTGTCTTTCTCCACAATTCAACATATGAATATGAATGAAACCTTCGGTACATAAGACGAAGAGGGAGTGATTTTACCACCACATAGAGATGAAGTGTATTACTAAGTGGTAAAATAACAAAAAGAAAAGGATGCAAAGATGAAAGTTTCCCATGAACCATTGCCACTATTATTGTCACCATCGACTATTGGAAATGCTAGAGATATATTCAAACATTCTGTTCTTATCAAGAAACTCTTGTACTTCCCACTTCTTTGAGATCCATTAACTACAACAAACAACCATTGCAAAGATGTGGAATGTAGGAAACTCCAAAAAGTGTTTAGTTTAACGAAGCAAAACCACAAAGAAAAATGATTTTAAAGGGTCTGGCTCTGAAACAAATTACAAAAACCTGTGTTTAGTTCTCCCAGTTTATGGACAACATAGAGTGTTGCTCGTAAACAAGAAATCAATTAACCCTCCACGACCCAAATCTAAGTCAAGGATGCAAAACATCTCACAGCACCAAATACAAGAAGTAAAAAGAATTATTTCTCTGATATTTATAGGAGCAGCTAATTTCTAAAGCTTGGTTTTCAAAAACAAAGAGTACAAACCATCTACGAGGCTCTCACTTCCAATCTGCCTGGGATAAAGCTCACATGGGTACACTGTTTTAACCGAGCAATGGCATCTTGTGACCTACCAGACATGAGGTCGATGTAGACCGCTGTAACTGTAGCTTGTACATTGTTCGGCAAGACATTTAACGCGTGTGTGATGAAAGGTTTGGCCTGGTCATGATGTCCTTGTGTGGCAAACAGTGCGGCAAGGTTTGCAAATAGTGCTCCACGAGCTTCTTCTGGCTTAAGTGAATCTCGGGCATTTCCTGTGGAAGAATCTGATGCCTCTTCACAGTCGGAACTCATGTTCATCCGCCACAGGTCAAAGTCTTCTTGCGCAAATGGCAGTTTAAAATCTTCCTGTCCAAGTAGATAGGCAGATAAATGCGCACCAGCTTCAACGGGTCTGTTGAGCAAGCAGAGAGCCTCCGCTGCGTAAATATGGCCTAAGAAAACATAAATTTTTGAACAATCTGGAAGTTGCAAGAGTGAATTAGCAGCTGACAAGGCTTTGATAGGATTCTCCAGTTCCAGTTGTACGTATGCCATATTCGCAAGAAGAGCCTGTTTGATCAAATGATTCTCTCTACTACGGATATCCTTGTAAGCAGAGAGGGAGTTTTGAGTTATGTCCTGATTCATTCCACCTTTTGCCTCTTTCAAATCTGAGTTCATATTAGCTTCCCCATGATCAGACGATGATGCTTCTTTATTCTCATTTATCTTTAAGGATGGTGTCCATTCAACATCTGATTTAGAGCCATTGAGCAAATATATACCATTCGAGAGACAGACACGTGCTAGTGGTAGTGAAAGCTTTGGCCATTGGGCACTGCCAGCAAGTTCCACGAATCTATTCTCTTCCATCATAAGTTGTCTCCACTTCCCTTTCCCAATTACACGGAGTCTGATTTCCGACCTATCCGAAGAAGTGTTTCCCTCTCCCAAAAGACCCTTTTGTAAAGCCATTATACAGCATTCGGCTATACGGAGCCAAAGAAGCGGTTGTCTGCAGAAAGCCAGGCTTGACTTCTGGAAGCACTGAGCAGCAAGTAGAGGCTTCCCACAAGCTAAATAAAGCACACCACAGTTGTATGTAATCAACAAAGACTTATCCTGTGAGAGAGAAAACAGCTTCACCGGATTCTCTTTTCTTAGTGATGAACAGCTCCTTAGAGCTTTTGAAAATAACACAGAGGCGGCTTGATATTTTCCAAGCTGATAGTATATGCAACCAAGGTTGTTGTTGAAGATTCCTGAAGTCATTGATTCTTTTTGAATACCGGATACCAACAAAAGCTTTATAGCCTTCCGATGATTCCCATGAGCATACTCAAGCTGAGATTTCAAGAGAAGAGCCATTGAGGAGTCCCTTTTTTGAGCAATGTTCATTGCATGTTTGACTTCCCGCTTTGCCAGTTTCAAGTTTCTGGTAAGAAGCAAGAACCGGACCTTGTAAAGCTGCAAGTCAAGCTTCAGATCAACAGTCAAGATCGACCTTTCTCCTACTGTCTTGAGAAGATTGTTCGCTGGAATATGGCCAACTGGCTTCATCCGTTTCTCTGCCTCCAATTCAGCTAGCACAACATTCTCATATTCTAGAGTTTCCTCACACAAATCACTTTCGGCAGCTGTTAAATCAGACTTCAAAGCATCTGAGGCCACCGTGCTGCTCAGGAGAGAAGATGTTTTTGATACCTGATTTGAAGAAAGTTGCATTGTGCTTCCAATTTCCTCATGACTTCCAAAACCAACAGCAAAAGTTTTGACCATATGGTCAAACACCTCCTGTAAGAAACTACTTGTGAGATAATCATTCAAGGATGCAATGAGAAAGAAACTGAAACATCTACGGAGAGAATCCATGCAATGAGAATACAAACTGATGAATGCAAAAATTCTTTCAAGGATGCAACAGTAAATCATTCAAGTGAAAATCGAGTTCCTTATCAGATTGTAGAATTTGCTGTCACTGACTAACTTGTATTATAGTATACAAATTTAGACACCGATGGATTTCCCATCTCTCATGGCATTTCATAATAGGTAGGTTGTGGATATAGCACATTTTTCTTTGTGACAGGTAATACGCAAGAAAGGAGATTCTACTAAAAGAAAGCCCTCGTCCTTTCACTGAAAAGTAAGGAAGCCACTAGAGAAATTGTTCTCAACAAAAGGCGAAACTTCAGCTTGAAAAACAAGAAAAAAGTGGAAACATGGGAAAATCAACATTTTTTTTTGGGACAGGTTTACATCTGACAATGGCAAACAGAATAAATAATCATGGATATTCGTTGCTTTCCACTAGCAAAAGAGATCAGCTGGACTACATTTCAAGACTTGTAGATCGGTACAAACAATACTTACCAAAAATTTCACAGCATCATGACAAGCAAGCGCACTATCCAGCATCAAGAAGCAGATTTGAAGCGCAATTGTCTGCATATAAGTATCAACCAAGTTGACTACTTAGAGCCAGTAGGACGGATTTAACAAAATAAACCAGAAAAAGATGGAAAAAATACCTCGTCTAGCGGCTCAATATTCAGAAACAAAGGATCTAGAATGGATAAAGTTTTTGTATACTGATGTAGATGAAACCATGTAACCGCCTGCAGGAGACCAAAGAATAACAATACTTAACCATGAGAGATGCGAATAGCATAGCTGAGACATTAAAAAGAAAAATGGGGACACATCAGAGAACATACAATGTTGAGAACTGTTACTGTACTATCAAATTGATCCTTTGACACAGAGACGTTAGTTCCAGGGTTTACAGCTTCCACTTGTTCTTTCGCAGCAGAAGCAAGTTCTTCACTCTGTTTCTGAAGAAATAGAAGAGAAGAACATTGATATTAACATAAAGACTACTAACATAAAGACTACTAATAACATTGCTCTCTCCAGTATGATTCCCCAACAATGCCAGAGTACTTCTAGAAGACGATAATAGATAAGACTCATGTATGACAAAAAAGCGAAATAATTTTTTTGCGACGTAAACAGATAGATAGCCCTTTCAGATGAACTGAGGACGCACTTATAATTGGGAGGGTAGACAGAACCCAAACAGAATTTTTAACACAATACCTTGACAGAGTTAAGCTCTTCCAGTAGTTTCTTGGAATTCGAGCAACATTCCCTGAAGTACTCTGCAATTGCCATATTGTGAAGAACCTGCTTGATCAATTAAAAACAACCCAAAAGACATGATTTTCGAAGAAAAGTCAGAAGATTTAGTGCTGCATGAATTGTAGTGATAAAGAACATTCTGACTTAGAGAAAAGAGAAAGCATCTCATAGTTCTTCGGAAGTGTGTTCCGTAATCAGAAGTTGAGAAATAAAGGTCGTTGCTCAGAATCTTTAACCAAGAAAAGGCTTTAGTTTGCTAAAAAAAGCCTATCTATACTTCACAATCGAGTAAACTACTTAATCAGAGTACACCATTACGCAAAGTCAGAGCAAATCAATATTGAGAAAGACGAAAGTAAACATTGAGAAATGAAACCTAAACGCTGAGAAGTCAGATCTAAACCAGTAAAATGTACATCAACTTCAAACTTAAACTCTTTTGTTAGCATCGATCTAAAAACGAGAATCCAAACTAAGCAAGGGATTCATATTATATGACAAATCATTCCAAAATTCACAGGCAAATCCAAACTATTCAATCGCAAAAAAAGAAAAAAAACTGACCTTGGGATCGTTATGTTTCTTCTGCTTGAGCTGAATGAGAATGTCCATACACTCGTCGAACTTGCAAGATTGGTAATATGAGAGAGCGTCTTTAGCGAGTGCAGAAGTGACAGAGAGAACGATGGCGTCGTCGCAGACTGACCCATCTCTAGCGGCGTCGGAAGATACAGTTGATAACGAATCTCGAGAATCCATGAAAGATTTAAAAACCCAATTGTGTTCCCCAGATTTTGCAAGTCCACGAATTTTCAAGGATCGAAAACCCTAGAAACTAGTTTGTAGAGAAGAAGAGCGAAGCACTTTCCTGAGAAAATCCACGCGCAGTTAAGTTATGGAGAGGAGAGAGGGAGGTAGGAGACAGAAAGTTAATGGGCCAAATTGAGCTCGCAAGATTGGGTTAACTAAGCCTACCGAATCTGTCCTAGTTTCAAAACCATTTTTTTTCTCGATTAAGAGCATGTCCAAACGAAACGAGGGATTTTTGGCTTATTCAATATTTGATTATATGATTTCGGCTTAATTAAACACTAACTTTTATTTGAGCATATTAAAAACTCAAATATTTTTAAAAATATGATTAAATCTGAAATTTTTTATTTTCGGTCAACACGAATCTTTATTAATCTAAGAAAAAATTCTATTTTACTACACCAACTTAATATCTATTACCAATTCAATACACAAACTTTTTCCATTTCCAACTTAGTACATCAATTACATTTAATTTCTATAATAATAAATTAAATTTTGAAATTGTTAACACCATTCATTTAAGAGAAATTGCGACGGTTATGGCGACGCAAAATACGATTTTCTTACAGTTATTTTTCCGACTTCAACTCCACTTTGGAGTGACGGTTATTGATATCTCCGATGAGAGGGCGTTGTGGATTATCTCACACACCCACTCGTTGATGAAAATTTCCACGACTAGCATCCCTGTACGTGAAGAAAGTGCGCAACAGAGCAGTTACCAACATCTCTATAAAAACTCCTATACTCTGGATATTCGACAGAGAATCCACCACATTCCTTCTGCGAAAACATACTTTCCTTTGAGATTCTATACTATCGTGTATCTAATGGCTGATAACATTCGACGTACGGTTCAAGATCTTAATTTGGGTGCGAATGATCCTCCGATTTCACTGCCAATCGAAGTGGTGAATGAAGCTGCCGCTGAAAACCGTTTCATTATCATGGGGCGTCCAGTGATGCCTCGACGACAGAATCTCCGATCAATTGTGGCGAATCTCCCTCGAACATGGGGCCAAGAAGGCTTGATCCACGGCAGAATTGTTGAAGGAAGGCGATTCCAATTCGTCTTTCAATCGGAAGCAATGGAGATGGTAATCAGACGCGGTCCCTGGGCGTTTGCAGATCGAATGCTTGTGCTGGAACGATGGACGCCACATTTTAATCCCCTAGCGATGAACTTCATCCCGTTCTGGATTCAAATCTGTGGGATCCCATTCCAGTTCCTAAGCCAGAATGTTGTTGCCCATATTGCCCGAGCAATGGGGATGTTAATGGAAGTGGAATTCACCGCTGAGAGTACTGCAAGGAGAGACTATGTCCGAGTCCGTGTCAATTGGAATATCGATGAGCCATTACGTTTCCAGCGACAATTCCAGTTCACTGTGGGCATAAACATATTATTGCGATTCACATATGAAAGGCTCCGAGGATTTTGTGAAGTCTGCGGTATGTTAACCCATGATTCCGGTGCGTGTCTGATCCAAAATGGAGGTATGGAACCGAATGAAAACAGTGATGATGACAGTGAGGGTGATGATAATCAGGAGGACCGTATTCCAAACACGGGGGTTCAAATTCAAGAGATCAATTCAATGGACATACAATCTGACTTACTAGTGGAGGAACAGGGTGTGGTCACGTACATTGAGGAGGAGATGGAGAACAATGGCAATGCAACGCACATTCACATTGATGGAGAACAGGGTATTGGTATTGATGCAATGATGGAGGCATCTCAGAACAGGGGAGACAGTCTTAAACGGAAGTTAGCAGATGCTGACGATATTGACGGTGACGCAAAGACAAAAAAAACAGAGTATGGTGAGTCAAGTGGTTCAGTGATTAGTACTGATCACGACAACATCATTCGAGGCGCGGTGGGCCCTGAACCACCACAGTCGCCATGAGGAAAACCTGCTGGAACTGTCAAGGACTGGGCATTGACTCGACAGTTCGACGCCTTAAGGAGATAAATCGGAAGTATCTCCCGGACATCATTTGCCTTTCAGAAACGAAGCAACAAGATGACTATGTTCGCGATGTGGGTTGTCAACTTAATTGTTTGGATTATGTTTTAGTTTCACCTGTTGGTTTAAGTGGAGGATTAGCAGTCTTTTGGCGCCCCCATGTAGATATGCAGTTGTTGTTTAAATCCCCTAATCTTGTCGACTTTTATGTCAAAAGCAATGGAAAGTTTTTCTACTACTCTTTTGTGTATGGACACCCGGTTCCTAGTATGCGGCATCACCTTTGGGAACGGTTAGAACGTTTAGCAATAACACGAAGAGGTCAACCTTGGTTTATTGCAGGAGATTTCAATGAGATATATGGAAATCATGAGAAAAGAGGAGGTAAAAGAAGAGCTGAACAAACCTTTAGAGCTTTCCGCCACATGGTAAGACAATGTGGGTTAACAGACCTTCAGTTTACGGGAAATAAGTTCTCTTGGATAGGGGAGAGAGGTTCACACCATGTATCTTGCTGCCTAGATAAGACTATGGCCAATGATGAGTGGCATAATTGCTTCCCGGCTGCTGAAACAGAATTTTTAGATATTGGGGAATCAGATCATCGGCCGCTGGTTACATTCATCTCTGACCGATGATTCAAGACTCACCAATAAGGAAGGTTTTAAGGAAGCAGTACTAAGGGGTTGGAACCAGAGGAGTTGTAATACTGAATCAAACAATTTTCTATAATGTATAATGGATTGTAGGAAATACATTTCACGTTGGAAAAGGAGAAATAGACTGAATTCAGAGGAAAGGATCAAGGACTTACGTTACAGATTAGACTCTGGCATTAAACGAGGAACATTAACATTAGAGGAGAAATGTCAGTTAAAAAAGGAACTTGATCAAGCATACATTGAAGAAGAAATTTTTTGGAAAACAAAAAGCAGTGTCTTGGTTAAATGCGGGTGATCGAAACACTAGATATTTTCATGCGATCGCTAAAGGTAAGAGAACCAGGAATCATATTCACTATTTGGCAGGAGTGGTTAAACGAGGAGATAAGGAGATTGCGGAGGCGGCTATTGATTATTTCCAAACATTATACATAGCACAACCTAAGCAACAATCAGACTTAAATGAGGTTTTTCGAAACTTCCCCCAGCGAGTTTCATCTGAGATGAATAAAGAGCTTACCAGAGATGTGTCGGATGATGAAATAAAACAAGCGGTATTTGGTATAGGAGCTCATAAAGCACCAGGACCAGACGGGTTCACTGGCGATTTCTATCAGCAATTCTGGAATGATATTAAAACATCGGTCATTAAAGAGGTACGAGCTTTCTTCACAACGGGTATATTGGCTGAGGCACATAATCATACTAACCTATGCCTTATTCCTAAGATCACCGTACCGGAAACAATGGTAGATTTTCGACCTATTGCTTTATGCAGTGTTTCGTATAAAATTATATCGAAGATATTGGTTAACCGTTTGAAGCGTCATCTATCTGGGATTATTTCAGAAAATCAAGCAGCTTTCATACCCGGTAGGATGATTACAGATAATGTAATAATTGCACATGAAGTTTTTCATAGTCTAAAGGTTCGTAAACGCCAATCCTCTTCTTACATGGCTATTAAAACTGATATCACTAAAGCCTACGATCGATTAGACTGGGATTTTTTGGAGGAAACTATGCAGCAGATGGGTTTTAATCCGAGGTGGATTAGTTGGATTATGGGATGTGTTCGGTCAGTTAGTTTCTCTGTTTTAATAAATGGTTCCTCAAGAGGTTTCTTTAAGCCAGAGCGTAGGATTCGTCAAGGTGATCCACTATCTCCTTACCTATTCATACTGTGTGCTGAGGTTCTCTCTCATCAAATGAACCGAGCTATGTATGAGAAGAGTCTTCGAGGAATTAAAATTAGCCAGGCAGGTCCTTCAGTGAATCACTTGCTATTTGCAGATGATTCACTATTCTTTACTCTGGCAAATAAGACATCAGGAAGGAAAATACAGAGAATATTGCAGTGTTATGAATCAGCTTCAGGACAGTCGGTTAATCTACGGAAATCATCTATTACTTTTGCAAGTAATGTCAAGGATACTACAAGAACTCAATTGCGGCATATATTGGGGATTCATAATGAAGGGGGTGGTGATAAGTACCTTGGTCTACCTGAGCAGTTTGGTAGTAAAAAGTCAGAAATGTTTCATAATATTGTCGAAAGAGTGAAAGAAAAAACGCAAGGATGGAGCAAAAAGTTCTTATCCCCAGGAGGAAAGGAAGTTCTTCTCAAATCAATTGCTATTGCTATGCCAATATATCCTATGAATGTCTTTAAAATACCCAAGGATATATGCAGAGAAATCAATGGAGTCTTAGCTGAATTCTGGTGGAGGAAAGGAGAAAATACAAAAGGAATGCATTGGTTTGCTTGGGACAGATTATGCATTCCTAAACGTGAAGGGGGTTTAGGATTCAAAGATCTTAAACACTTTAATGTGGCGCTCCTTGGTAAGCAAGTTTGGAGATTAATGCAGAACCCGAATTCTTTAATGGCTCGTATCATTAAGGGCAGATATTATAGAGATGAAGAGATTTTGACAGCCACGATAAAACGAAAGGCTTCGTATATTTGGAAATCATTGCTTCAAGGTCGAGACTTACTTAAGAAAGGACTTCGTTTTGTAATTGGTGATGGATCTTTTATCAATGTTTGGACTGATCCTTGGTTACCCACACACCCACCGAGATCACCTACAACACTTATTTCTTCTGATTTGGAAACTAAACTTTGTCAATGGCTAACAAATACTGGGCAGTGGAATAAGGACCTGATCAAAACGCTGGTGGTTGAAGATGATTGGGAGAGAATATTTTCCTTGAAACTGTGTTCAACAGCAAAAACAGATTTGATAGGATGGCAATATAATGATGATGGTCTTTATACAATCAAATCTGGGTATTGCCTGGCATCTCATCTAAACTCACAACAAGGAGCTACTCTGATACCGGGGAATCTCCAATTGAAGAAAGCGATATGGCGTTTAAAAACAGCACCGAAGATCAAACACTTCTTATGGAAGTTAACCACCAACTCTTTAGCCACTGGTGACTCTTTAAAAAGAAGACATATTAATCCCTTTTCGATGTGCAGGAGATGTTGTAAGGAAGAAGAAACGTCAAGCATCTCTTTTTCGATTGTGAATATGCGCAAACTATGTGGCGTGCATCTGGGATTCAAATGGGTATTCTATATGACACTCACGTATCACTTGACCAGAAACTGAAGGTATGTTTCAACGGAGCTTCTCAACGACTCTCTGCTGTTCATGCTCATTTGACACTTTGGATTCTTTGGAGATTATGGAAAAGCCGAAATATGCTTCTATTCCAAAAACGAATGATCTCTTGGGGTCAAAATTTAAGTTGGGCACGTGCTGATGTGAATAAATGGTTAAACCAAATGGAAGTATCTCCAATAGTGAAACAGAGTACAGAGAATTTAGGAGATAGGAATGTTGATGGAGCAACATGGAAACGACCAACGGATGGCTGGTTAAAGTGTAACTACGATGGTTCAATTGAAAGATCAAGCATGATGGGGAGAACGGGATGGATCTTACGAGACCACATAGGGGTCTTTCTTGGAGCAGGACAGGCTAAGAGAGGTGTTGTTCAAAATTCACTTGAGTGCGAGTTTCAGGCGCTTATTGTAGCTATGCAAAATGTGTGGATCAGAGGCCATCGAAATGTGATCTTCGAAGGGGATAATCAAACAGTTGTGGAAATTCTCAAGGGCAATAAAAGGAACTTTGATGGATATAATTGGTTACGTGAAGCTCGATACTGGATGTCAAAATTTCAACAGCCAAGATTTTCATGGACGAGACGCATTAACAATATCCCGGCAGATAAATTATCCAAGCATCCGATTCAATATAATGCATCTTCATGTTCTTATTCCTATGTTCATAATGTAATCACATCTGATATTCATCGTGATTATGTACTTTCAAGCAACTAATTAATAAAAAACGACGTTACAAAAAAAATTGCGTAGTATAATACAAAACGTGTCCAAAAATAAATTGTATAACATATATAGCACTAAATTTAGTAAACTAACACTTTTTTAGGTAATTTATCGTTTCTACCTTTATTACACATATCTTTTTTGTATTTTTTTAAATTAAATGTACATTTTTTCCTCTGGTACACATATCTCTTTTTAGTAAAATTCTTTTGTTTTTCTTTTTTTCTCTCTGAAATCTCTCCTTCTCTAATTTTCTTCTCCTTTCTCAATTCAGGCGCCAATCCTTTGAAACTATCCCCTCCGGCGAGTTCCTCCCGACCTCCGTCAGTACCTGTGAAACCCTCTCCGTACACCAAACACTCACCGGACACTCCAATCCCTCCCCATCCGGCAGACCTTCCGCTCCTTCACTCATCAATTACCGCCCCCGCTGTCCCGCTGCCCCGCCGAGGAACCTAGCCACTACCCCGACAAACCCTCGCCCTGCCGTCGATAATATCGGTTAGTGGTGTCGCTTCATCTGAATCTATTATATATACAAGGAATTATAAAACAACCGGAAAAAATTATTGTTAATATAGAAGCTTCACATTGTCCGACTTGGAAGTAAGTCAGGTCATGCATTATGTTTAGTGTTTAGAAATTCATGTAAGTTTAGTTCGTGTTTGTGTTCAAATTCACAAATACCCAGATTTTGTTTATGAATCTCTTTGTAAAACTATAAGTAGTTAAATAGTCTGCTACATAGTTGACTATATATACTGATTAATATAAACCACTATTTTCAGATGAAGTAGAGAAATATACTTAAGTATATGTTTTGGTTTAGTTTGTGTTCATGTTTGTGTGCAATACCTTCTATTTGTTCGTGTTCAATTTAACAAATACCCAAATTTTGTTTATGAATGTCTTTGTAAAACTTTAGGTAGTTAAATAGTCTGCTACGTAATTGACTATAGTGATTAATATAGTCCATTCTTTTCGGATGAAGTAGAGAAATATACTTAACTATATGGTTTTGGTTATAATATTATTTTGGTCATGTAATAGCCTTTAACGTCAATATTGAGGAACTTACCACATAAACCAAATTGATTTTGCAGGTCATCTAAAAATGGAAGATCTTACTCACCATGAATAAACCTAAGAGGATACCGACTCGAATTTTCCAAGCTTCTGTTAATTCACAGAAATCCGACAAAAGTAGGAGTTGATCTCGCAGTTCGAAAAAGAAATTTTTTTTGTTAATTGCATGTATTTCCACTCTTCACTTTAAAAATATCTTTGCTTATGTAGACCCTTCGAATATACACTGAATCGCCTTCATAGTTCAGATAATATAGGGCTTCGTGAAAACATAGCTGTTTATATAGGTAATCATAGTTGACTATTACGTGAAAATATAGCTGATTATGTCTATCGATAGTTCACTTTTATAGAAAATAGCGAACTATATAGCTATTTAAACCTTACCACCATAAACATTTTCATCTAACACCGGCGGTGCGTCCCTTGGAGTGTCTGCAATGTTGGATAAGATGGACGTCAACGCTTCATCTCAACTTTTTTGTGGGACACAAGGTCTAGGCTTCTTTCAGAACATAACTGACTATATCGCAGAACATAGCTGACTACAACTGGAAAATAATAAAAAAACGAAAATCATTTTACAAACCTCTCTTCCACATGTATTTGTCTTCTTTACCATTGATTTGCTTCTCTCATAACATAGCTGACTATATCCCAGAACATAGCTGACTATATCCCAGAGCATAGCTAACTATAACTGGACAAATAATAGAAAAACAAAAATCATATTACAAACCTCTATTCCACATGTATATGTCTTCTTCACCATTGATTTGATGTTTCTTCCATTTTTTCTTTTGAAGTCGGATTGCCAAAAAAGTAGATTATATAGGATGCCTAAAAATTTCTCCCAAAACCCTAAATTTATTGGATAAACTCCTCTACCTTCAAAACTTTCCATATTTGAACTGTACCGATTTTTGTCATTAAAACGTGACTGTGCATTTTGTCATTCTTTCATTTTGTTCAATTTTTTTCGATTTTGAAATCTTTTTTTCCTTTTTCTCGTTATTTTTTCCACAGCATTTGTTTTTGTAAATGAGGGTACATTAGTCTTTTCATCTACCACTTTTGTTACTTTACTAGATGTACTCATACATATGCTACCCACCTAATATACATCTCTATATAATATTTACCTAATTCACCCTTCATTTAATGGAGAGTTAACTTCCTTTAACTTTTATTTTTTATACAAAAATATTTTTATTTATATCCATAATAATACATTTTTTATATTTTTTTGTTTGACAACAAATTTTTAATTTTTACATCATTATAATTTTTTTTCTAATCATAATTTTAATTTTTGGAAGTTTTTTGGAAGTTTTTTGGGATTTTTATATCTTTTTTAAAAATTAATTATTATTTAAATATTAATTGGTTAAAATTTCCCAATAACTATATTGAACCGATATAATATAATAACAGGGTTTGCCATTCATCAGGGGCTGACACGTCAACATTCCCCTGCCTGACATGTGTCAGTCCCTTACGAAAAGAAAAAAAATTCGCAAAAAAATGGGTGAAACACCGCGTTTTTTCATTTGCCTCGGTTGAAAAAAAAAATTTCTCTCTCTCTCGCTCAAACCCTAAACGAGCTTCTACATTTTTGCCGATTTCTCAACTCTTCATCCCCTCGCCGAATTCTGCAATCCTTCCGTTCTACCTCTTTTTTTCGCCCTTTTCTTTTCCCTCGCTTCTATACATCGATTCGTTCTTATACAAGCGGATCTCACTCTTCTTCTCAACCCAGATTCTCAGATCTAATCGATTTTTATTTTAATTTTTGATTTTATTTTCAACTCCGTGAATGCTGCTAGTAACAGAGATTTTATGACAAGAACTCAGGAAGAAGCGTACACTCTCATTAAGAATATGGCTGCTAGCTCCAGCAACCATTGCCTAGACTACGACAGAATAAGGAGGGTCAGTAGTGTTGACACCCAGAAAATCGGTGAGCTGACAGCAAAAATCGATTTGCTCATGCAGAGAGATCAAAGAGCTTTAAACTTCTGCGATGATCTAGGAGAGGGAGCTTTCAACCAGAACCTTTCTGAGCAAATACCAGAAGATCAACAAGCTGAAGTTAACTGTTTGAGCGGCCAGAACTATGGGCATAATAGGGGTTTCAACCATAACTACATGAGTCATTCAAATCTTTCTTACAGGAGCAACAACGTTGAAACCCCTCAAGACCAGGTTTACCCACCGCATATGGTTGGACAGGGACATCAGTATCAAACGCACACAACCATGCAAGGTACGAGTGTCAACAACTTTACTCATGGATTTCCAACTTTACTCACGACTTTTCCCACTCACAATTCTCCATTTTGAACTTTCATCACACAAATCAATGAATATGTCATGACTTTACTTTACTCCTGCAGAATTATTGTGTAACCTTGGTCTCTGTGGATTCGATCCCTAAAATACTACTTCGTTTGCTGTGCTCTTGCAGTAGAATTATAAGGTTAAAACTATGAGTTATCAGTAGTTTACAAGATTTGTTATCACTTGATCTCTCTTTTGGTCCGTTTAAGTCCTCAGGAGGCAGCAACAATAAAAGCATCGTTTACACATTGTTGAATGGTGGAGTCACTGGAAGAGGAATCATGGGCCTGAACATGCTAGTGCATCCCCTTGTGTCTCGATATCATTTTTACAGCTATAACCCGCTTGACTCAATCACTAGAAATGTTCCTCTTTCTCATCTTCCTCCTCCTCCAACCACCAATCTTTCTAATGATGAAAACTTTTCAAGGTATAGCTACTTAAAGAAGCTCATCGCAAACGCAAAAATAATATAAATTTGGTGCTTGAAGACGATGATGAGGATCAGCCGGAAGAAGTTGAAGCTAAGAGTTGGTGTCATGATTTCTATTCATCACTTTGAGTTTTTCAGTTTTCTATGCATTGTTTTAATATTTGGTTTTCATTTTCTAGGTATCGTCTCATAACTATTTGATGCCTTTCTTCACCTCATTTTTTTCTTTCGATTGTCATTTTATAAAAATGTTTTCTAGGATTAACCATGACACGAGAACTATTCTCTTGAGGAAGGAGATGACTGTGAACACTGAGAATAGAGTTGGAGCTGTTCTAGGAATCGAAATTGGTGACCAGTTCCAATACAAGACTGAGCTTTCTATGATTGGTATTCATTTCGCCTTCATGAGTGGGGTAGGCTGCACTGAATTTGTACCAGGTTTGCCAGTGGCTACGAGTGTTGTTGCTCGTCAAACCACGAGAGGGATATAATGGAAATAGGGCTAAGAGATTATCGAAGAAGAGAAGAAGATCACCTTGAAGATCTGAAATCCATTGACGAGTAGGATGAAGGAGATGAAGAAGGGAAAGTGAAATAGAAAAGAGAAGAAAAGAAGAAGAAAGGAATAATACTTTTAATTGACTGTTTTTCAAAACTCCCTAGAGGCTACATATGCGGTACTAAATTGTTCAAACCCAAATAACCATAATAAAATAGTTTCATCGGTTTACAAAGCAAACTGATATTTGATTGAAAAGCTATTTGGTGTCTCCCCTTTCTACTGAACCTTAAGTTTTGTCACGACTATGTTTTGTCTTTTAACCATTTTCGTCTCAAGAATTTCTTCATGTTCTTTATTGTTACCAATGACAAGTAAATATTGAGAGAGGACAGGATCCGGAGATGGTGGGTTTGAGTTTCAGTTGACTAACGTGAAAGAGATTGGAAGGGAGTTGTAGCTAATAGGCAACATAACCCACATGATCAATGATACGAAAAGGACCAAAAAGCCAGGTGAGAGCTTATGTGGTACCTTACGATTCCAGAGAGAATGTTACCGATATGGTTGGAGCTTGACATAGACGTGATCTTCCACTTGGAACTCTGTGCGGGAGCGACATTTATCAGCATACTGCTTCATTCGGTTCTGAGCATGGAGCAGATGAAACTTCAACATTGCAATTAGTTTCTCACATTTCTGCAAACTGCGATCAAGGACAGCTGAAAAGCTTTCACCCGGCAAGTAGGACAAGTGGAGCGGTGGTGGTTGCCCGTAGAGGATCTTAAAGGGGTGCTCTGAATGGAGGTATGGAAGGTATTGTTATACCACCGTTCATCCAGCGGTAACCATTTACTCCAAGTGTGGGACGCTTCGGAGGTCATGCAACAGAGGTATGCTTCGAGGGCCTTATTGGTGATCTCCATTTGTCCATCCGTTTGTGGATGATAAGCAGTAGAGAATTTGAGCTTTACGCCATGGACCTTAAACAACTCGCGCCAAACGTCACTAAGGAATATAGGGTCCCGGTTACAAACAATTTCATGGGCATACCATTTAATTTGAAGACTTGATCCAAATACAACTGCGCAACCTCAATTGCTGTGTACGGATGAGAGAGGCAGGAAGTGGGTGTTCTTACTCAGCTGATCAACAACAACCAATATACAGTACTTACCCGTGGATGGAAGTAGGCCTTCAATGAAAGTCTTAACTGACAGACTCCCAAACCCCATGAGAAATTGGTAATGGTTGGAGAAAACCAGGTTGAGCCGTATGATCATATTTGTTCTTCTCGTAAATGAAACAGTTCATGACATTCTCCTGAACATCCACACTCATTATGTACCAATAAAACAAAGATTTATTATGTTGGAGAGTGGCATCCCGACCAGAGTGTCCCACAAAAACTGACTCATGTAGCCATTTCAGTATGAGCAGTTTTACATCAGCGCTATTACCAACTACCAGCCTTCCCTTGCGTCGTAATTCACCATTGACAAAGGAATAATGTGGGTGTGAAGGCACATTAGGGGACATGGCATAGATGATCTTTTGCAGCGTAGGATCTGACTGCCGTAGGAGCCGCAGAGAGTCATAGAACCCGTGATGAGCGTGTGACATTGTAATCTGCAGTGGCTGAGAACAGGAGGAGACCTGTGACAGGACATCAGCTGTGAGATTTTCCTTCCCCTCTGTATATTGGATATCAAAGTTGTAACCCATGTGCTTTGATAACCGCATATGCTGAAATAATGTGGAAACCATCTGCTCTACCAAATACTTTATAAACTCTTTTGGTCTGTCTTAATGAGAAAGGCCCTACGAGTGAGGTAGGCACTCCAAGATTTCACCGCATGAACTACTGCCATTAGTTCTTTCTCGTAGACCGATAGTGCCTGATTTTTGGGAACAAGGGCCCGACTAATTAACAGATGCGGTGATTGTCTTGCATCAAAACTGTTCCAATCCTGTATTAGGGGGCCATTTCGACCACAAACGCTGGACTGCGAGAACGGGAGAAGATGTTAAAGGTTCCTTTAGCTTTTCGAAAGCTTCAATTGCCTCAGAAGCCCATGTAAAACCCTTTTTTTAGTAGATTAATGAAAGGACGATCGATGATGATGTACCCGCGTATAAACATTATGCAGTAATTGGCAAGACCGAGAAAACAGCGGACTTGCTTTTGTGTGGATGGTGTAGGCCACTTAGTGATAGCTTTATTCTTTACTGGATCACTACTCACACCTTCCGCCGAGATAAATTGCCCCAAGTAATCTATCACGGTGGCTCCAAACGTGCATATGGATACCTTAAGGTATAATTGTTGCTACCTGAAGACAGAGAAAGTCTCCTCCAAGTGCTGTAAATGATCTTCCCACGTACGGCTATATATTATGATGTCATCAAAGAAAACCAGCAAGAACTTGCGAGAGACATCATGAAATACGTGGTTCATCAGCCCTTGATATGTATAAGGCGCGTTAGTCAGACCGAAATACATAAATAAATATTTGAAATGCCCTACCGCCTGTAAACATCTTGAGGTGACATTCTCAGCTGATGGAAGCCATCTCGAAGATCAAGCTTAGAAAAATATCGTGAGCCTCCCAATTCATCCGATAAGTCTTCAAGCATAGGGATGAGGTATTTATCTTTGACTGTCTGTTTGTTTAAACCTTTACTGTCCACGCATAACCTCCAGGAGCCGTCCTTCTTCTTTACAAAAACTACATGAGAAGCATAGTGACTAGAACTGCATTGGATTTTTCCTTGAGTGAGCATATCCCTGACCATATTGTCAATTACATCCTTCTGCAGGGATGAGTAACGATAAGGCCTTTAGTTAACAAGATTTGCACCAATCTAAAGTGGGATTCGGTGATCAAAACTCTTCGTGAAAGGGTGGTAGAGTTGTCGGCTCAGAAAAAAATAAGCATAAGTCTCGAGAAGTGATGTCGGTTCTGCCACTCTTGAACTTTTAGTCCCTCCGACAGTTATATGAGAGAATATTGCTTCCGAGGCAAAGGGGATAGGATCAGAATCACCATATATCTCTTTTACTCGTAACATTGTAATATGAGGGCCTTAAGCAGCTTGTTAAGGCTGTCACCTTTACTTACCCTGCAGTCGGATTTAGTAACGCCCTGAAGGTGATTCTTCAAACCGTTTAGAGTGTACTCCATTTTAAAATTCAAAAAGTCACAAAGTATCAGGCTTAATGTCGACAACCACTGAACGCTGAGAACCAAATCACATCAGTCAATTGGGAGTGTTCGAATCTCGTAACCATGCACACCCCATTTGAAACACGAGCATTTATAACTTGTCACCAAATCCCCACTTGCTACTACGACTACCATTGGTTTTATCAGCTCTAGGGGGCCCCAATCTCTTTAGAGCTGTTTAGGTTGAGGAAGTCGTGAGTACTATCTGGATCAATAAGAATATGTAGTCTCTTCTTCTTCCCCATAGTAACCAACGACTTTCATACAATCAAAGCTTGTGTAGCCATTCAGGACATTAATAAAGATTGTAAGAGTCTTATATGCGGGTCAATATGTCCTGCATAAGCCCATATTCTTCCAGTCCTGCATCTCTTTAGATGTGTATCTTTTAGGTAACTTATCAATTGGACCCTTGAGAATGAAGGATAGTTTGAATGGTTGCATTTTAGGCGTCTCCGATGGTCGTGAAAACATAGGAGATGGTTTCTCGGTTTTGTAGGAAGGTTGTACGTTGAGCTTAGGATAATGACTGAAGGGAGCTCGAATGTGTATTAGAGGTGCACATTTCAGGGCTGATTCATGAAGCTAAGCTATACGGGCTGCTTCCGTCACTGTCCTGACATCATACTGCCTGACGTATAAGGACAAATGCTGATTCAAATTTGTCAAAAAGATGTTGGGAGCATATCGTGTGGAAAGAGTTAACCTAGGCAAACACGCAAATTTGTCCAAGTAAACCTCAATCGAATCACTCTCTGCTTCAAGCTGACTAACTTTAATAAAGGATCATCATATAACCCATTGAACCTATTCGTGATAGCTCCTATGTACTCAGGCCACGATGGGTAGACATCAAACTAGCTCTTGATAAAGTTTTTATGCCACTGTAATGCCTTGCCTATCATGTGAAAGGATGCAAGCCTGGCCCTCAATTCTAGTTGGGGTGTTATCAAGCAAGAAGTACTGTTCACATCGGAAGATCCAATCGCGTATCAAAGTACCATCAAACGAAAGGAATCCTATCTTCGTTAGTCGTGTTGATAGACCGTTGAGTAACGGTGGTCCCTTATTTATCTCCGGCAACATCACCTTTTCCCTCATCATTCGAGATGTTTTGTTAGGATCTGGTGGTTCCATATATGATCCTTCCAAGATCGGCACTCTTAAGGTGGTAAAATTGATATGCCTCCAACCAACGAGCTACTAGCATCAACGGTTGAAGTGATGGAAAATGAATGGTCACACAGAGGTTTCAGAAAGGCCTATGATATTGCAATGATCCTTAGGATATGACGCACCTAAAAGTTCGGTTTCATTGTCCGATATTACACACCAACTATCAGAACGATCAGAATTGTTCAAGAAGAACCCAAGAGAATCACTCTCTAAAAAGAAGAAATATTTTGATAAAAAGTTGATAATTTTTCTTGCTTGTCTACAAGCATACATATAGAGATAGAAATTAAAGGACAAGTAATTAAATTGTCTTGGAAACTTGCAAAATACAAACATTCCTTTCTCTCTTCATGCAAAGGGTTTGGGTAGTTGTGTCTTGACTTGTTTCTTTGAGATCGAATGGGCTTTTCTTTGGCCTTGAATAACAGTTTGACCCATCTTGATTTTCCCATGACACCAAAATTATCTTGAACACTTCATTTCGGCCCAACTCCTTTTCATTGTATTTATCTTGTTGGATAAGTAGACCCACGACCTTTTGGAGCTTCTTGGCCTTGGATCTAGTCATTGGTCCATGAAATAATTGCATTGGTTCCTAGAGAACTTGATTGGCCGGGCTAGGCCGTCCGGGGGTTGCGCTTAGCTCGCCATGGTCAAGAATTGGGGTCTCTCGACCATCTCTCAATTTAGTTTGACTAACCTTCAATCTGACGTGACCCGATCCTTCCTTTTGGTCACTTGGTCGAGAAAAATGGTCTCCAATCTCCATTTAGTCGTGTAGATATTCATGTATCATCCTTGGTCCCATATGTGCTCCGTCCGGGTTAATCGGGTGGCCGGTCATGATCACATCAGTTCCTAAGGTTCGATTTACTACTTCAGTTTTTCCATCCGATTGAGGGTGACAAGTAGTTGAGAAAATAAGCTTAGTTCCTAACTTAAACCAAAGTGTTTTCCAAAAATAACTCAAGAACTTGGTGTCCCTATCATAAAATATGGTCATGGGCATACCATGTAGTCTAACAACTTCCTTAAAGAACAAATCAACAACATGAGATGCATCATTAGTTTTGTGACAAGCAATAAACTGATCCATCTTATAAAATCTATCAACGACTACAAAGATGGAATCCTTACCCGTCTTCGTTCACGGCAAACCAAGGATAAAGTCCATTGTTATATCCGTCCAAGGGTGCTTGGGAATGGGTAAATGCGTGTATAAACCATAAGATTTGGTTTGCTTGCAAGTCACGCATCTCCCACAAATTCTTTCCACATCTCTCTTCATGTGCGGCCATTGAAAGTATTTGCAATGACGAAATGCCCCATCAAGCCTCCTCCATATGCATCCCTGACTAACCAGTCTCTCTAAGAACAATTACGCACACAAAGTCGGTTTCCATAAAATAAAAACCCCTCATTCCAAAAATATTTTCTACAAGCAAATTTGGCATACGCTTTGTAAACCTTTTGAAAATCAGTATCAGATTCATAGAGTTCTTTAATCTGTTCAAAACCAAGCAACTTAGAATCCAAAACAGAAATGAGAGCATACCTCCTTGACCATGCATCGACCACCACATTATCTTTACCTTGCTTGTATTTGATGACATAGGGAAATGTCTCAATGAACTCAACCCACCTTTTGTGTCTTTTGTTGAGCTTTTGTTGACCTTTGAGGTGCTTAAGAGATTCATGATCAGTATGGATCACAAACTATTTTGGCCAAAGATAGTGCTGCCATGTTTGAAGCGCTCTCACCAAAGCATAAAACTCTTGGTCGTAGGTTGGATAGTTTAGGGTGGCTCCTCCAATCTTTTCACTAAAGTATGCTATAGGCTTCCTTTCCTGCATGAGCACAGTACCAATACCAACTCCTGAGGCATCACATTCAATTTCAAAGGTCTTACGGAAATTGGGAAGAATTAAAAGTGGAGTGTGAGTTAACATCCCTTTCAAGGCTTGGAATGCGTCTTCTTCAGCTTGTTCCCATTTAAAACCCACGTTTTTCTTGATCACTTCAGTAAAAAGAGCTGCTGTTGTGCTGAAGTCCTTGACAAACCTTCTATAAAAGCCGGCTAAGCCATGGAAGCTCCGGACCTCACTCACGGTTTTAGGACTTGGCCACTCTTTGATAGGTGGAACCTTCTCCTCATCTACTTCAATGCCATCTGTACTCACATCAAAACCTAAAAAGACAAGGTTATCCATTCCAAAAGTGCATTTCTTAACGTTGGCATAAATATTTTCCGTTCTAAGCTCTTTCAAGACCAATTCTAGATGCTTAACATCTTTGGTTAGGCTTTTGCTGTAAACAAGAATATCATCAAAGTATACTACAACAAAGTCTCCTATGAAAGCTCTTAGAACATGGTTCATCAACCTCATGAACGTACTTGGTGCATTAATTAGACCGAAAGACATCACTAACCATTCATACAACCCATGCTTAGTCTTAAAAGCGGTTTTCCATTCATCCCCTTTGATGTAAGACGTGGGGGTGGGTGAGGTTAGGATGCTGGCTTTCACGCTCTCTCGTCCGAACAGGAAGGTGGCAGTGGTACAACAAGCTCCGAAAGAGTTGGGGCTTGAGGTCGATACGGAAGCAACAAGCTGGCTATGACGCTCTCTCTTGTTTGCTCAATATATGGGGTCGGAGGGTGGGTCGATGTGCACCAAAGAGACGATGGGAGGTTCTCTGATACTGCAACAACACTCGCCGATGTGAATCACACACAAGGACGACATGCGAGTTCAAGACGTAGGCGGCAGCTAAGTGTTGAAGAAAGTTCTCGTTTTATTAATATCAAAAAGGTTGAAAAATACAAGGCTGCAGTGGAACCTTATAAAGGGGTTCGACAGCTGAGACCTAAATTAGGTCGACACAAAAACAACGCAAAAAGACTCAAAACAACATGACTTTTAAAGAAAAACTAATCTAATACACTTTTGCTAAAAATAATTAAAGCAAAGAAAATAAACTAAGACTCTACTAGGACTCGATCTTGCTGCCTTCGGAGTCACCGTGACTTGTCATTTTACCTGCATGGATCATATATATTGAAAATACCTGGTGGTGGTTCGGACAATGCATGGTGTTGGTCGATGTAAGCGTGGTCGAAGGTGGTCCATCCCGAATGGGTCTCTTGGCGGCTTCTCCTGCATTTCCATCCTGAATGGTTGGCTTGATGTTGTTTTTAGCTGCTGTTTGTTGGGCGTCTTTGAAATCCTCTTCGAGTTCCGCTTGCTTGTTGTTGGCCGGTCGACTTGCATTGGCGTCATCGTATTGTCTGGGGTTGGTTGCAACTAGGTTCTTATTGTTCTTAGCTCCAATTCCTGCCAAATCAGTATTCATACCTGGGTTGTCTCGTGGTTGGGTGTCTTTAATGCTTAGGCACGCAAAGTCCTCTAAGGTGCTTCGGTCGGGCGCGTGGCAATGGCCTTGGATGCTTGGGTCGGCCGGTGTGTCCCAAGGAGTTTAGAAGGGCTTCTACTGCCATGTTAAATACTTCTCTGAGTCGCCTGGCCTTTGAACGGGTCATGGACCCTTCTCCAACCTCCGGTATGCGTTCGGGGTGGTGACTTGGTCGGACGACAGCTTCTTCTTCTTTGATTCTTCGAGCCATCGAGCGGGTTAAGGACCCTTCGATAACCTCCAGTGGGTGTTCAGGATTGTGACTGGTTCGGTCATTTACATCACCACTTGGTCGGTCGGCAGCTACATGGTCTGGTCGGTCGGCAGTTACATGGTCTTGTCGGAGGTCCGTATCATTCCCTCTCTCTTCAGAAGGTTTTGTCTTCAAAACTGGAACATCTGCATCAAATACTAGCTTTGAACTCCTTTGCTGTGGGAATCTTTCAGGTCTCATGTGTAACCAAACCCATTCTCCTGGTTCGAATATGAGTTGCTTGCGCCCCTTATCAGCTCTCCGTTTGTAGTCCTCGGTCTTCTTAAGGATGTTGTCTCGGACCTTTTGTGGAGTTTCTTCACGAACTCCCCTTTGCTAAGGCCATCTAGATTAACTTGCTCAACTTGTGGAATTGGAGAAAGATCAAGAGGGGTTAGCGGATTAAAATCATACCCGACTTCAAAAAGGTGACATTTTCGTCGCCGAATGAGTGGCATGGTTGTATGCGAACTCAATAAATGGTAGACACTCTAGCCATGTTTTCAAATTTCTACCAAGTGTAATTCGAAGCAAAGTAGATAAGGTACGATTTACCACTTCGGTTCGGCCATCGGTTTGGGGGTGACACGTCGTGGAGAATAAGAGCTTTGTCCCAAGCTTCCTCCATAGTGTTCACCAAAAGTGGCCTAAGAAATTGGGGTCTCGGTCAGATACGATCGTCCTAGGCACTCCATGTAGACGCACGACTTCCTTAAAGAACAGGTCGGCAATGTGTGATGCGTCGTTGGCCTTATCACATGGAATGAAGTGTGACATCTTCGAGAATCGGTCGACCACGACAAAAATGGAGTCTTTGTGGTTGGTCTTTGGCAAACCTAGCACAAAATCCATCGAAATATCCAGCCATGGTGCGTTAGGTATAGGTAAGGGTAGATAAAGGCCATGAGGATGTAACCTGGATTTGGCCTTGTGGCATGTAACACATCTTGCGCAATGTCTCTCTACATTCTTCTTGAGGCGCGGCCAATAGAAGTGTTCAGACACTACGGCCAGCGTTTTGTCCACTCCGAAATGGCCCATGAGTCCTCCTCCATGTGCTTCCTTCAGCACCAATTCTCGCATGGAGCATTGTGGAATGCACCTGCAGATAGAACGACCCAAAAGCTCCTTTTCTGCATTCCTTATAAGCCTCTCCTTGATGTGTTCGAACCCTAGAACCTTAGCTTCCATGGTAGCTATCAGCGCATGTCTCCTTGACAAGGCATCAGCCACCACATTCTCCTTTCCCTTCTTGTACTTTATTACATATGGAAAGGTCTCGATGAACTCTAACCATTTAGCATGCCTCCTCTTGAGTGAAGTCTGCCCTCTCAAATGTTTAAGGGTCTTGTGGTCAGTATGGATGATGAACTCATTGGACAGCAAGTAATGCTGCCAGGTTTCTAAGGCCCGGACCAACGCGTACAGCTCCTTATCGTAGGTCGGGTAGTTCAGTGTAGGCCCATTGAGCTTCTCACTAAAGAATGCCACTGGTCGCTTCCTTTGGTGTAGGACAACTCCAATGCCTATTCCTGATGCGTCACACTCTACTTCGAACATCTCTTCGAAGTCAGGTAATGCTAGAACCGGTGCATGTGTGAGCCGTGTCTTGAGCTGGTCGAACGCGGTTTACTGAGCCTTCCCCCAAGAAAATGGGACGTTCTTCTTGATCACGGCCGTGAGTGGGGCAACTACCATACTGAAATCCCTGACGAACCTCTGGTAGAAACTTGCTAGCCCATGAAAACTCCTCACGTGTCCGATCGTGGTTGGGGTCGGCCACTCGCGTATTGCTTTGACCTTCTCCTCATCTACTTGTAGGCCCAGTTCACTTACTACAAAGCCTAAGAAAATGAGCTTGTTAGTACAAAATGTGCACTTCTTGAGGTTGGCGTATAAGCCTTCCTTCCGAAGTAGCTTGAGTACTAGTTCGAGATGAGTGAGGTGTTCTGTCAAGCTTTTACTATAGATGAGTATATCATCGAAATAGACGACCATGAATTTACTAATATAAGCACGAAGAACCTGGTTCATAAGGCGCATGAATGTACTGGGCGCGTTAGTCAGGCCGAAAGGCATAACCAACCACTCGTACAACCCTTGCTTGGTCTTGAACGCGGTCTTCCATTCGTCCCCTTCACGCATTCGGACCTGATGGTAACCGCTCTTTAGGTCGACCTTGGAAAAGATGGTCGAACCGCTTAGCTCATCTAGCATTTCGTTTAGGCGGGGTATGAGATGCCTGTACTTAATGGTGATGTTGTTGATGGTTCGGCAGTCCACACACATCCTCCATGTACCGTCCTTCTTTGGCACTAGGAGAACGGGTACAGCACACGAGCTCAAACTCTCTCGGATATAACCTTTGTCCATTAGGTCACGGACTTGCTTCTCACGCTCCTTAGATTCTTCCGGGTTCATGCGATAGGCGGGTTTGTTGGGTAAGGCCGAGCCGGGAACAAGGTCAATCTGATGCTCTATGCCTCGGATCGGGGGTAATCCCGGGGGCATCTCGTATTGAAACACGTCTTGAACTTGTTGATCACAGCTCTTACGTTGGCCGGAAGTTCTATCTCGCCTAGACCTGAACTCAAACATTCTTTAAAACACATTAGTAGTATGGTGCCCTTGGCACTCACGGTTCTACAAATATCACTGGCAGACAAGTAAAGACTCGTCTTCTTAGACCCATTTTCTTTTTTCATGCGTACCTGGAGATCGTGTACTTCCGAAGGACTTAATGGTACAAGGGTAAACTTACGATCCTTGTGCATGAACGAGTACTGATTGGTCCGACCATCGTGACTTGTGGCCCGGTCAAACTGCCACGGCCTGCCCAACAATAGGTGACCGGCTTGCATTGGGACCACGTCGCAAACGACTTGGTCTTGGTACTTTCCGACACTGAACGGGACAGTTACTTGTTCCGAAATCCTTAGCTCTGTGTCATCGTTGAGCCATCTTAGTTTATAAGGCTTCGGATGTTTGGTCTTGGTGAGACCTAACTTATCTACAAGTAACTTGCTAGACACATTAGTACAAGAGCCTTCGTCTATAATTGGATTACATACCTTGTTCTTGACGTTGCAGCGAGTGTGGAAGATGTTTTCCCTTTGGATCTTCTCTTCAGGGTTAACCATCACACTCAAGACTCTCCTGGTCACTAGCAGTTCTCCGGTGTCCGGATACTCAAAATCTCCTCCTGGCTCGCTTTGGTCATCGTCTAACTCGTCTTGCAACTCGTAGTTCCCATCACTGGTGATGATCATCACCCTTTGGTTCGGACACTCACGAGCCATGTGTCCCCTGCCTTGACCCTTAAAACATATAATGTCACGTGTTTTTGGCGGGTTGTTCGGGTACTTCCCTTGCTCGGGTCGGTATGGTTTAGGAGCCTCGACAGCTTTGCCCTTGAACCGGCTGTCTATCTCGCTTGGGGTTTAGAGCTGCTTGAAACCCACGGTTTGCTGACCTTGTTGCGGGTCGTTGCTGCGTTTTTGCGCTTAATTTGCTGTTCAACTTGGACAGCAAGGTGTAGTAACTCGTGTAGGCCGTTGTACTGCGCTCTCTCTACCTTTCGAGCTATCCTCTCCTGTAGTCCATCGATGAACTAAGCTATGAGGGCTTCCTCCGATTCTTCTAGCTCCAGCGAGTTCATGAGTTTCTCAAACTCCTCGAAATACTCGTCTACACTTCTGGCTCCCTGTGAAAACTTACGAAAAAGTTTTTGTAAGTCTCTATGATAGCGTTCCGGAACATACCTGAGTCGTAGGAGGATCTTCATGTCTCCCCATGTGGTGACTGGTCCAAAACGCTGCCTCCGTCTCTCGGCCATGTTCCTGTCCCACCATGCGAGTGCATTGTCCATGAGCTGTGCTGCTGCTATGGCCACTCTCTTGCGCTCGCTATACCCGTAGCACTCAAACATGTGCTCAACGCGTCTCTCGTAGTCCATGTAGATTTCCGGGTTAGACTTTCGTGCAAAGGTTGGAGGCGTTAGTTTAATCTCGTGATTCTGTTCACGGGTGCCTACCCTCTGGTCGGGGTCTCTCCCGAGCGGGTCGTGCCGCCTATGATGTTGGTGATCCAACGGGACGTCTCGAGGCTCCTCCTCAAGGTCCGACATCTCCTCATCCTCGAAGAGTCCTCCGTTTGATCAAAGGTCTCCTCGTCTAGCAGCCATCCTCGGCCGGACCTCTATGCGAGCAATCCGATCTCCGAAGTCCTGCCGCATGGTACCCATCTGCTGACCCATCTCCTAAGCGCGGTCATCATCTGAAGCATGGTGTCTTGAGGGACGGCCGCTTCTTCACCCATGTCGCCTCCTGTACTTATTTTTTGCACTCAACAAAAACAAGAAGTAATCAAAGGTACCACGGTATTTGCAAAGTTTAAACAAAAACAAATCTAGTAAAGAAAGATTTTTTTTTTGACTTTTCTGGTTTTTATAGAAATGTAAATATTCAAAAACGAATCTAGTAAAGACATTTATTTTTTTTTTGACAAAAACAGAGGTTCGAACAAGCTAGGGCGACACACGGTAAAAAGTAAACAAGGATTAAGCAACTTGGCAGCTAGACGACTAACAACCTAGGCTTAACAGAAGCAAACAAGACACGATTCCTATATGTTTTTTTTTTGATAAGTTAAGCAAATTAATGACGACAGGATAAAGATAGAGATACGAAAACCAAAGGTAGAACATTTGGCTCTGATATCAGATGATGTAAGACGCGGGGGTGGGTGAGGTTAGGACGCTGGCTTTCACGCTCTCTCGTCCGAACAGGAAGGTGGCGGTGGTACAACAAGCTCCGAACGAGTTGGGGCTTGAGGTCGATGCGGAAGCAACAAGCTGGCTATGACGCTCCCTCTTGTTTGCTCAATGTATGGGGTCGGAGGGTGGGTCGATATGCACCACAAAGACGATGTGCACCTTATAAAGGGGTTCGACAGCTGAGACCTAAATTAGGTCGACACAAAAACAACGCAAAAAGACTCAAAACAACAGGACTTTTAAAGAAACACTATGAGACGTGCGACAGACGTGAAAAAGGAAAGTTTCCTAAAATAATTAAAGCAAAGAAAATAAACTAAGACTCTACTAGGACTCGATCTTGCTGCCTTAGGAGTCACCGTGACTTGTCATTGTACCTGCATGGATCATATATATTGAAAATACCTGGTGGTGGTTTGGACGATGCATGGTTTTGGACGATGTAAGCGTGGTCGAAGGTGGTCCGTCCCGCATGGGTCTCTTGGCGGCTTCTCCTGCGTTTCCATCCTGAATGGTTGGCTTGATGTTTTTTTTAGCTGCTGTTTGTTGGGCGTCCTTGAAATCCTCTTCGAGTTCCGCTTGCTTGTTGTTGGCCGGTCGGCTTGCATTGGCGTCATCGTATGGTCGGGGGTCGGTTGCAACTAGGTTCTTGGTGTTCTTAGCTCCAATTCCTGCCAAATCAGTATTCATACATGGGTTGTCGCGTGGTTGGTTGTCTTTAATGCTTAGGCGCGCAAAGTCCTCTAAGGTTCTTCAGTCGGGCGCGTGGCAATGGCCTTGGATGCTTGGATCGGCCGGTGTGTCCCATATTGGGTCTGTCAGGTACATGGAGTTTAGAAGGGCTTCTACTGCCATGTTAAATCATTCTCTGAGTCTCCTGGCCTTTGAACGGGTCATGGACCCTTCTCCAACCCCCGGTATGCGTTCGGGGTGGTGACTTGGTTGGACGACAGCTTCTTCTTCTTTGATTCTTCGGGCCATCGAGCGGGTTATGGACTCTTCGATAACCTCCAGTGGGTGTTCAGAATTGTGACTGGTTCGGTCATTTACATCACCACTTGGTCGATCGGCAGCTACATGGTCTGGTCGGTCGGCAGTTACATGGTCTGGTCGGAGGTCCGTATCACCCTTCCTTCATTCTAATTTGATGATAACCACTTTTCAAATCTATCTTAGAAAAGACACTAGATACATAAAGTTCATCAAGCATATCATATAATCTTGAATTGGTGTGGCGATACTTTATTAGTGATGTTGTTGATTGCTCTACAATTAATGCACATACGCCATGTACCATCTTTCTTTGGTAATAACAACACGGGCACAGCACAAGGGCTCATGCTTTCACGGATGTATCCTTTCTCCATCAGCTCATATACTTGTCGTTGCAACTCTTTGCCTCAACGAGATTGGTTTGGTAGGCTGGCCGGTTTGGCAAAGAGGTTCCCGGGACAAGGTCTATTTGATGTGCTATCCCATGGATGGGATGTAAACCTTTTGGGTTGCCTTCAGGATATACATCACTAAAAATCTGCCTTGAACAGACCCCACGTTAGCTCCAAGACGTTGACAAAATAGCCTCAAGTTCACTCGGTATCTTAGGTGGAAGGTTAGACAAACTCATTAGTGTTTCTTTGTAAACAAACAAAAGCATTAGTTGTTCTGTCCAAAAAGCTTCCTTAGCAACGCTAGATTTGGCAAAGAAATTAGAGTGTTTTACCAGTTATGGTTAGCCTTCTTTGGTAGGTTTAGGATTTGAATCGTTCTTTGTTTGCTCTTTTCTCTCCTTAAGGACGAGTTCATCTTGGTGAACCTTTTGAGGTGTCAACGGGACAACTGTGATTTTCCTTCCTTGGTGTTCAAAAGAGTGGCGGTTGGTTAAACCATTGTGTAACACCTGTCGGTGAAATTGTCATGGTCTTCCAAGAGAACAAAATCTAAGTCTTTAGGAAATAAGAAAAACTTTTGAATATATGAAAATTGTTGTAATATGATCCTCCTTAGATCGGCACTTTAGAAGCTAGCGAGGTTGTCATCTGAAGTCGGAAGACAAGGATAGATTGAATCCAAGAAACGGTGAAGTCTCTAGGAAACAAGAATGGTCCCACAAAGGTTGCGGAATTCCCTTTGATTTACCGATTTTGATCTAAATCTTAGAAAACAGGTTTTTGATAAAAATATTAGATAAATTCTCAAATGAGCTTACAAGGGTTTAAATAGAAGAAAAAGGGCGGCAATGGAACAAGCTCCAAGCCGACCTCGGAAATCACAAGAAATTTAAATCCTAACTAACAACAACCAACTACTTAATTAATTGCAAGTTTAAACTAAAGAAAATTCAAATTCGAAACTCCCTCCAAAAGCTTGCTTGAAATCGTTGGGCTTGGGTAGTAGACATCAAACGGGCCATTGAGAAGTGACTCACAAGCCTCGTTAAAACCTTCCTTCTGAAAACCTATTGGGACAAAACCGAAGGTAAGGAAAAAGAGTACCGATGAGACACTTACCCGTTGATGATGTCTACCGAGCTTGGATTAAAACTAGAAGGGTTTTAGTTTGGTCGAAGGCATTTCGTCTGTCCCAAATGCGGGTGAGTAGTCCGCTTACGGCTTGGTGGAATGCCTTGGTCCGAGCGCGCGTCATTGGTCCTTGTAATGCGTCCTTTGTCATGACATCATCCGCTCTAACCTCCGTTTCGACTGCTCCAACGTCTTGATCCGTCATGCATCCTTCTTTATCATGGTCCGTCTCAACTATAAAAACACCATGGTCGACTTCATCATGGTAAGTGATGTAAGACGTGGGCCGGGGGTAGAGGTTAGGACGCTGGCTATAACGCACTCTCGTCCGAACGTTGGTTGGCGATGGGGAGTAACAAGCTGGCTTTAACACTCTCTCTTGTTAACTCGGTGAATGAGGTAGAAATGGATCGATGTGCAGCACAGAGACGACGGAGGGTTCTCTGATACAGCAACACACTTGGCCGTTTGTGAATCTCACACGCACGGGCAAGCAAATTCAAGACAAGGCAACGGCTTGTGTTAAAAGAAAGTTCGATTTTATTTATATGAAAAAGGTTGAAAAGTTACAAGGCTGCAGTGGAACCTTATAAAGGGGTTCAACAGCTGACACCTAATTAGGTCGAAACAACAGGACGTTCCAAATAAAACAACAACGCGTTCGCAGACGCCGAAAAAGGAAATTTTACAAAAATTAAATAAAAACAACTAAAATCCTAAGGACTCGAACTGTTGACCTCATGGACCATTGGCGCTTGTACCTGCATGTATGATATAAAATGAAAATACCTGGGGGTGAGCCGGTTGGGGCGGGTTGGAGGTAGACGTCCATGATGCTGCGACTTGGCCAACTTGCGTGGGTGTCTTGGTTGCTTCTTCTACGTCCTTGGCTTCTTGGCTTGTGCCGTCGCCGGGTTCTTCTCCTTGGCCGGTTGGTGGTCTGTTGGTTGGCTGACTTATGGCGGTCGCGTCCTGGAGTCCTTGGTCAGCCAAAGCTGGTATTGGGGGGCTTTCAGCTCCATTTCCTGCCAAGTTAAAGATCTTACCTGGGTTAGATCGTGGTGGAGTCCCCGTGATGCTTAGGCGTGCGAAGTCTTCTAGGATGTCTAGGTCGGGGGTGTTGAGGCGTCCTGGGGTGTTCGGGTTGGCCGGTACGTCCCAAGTTGGGTGTTTTGGTTTCATGGAGTTTAAGAGAGTTTCTACGGCTGTGTTGAATCCTTCCCTCAGCCTCCTAGCTTTAGATCGAGTCATGGAACCTCCAATTACCTCTGGGATGTGTTCGGCCGGGTGGCTTGGTCGGCCGTCCGTGATATGGGTTGGGCGGCCGTTCGTCTCTTCGTCCTGAATTCTCTTGGCCTTAGAGCGGGTCGAGGGTCCTTGGTTAACCTCCCTTGGGTGTTTAGTACTGTCCGGTGGAGGTCCGGATTCTCGGCCGGTACTATCGTCCGTATCTCGGCTTGCCCGGTCGTCGGTGTGGTTCACGGGTCGGTCGTCCGGATGAGGGTTTGTATCATTCCCTCCCTCTTCAGAAGGTTTTGCCCTCAAAACTGGTTCGTCTGCATCAAATGGAGATAATCCAGCAATGTTGAATGTGTGTGAAAAGTTGAGCTCACCTGGAAGCTCCAATCGGTAGGCATTGTCGTTGATAAGTCAGCAATGTTGCGTCGTTGGCCTTTTCACATGGAATGAAATGGGCTATCTTGGAAAACCGGTCGACCACGACAAAGATGGCGTCCTTGTGTTGGATCTTAAGAATAGGTAAGGGTAGATAAAGACCATGAGGATGTAACCTGGATTTGGCTTTGTGGCATGGGACGCATCGAGCGCAATGCCTTTCGTCGTCCTTCTTGACGTGCGGCCAGTAGAAATGGTCGGTCACAACGGCTAGAGTCTTATCTACGCCACAGTGGCCCATAAGACCTCCTCCATGTGCTTCCTTTAGCCCTAGCTCTCGCAAGGAACACTGTGGTATGCATAACCGCTTGTCTCGAAATAGGAATCCATCTTGGAGGTAAAAGGATCTAAAGGCGCCTCTACCACACGCTTTGTAAGGCTCTCCTAGGTCGGGTTCCACCTTGGTATAAGTCCTTGATGTGTTCGAATCCTAAGACATTTGCTTCCATCGTAGCTATCAACGCATGCCTCCTGGACAAAGCTTCGACTACCACATTTTCTTTCCTCTTCTTTTACTTGATCACGTACGGAAAGGTCTCTATGAACTCCAACCATTTGGCGTGCCTCCTTTTGAGCGAAGTCTGCCCCCTTAGGTCTTTAAGGGTCTCGTGGTCGGTATGGATGATGAATTCCTTGGACAGCAAGTAGTGCTGCCAAGTCTCTAATGCACGGACTAGCGCATACAATTCCTTAAGAACGCCACTGGCCGTTTCCTCTGGTGGAGGACAGTTCCAATTCCTATACCCGACGCGTCGCATTCTACCTCAAACATCTCTTGTAATCTAGGAGGGCTAGGACTGGCGCTTTTGTGAGCCGTGCTTTGAGCTGGTCGAACGCGGCTTCCTGCGCTTTACCCCAAGAGAACGGGACGTTCTTCTTGATCACGGCTGTGAGTGGGGCGGCTACCGTGCTAAAGTCCCTGACGAACCTCCGATAGAAATTCGCCAATCCATGGAAGCTCCGCACATGCCCGACCGTGGTTGGGGTCGGCCATTCTCGAATCGCCTTGACCTTCTCCTCGTCCACTTGTCCACTTGTCGTCCACTTGTCCACCTCGTTCACTTACTACAAAGCCTAAGAAAATAAGCTTGTTAGTACAGAAGGTGTACTTCTTTAGGTTGGCATATAAACCTTCCTTCCGAAGCGATTTTAGCACGAGTTCGAGATGGGTGAGGTGTTCTGACAGGCTTTTACTGTAAATAAGTATGTCATCAAAGTATACTACCACGAATTTACTAATATAAGCACGAAGAACCTTGTTCATGAGGCGCATGAATGTGCTGGGTGCGTTGGTAAGACCGAAAGGCATGACCAGCCATTCGTACAACCCTTGTTTGGTTTTGAACGCGGTCTTCCATTTGTCCCCTTCTCGCATTCGGACCTGATGATATCCGCTCTTTAGATCGACCTTGGAAAAGATGGTCGACCCGCGTAGCTCGTCCAGCATGTCGTCCAGGCGGGGTATGGGATGCCTGTATTTGATGGTGATGTTGTTGATGGCGCGGCAGTCCATGCACATCTTCTATGTGTCATCCTTCTTTAGCACTAAGAGAACCGGTACAGCACACGGGTTCAAACTCTCTCGGATGTAGCCTTTGTCCATTAAGTCACAGACTTGCTTCTCAAACTCCTTAGACTCTTCCGGGTTCATGAACCTTTCTATCACGTTTCTGACATCGGTCGGGAGTTCCATCTGACATATTCCTACACTTAGACATTCCTTGAAAAACATCAGTAGCACAGTGCCCTTGGCACGCACCGTTCGACAGACGTCGTTGGCGGATAAATAGAGACTCGTCTTTTTAGACCCAGTTTCTTTGTTCATGTGTACCTGTAAATCGTGTACTTCTGAAGGACTTAAAGGTACTAAAGTGAACTTACGGTCCTTGTGCATGAACGAATACTGGTTAGTTCGACCATCATGGCTCATGGCCCGGTCGAACTGCCATGGCCTTCCCAACAGGAGATGGCCGGCTTGCATTGGGACCACGTCGCAAACGACTTGGTCTTGGTACTTGTTCCGAAATCCTTAGCTTCGTGTCATCGTTAAGCCACCTTAATTTTTAGAGTTTCGGATGTTTGGTCTTGGTAAGACCCAATTTATCTAAAAGCAACTTACTAGGCACGTTAGTGCAAGAACCTCCGTCTATAATTAGGTTACATACCTTGTTCTTGACCGTGCAGCGAGTGTGGAAGATGTTCTCCCGTTGGATTTTCTCCTCCGGGTTAACCATCACGCTCAAGACTCTCCTAGTCACGAGCAGCTCTCCGGTGTCCGGGTACTCAAGGTCGTCTCCTTGCTCGCTTTGATCATCGCCTAGTTCGTCCTGGGACTCGTAGTCTCCATCGTTGGTGTTGATCATCACCCTTTGATTGGGACACTCGCGAGCCATATGACCCCTGCATTGACACTTAAAACATGTTATATCACGTGTTTTAGGTGGGTTGGTCGGGTACTTACCTTGCTCTGGTCGGTTGGGTTTAGGGAACTCGGCGGTTCGGCCCTTGAACCGGCTGTCTATTTCGACGGCCTTCCCCTTGTCTTGGGGTTTAGAGCCGCTTGCTACCCAAGGCTGGCTGACCCGGTTGCGAGTTGTTGTCGCGTTCTTACGCTTGATCTCTTGCTCAACCTGGACGGTGAGGTGTAGCAGCTCGTGGAGGCTGCCGTACTGTGCTCTCTCGACCTTCCGAGCTATCCTCTCCTGTAGGCCGTTTATGAACTGAGCCATGAGAGCTTCCTCCGATTCCTCTAACTCCAGCGAGTTCATGAGTTTCTCAAACTCCTCGAAGTACTCGTCTACGCTTCTGGTTCCCTGTGTCAACTTACTAAAACGCTTCTGTAAGTCTCTATGGTAATGTTTAGGGACGTACCTTAGCCGTAGGAGGATCTTCATGTCCCCCCAAGTGGTGACTGGTCCGAAGCGCTGTCTTCTTCGCTCGGCCACATTTCGATCCCACCATGCGAGGGCGTTGTCCGTGAGCTGGGCTGCTGCCACGGCCACCTTCTTGCGCTCGCTGTACCCGTAGCATTCGAAGATATGCTCCAGGCGTCTCTCCCAGTCCATGTAGACTTCCGGATTGGACCGTCCTGCAAAGGTAGGAGGGGTTAGTTTGATCTCGTGATTCTGTTCACGAGTACCTATCCTTCGATCGGGGTCTCTCCCGAGCGGGTCATGCCTCCTAGGGTGCTGGCGGTGCAAAGGATCGTCCCGACGTTCTGCCTCCGGGTCGGACGTCTCATCGTCCTTGGATATGGCTCCGTTTGGTCGGCGGTCCTTACGTCGTTCGGCCAACTGAGGTTGGACCTCAACGCGGGCGATCCGGTCGCCAAACTCTTGGCGCATATTGGCCAGTTGTTGGCTCATGCTGCACAACTCCTCTCGGAGCGCGGTCATCATCTGAAGCATGGCGTCTTGAGGCACGGCTGCTTCTTCTCCCATGTCAAGACTTTGTTTTTTTTTTGACTTAAAACAATAGCAAACTGTTAAAATACCACGGTAAAAGTAAAAGCAAGATTTCCTTTTTTTGTGAAATATGAAAACGGAAAGTTGACAATTTGGCGACAAGACAGAAAAAGGAAACTATGGGTTTCACACAAACTCGCGCTAGGGTTCTAGCCGCCTAGGGTGAGCAGAGAAACGACTACACAACTGAATCTAGATGCTATTTTTTTTGACTTTAGGCTAGAAAACAAAAACATGAACAGTCTATGTAGTAGACGACGTGAAAGAGCAGTTCTAGGTACTTGTATATATATTTTTTTTGAAAACGTAAAACGAATGAAACACAAAGCAAGAACGCAAATATATAGGGGATGGAAACCAAAGGAGAATCTTTTGGCTCTGATACCAGATGATGTAAGACGTGGGCCGGGGGTAGAGGTTAGGACGCTGGCTATAACGCACTCTCGTCCGAACGTTGGTTGGCGATGGGGAGTAACAAGCTGGCTTTAATGCTCTCTCTTGTTAACTCGGTGAATGGGGTAGAAATGGATCAATGTGCACCACAGAGACGGCGGAGGGTTCTCTGATACAGCAACACACTTGGCCGTTTGTGAATCTCACACGCATGGGCAAGCAAATTCAAGACAGGGCAACGGCTTGTGTTGAAAGAAAGTTCGATTTTATTGATATTAAAAAAGGTTGAAAATTTACAAGGCTGCAGTGGAACCTTATAAAGGGGTTCGACAGCTGAGACCTACTTAGGTCGACGCAAAAACAGCAAGAAAATACTCAAAACAACAGGACGTTCCAAATAAAACAACAAAGCGTTCGCAGACGCCGAAAAATGAAAGTTTACAAAAACTAAATAAAAACAACTAAAATCCTAAGGACTCGATCTGTTGACCTCATGGACCATTGGGGCGGGTTGGAGGTAGACGTCCATGGTGCTGCGACTTGGCCGACTTACGTGGGTGTCTTGGTTGCTTCTTCTACGTCCTTGGCTTCTTGGCTTGTGCCGTCGCCGGGTTCTTCTCCTTGGCCGGTGGGGGGTCTGTTGGTCGGCTGACTTATGGCGGTCGCGTCCTGGAGTCCTTGGTCGGCCAAAGTTGGTATTGGACGGCTTTCAGCTCCATTTCCAGCCAAGTTAAAGATCTTACATGGGTTTGATCGTGGTGGAGTCCACGTGATGCTTAGGCGTGCGAAGTCTTCTAGGATGTCTAGGTCGGGGGTCTTGAGGTGTCCTGGGGTGTTCGGGTTGGCCGGTGCGTCCCAAGTTGGGTGTTCTGGTTTCATGGAGTTTAGGAGAGTTTCTACGGCTGTGTTGAATCCTTCCCTCAGCCTCCTAGCTGTGTTGAATCCTGGGATGTGTTCGGCCGGGTGGCTTGGTCCGCCGTCCATGATATGGGTTGGGCGGCCGTCCTTCTCTTCGTCCTGAATTCTCTTGGCCTTAGAACGGGTCGAGGGTCCTTGGTTGACCTCCCTTGGGTGTTTAGTACTGTCCGGTGGAGGTCCAGAGTCTCGGCCGGTACTATCGTCTGTATCTTGGCTTGCCCGGTCGTCGGTGTGGTTCACGGGTCGGTCGTCCGGATGAGGGTCTATATCGGTCCGTCTCAACCATACCAACACCATGGTCGACCGGTGACTTCTCGGCTCCATCCATGATCATATCATCTGATACCACTTAATATGATCCTTCCAATGATCGGCACTCTAGAGGTTGCAAGGGGATAAGCTTTGCATCCAAGAAACCATGAAGTCTCAAAGATCAAAAGATGTGGAACAAATGGTCGCACAGAAGCTGCGGAAGACTCCTGATTTACCGGTTGATCCGTTGGATATGACGCACCAAGACGGATCGATGACTCCTTGGATATGACACACCAAGACAAGCCAAGTTTTGATCAATGGATATTACACACCATGATCGAAAAGAACGAGAATCACTCTCAAAGGTTTCCAAAAATATCAAAAAGACTTAATTTTTATTCAAGATATGTTCCTCAACATAAAAATTCATAAATGTAGCCAAACATGCAGCACAAATTGGGAGTTGAAATTCAAACTCTGATCTGCATGTAAGAGAGAGAAAGACAAGACAAGATTTTGGACCAAAAGATTTATTTCTTCTTCAATTTTCGTCACTCCTTTTGGGCTGCAAGTAAAGTTATCATTTTTGGCCTCCTCTTAGACTTCTAACATGATGCAAATGGCCTGGACTTAATATATATCATCATTGGTTGATTTCTGAACATTTTCCGAGCCCAAAGCTTCATAAATTAGCCCAACAATTCTGTTTTTGAGTTGTTAAAGTTGTGACTTTCCTTTGGTCTAGTCGAATTATGCACTGCATCTTATTGATTTTCCTTGCTCATTCGCATGATCATATCACAGTCCCTCTCTTGAAAAAGATTTGTCCTCAAATCTTGCTCCCCAAAGAATACGAATTTGTAGACAGAAAACTTGAACACAAACTACAGATTTTATGATCTTTGTTTATTTATTTATTATTATTTTTTTGACGAAAATAAATATAGAAAAACTAAAATAGAAGAAAAGAGATGAAAAGATAAAACAAGAATGAAAGAAAATGAAAAGATAAGAAGATGAATTGATAGAATTGATAGAATACGAAACTCAAGAGTGTGCTCTGATACCACTTAATATGATCCTCCTTAGATCGGCACTTTAGAAGCTAGCGAGGTTGTCATCCGAAGTCGGAAGACAAGGATAGATTGAATCCAAGAAACGGTGAAGTCTCTAGGATACAAGAATGTGGATCGAAAGTTCACACATAAGCTATGGACAAGCTACTTATTTACCCGTGGATCGAATGGTCCCACAAAGGTTGCAGAATTCCCTTTGATTTACCGGTTTTGATATAACTCTTAGAAAAGAGGTTTTTTGATAAAAAGATTAGATAAATTCTCAAATGAGCTTACAAGGGTTTAAATAGAAGAAAAAGGGCGGCAATGGAACAAGCTCCAAGCCGACCTTGGAAATGACAAGAAATTTAAATCCTAACTAACAACAACCAACTACTTAATTAATTGCAAGTTTAAACTAAAGAAAATTCAAATTCGAAACTCCCTCCAAAAGCTTGCTTGAAATCGTTGGGCTTTCTTCTTCTTGGGCTTGGGTAGTAGACATCAAACGGGCCATTGAGAAGTGACTAACAAGCCTCGTTAAAACCTCCCTTCGGAAAACTCATTGGGACAAAACCGAAGGTAAGGAAAAAGAGTACCTATGAGACACTTACCCGTTGATGATGTCTACTGAACTTAGATTAAAACCAGAAGGATTTTAGTTTGGTCGAAGGCATTTGGTCTGTCCCAAATGCGGGTGAGTAGTCCGCTTACGGCTTGTTTAAACGCCTTGGATTGGGCACGCGTCGTTGGTCCTTGTAATGCGTCCTTCGTCATGACATCGTCCGCGCTAACCTCTGCTTCGACCGCTCCAACGTCTTGATCCGTCATGCGTCCTTCGTTTTTATCATGGTCCGTCTCGACTATAAAAACACCATGATCGACTTCATCATGGTCCGTCTCGACCATACCAACACCATGGTCGACCGGTGGCTTCTCGGCTCCGTCCATGATCATATCATCTGATACCAGTGAATATGATCCTCCCAATGATCGGCACTCTAGAGTTGGCAAGGGGATAAGCTTTGCATCCAAGAAAGCATGAAGTCTCAAAGATCAAAGGATGTGGAACGAATGGTCGCACATAAGCTGCGGAAGACTCCTGATTTACCGGTTGATCCCTTGGATATGACGCACCAAGGCGGATCGATGACTCCTTGGATATGACACACCAAGACGAGCCAAGTTTTGATCAATGGATATTACACACCATGATCGAAAAGAATGAGAATCACTCTCAAAGGTTTCCAAAAATATCAAAAAGGCTTAATTTTTATTCACGATATGTGCCTCAATATATAGAGGAAATACAACATAAAGATCCATAAATGTAGCCAAACATGCAGCACAAATTGGGAGTTGAAATTCAAACTCTGATCTGCATGGAAGAGGGAGAAAGACACTTAAATGAATTACATTTCCAAGACAAGATTTTAGACCAAAAGATTTATTTCTTCTTCAATTTCTGTCACTCCTTTTGGGCTGCAAGTAAAGTCATTATTTTGGGCTCATTTTAGACTTCTAACATGATGCAAATGGCCTGGAGTTGATTTCTGAATATTTTCCGAGCCTAAAGCTTCATAAATTAGCCCAACAATTCTGTTTTTGAGTTGCTGAAGTTGTAACTTTCCTTTGGTCTAGTCGAATTGTGCACTGCATCTTATTGATTTTCCTTGTTGTTTTGCATGATCGTATCATGTTGTGTCTACAAATGACAAATACAATGCTAATTTATAGCCAAAGATCATAAGGCAAACATTATTGAGGTCAAAGAAATTAAAGAGAAAAAGAAAAGAAAATAAAGGAAAATCAAAGAAAATCAAAGCAATTAAAGTCTTGGTCAAGCTATGGTCCGTCTTTAATGTGCGGTCTTGGTCTTGGTCGAACTTTAATGCGGCATGTGCTCTCGACTTTGACTCGGCCGCAACGGTCGAGCGTGCGGTCATCCTAACCTGGTTATGCGGCGACCAACATGGTACACGGATTCGGTTTGGTCGGTCCGTTTTGAGTGAAGCTGATATCACGCACCAAGACAAGCCTGACCGCTTCTTGAAGACTTTTGCCGCGGGACCTTGTCATTGGGCCAGGTGGAAATGTCACTGGGTCGTCGTTGGTTGAGTCACGATCACCGGTTTGGTCCATGGGTAAGATTTCTCGGTCAGCTTCAAATCTAGCCCGATGCATGGGTAATCCGTCTCGATCACTCGTCTTAAAAGTACCACTTGGTAGGTAGATAGCTCGGTTCCGGTCGTTGGAGTGATCTTTAGTTTGTGATTTCCGGATTTGCACTTGGTCGGGTCGTACCGGGTCGGTCGGGATTGGATCAGTGCGAGTATCTCCGGATTCAACCCGTTCGAAAGCAATTCTGGCTCGATCGTTCGTCTTGTTATGTCTATGTGGTCGAGGAATCCGTTGGCCAACCTCCAATTGGTCGAGTGGTTCCTCATCCTCGGGTACGTGGTCCAACCGTGAGTCGAGCGGTCCGTTACCATGGTCCATTATTGCATCATCCTCTCCCCGTTGAAAAGGATTTGCGCTCAAATCCACTTCATCTGCAAGAAAAAGAATTAAATCAGTGACATTAAAATTGGAACTCACTTGGTACTTACCTTAGAGGTCAACTTGGTACGCATTGTCGTTGATCTTTTTGGTGATGAAAAAAGGACCATCTACCCGGGACATGAGTTTTGACCTCCTATCAACTAGAAAGCGATCTTTCCTTAGATAGATCCAAACTAGATCTCCTACCTCGAAGGTTTGCTCACGTCGATGTTTGTTGGCTTGTTCAGCATAGCGTTTGGTCCTTTCCACGATGTTTTGCCTCGCTTTTTCATGGATCTTGTTAACCTGATTTGCCTTTCGTTCATCATCTAGACTAGCCCTTTCACTCAAAGGTATAGAAATTAAATCAATGGGAGACAACGGGTTAAAGCCATAGACGATCTCAAAAGGTGAAAACTTAGTAGCCGAGTACATTGCATGATTATAGGCAAATTCAACATGTGGCAAGCAATCTTTCCAAGTTCTCAAATTTTTGCGAACTATTGTCCTAAGCAAGGTAATAGGCAGACAAAGTCCTATTAACCACTTCAGTTTGATCATCAGCTTGAGGGTGATAAGTAGTTGAAAACAATAATTTAGTGTCTAACTTAGCCCACAACATTTTCCAAAAATGGCTCAAAAATTTAGTTTTTCTATCAGAAACGATCGATTTAGGTATGCCATGCAAACGAACAATTTCTTTAAAGAACAACTCAGCAATATGCACAACATCATCAGTGGTATGACAACGTATGAAATGCGACATTTTTGAAAACCTATCTACCACAACAAAAATGGAATCCTTTCCGGTTCTAGTTCTAGGCAGTCCTAAAATCAAATCCATCGAGATGTCCTTCCAAGGTGAGTAGGAATAAGCAAAGGAAGGTACTTACCTGTGGATTGTACCTTAGACTTGGATCGTTTGCAAGTCTCACACGAAATACAAACTTTCACCACGTCCTTCTTTAGATTTGGCCAATAGAAATGATCTTGCAAGACCTTCAGCGTCTTGTCTATCCCAAAATGGCCCATCACTCCTCCATGTGCTTCCCTAAATAGCAAGTTTAGGAATACACAGTCGGTTAGAGTAAAATAAGAACCCGTCATTTCTGAAAAATTCCCAAAGGCAAATTTGGAACAAGAAAGGTACAGTTCCTTAAAATCTAAATCCGAAGCATATAACTCCTTAATTTGCTCAAAGCCTAAGACTTTAGCGTCCATGGTAGTGATCAAGGCATACCTCCTAGACAAGACATCAGCAACAATATTTTCCTTACTTTGCTTGTACTTAATGACATACGAAAAGATTTCGATGAACTCTACCTACCTAGCATGACGCATGTCAAGCTTTTGCTGTCCTTTTAGATGCTTGAGCGACTCGTGGTCACTGTGTACCCCAAACTCCTTCGCCCATAGGTAATGTTGCCAAGTTTGCAAAGCCCTCACCAAAGCGTATAGCTCCTTGTCGTAGGTCGGGTAGTTGAGAGTTACGCCTCCAAGTTTTTCACTAAAATAGACAATTGGTCTACCTTCCTGCATTAAGACAGCACCAATTCCAACTCCTGAGGCATCGGATTCAATCTCAAAAGTTTTAAGAAAATTTGGTAAGACAAGAAAAAGGGCGTTAGTAAGCTTAATTTTAGCGTTTGGAAGGCCTCCTCTTGCGCTTGCTCCCACTTGAATCACACAGTCTTCTTAATAACCTCGGTGAATGGAGCTGCTAAGGTGCTAAAATCCTAAACAAAGCGGCGGTAGAAGCCGGCTAGCCCATGAAAGCTCCGGACTTCTCCAACAGTCGTAGGACTCGGCCAATCCCGGATTGCATGTACCTTCTCCTTATCGACCCGCACGCCGTCAGCACCTACAACGAAACCAAGAAACACGAGATTATCTGTCCCAAAAGTGAATTTTTCATAGATAGCATAAAGTTGCTCTTTTTCTAAGCACTTCTAAAACCGATTTCAAGTGAAATAAGTGATCTTGGTAGTTCTTGCTATAAACCAAAATGTCATCAAAGTAGACTACTACAAAGATGCCAATAAATTATCTAAGCACATGATTCATCAACCTCATAAACGTACTAGGTGCATTAGTCAGCCCAAATGGCATAACCAACCATTCATACAATCCTAGTTCAGTTTTAAAGGCTGTTTTCCATTCATCGTCCTCTTTCATCCTAATTTGATGATATCCGCTTTTCAAATCGATTTTTGAGAAATAAGATGAACCATGCAACGAATCAAGCATATAATATAATCTAGGAATAGGGTGTCGATACTTAACTGTGATATTGTTGATGGCTCGGCAACACACATCCGCCAGTTTCCGTCTTTCTTTGGGACCAAAAGAACCGGTACGCCACAAGGACTCATACTCTCACGAATATAGCCATTTTACATGAGCTCTCCAATCTATTTTTGAAGCTCCTTGGTATCCACAGGGTTTGTCCTATAAGCCGGTCGGTTTGGCAGTGAAGCTCTTGGGACAAAGTCGATTTGGTGTTCAATCCCACGGATGGGAGGTAAACCACTTGGGTTATCTTCTGGAAACACGTCACGAAACTCTAGAAAAAGTTGCTTAAGTTCAATCGGAAGCACCGGTGTAAGGTCAGTTTTGGCCATTAGTTTTTCTTGAAACATAAGCAAAATCATGGATTGATGAGAGCAAATAATATACTTCATGGCTTAGACTCGGCGTCAACCTTGTCTTGCTCTCGGCTCTTCTTGATCTGAACTTGATCTTGGTGAATCTCTCGTGGTGACAAAGGCGCAAGCGTGATCTTCTTGCTGTTGTGTTCAAAGGTGTGGCGGTTGGTGTAGCCGTCATGTAAGGCCTTGTCAAATTTCCAAGGCCGTCCTAGAAGTATATGGCTAGCGTCCATGGGTAGGACATCACACAGAATGTTGTCCTCGTACCGCGTAATGGCAAGTGACACCTCAACTTGCTCTTGCACTTGCATCTCTCGTTTTTCATTTAACCATTCAAGCTTGTATGATTTTGGATGCTTCTTCTTTGTCAAGCCTAATTTGCTGACAAGAGTCGCACTAGCAACATTAGTACAACTCCCACCATCAATAATTAAGCTACATACCTTTTCTTCAGATTATCTCTTTGCGCTTTCTCGCCTAGCTTGCTTTGGATATTGAGAGTGTGCCAGGTTACGAGTAACTTTCCTTCAGATGGATAGTCCACAGTGTCGTCCTCATCTTCTTCTTCATCAAAAATTGGACCCGTGTCTTCCTTCTCTTCTTCCGATTCTACATTGCCATTCTCTCGTAAGATTATTACGAGGTTTTTGGGACATTTACTAGCATAATGGTCTAACCCACGACACTTGAAACATGTAATGTCTCTAGCATGTCCTTCGGCTGCTTCCTGCTGGGTTTATCAATAGCAACCAGGTTAGCTTTAAAATCGAAATTGGGTTTACCTGGATACTTACCTTTGTCTTGGTAAGTTGGTTTTGGAGCATTGGAAAAGCTCGGCCTTGAGTAGCCCTTCCTTTTGACTTGTTGTTCAACCAAGATTGCTTTGGGAAGCATCTCTTCCAGGCTATCATATTCTTGCAACTTCATTCGGTCTTGTATCTCTCGGTTTACACTGCAAGGAAGCGCGCCATAGTTGCCTCCGGATCTTCATCTGAATCAGCCTTCATCATGAGCGTTTCCATCTTTTGGAAGTAGTCATCTACGCTCTTAGTACCTTGGGTCAAACGCCTCAGTTTTTGATGAAGCTCCCTAAGATAGTGGCTAGGAACAAATCGTTTCCTCATAAGAGTCAACAATTCTTCCCACGTGGCCAGGGGCTCTTCTCCTGTCCTTCTCCTGGTAGTCACAAGTTGATCCCACCAATTTAGTGCATAACCATTAAATTCAGTGGCAGCAAGAACTTATCTTTTTGCGGTCGGAGAAGCTTTGGCAGTCAAACAACAGCTCAAATTTTTGTTCCCATTCAAGAAACGCGTCTGGTAATTCTTCCCATGGAAGGCCGGTATTTTGAGTTTGAGCCCACCAAGATTGTCATCTGACCGTCCTCTTGCTTTCCTAGCAAAGGGGTTGTCGATCTCTCGCCCACGAATGGGTTATCTTAACTGGGCCCTCCTTTGGCTAATCCGGAAGACTGTTCTCCCTCATCGTCCTCTTCATAGACCGTCTGGGTCCTTGGTCGGTTTTTCTTTTTGGACACAGTCGTTTTTCCGGACTCATAAAACGGTTAGTGCTTTCATTTGTAAACTAGACAAACGGGGTGCTGTTTGTTCGGTCTCACCTTGGCTCCGGTCTATTGTTTCCCTGAAAATCACTTAGCAAACGTGGTTAAATAAACCCTCTCTCACTTTTATTTTGTGGCCCTCTCAAGTGTTTGCGCTCAAATTTCTCTCAAGTGTTCTAAATGAGCAATCGGTCAAATCAAATGAATCAAATCCAAGAAAGAATAAGATAGAAAGATTGCAAGTATTTTTTTTAAACCGATTTACCAAAACCTTAGAACCGAGTTCTCCTGGTTCTTTTCAAGCTACTAGCTTGTAATAATTTTTTTTCAAAGAATTTATCAAGGTATGCTCGGTTTCCTTACACAAGATAGATAGAGAAAAAATGTTTAGAGATTTTTTTTTTGATTTAAGAAAATTGAAAAGAAAAAGATATCAACCCTTTCAAGTGTGCTCTGATACCACTTGACACAATCTTCCTAAGGAAATTGCACTTGAAGAATGGTTGTTTGCGTTTGGGTAAGGAACGTTGCGAGCTTACTAACGCTCACGGTTCGGTTGTGGAACGTGTCAGGCCGTCAAAGGGTGTGAAATCCCAATGGTACACCGATGAAAACACATTTACCAACTTTGGATATGACGCACCAAAACGTTAATATAGGCCGGTTGTTAGGATATGACGCACTAAACAACCAAAAGCTCTAAAGAACAAAATAAAAAAATCTAAGTCTTTATTGTGTCTACAAATGACAAATACAAATACAATGACAATTATTGTGTCTACAAATGACAAATACAATGCCAATTTATAGCCAAAGATCCTAAGGCAAAGGTCAAGAAATTAAAGAGAAAAATAAAAGAAAATAAAGGAAAATCAAAGAAAATCAAAGCAATTAAAGTTTTGGTCAAGCCATAGTCCGTCTTTAATGTGCGGTCTTGGTTTTGGTTGGACTTTAATGCGTCAAGTCGCTCTCGATATTGACTCGGCCGCTACGGTTGAGCGTGCAGTCATATTCACCGGGTTGTGCCGCGATCAACACGGTACACGGATTCGGTTTGGTCGGTCCGTTTTTTTTAAGTGAAGCTGATTTCATGAACCAAGGCAAGCGTGACCGCTTCTTGAAGACTTTTGCCACAGGACCTTGTCATTGGGCAGGGTGGAAATGGCATTGGGTCGTCTTTGGTTGAGTCACGGTCGCCGGTTCGGTCCATGGGTATGATTTCTTGGTCAGCTTCAAATCTAGCCCGATGCACGGGTAATCCGTCTCGATCATTCGTCTTAAAAGTACCACTTGGTCGGTAGATAGCTCGGTTTCGGTCATAAGAGTGATCTTTAGTTTGTTATTTCCGAATCTGCACTTGGCCATGTCGTACCGGGTCGGTCGAGATTGGGTCAGTGCGAGTATCTTCGGATTCGTCCCGTTCCAAGGTAATTCTGGCTCGATTGTTTGTCTTGTTATGTCCATTTAGTCGAGGAATCTATTGGCCAACCTGCAATTGGCCGAGTGGTTCGTCCTCCTCAGGTATGTGGTCCAACCGTGGGTCGAGCTGTCTGGTACCATGGTCCATGATTGTATCAGGAAGGAACAGAATAGATTGACATATTCAACCACGACGAATAATTTACTCCGGTCAAGGAAAAAAACAAGATCAGACGTTAGTCAATGCAAATTTAGGTTTGGTTAATAGTATAAAATTCAAGAGTCTGGTTAGAGTGATCCGCAGCCAGAGGGCTCCAAACCAGAGACGGGAAATGAAGATTTATTTGTACCTTGGTTTGTACATTGTTCGGGAATATTGGAAGGAGCGAGGAGCAGGAGAAAACCGTATTTTCAAGTTTGTGGTTTGTCGAATGTCGGATCAACCTGCCATGGATCCCAAACACTAGTTTGTCAGATTGATTTTGTTGGGCCTCTATCTGTTATCACATGAACTCTTTAGTTTTGTATCATTGTGATATTTTAGGTCCTGGATTTGTAGAACCGAAGGAACATATAGTTTTGGTTGCAAACGATATAATGAATTGAGTATAAGGAAAAAACTCTAGTTTTTGTTTTAGATAAGTTTCATAAGGTAGGCCAAAAATTGACACAAGCCCATCTAGACATATGTAAACGACATAAAAATAAAATAAAAACCTCCAAAAACACTGAAAATTTGTCAAAACCGTTATTTGCTTAGCCGCCACGTAATGATGTTGCTTATGGTAGTCTTTTAAACAGTAACAAAAGAGTGACATGATCTGCACGCTCTGATTAATACATTAAATAGGTAATAATATCTTATTTATTTTTTCATACAATTAGTGTTGTTTATCGCTTTATAATTTGACTACTAAGAATTAGGGCCGTTTTAACTAATTTGACCGGAAAGAAGTGATTTTTGAGTCCAAATTAAAAGAATGAGAAGCAAAACAATAAAAAAACAATAGAAATTCCTTCTTTCTTTAGTTGGATTTCCCTTTTGTTTTTCTTTATCCGAACAAGTTCCAGAGCCATTGTATATCTCCCTTTACACGGTAACCTCACATACACTACTCAATTTTGCAGACGTCTGACCAAGCAACAACCCCGAACGCATCCAGAGGTTAGAAAAGGCTCCATTACTCGTTCGAAGACCAGGAGGCTCAAAGAAGGGTTCAACATGGCGGTAGAGACCCTCCTAAAATCAATGAACCTAAAAGATCCCATTTGGACCAAGCCGGCCGAACACAACACCCAAGAACACCTCAAAGCACCTGATCTACATATCCTGGAGGACTTTGCACGTATGAACCTCAACCACGAGTCAACCAAGTTATGAGTGTTGATTTGGCAGGAAATGGAGCTGAGGACACCAAGAATCAAGCCAAGGCCACCTCCGGACTCTACAAAGTCACTGATGCAAGCCGGTCGGCCGATAGCAAGCAAGCTGATCTCGAAGAGGAATCCAAAGACGTTCACCAAGCAGCAACTGAAGACAAAACAAGTCACGACTTCAAGGACGAAAGAGAAGAAGAAGCCGCCAAGAAATATATGCGGAACGGACCAACCCCAACCGCATTGACATCGGCCGCCAACCTGCTTCATTCGAACCAAAACCAGGTATTTTCAATTTATACAATTGTCGCAGGTACAATGGCGAGTCACTATGGTTCTTAAGACCCCCAGAGACCTTGATCGAGTCCTAGTAGAGTCTTAGACGTTATGTTGTTGCTTTGTTTTGTTTTAGAGAAACTTTCCTTATTTTGCGTTTGTCGCACGTCTTGTAGTTTTCATTTACATGTCCTGTTTTTTTGAGGTTCCCCTGCAGTATTGTAACGTTCAAACTTTTTCATATCAATAAAACTCGAATTTCTTCAAAGCAACGGCCGTCGCCTTGTCTTGAATCTTTGCTCTGTCACTTTGTGTGTGAATCACTTAGGTCCGAGTGTTAGTGCAGTATCAGAGACCCTTCCATCATCTCTGTGGTGCTCATCGATCCTCCTCCGCAACCTCACACATCAAGCCAACAAGGGAGAGCGTTATAGCCAATTTGTTTGCTTCCATCACGAATTCAAGCCTAGCGCCTTCGAAGCTTGTCTTACCATCTCCACCCACTGATCCGGACGAGAGAGCGTGAAAGCCAGAGTCTTGGTCCCATCATCCCCGAGTCTTGCATCAAAACTTCAATCCGAAAACCAAAGGTAATACAATTGATCCCCGGCAACAGCGCCAAAAGATACACATAGTTTTAACCCTATATAACTACTGCAAGTGCACAACAAACGTTGTAGTAATATAGGGATCGAATCCACAAGGACCAAGAGTCACACTATGATTTTATGAGATTTTAATCAAACTAAGATGAAAACAAAATTTGATGAGAGTAATGTAATCACGAAAATAAGCAATGTCGATGTAATAACAATTAAACAATATGCTAGCTAGGCCAAAGATAATTCGCAGAAATTTAGAATCACAAATCAGAGAATCAAACAGGGAAATTATGAAGCGCGTTCTATAACTCAAATCACCAATTTATAAGTAACATATTGTCGTAGTATCAATTATTATGTCTAAAAGCCTAAGATTCTAAACTGTCGTTTGAATTCAGGGAGTTAAACATGCATTAAGATCGAGTTTGATATGTTCACAAAACGCCTTAAGATCAGCTTTCGTTGGCTAAGGACGTTTTGCTCATCTATGTTCTTTCAGGCATTTAATCAAATACTTTTGGTGCGTTAAACAACCTAAAATCAGAAACTAAGTATCTAATCAAGTTTCAGCATTAAGATCAACAATAGATGAAAAACTAGAAGATAGATCCATATTCTAACAATTCTGATTTAGCAATTCATGAATTCAATTGAAACCCTAAACCTAACTATGAATCTACTCACACATAATTGCAGAGAACAAGTAAATAGATATGAGAGAAAGCATAATAGAATTCAATAAACAAAAGATAGGGTTTAGAAATCTTATCCAATCTGTCATAAGAGGATCAGAAATCTTCTCCCAAAAGTTTGCAAAGTTCCAAAGCTAAAAGTATGAATGAAAATCGGTTCTCTCTCAAAAAAAGCTCTAAAAAAATCATGTCTGCATGTATGGAGGCGGCTTGGATAAGATATTGGGAAGATTGGGTTGAATCTAGGTAAAATAGAAAATCTCATTTTTCATCTCGTTATGTCGAGAGCGGGTGCTCCAAATGATGCTTTGGACCTCTTTTGTTGGTCTTTTGCTCCTTTTTGCTCAAATATCTCCAACAGCTTCAATCCTCGTCCAAAAGCCTCTTGGTAACCCTAAATGACTCAAAAACAATTAAAATGACTTGATAAAAACTCGAAAACAACTGTTAGTATGCGTCAAAAACAAAACAGACCACTTAGCTCAAACTTATATCATGTTGATCATGAGTTAAATGAGTTAACTCGCGAGTTAATATTCAAACAAAAATAATAATCAAAATAATCAACTATTTTGACCCAAAAAATTATAATAAAAATAATCAAGAATAAAATTGTAAAAAGTTCCAAAATAACATAAGCTTAAATGTTAAATCCTAATCCAAAGGCATAAAGAAAAAAAATTCCAAATCTAAATGTTAAAATAAATCCACGTCTAAAATTCTAATAATAGAAAAAATAAAATAATGCAACGAGCAAACGATCTTGTTATTTCTATTGAAGTTGAGAATCTTAAGATGATCCAAAAAATAACATCTTCATCTTTTTTATATGTCACTTATAAAATAATGAATATGTTAGTAAAAGAATCATAATGAAACTGACGATAATGGCAATGATAAAAACACAATAGAAAGTGTAAAATGAGAAAGTTAATATTACCGGTGTTTTTAGATGTAAAACCAAATAACCAAGAGCAAGTACTAAATAGAAACTGAACCTGTTTAAGAAGAAAGTGATTATGATATTTGTTTAAAATATTTGTAGTTGAAAATATTTAATATATATATAGATATAATTATAATATATATAAATATATTATTTTGAAAATAAAATAGTTCGTGAACTAGTTCTGAACTCATTTAATCTTGTTTAAACTCGATCATTAAACTAACTAGACTGGTGACTAGTTGAGGTGTCATTACCTAGAGAAACACATAGGTTATTAGTGTGTTAATTTATTAAATAGTTATAAAAAAATACAGCTCAAAATCATGAAATTCTAAACCAAAGTGAATCTTGAGCTATTAGCTAATTTTGACATCCATATGTGTAGCCTATAGGTTTGAAATATAATCAAGACAATCATCTCTAATTCCTCTTGTGTCCCACTATCTCGTATCTAAACCACACATCAAACAAATACTTAGATAAAAAAAAAGTATTTGCTTCTAATATTAGATTCGTTCTTAACTTTTGGTTTTTCGTAACAAACACTAGAGAGAAGAACATCAACATTCGAAACCGAATTTATAAAATTTGGAACAAAGTATATGTTATGTCGATCCAAGAAACAAATCGGAATCCATAGGTTCTCTTTCTGATCATAAACTGACAAAAGCTTCACTTTCAAGGCGTTGGCCATCTTCTCTCTGTCTCACATATATCCAATTCTATTAGCCAATCAAATTACTTCCACGTCAAAAGGTTTTGGAATCAGTGGAAAACAAACAAGACCCACAACAACGCAATCACCTTCAGATCTGATTTTATCATAAATAAATAAATTAAAGCCTTTTACTATTTTGAATAATTGGTTATCACTATACAAAATTCATATCTCATTCATCAGTTACTATCAGTTTTCCTTTTTACACATGCATGTGTAAGAAACAATCTCGGAATCAAGTACAATGTAACTGTTAAAAATAAAGCCCTCGTGTTCAGCTTAGCAAATTTTTTCCTAAATTTTTTTTAATCATATGGTTTTAGAGGTCAATTAATTTTTTACCATACTCATTCTCAACATTTTTTTTGTTCTTTTATTTTTAATTTATTTATAATCCGTCAGTAGATTTCAAGGACAGAATAAATCTCTTGACAATGTTTGCTTTTTTGGTATTGTTTCAATGGTTTAGAAATTGTCAGACATATTTATTTATATAGTGTTGAAGTCATTTACGATTTTTTTTAATACGAGTAAAAAATTATAATTAAATTATTATATATTTTTTAATTATATTAAATTAGATTTATGAATGAATAACGTTGGGATTATGATATTTTATTAAACTAGCGAGATATTAATTTGGTTTACCATATTTCATTCTCAGAGGTTTTTTTATTTCATTTTCTTTTGTAATTTATCATAGCATGTTTCAAGCAAAGATTAGTTCTCTTAATAATGTTTGCTTTTTTATATATATTTTCAAGTCTTTTACGATTTTTTTCTACATAGAAACATTTATATCTACATTGTTATATATGGAATAATTACATAAATTAAATTTAGAAAACTCCAGAAACAGAAACAAATGGAGTAGTTTTTACCCAAAAAAAAATCGAGTACTTAAATTATTGTGGAACTGAAAGTGGCAATGAACTATATCACCTTTCAGTTTTCCTAAATAATAATTGATTTTAGTCAGATTAAAAGTAACATTTCACAAATGAAAAATTAGACGGCACCGCAAAAAAAATATACGATGGCTTAGTGTATCTATGTTAATGCATGCACATGTATGTAATGTATGTATTTATGTACAAATGTACAATTATATATACGATCACACTTATACGTGAGGCATATAAACACAATTTGGATGACGTGCAAGTATCATATAGCATAGAAAGATATTAACAATTATAAAATTAACCGCAAAAAAAAAGCGAACATCATACCTAATGTATATGAGTGGAGTGGTTAGAATGACGTCAGTTAAAACTTTTATCAACAAAAATGTAAAAAATATCATCTATACAGAACAGGCAAGTCATATATATATATACTTTTTTAATAAAAGCAACTCAGAGAAGGTTCGTTCGTCATTTTCATTTACAGACACTTCAAAGAACATCAATATCCTAGACTTAATCATAAACATTAAGATTTAGAACGAAACTACGAGGAATGATAAGTTGTAAGGAATTTGATAGTTTCAGAACAAAATTGTCATATCCTCATAATTGTATGTATCCTTTATTTGGCACAAACATATATAATCTCTTATGTATTACTCTCCAGTAACAAAGCCTACTTAAAAGGTATCAAGATAATGATAACATTATTACTATCCATACAAAAAACACTCATAATAACCCGCTAAACTTACTTCGGAACTTGGAAAACACCAAATATGAAGACATCTTTACATTTTTGTTCTCCACTCGCATCTACGTATAAGGCTTAATATCCAAAAGCCATAAAAGAAAAACAAATTTACTATAAAAAAACAAATTTGTGAATAAAAGTTTACATTCGTTCCAAAAAAAACTCATCTTCATCACTTTCTAAAAAAAATAAGAATAAAAATTTACATTCGTACCAAAAAAATAATTTACATAATTTTCTTATAAAATTTAGGAATAAAGGATAATTGTAAACGTACCTTTAAATTATGAGAAAAAAATTATATTTGAAAGAATCTTACACGTACATTAATGAAGAAAACCCTGAATTGTCATGTTTTCCCACAGCTTTCTTGAGCTTCTTTTTTTTATTTTGTTTCCAAAATGTTAAATGTTAAAGATTTTTTAGTTATTTTGGTTTAAAACAGGGAAATGAAAAAGAAAGTTCAAGAAAGCTGTGGAAAAATATGACCAGGATCTTCATCTTCTCCTTCCTCTGAAATCTACTCACGAATTCAACTGAGGAGAATTGTGGAGAGAGATATTTGATTGAGCAACTTGCATATGCAAACTTTAGAGGACCACTATTGAGATATAATGCAAAGTGAATGATATGTGAACCTGCTTAGTAGCGAGGGACAGATAGATAAAGAATAGACTTCTTACTTTCTTTATGCCTTTATTTTTGTTATACAATTTAATATTAAAATTTTTGTCCAAATACTATGCCAATATAATTTTAGTGTTTGTTGGAGTTGATTAATTCTTCTGTTAACATCTATAAATGCTGCGTTTGTGAATGATAAATATTAATGACGTTTGACAACAATCACACAAAATGTTTTTTATTGCGTTGTACTGTTTTAAATTTTTTAATAAAATTTTTTTTCACTTGAGCGTTTGTGCTACCAAATAGATAATTAAGAAAAAACAAAAAAACAAAATTTATTTAAATTTGTGATATTAATAATATAAAATTTTAGACTTGAATATTATAATAACCAAAATAATTAAAAAAATTGAATTTTTAATACATTTACTGACCATCTATCGTTAATTTATATTTTTATGAAAGGTTTACAAGATTTTTAAACCAAAATTTTCTCTAAAAATCATTTCTTGATCAAACCGACCACCAAACCGGTGATACGACGATATGGTTGAAATCATCAAGCTTTCATGTAACGTCATCGTCGATGAGACAACGATCTACAACATGACCATAAGAATGCCATGAGTACATACGATGAGGAAAGTCCCTTCAACCTACCACCTATGCGTCAAGTTTCCCAAGTCAAACAAGTTTTAAACCGACCACCAAACGCTTTTTTATCAGAAAAGCAGTGGAGACGCTTAATAGCCTAAAGCTTAAAGAGGACGAAAAGAGGTGGTTTTCATCTCATCCTGAAAAGGAGGAAGAGAAGGAGGAAGAGAAGGAGGAAGAAAAGGAGGAAGAAAAGGAGCCTGCAGAACAGCCCGCAAGAGAACAAAGGCCAATGACGACCTACAAAAGGACAAGAAAACATTCCCGAGAGGTAGGAGAAGGAGCTAAACTCGTTAAGAGGATAAGAAAGGCATACGTGTGTGAAAAGCCAAACACAAGGCAGATGAGTAAGTAACTTGACTGATCATGCATGGTAAATTAGTTATGTTTTGTTTATTTTTGTAATACTGGTAATACTAGTAATACTATTATTTTGAGTTTGAGATTGTGATACTGGTAATACTGTTATTTTGAGTTTGAGATTGTGATACTGGTAAAACTGGTAATACTGTTATTTTGAGTTTGAGATTGTGATACTGGTAATACTGTTTTTTTTAGCTTGTGATACTGGTAATACTGTTATGTTGAGATTGTGATATTGGTAATACTGGTAATACTTACATTTTGAATTGCATACTTAATTTAAAATCATTGCATATAAGTCTCGGAATTTGTAGAACACAAACATTTTTCAAACAAATAAAAAGAACACAAACACAACACAAACACATTACTTAAAGAAGTAGATCAAGAGAAATATGACAATTGAATGGAGACCAATAAGAAATCCAATCATTAGTTTCATCTCTTTTTCTCCAAACAGCTTCATCTCATCAGATGGGGCTTCATTAAGATCACAGAACTCTTCCATCATTGCTCCGCATTAACGCAAGTGTATACTTGTCTTCCAATATCGAAACTCAGCATGCTCGTTTGAAGCACCACCGCCGAACCGCATATACATCGGTTTGGAATCCCATACATGCCATATCGGCGACCCCTGAAGCTAATGCTGGATGCTGAGGATGAGGTGTCGCTGTTATTAAGCCAAAATCCCATCTTGTTTCTGTATCACCAAGTATTACCAAGTATTACCAAAATTTAACACGAAGAAAACATTCGACTATTATGCATATATTGGCTAGGACCCAACCTCAAATTCGCGAAAACGAGGTTCAATGGAGCTTCAATGGATATATACTGATCTGCAGGCGGCAGAGGAGAAGAAGCTAGGAGGAGGAAGGCGGGATGTCGGGAAGAAAAAAAAAGGGGCGGGCTCGCGTGGGGGAAGAAAAAAAAGAGGGTTCAATTTTTTAAAAAAAGTAAATGATTAATTAATTTAGGGTATTTTTGGAATTACACAAACATTGTAAGATAGGAGGGGTATGTAGATTAAAAGAGGGTAGTTGAGACTTCAAATTTTTTTTAAGGCCATTTCAGCCTTTCGCCCTTGGGCGCCTTCATGAACACCAGCCAGTGCTTGCAATCACAATCTTTGACTACACTTAATAGTCTTCTCATGATGCTCGCCATTGATACAGCCAAACCTAAAACGATACTGTTTTTCAACATTTTTTTTTGTATGCTCGTAAAGTAATTTATGTATATTATAGTCCAATGGGCAAAGTTTTTGGTCCAAACTATATATTATTACCATGAATAGAATGAAATATGAAATAATTATAATAAAATAAAATAATTAAATCAATGTTAAAGTAGGTGAATAAGGATATGCGGCGCATCTACTTTCAAACAGTGTTTTTAGGTAATTTTACTTTATTAGATAAGATATTCAAATCTTTCTTATGAAATCATATGTGAAGATATTCATTATTGGCAGGGTGATGAATGAATTGGTACCATCAATCATAAAAACATCAATATAAACACAAACATAAAAATTCAAGTAGTGCTTTCACTAGGAAAAGCTCTTAATTGTTAGCCATTTTGTGCATTGTAGTTATTCATGTAACGTTTATGTTCCTTCAACGATTATACATTGATTAAACTATTATTTTCAACTAATATATCTTCCTTCATCAATAGTTTTAATACAATCTAACATTAGCATTTATAATTATTGCATAACATGTAACAACTATAATTAAACTAATCACTACAATCTAACATTAGCATCTATAATTATTGCATAATATGTTTCAGAACCATTAAACTTACTGGCGTTGTCAACTATTTCGTAGTTATATAATCTTTAAGCTACACCAAGAGATTGTAAAATTGAGAGAGAAAAATAAGAAAACACATAGCAAAAGAAAATGAAAATGAATAGCCTTTTTGTGAAGACTGTTTTTATCATTTTCACTATTTTCTTCTCCATCCTCGGTACAGCGATACGTAAGTGCTTTTCTAATATTTTTTAATTGAAGCATGTGTGATAAAATTGAAAGACTTCGTTAATCTGTACTTTCATTATATATGTAGTAACCCTTTGATACAATTTATAACTTTCTATGTTTAAAGATATGAGCCTAATAACTATAATTAAAATTTTAATTATATAATGTAACTAGCATATTATCAAGACCAGAGCCCGACCTGAAACATTGAAAGTCCTATTTAAAATAAATTTACGAAAATCATTGTTTATATAATATAAAAATTACATTTAAAATATTAATAATATAATAAAAAACTAAATATATAGTCATTAATTTATTTTACAGTTTATTATATAATTATATTTCATAAATAAATTATAATAGTATATGATCCACAACATACTTTTTTAAAAGAAAATTATATAATTTTTTTATAATAATAGTTTACGATATATCAATACATATAACTATAACTATTTTTTTTAAATGGAACCCAGTAAAATAGAAGCCACATTGAAATGTTTTGAATGTATGTGTTTAGATCCGGTCGATACTATATGTAAAATGAATCAATATTTACTAATTACGATGACAGGAAACAAAGACGAGTCACGGAGGGTAGGACTTGCAACAAAAGAAGATAATGTACAATCTATCTCTACGATAAAACGTGGTAATTAATGATTGTTAATTAAATTTTGCATTAATATATAAATTTATAATGCAGAAATCTGAAATAATGTGAATGAAATGTTTGACAGGAATGAAGTTGCAACATCCATCGATATGTAAATTTAATTTGTGGGTTTGGGATTGCGATTATTGCGATAGCACATGTAAAAGAGATGGATATGCATCGGGTTACTGCAATAACGATTCGTTTTTTAGTCGTGAATGTTTTTGCGAATGGGTATGTCGACCAGCTAAGCCATTACATGACTTCATTCATTCATAAATATATACAATAAATTAATATATACTTTCTTTTTAAAGCTTTCATATCATTAACTCATTCATATTATTTATATAAAGTACAATATATTCTCTTCTTAGACTTTCATATCATCATTCATCAACTTATTTATTAAAATTTTGATACATCATCAACTTATTGATAAATTTTATCAATATTTATAATCTTTTAAATCTATTTGTGAAGTCCAAAAAAGAAGATACTAATAAAAAATACCAAATAAAGTCAGAAAGTAAAATCATGAACTAAACAATAATTTTGCATGGTGATTTAACAATAACCCACCAAACTAGATAGTAATTTACTCTCATATGGGATATAAAGTACAGAATTTTTACATGAAACCATATTAACACTCACATAGCATTACACAAATAATATTTATAATCAAATTAATCACAATGACATTCCCGTGTTCTAATTTAATGTTTAAGCTCATTAATAACAATTACAAATTATATGTACAACAAATTCTTATTTTTAAAAAAATACTTGCATTAATGAAATAAAAAATAAAACAAACACTTTTTTTATGTTGTCACCCTATCAACTAAATATTTAAATTATCATACATTATAAATTTTTAAAATATTTAAACTAATAGCACAAGATTACTTAGGCCCATTATATATGGAAATGTTTTTTGTATCCATCAATATGGATTTACGATTAATTTTATTTTTTATAGATTAAAAAGATATTGGATATATATTTTCTGTTCAGATCTTTTGTGGTTACATATTTGAAAACGTTTTTACGTATAAAAATATAAAAATAAATTATAATAAAAATAGAAAATAATATTAATAATAATACATTGTTATTAGGGAAGATCTTTAGGAAAGATAAACAAAAATATATGGTAGGAGAATGTTTGGTTTGTTAGAATTTGAAAAACTTGTGGATAAGCAACTGGACCTCCTATATCGGCAAAAATTTGTCATTTAGGCATGTAGTAGAGAAGGATTCGTCCGGCCAAAGAATGCTTGCAGAAGGTATCAGAATCTTCGATGATGACCTCGAGCCTTTTATAGATTTGCAAAAATGCATGTTATGAAAATCTTGGAGATACCTAACAAGAAAAATATTATCTCTAAATATTTTTCAATGTTCAAATAATATAAAAAATGACGCGCCCCAGGTCTACTAGACCAAGGATCAGTCCCCAAAATCTCACTCCAAGGTGGTAGGATAATCCTTAGTAAGGATTGGACCGTGTAGAACCAATATTGGGAGCAGCCCAACACCTTTTCTATCTTCACTAAAACGTTCCAAGGCTTGAAAGGCGGTGGAACCTCCGGTTGAATAAGCAGGCAGCACCAACAATAGGCTTGATCCTATTGGCTGTAACTGTCTTACACCGCTTAACCACTCCTTTGGTCGGTAGAATGGCCGCACAAAAGAGATGAAATCTCTTGATATACCGAAAGATCTTTGAGTTACACAAAGATCAAAAGTTCACAAGGAACAAGAAGGAAAGTTTCGAAGAAACAAAGGTTTTTATTTGATAAAGGGTTGTTGTCAAAATGAAACAAGAACCAAGTATTTAAAGACTCACAAAGGAGGGAAAATGAAAAGACAAAAACGTTATGAAATTAAAGTGCAAATTAAAGATAGTTTTTAAGGCAACTTAAGATGGGACTCTCAAGCTCCTTTGATCAGTTTCTTGACTTCTTGGACGTGCTCATTTGGGCCATCTTCTAGTAGACTTTGGCTGGATCCAATTTCTCCAAAAGTACTAAGGCATTTGGGATTTTCTTCACCTCGGCCCAAAAAGTAAGTTTCTGTCCAAATTTGTGTAAGTGTCAAGCCTACCAATCTCTTGATCTCTTTCACTCTTGATCTTTTCATAGGCCCAACATAAACATGCAAAGGTTCCTCCAGTCCTATGTTGGTCGTGTCCGGCTGTCCGTGTCCGGCTGTCCGTACCCGGTTTGGTCGATAAGAGTCTTATCTTGACCAACTTCTGAATTCGTCCATCCGAAAGGTGTTTTAGCACGATCAGTGTGTCCTCCATGGTCACTTGGTCGAGGGAAATGTGCTTCATTATCCATTTGGTCGTCGGTTTCTTCAAGTTCCAAGCTTAGCTCCATAGGTGGCTCGTCTGGGTCGTGCAGCTCGATCGGCTCGATCGGGTCGGTCGGTCCTAGGCCGGCCATGCTCATATAAAAAAAACTACATAATTGATCGGTAAATTGAAAAATAGAAAGAAAGAATGAATGTTATGTTTTTAAAAAAGTTAAAATATTGTATACCGTTTAATATATTATGTGGTGAGCTTATAATCACAAATATTGTTTTGTGAATTAAATTATATTTTTGTGATTTATAATTTATATTGCTAATTAAATAATAACCAAATTAATTTTTCAGTAAACTAAAAAAAATTTTACAAAATATTTAAAATTAAAAATGAAAATTGTTTTATAACATTCTAAACTTCTTTTACAAAAATAGTTCATACTTTGTATTAAACTTCAAACTTAGATTCTAAATTTAAACGCATCCAAAATATCCAGTTTTTTGGATGAGTTTAAAATATATGTCCAGATACAGTATCCAATTCATGTATTTAATTGTCATTAAACCAACAAAAACTCATATCTACGTCCAAATTTTATAATTAGCTAACCAAACCAACAGCACCTATAGAAGAATGTGGACTTGCCGGAAAAGATTGAACGCGTTGGGAAGCAAATACAAGTTGGACGACCAAACATTCAAACCATATTTGAGGAAAGTGATGTATAACTACAAGTTTTTCTCAAAATGGATTAAATGACTAATTGTAAGGTGATTTATGTAGATGTGATTTGACTCTGATAGATCTCGAAAATTAAGTAGTATCTTAGAGCATCATATCTATCGCAGATGGCATTTATAGCACAATAGAATGGAAACTGCACATTCTCATACATTTAGATGCCTATAGAGGGAAATGTGATGTAACGAGAGTTCACAGATAAAGATTTCAAAATCTATAATGCATTTAAATACATGTCGTATAGAGATATCCAGAGTTATTTGCTGTTGTCGGGATAATTTTTGAGGAACAATGATTTCTTCAATGCTTTTGAACTTCTCTCTGCTTTAAGGGTAAATTGAGTATCTTAACTAATATTCATAAAATCCAAAGCTCACTATTAGGATCAAGATTAGAGATTGAACTACTTGAAATTAGATATGCTAAGATAGGATATTGAATTATATATCTACATAAACACTAATATATACATATATATACATATATATATATATATATATATATATATGCACACACATATATATAATTTCAAAATTTCGATAAATATATGATGTAATTTTTTAATATATTAAAATGGATAGTAGTAGTTCATCAAGTAGATATACAACCATTAGAAAATATATCTATCAAAACTAAAAATTTAATTTAATTAATTGTAAATATTAAATATCTTTTATGTTTGTGCAATTGCATATATAAGGATATAAAAATGGGTTAACTAGTCTATTTAATGCGCTTGACATTTATTATTTTTCACAATCGTAAAACCATAAATTCTAACTTACCCTACCAAAGGAATTACAATACAACTATTTATTAAATGAATGATGTAATTTTTTATATAAAGCTAAACTATTTATAATGATATTGATATTGTCCGATCTAATTATTATGGTTCAATTAAAGAACCGCACTAAATTGAATAAAAATTTCAAGACTTTCCATTCTTATAATTTATTTCATTTTGATCACTTTTACAATAAGTTATTTGACCACCACACTGTAAAATTTTCATTTTGATCATTTTTATAATATGTTATTGACCACAACAAACGTCATAGCCGATATTTTTGACATTGTTTTTCTTCATACATTTAGTATTTTATATATATTGATATTTTTCTAATTGTATTTACAGTCTTTTATGAATTTGATTACACATTTATGAGTATTAAAATGGATTAATCCATCAATTTAACTAATTTTACATTGGTCTATATTCATTTTTAATATATTTATTTTCTAAATAGGATTGTCTATCCATTTAATTCGTCTTGCAGGTCTAAAACATGTTTGTCACTTTTGATAGAATAAATCAAAGAAGATCACAGTCATAAAAGTATCAACTATAACCCGTCCTATATGAAAAAATGATATAAATATCTACTAGTTTTTAATATTGTAATTTGTATCCAGTTAAAATAGTTATTATAATATTCATATTACAAAATTTAACTTAAACTTAACTAAACTGATATACACTTTTAAATTTATCCCATTACACCATATGATTTAATAATAAAAATATTTCCTAATTTCTAATGTTATAACTTTTTATCAAGTTAAATTAGGAGAGTTTCTTTATTTTTGACACGTCATCATTCTAAGAAAATTTGAAGCTGATATGTGTATCATGAAATAATGACACTACTAAAAAAACACCTACTTAACTATAAATATGTGTTATTTTGAAGCTGATACGCAACTTTAGGATGGTATCTGTTTTTCTTCTCTCTAACAACCCTCCACCATCATATTTTAAAAAATTTACTCCAATATTATTGATTTTTTGTTGGTTGGTGTTCGGCAAATCTTTTTTTTTAATGTCATATAAATATGAGACATAATGTAACAAGTTAAAAAAAAAATTAATAGAACCGAAAGTTATTTCTTGCCAAAAAAGAATGAAAACAAAGAGAAGTCTATTCAAGTTAAGAGGAAAGCGAAGAAACTTCTTACTTAATGTGAGCGAAATTTGCATTTAGTTGCTTAAGAAACTTAGTTTACATTTTGTCAATATTGCATTGCTGATCACACAGTCGAGAAATTGAAGATGGCTTGTAGAGTTCAAGAGATGTTGTTGAACAATCTGATGTTCTTTTCAAACCACATACCATGGATTGTGGCATGAGCAACAAGCTGGCTAAAAGTTCTTGGGCATGTCGAATCACGAAGCCCCAACCATTCACTAGGATGGCACCTTTATGTGGTCGACTCGCGTCCTATGTGTGCTTGGCCAAGAAGAACTTACGTTCTTCCCCATTGGTTAGCCAAAAGTAAGAGTTTGGAATCGTTGACAGAGACGGCCAGGGAAACGACAGTAAACTCAGTTTGAAAATCTTCACTAGCTCGATATCGAGCTGGTCTTAGTGTCCACCTAGTTCCAGAGCAAGATGTTTCTATATTCGAGGTGATTGGGACGCCAAGTTCCCTAGGACCATTTTCACCGAAGGTATGGATTAGAGGTCCATCGGAAGCCAGTGATTGAAACGGAAACTAGCCCTCTCTCCGTTTCTTGAGACGACATCTTATGAACATATCTGATAGGGGCCAAAGGCTTAGTAAAGCTTTCTATATCTAGGAAGATTTCTTGTTTTCATGAATGCTCCAAGATTTCTCATTTTTAATTATGTGAATATTAATCCAAAAGAGCCAAAGAGCGTTTAAATTATTAGTAGTGTCATTATTTCATGATACACATATCAACAGGCATTGTGTAACTACTTCTGGGAGTGTGTTGCCAATTGGGTATTGTGGACCGCAACGTACTATAGTGGGTTGATGAGCCATGAATCGGATACAGTCCAGCGATGATGAATACTTACACCCTTGTGTTATTGCGTGTTTAGTACTATATTTAATATATGTATATGTATTAAGTTGTGTATGCTTACTTTAACTGTTAATTTTTCGTTAGAATGATGGTATCGTAAATGTGATTTCGTGAGACCCCTTTGGGTTCATCGTCCCTGAGTAATCCGAATACTCAACCTTCATTCTTATCTTTCATGTAATAAGACAGAAGTATCTGATTCATTTTGATGTTGGTGGATTTATGGATGCAAACCTTCTAAGACCTACTACGAGTAAAGGCACGATGTGCCATGATATTGTCGCCGACCATTCAATTGTGTTGGTTTCGGTGTCACAATATTTGGATAAAAATATCTCGTAACTCAGATAATTTAAATAAAAGTACCGAGCAATTCATGTAATTTTGGTTAATTCAGATAAAAATATTCTGATAAATTTGAGTTTTTATTTTAAACATAATAAAAAGATTGGATTTATAAATATAATTAAAATATTTTTTGGTTATTTTAAACTTAATTATAATAATAATTTTAAATATGTATTATGTGTGGTTATAAATGGATGTGCAGAAATTATTATATATATATATATATATCTATATATATATATATATCTATATGTTATGTCGTTTTATAGGCATTGCGAGAAATCAAAAAATCAAAATATATTAAAATCTATTATTTTATACCAAATATGTTTTCTACAAATTTATAGGGAATCTGATTTTGTTTAGTAAAAGCTGGAAAAATATTAATCAGTAGAATCAACATTAACACTATAAAAATTTAGTGCGTGTCTCACCAGGGGCTGACACGTCAGTATCCCCCGGCCTAACACGTGTCAGCCCCGCAAATAAAAAAAAAAAATTTCGCGAATAAAAAATGAATGAAACACTGCGTTTCTTCATTTGATAACTTTTGGGTAAAAAAATAATAAAACTCTCTTTTTGTCTCTCGCTCAAACCCCAATCTAGCTCTTCATCTCCTCTTTCTTTTTACAATTTTTCCGATTCATCTCCGAATCTTCTTCTGTTTTCAAGTTTATCATTATTTCGCTTCCTTCTTCTAACCCGATTTGTTATTTAAATCATGGGGATCTTTCATTTCTCACTTCTTGAGAAAAAAAATCCTGGCTCTTTAGCGGCTTTTTCAGATCTACTGTTTTTTTTGTTATATTTTGTTTCTTAAATAGATCTTCTTTCTAGTTGTTCGCTTGATCTCCCTGTATTGAAACGCATGCTGTCTTCATCTTCTTTGATTGTCTTTGGTGTTTAAACGGAGAAATCGAATCCGCCATACCTTCCTCCTCGGTAAGATATACGATATACCTTTTTTTGCGTTTTTTTAGGGTTTTATAAAGATTGTTATTTAGTTTCCGAGCTAATTGTTTCGTTTGTATCTTCAGTCGGCAATCTTTTCCAAGATTAGATTTGTTTCCGGCGGTGACGTCGATTGTCCGCCGCCATGTGCCGCCGTGTATCGATTGCATGTACTGGGCCTGTTGGGCCTCGATTGAAATCGGGGAACTGCTTGGGCTTTGGTGTGTAGGCCTCGCAAAGCCCAATTCTATACGAGGTTCGTGATTTTTAATTTTTTTTTATTTTTCAAATAATTATTGAAAAGCCCATTTAAAAGCCCATTTTTTATATTAATAGGGCCGGATTTGTAAATTGGCCTGTAAAAATTGGTTTCTATAATTTTTCTGTTGGGCTTCGGTTATAACGGGCTTTAAAATATTTTGGCCCGCGATAGTGTTGTATCAATATAAGTAATTAAATTCCTCTTTTTAGAACCCTAATCGACTCTCTTTACCTTTTTTTCCTTCGTGTTTGCATGCTAAAATCGAGCTTTTTGGAATATGCCATTCTCAAGCTCTCCTTCTTCCATGGGTGTTTATCTGTGTTTTTGGTTGAGCTGGATAATCGGATCCGGCTGTACCTCCTTATCTCGGTAAGTTGTGTTACCTTTATTTCGATTTGTTTTAAGATTTAAAGTCACATATATTTTTAACTGCCGTTGACGGCCATGCGGTTTAATAATGTGTCGGCGGCGTTTAATTGGGCTTCAGTGTATTGGGCCTCGCCAAGCCCAATAAGACTAAAAGGTAACTTTTCTAATGGGGTTTTTAAATTTTTGTACATAATAATAGTAACGAAAGCCCTATATTAACATTTGACTGTTTTTTGTAGGTTCTTTATTTCATGCCTTTGCCATTAAAGTTCATGGTGGTTGCGTTTACGCAAGGTCAAGCCACCAATTATTTTTCATGTATCCCGGGTACGTTTTCGTGTAAGGAATTAATTACTTTTATTAAACTTCTTTAAAAAAAATTATATGAATATACCATATTTAAAAAATCTTAAAAAAAAGTTTTTCAAAATTTTATATATTCGTTTATAAACTTTTTTCATTTGGACGAATGGATCAATTATAAAATAAATATTTAAACCTTATTTAAATAAATTAAAAAAATATATATATACTAAAATACATTTAAATAAGACATTAAATATGTTAATGTGTTAACATAGAAATAAATAATACATTAAGTTATTTATTTAAATTAAAAACAAAATAAATAATAGTAGTAGCAAATAATAGCAATAACTAAACTAATTGAAATAGTCCAAGAAACGGTATATTTATTTTCTCACGAAGCATTCGTTGCAAACTTTTTCTAAGCTGTCTTCCATACAGTTTTCTTCGTATTCCATTAGACTTAGTAGAATATCGTAGTCTCTATACTCCTTCACGCTAATTTCCAAAACAACCCGCTTAACGTTTATTCTGCATTGTCTCACGACTTCAATACCTTGGTTTTTCCATAGTTGTTTGAGGAAGTTGCATCCATTGCTAAAATCATTACCTGTAAGCAAAATCATTCCATACAAATAAATAGCTTCAGAATGTGTCTCTTTGGCTGCCATTGTAGATAATTTAGGCCTACACTTATTTTCTTGAGATGAAAGAAACTAAATAGCCCACATAGAAACATAGCATGCACGTTTCCATGTTTTGCACATTCCTCAAAAAAGCTCATACTCTCTGGGATTCTCTCATACGGTGTTGGTACAGCACCATGTAATGAGAGTTTCTTTAGAACCTGAGGATATTTTGTGACATCACGCAAATTTTTACATGAAGCCATGCATGACCAAGTGTCTACATGGGATTCACGAGCAACTTTAGTAAGTATTAGCGCAAGAATGTCATTTGGTAGATCAGAAGAGGAGGTTTTAGGACTTTTCTTACGCATGACTTAAACACAGGATGAAAAAAGAACGATTTGTGAGAACCACTTTAAAATTCTATTTATAATGATTTGGAAAGACATGACTTTTCAATTTTACGTGAACTGTCATTCGGTTAGCGCAAAAAAAATGTATTTTCATATATATAATTTACTATACATTATTTATTATTTTTTTGAATAACTGTCAATAATTACATTATTTTTGTACAATACTAAATTACTTACATAAATCAAAAGGCACAACTGAAACGTTACTAAACCCCTATAAAAGTACCATTCACGGTTTTTCCATCCATCTGATCATTCCTTCTTCCTTCCAGTTTATTTACGTAAGAGCAACAACTTTTAGTAACTCTTTTCTTCTTTGAATAAAGTTCTAAAAAAAATTACTCCTACAGGATTATGAAAGAGAGCAACTTACGTGATAATCTCCCCACACTCATTCCTTTAGAGCAACTTAGACGAGGTTTAACTTCTCAAACAACAAACGTAAGACTTCTTCGTTTATGGGAGGTTACAAATTTCAAACAGAATGGATCTTTAATGTCTTTAGATATGCTTTTCTTGGATGAGAAGGTAACTTTAATCTCCTTTAGTTAATACACTATACATATATATATATATCTTCATTATTAAAGTGCCGGTTTATAAAATTTACTCATTTACGCAGGAAGTTTTAATCCAAGCATCTATTTACCATAAGAGAATCTCTTTATTTAAAAGATATCTCATGGATAGAAATCTCTACTACATTACTAATTTTGAAGTAGATCAGTCTTATAATCATTATAAGGTAACCAACAATTCTCTTCTCATCCGTTTCACGGACGATACAGAAATTGTTGAAGTGCCTGACACTGAACCTACTAAAATTAAAGTAGAGAAATTTCGTTTAAATACATATTCAGAATTTGAATCTCTTGCCGACAGTAATTATCAATTACAAGGTAAACCTAAATTGTATAAAATCACACAGTTTGTCAGAATTTAATTGTTTTTAACAGATGTTGTAGGGCAAATCTTAAGTGTCCAAGAATCGAATTTATAAGACTCTTCTTCAATGCAGAAGATTGTCATTCTACTCCTTCTGAAAGAGTATAAAATAAATAATTTTATTTAATTTATTTTGGTGTTATTAAAATTTTCATAAAATTTACCTTTTTCTCTTTTTGAGACGTTTATCTGTTAGGATAACTCTCTGGGATTCTCAGGCTTCTGCTTTTCGTTCCATTTTTAGCCAAAATGGACGCAAATGTAATGTTATTGTTGCAACATGCTTGAATCCTAAAAAAATTTGCAGGTTTATATTAAATCATTACAATTTTTCAATATTTTAGAATCCATTTAAAACTTGATCAGATTTACTAATTATATTTTTCTTTTTTTGTATCTCAGGTAAGTTCCATTTGAGTTCTAGCGGGGCAACAAAATTTTATATTGATTATAAATTGGAAGCTGTGCAGTCGTTTATGAAAAGGTAATAGTGATTATAGAATGTTCAATAACATAACTTAGTAGTTATTAATATGTTTTATTTTTATGCATGAAATAGGATGGGACTCAAAGAAGAAGCTATTCAAGAAATTGTAGGAGACAACAGTGATTCGGCATCCAAGTTGGAAAAGTGGTATGTTGTGCAACTCCTAGACTTTATTTCAGATGGAAAAGAAGAGGTACGGCATTTTGATAAGTCAGTCTTATATTAAATTGAACAATATTTTCATATTTTGTATCTTTTGTTTGTAATAATCATAGGAGAAAAAGGTGATTTGTGAGGCAGAGATATCTGACTTTTATGATCGTAATGGTTGGAATTATCTTTCCTGTGCCAAATGTTCTAAAAATCTTGAGAGAAGTGAAACAAGCCTTCAATGCAACATTTGTAAGAAGGAACCATTGGAATTGTCAGGTAATTTGTAATTTGGAGTTTAGAGCTTTAGAAATCGGTTTACTAACATAATAGTTTTAGTAGTGACTGATGTTTCTGCCCATTAATTTTTTTCTGGAATTGGATTAGATTTAGGATTGAGGCTATAGTTAGGAGTGGGGATGCCTTTACCAAGTTCGTGATGTTTGACAAAGATATGCGAAAGCTGACAAATATTTCTGCAGAGGAGATTACTAAAAAAAGGTAGTATTTATGCCTTTGTATTTGAAGTATTTCACGTATACATTTCTGTTTAATACTCATAACAAATTTTAAAATTTTATATGCAGGGTGATGAAGAAGAACTTGATCCTAATAAATCCCGGATTGTATCCATGGATTTATTGGTAAGAAGATGACATTTCAGATTAAAATAACAAAGTTTAACTTTAGGACATCTTACCAGTCTTTTATTGTTACAAGAGTGATTCAAAACAGGCCAAAAAGAAAGGTATGGTATAAATACTTTCTTTGCTTCTATAGTATTTGTCTTAACATTTTTATTCACGTTTTTGAAGGTTGATTCTATTGTGGAACATCAAACCATTCATGTTTCCAAGATTAAGCAAGAAAGGGATGAATCAGGGATAATTAAAAGCGTGGAAGAGGAGGAGCAAACTTACGTGAAGAAGAAAAGAGTCCGTTAATATCAAAAATGATTGTATTATGTGTATTTTTATACTCTTTTTTATTTTAACTTACCGCAGTATTTTATATTGATGGTTTAACAGTATTTGTTATTTTTAGTTTATGTACATACAGTTTATTTATAAAATAAAAGTATCTTTAATTTGATAAGTCTAAAAAAATGTTAGTGCAAATAATTGTACTGTACAATAAGGATGTGATGAACAAAAACAGTTGGACAGAACAAATCTTCGCTAAAAGAAACAACAAATAAATACGTAGAATATAACATAATAAGTTCGACAATATTTCCAGCCTAATTGTAATAATGAGCGACATAAATAATTAGAAAGACATAAACATAAGACTTTAATCAGTCAGAATAGTTAGCTACAAATATTAACAATAAAAATGAATGCTAAATATAAGTAAGTTTTTTAATATAATTGAAAAGACACCAGAAGAAGGGATGTATCCCCTCATTTTTTCAAAATAACTGTTTTTTTCTTTTTCTGACTCCTATATAAATATGGTAGCTGTTGTTCATTTTGAACGTAGAGAGAAATAGTTATTGCAAAAGATATCACATAGTACTATTCATGCAGTACAACCATTGTTTGATTTGTGTGATGATTTTTGGCTACAGAAAAAAACAACGTCAACATAGAAATGAATGGTAATGAATTATATGTAACATTTAATAAATAGATTTGGATAACTATCCCTTACTACCGCTTCTTGAAACCAGAAAAACGCAAAGGTACCCTACAAATAAATTTTATATAATTGGTGAAAAAAAAACTGACATTTGAAAAACACATGCAAAGAGAAAATATGCAACTCTGCTGAAGGACCTTCAAAGAAAATTTGTTAAGGTAAAGTTTGCAATTATTAAATAATTATTTTTTTAATAGATCAAAAATTTCTATACCGTTTATTTTTTCCAAAAATAAACATTTATAGGAAAAACAAGAAGAAACAAAAAGAAAAATAATCATCTCATAGAATGTCCTTCATGCAAGGCATTGGTTTGAGAATCATAAAGCACAGAAAGACTTACTAATGGGAAGCTTTTGTTCTCAACTTGCTGCCAAAGAGGAAAAGTCTATTTACCAAAAGTGAGAGAACCTCCTAAAATTTTGTCAAGTCTATTGGAAGATAGAAATTTCAGAAAAAGTATTAGAGTTGCAAATTCAAAACTTGCATTCACTTCTATTGGTGCAAAAGTGGATAGATCTGTAATGTCAAGACAAGGACTGTTCACATTCAGAATTCAAGGCCAGAATCACCATAAAATGAGATATATTCTTCCAGTTGAAGAACAACGTCCAAAATTTCTCCAGCTATATGTTTTTGATACAGAAAATGAGCTTCAAAATCGTATGAATATCATTTCTACAAATAGTGGAGGTGAGGGTCTAAATGAAAAAGTGGTAGAAGATTTGGTTCGTATGGTAGATGAGCATAATTGGCTAGCTAAGGAGTTTAGTAAACCACACGATAAAATAAAATCTGGAAATTGTGAAGAGTTTACTATACGCTTGATTGGTCAAAAGGAAAAAGGAAGACAATTTGATTTGCCTTCATCTTCAGAGACAGCTGGGTTGATTATTGGAGACATAGAAGAAACTTCAATAGGCCGAGATATTGTAGTTGAGTATATGGCTTTGCAATAACATATATCCATATTATATGGCTTTGCAATATCCACTATTATTTTCATATGGTGAACAAGGATTTCATTTAAGGATTCCATACTCTGCAGACAGCCAGTCTAAAATCAAAAGACAGTATACCACAATATGTGAGTACTACGCTTACCAAATACACACAAGATTGTCTGAAGGAATGACAATTATTAGAGGAGAACGTTTGTTCCATCAATATGTTGTTGATGCGTATACAACTATTGAAGAAGAAAGGTTAAAGTATCATGGAAAGAACCAGAAGAAATTAAGAGCAGATCTTTACACAAATGTTTTTGATGCTATTGGAAAAGGAGATAGTGACCTAAAAGCTCTTGGAAAAAGGATAATATTGGCATCATCATTCACTGGAGGACCAAGGTACATGATTGAAAACTATCATGACGCAATGGCTATTTGTCGTTTTTATGGTAACTCGCATCTATTTATCACCATAACTGCAAATCCAAGTTGGGAGGAAATCAAGGAGTATTTGCAAAACTATGGCAATGATCAACCAAATGATAGACCTGATATTTGCTCGAGGGTATTTAAGATGAAGTTAGATGAGTTGCTTCAAGATTTTCGTGCTGGAATATTTTTTGGCCCTCTACTTGCAGGTAATTTAGAATTTGTTTTTTTTCCCACATTAATATCATTTTTAATATTGAAATTAAAATAGTATTAGTTCTAACAAATCTAAAGCATGCTCATATTTTGTTATGGCTAAAACGTCCAGCTGGAACTCCAATACCTTCAGAAATTGATAATATAATATCGAGAGAGCTTCCAAATAGAAATGAAGATCCTAAAGGGTTTGAATTGGTTCACAAACACATGATACATGGACCGTGTGGTGTAGATCGACCAACAAGCCCTTGCATGGAGAATGGGATTTGTTCGAAAAAATATCCAAGAGGTTTTGTCGAGAGTACTACTATTGATAAAGATGGTTATATCATGTACAAGAGGAGGCGGGAAGTTGATAAGTTTGTTGTCAAGAATGGCAAAACGCTTGATAATCGTTACGTCGTCCCATATAACATGGATTTGCTTAGAAAATATAAATCTCATATCAACGTAGAATGGTGCAACACCTCCAAGGCAATAAAATATCTATTCAAGTACATTACCAAAAGGGTAGATAGGCGACAATTGTCTTTCAAAATACAACAACTGGAGAGCATAACCAAAGGAGTGCAGCACCAAAAATTGACGAGATATCAAACTTCCAAGAGTGTCGATATTTATCAGCGTATGAAGCAGTTTGGAGAATACTTAGTTTTGATATACATTACCAAAAAACAGCAGTACAAAAATTGCCAGTCCATCTTGAAGGCCAACAGAGTATTGTCTTTGAAGAAAATGAAGATCTTGAGAGTGTGGCTTCCAGATCAGCCTTCCTTGACACAATGTTAACTGGATGGATGAAAGCAAACAAAATCATACCAGAAGCTAGGCAGTTGTTTGTGTGGGGTACACAACAAAGGATATGGACATTCCGAAAATAATGTTTCACTATCGGAAGAATAGTTAATATTCATCCATCTTCTGGTGAGGTGTACTATCTTAGAATGATGCTAAATCACGTTAAGAGATGTACAACATTTGAGGAAATACGCGCGGTTAATGGAATCGTTTATGAGACCTATAAAGCAAGTTGCTATGCTATGGGACTCCTTCACGGGGATAAAGAATGGCATGAAGTAATGGATGAATCATCACTCTAGGCAACAGCGTTTCAGTTACAGGTATTGTTTGTTACCCTATTGCTTTACTGCGAAATTACTAATCCATTAAATCTTTGGAATGCATGTTGGAAAATTCTTGGAGAGGATATCTTATACAAGCAAAGAAAAAGACTCATCTTAAAAAATATGTGTCTAAATGACGAACAACTCGAGCAGTACACATTGATTGAAGTCCAGAAGCTCCTTTTACAAAATGATAAAACTCTTTTTGATTACCCAGAGCTGCCATCAATAAGAAAAGACATTCTTAAAGATATGACGACCTCCATGCTAGCAGAAGAGCAAAAATATGACAAAGCATATCAAAAAGAGGTACACTCTCAATCATTCCCTAAACTCAATGAAGAGCAAAAGGAAGTTTATGAAGCAGTTTTGGACTCCGTTGTGAATTCAAAAGGAAAAATGTTCTTCATATATGGACCAGGAGGAACAGGGAAAATTTTTGTTTACAAAACAATTATTTCTAAACTACGCTCAGAAGGACGTGTAGTTATCCCAGTTGCAACATCAGGTATCGCTGCAACTCTCTTACCAGAAGGAAGAACAGCTCATTCGAGGTTCAAAATACTAATTGATCTACATGAGAACTTGATGTGTGATATTAAACCAAAAACAATGCTTGGAGAACTTCTCATAAATGCAGATTTGATTATATGGGATGAAGCCCCTATGGCCCATCGTCATGCATTTGAAGCATTATTTCGAACTTTAAGAGATTTAATGAGCTGCCATAATCAAAATGCAATGGAAGAAAATTTTGGAGGGAAAACAGTCTTATTAGGTGGTGATTTTCGACAAATCCTACCAGTTATACCTCGAGGGAGTAGACAAGACATAGTTCTAGCAACAATTAACCGATCTTATTTGTGGGATAAGTGCCATAGATATGATCTTACAAAAAACATGAGAGTTAGATCAGAAGACAAAGAGTTTGCCTCTTGGATCCTTGACGTTGGGAACGGTGATGCAAAACTTGCATTTAGCTCAAATGAAGATGCGTGTGAAAATAGTCATATCGAGGTGGATAGTAGCATGATGTTGATTGAAGAAGGAAACTCTTTGGAGCAGATTAAGATGTCAACGTTTCCTGATTTTGAGAACTCTTACCAAGATCGGGATTATTTAAAATGAGGTGCAATCCTTACTCCAAGAAATGAAACAGTCGACGAGATTAATGATTATTTCCTTTCAAAGCCTGAAGGTGAAATGAAAGAGTATCTTAGTGCTGATATCATATCAAATGATGATGATGATGTGAATGGTGTAAACCTCTTATATACAACAGAGTACCTAAACGCACTGAAGTGTCCAGGACTACCTAATCATCAACTACGCTTAAAACTTCATGCACCTATACTTCTATTGAGAAATCTAAACCAAAGAGAAGGTTTATGTAACGGAACAAGGATGATCATCACACGTTTAGGTGACAAAGTGTTTGCAACGGAGATATTGTTGGGTAAAAATGCTGGAAAAAAAATCATCCTACCAATGATCATCATGACAACATCAGACACAAATTGTCCATATAAAATGCGACGATGCCAATATCCAGTGTGAGTATGTTATGCTGTGAAAATAAACAAAAGTCAAAGACAAAGTTTGGAGAATGTAGGGATTTATCTGCCTAAATTAGTTTTCAGTCACGGCCAATTCTATGTTGCATTATCAAGGGTAACATCAAAAGGAGGATTACACATTTGGAGCGGATCACAAAGTGATAAACATTAAGCAACATTGCAAAATGTAGTCTATAAAGAAATATTTAACAATTTGATCTTCCCGAGAACAGGTAAAATAAATATTTAAAATAAATTTTTTCTTATTTATATGGCAAAATATTAAATACAAAGTTTATTAAAAAACCTGAAGAGGAGGAAACTGACATGTCCACCTGAAGAAAATGTCATTCATCATTCAAAACAATAGTAAATGTTTTAATTATTGATTAATTATTAATTATTTATCATATTCATGGTTTTACTATTTATGTATTATATAAAGAATAACAACCATGTTATTACTATATGTTTTTTCAACAATAAACATATTTTTTCCTTTTTATTGAAATCAAAACTTCTGTCATTTAAAATTTGTTTCCGTAATATAAATTAGTTACATGTACACAGGTTATCACCTAGTTTTTGGATAAACAATAAAATATATTTATCAAAAGAAAACAAATAAACTTTGTGGTTTTGATTATAATCAAGAACAATAACATCTTTTAGTGTACAAAATGAATTATTTCTATATAAAATAAAGACACTAATCCTTCAATATCCCAACAATGTTCTATTTAAGGTTTATCTTTTAATGTAACCAACGATTTGATAATGTCAGGAGGAACACTACCAGCAAGAGCCCCAAGTTCAGATAAGAAAAAAGTTTTCTCCTTCAATAAGCTCTGCGATTTCTTTGATTCAAACCCCATTTTCTCTTCATCTACAAAATAATAAAAATGTCATTTTTTCATGAGATTAGTAGTGCATTAATCATCAAGAAAGTAGAAAGATCCGTAAAGAAGACAAACCTTTTTCTAACATTGTATGCACAACATGAAAAGGAACCGCAGCAAAAAGATCAGTTCCCGGGAGCATCATCCACGTTGGTTCACTAGAGTCATATGATCCACACGTCGAACAAACTTCCTGAACCATAGGTTTGCGTGAGCTTTCGTGGATATCTTTCATCACAAAATCGAAAGAAGAAAGAATACTAGTCTTTGTTGTCCGAGCTTTCTTCCTAAGTGCTGTAAGAGCTTCTCGATTTGCATTTCTTTCCCTATCGTCCTCCACCATCTATTATTACACATTACAAACTCCATTTCTTACAAACCCAAATGATTTCTCAAAAGAAAAAATTCAAAACTCTCAGCATTGCAATATGAATTACAACACAATGAAAATATCCAACAAGAAGCTAACAAAACAAATTGTAGAGTACCTGACTTCGAATTAGGAAAATCTGATCTGCTTCAGCTTCATATTTCTCTAATACTTCAACAATTTTCTTTGGCTCCAACTCCATCAAAAAAGCTGAAACAACTAAGACAATACTCAGTCAATCTTTCTAATCCTGAAACTCTTATTAACATGTTTTCTACCTACGGATACTTGTGCGCTAAGCTATATTTCAAATCAAAGACAACCATTTAGACCAGTACATGCTTCTGATGAAATCAAAACTTCTGATATTTCCACATTCAACACATATCTTCACTGATAATTCCTCTATTTCAACAACAAAATCCAATTTTTACACTATCATCTAAAAACTATTAAACCAACAATAGTGTGATCTAAAGATTACAGTTTCCCCCAAGCTACTTGATCTCCACTTTCTATCAAACCCCTCATCTTTTTGCATTAGCAAGCCGTAAGTAGAAATGATTTTTCGTAAGACGAATTTCAGAACTCTCAGTATTGTAATTGCAATATGAATGACAAAGCAATGAATATAGTCAACAAGATGCTACCAAACAAATTTAAAAACACTTAAGAGTTCGAATTAGGAAAATCTAATCAGCTTCATATCTCTCCAATACTTCAAGAATGTTTTTCAGGATCCAACTCTAATCAGCTTAATTAGTCTAAACTCATTTCTAAAATAAAAAACAATGAAAAAGAGACAAAACCCACCACATAATTTTACAGAAAAACCTACAAACACAAAGGGAAAATCAAAATCCATGAACTTAAAACTCAAATGGCTTGTCGATGTAAGAAGAAAAGAGAGAGGAGAAGGTTACATGTGTAGTTCGCCGGAGAGATAAGCTGTTGCGAGAGACTCGTCGGAGAGAGAATCGGCAGCAAGACTCGCCGGAGAGAAGCGACAAAGAGATTCGTCGGAGAGAAATATGAAAGAAGAAAGAGAGGAGTGAAGAGTGATTTGCGGTATGCAATTCGCTGGAGAGAAGCTTCAGCGAGAGACTCGCCGGAGTGAGAGAGAGACGGCAGCGAGATTCGCCGGAGAGAGAAGGCAAAGAGGCTCGCCGGGGAAAGAGAAACGGCAGTAAAATTGGTGTGACTGCTTTTCTTTTGACGGCACAGGAGACAAATGAAACATGAGAAAAAAACAAGTTTAGGGTTTTTTAAAGTTAGATTTAATTTATATTAAAATTGAATAACACTCCTAAATTGCATTTAAGCTTTCCTTATTCATTGTAGAAAGCCCAATAACAAAACCCAAACAGTGAGTCGCCACTAACACCAAGCTACGGCTAGGTCAATCAATCTTCACGATGGCGAGCAGAGTCTACGTCCATTACCAACATGCCGATGTTTGCAGCAAAGCTCGTTGGAATGCCAGGTTTGGTTTTATCATCATTAGCTTGTGAAATAGGATCGTGTCTGGTATGGGACTAGTCTAGGTTTAAACTAGTAACTAGTTATTGTATCTTTTTGTTCTTGTTCGCAATTAAGGATGGTATTGATTCAGCTATGTTGTTCAGGAGAACTGACTCTTGTGGACCAGTACATGTCCTTTTAATCCTTTTATGGAGTTCTTTTGAATTAGGGAGATTGATCAGAGTTTATCATCATTAGATTGTAAAATAGCGTCGTTTCTGATTTGGGACTAGTTTGGGGCCTTTTTGTTAAAGTATCCTTTGTTTCCTATAAAGGAAGAAATTGATCCTAAAACTTATACGAGGGACACCTTATTTTGTTCTTGAGAACTCACTCTTGTGGACCTTCATTGAATTGAGAACCCAGTAAACTAAAACAAAAAAAAGTTGTGAGGTCTTTTTGGATTTATTCCTCTCCTCTTTTCTCTTGATCATTTTTTTTGTTCATGTGATTTTTTCTGCAGAGAGACCTTCAGTTTTATGTATGATAGGCCTTGGCAACATGTTCTTGATTTCTACTCAAATGCAGTGGAAGGGAAACTTTCAGTCCTGAAATTGTTTGAGCCCAAAGTTAGTATCTTTTAGCACCATTTAGTATGTCAAGGTGGCTTGTATCGTCCTCCTAAGTTAAAAGATTATCTTTTTTCGTTCTTCAGAAATCTTTGGTCCACGAGGATGGGAAAACCGAAGGGATGCCTTTTCAAAATGAAATGGACACTTCTGCTAGAAAAGACGGGAGGACGGGGAGGTGGGAAAGAGTAAATTTCAAGATAGTTCTGTCGTATAATGGAGCTTCCTTTGATGGATGGCAGAAACAGCCTGACTTACACACCGTTCAGAGGTAAGGTATCATCTTTTCAGTTTTTGAATATATCAAAACACTGAGAATCTTTGTGTACTAAGAGGCAACATATGTATCTGTCCTTTTAGAGAAACATTGTGTCGATCTTTGTGTTATGGTTCCGGCCAGTTAAGATGTCTATAAACATAACTGATTCAGTAAAGTTTAGAAGCACAAGCACCAAACATTTCTTAGTTTCAGGACTCCTAGTCCCTTATGTACTTGCTCATCTTCCTGAAAAATGATTGTTCTAGAGTTTTGTGGTTTTTAAAGTGTAGTAGAGAAGTCTCTCGGTGGATTTGTTGATGAAAAGAAAGCCCAACTGCTCAAGAAAAAATGTAAACCATTAGAAGGCCGTGTACTTGTTGCTGGAAGAACCGACAAAGGAGTGTCTGCTCTTAATCAAGTTTGTTCTTTCTGTACGTGAAAGTCATATTCGTAACAATGTAGTATCGTGGCTTTTCTTCCCCATATGTTAACCAATTAATAAGGGAACAAACTTGTACTTTTGTTCTGGACAGGCGTATTGTTTCTGCGTTAGATTATGCGCTTACTCCAGTTAGCAGTAAATTATTACGATTGCCTAATTTTAAGATTTTCTCTTAGATACCTGGAGAAAAGACATAGAACCCATTGATATTGAAGATGCTATCAATAAAGATGCTTCTGGGAAACTTAGGGTTGTGTCAATCTCTAAGGTACACTTATATCCAGGCTCATTTTGTTTCCCTTGTTAGTTTTTCTGACAAGAAAATGAGAAATGTATGTATAAGGAGACAAGAATATTTTAATCTCATTTTTGGAACTATGAACTGAAACTGCAGGTTTCCCGAGCATTTCACCCAAATTTCTCTGCAAAATGGAGGCGCTACTTGTATATCTTTCCTTTGGATCATACTGAGCCATTGTGCGAGAGTGGAAAAAATCATGAGAACTTTATAGTAGATGAGAACCACAGAAAGCAAAGAAACGGGCTATTAAGTGAAGCGAATACCGAAGGAATAAGCGAGGATGATGAACTTGAAATTGAGGAAACAGGAAAGGTGAATGGTCTTGAAGTAGTAGAAAAACCAAGTGACTTCAGTGTAAGCAAGGTTGATCAACTTTTACAGCAGCTTCAAGGAAAACTATTATCCTACAAGATGTTTGCTCGTGATACAAAAGCTGCAAGAAACGAGTAAGAGCTCACACATTACCTTTTTTTTTAGCATCGCAACAATTCTAGTGCATTTTCTTACCAGCATGGAAATTTATCTTTCTTTTTCTAGTTATTTGAATAGGTGTACATTGGCATAACTTTGTAGTCTTTATGGTTTCTTACTTGTGTTAGCTTGACGTTGCAGAGGTCCACCGACTGAGTGTTTCATGTACCATGGACGGGCAGCCGAGATTAGATTGTCCTGTCCTGTAAGTTTTCGATTCTGTTCTGTCGTTAGACGTCCTTTCTTTATTTCACACCGTATCAGTCTAATGCCACTTGTTGAGTTAACGTACGTCACACCATAGTTTCTACGTAAGCATTCAAGACTTAGCTAAAAGCTTGTGTTCTTCTTTTGTTTATGATATTAGCTGTTGAACATTTGATGTAGGTTTTCGATGTATCAATATTGCTTGTAATCATTGCTACTGACTGATAGGCATATTGCTTCTTGGTTTTCGATTAATCTTTCTCGTGAGTTCTTGTTCATTGTAAGTTTGTCCTAAAGGTGCGATTAGGTAGTACATTATGCTCCCCACATGAAATTAAGGGTAACGTCGTTTGATGAATTGTATCAGGACTATGTGGAAGGAAGAAGGGTGATGTGTGTTGAGCTTGTCGCTAACAGATTTCTCCGCAAGGTGTTTACTCTAAGTCTAATATTAGCTTCAAATGCACTTAAGTTGCAGACGCTTGTTCTTTGTAAAAAGTGTTTATTTTCAAATTACGAAAGTAAAAAAATCGCTGTACACAAGACACATGTAAAGGAAATGGTACAACAGCATCCCTGATCTTGTCCCTAAAGTTCGGTATTTTACTGTCCACGTTGCTTTGCTTGGCTTGAAGTATTTTATGGCTCGTTTCTTACTGTCTTCTCCTAGTAGCTTCCTCATATGTTCGTCTCCATGGTTGCATTGCTTAAAGATTTACTAAAACCATGTCTCTGTAAATTTCAGATGGTTCGAGTTCTTGTAGCAACATCAATCCGAGAAGCTGCTGCTGGTGCGGAAAATGATGCATTGTTAAAACTGCTGGAAGCTTCATGCAGACGAGCCACAGCTCCTCCGGCTCCATCTGAAGGTCTCTGTCTATTCGATGTTGGTTATGCTGACTTTGACCCTCAAACTTCTCTCATTTCCTGAGAATGGCGTGTATTACATTTTACCATCACATTGGATGAAATCTGCATGGTTTCTATTGGAAGTCCCCTTCTCGTTAAAGGAAGCATGACAAAAATTTGTGTTCTCATGAACGGTTGCGGATAAAGTTTTGTTTCCCCAAAGCCTCAATGGTTTGTTGTTCATGTTCTTTCATTGCTAGAATTAAAGTATGGAAGTAAATGAAAGTATGTGTTGCAGGGTCTATTTATATGCCATACATAATAAATATGTGAAGAAAATATGTCATGATTTTCAGAAAGATGAAGAGACAAGTGTGATATTCATGCATTTGTGTATCATGTTTGTTGCAAAGATCCGGCTTTCATCTACTGCAGTTCAATCTATTGACTCACACTTCATTGTATACAGCACAAAAGCGATCGCTTGTTTCTTCTCACTAAATGTTGATGCTCTCGCTTGATACTCCTTTAGATGACCTCCCATCAGTTTCACTGACATACGTTGAGTAGAAATCGTCATCATCCCCTTCACGCTCTTTCAACTCCTCAATCCTCTCCACGGCCTCTTTTATCTCCAGCCTTTTCTCCACATCCGGTTCACAACAGCTCAATCCAATCTTCAAGAGTCTGAGAATCTGTTCTTCACAGTGGCTTGTTTTGCCCATCTCCTTATCAAACAAACCTGGCGCCCATATCCCCTGAAAACCCAAGTTCACCCAACTCGCTAAATCCTCCTCACTCTTGTGACCACCTTGCAAGAAATTGGCTGGGAATTTTCCCGTTAGGATCTCCAAGATGAGTATGCCAAGCCCCCATACATCGGTTTTCTTGGTGATACGTCGGTGTTGCAGATACTCTGGGGATTTATAGGCCACCATGTGCTCTTGTGCCTTCACTTGGTTGATCACCGGGGTTAAGCCATAATCTGTGAGAAGAGGTTCAAAAGTTTTGGTGAGGAGAACGTTGGAGGATTTGAGATGACCGTGTGGAGCCATTAGGCTAGGTAGATCTCGGTGGAGATATAGCAGCCCCCTAGCAACTCCTTTCACAATCTTCAATCTTGTTGGCCAATCCAAACTTGGTTTTCCTAACGATTGATTACCTAATAAAACACAACAAATAGTTTCAACAGTAAATCATCAAGACTTTGAATTGTGGTAGGGAATGGGGCAGGTTAGTCCACTGCCCAGGCTAGTCCATTGTGGACGTTTATCAAAAGTTTCGTACAAAAACTTACCATGAAGGTTAACAGCCAAGCTTCCTCTCTCGGCAAAATCACAAACCAATAGCTTTTCCTCCTTTCTATAGTAATAAGCAACAATGGGAAGCAGATTATGGTGCCTTAACCTCCCTAGTCTATTCATGTGCTCTTGGAACTCATCCCGCCCTGCGTTATTCATCTGCTTGAACCTCTTCACTACCATCATTACTCCGCTCGATATCACTGCTTTGTAGGATGCTCCAAAACATCCACTTCCAAGTATCTCGGCCGAAGCCTTCAACAGATCTTGCATGTCAAACTTTTCCCTATCTTCCCTCAAGAATGAAAGCTTTGTGTTCTCCACTCCAGCTGATGTGCCCATCCTCTTAGCTGTGCTTGAGCCATTCTGATGGTTGTATTCGTTTGCTTCTCGGATGCCCGTTTTCTTCTGTAGACTTGATGGTCTAGTTTCTGCTTCAAAAGATAGATGGTTATTCCTATAGTTGCGGTTAAGAAAGATAATAACTCCAAGGATTATGACTATTGTCATCGCTATCGCTGTGACAACCAATATTATAACGAGTGGCGTCATTGATGATGATTTGGGTTGTGCCTCAAGTTGTGGAGAAAGTTCATTGATCAGAGAATCACATGTTGTTTCAAGTGGTTTTCCACATAAGCCTTTGTTACCTTCAAACATCTTTGGATCCATCTTGCTAAGACTCTCAGGAACTAGACCGGTTAATGCATTATTAGACAGGTTTAACATGTGGAGCTTATGTTTAAACTCTGGTATTTGTCCAGTGAATTGGTTCCCATCAAGTCTCAGTTCTAAGAGCTTGGGCAATATGGCCAAAGATATCGGGATCGGACCGGTAAACTTGTTTTCTGCCAAATAGACCTTCTTCAACCACCCCATACTTGCAAAAGCATTGCTTGGTATCTCTCCTCCGAACTGATTGTTTGACAGATACAGTGACTTAAGAGCAGAGAGTTTATTGAACTCTGGGAATGGTCCTCCAAACTTGTTGTTCATGAAGCTTAATGTTCTCAAAGATGTCAAAACCGTCAAGGCATCAATGTCTATAGAACCAGAAAGCTCCAATTTCTCCATCTGTAGTCCCCAGACAGAGCCTCCATTGCACAATACACCATCCCAAGTGCAGGGAGGAGTTTTATCATCCCATGAAGCCAACGCATTTGCCTGTCCAACAACTAAAGATTTCTTGAACTTGAGGATAGCCTCGGAATCCGAAAGACCATGAATGGCTGTGGTTAGAAAAAGGAGGAGAGACACTAATGGTACCATCATGGTATTGTATAGCTTAGGGAACGCGCCTGCATTAGAGGTGCGCACCCTCTTGAGGGAAGGGGAGGATGAAGAAAAACGAGAAGGGACAATGTGATGTTAACAGCTTGAGTTGGATGACACAGACAAGAGAGGGAAAAGACATGAACGGTAAAGAGAAGGCTTTGCATCAAAAGCATTCTAAAAATAGGTTTGTGGTGAAACTTGAATTGCTGACCTGTGATGTCCTTTAAGATTACATCATACAACAACATTACTCAATCTCTGTTTATTTTCTGTCTCATTCAATAAAAAAAAACAAATTATCCCCTCATTGTCTATATTTGTAAAACCCTAAACTCAAACATGGTAGTCTGAATCAGAATTTGAACTAAACAACAAATTTGTTCCAATGCCAGAGAAGCTACAACTTTTATAACATTAAGAACTAAGTGCAACTAGAAGAAAATTGCCCTCACCCACTCTTTTGAATTTTTTCTTCTTATCTATTTCAGTATCTTCATCAAGTTTATCTTTTAGAAATACCTAACTTGTTATAATTGTTAAACTTACAAACTTAGTTACCAGCTTCTTTATTGGCTTACAAAAAAAGTTAGATGGTTCTGTAATTAACCCTCTGAACAGAAAAAATCCCTTTAAATTATAAGTATAGAAAATTTCACGATGCATATGGAATTAGTTACAAATGATAAAGACATTCTATAAGGAGACAATTAGAAAGAGAGTTAAAAAGGTTTTTTGTTGGGCTGCGTTTGCTAAAATTAGCACATTGAAACGCGTTTCTCTTCAAATTCAATAGAGTTGAATTTATATATAAATTATTTTGAGTATGTGTTTGTTCCATAATTGAAAGAGAAACCAAACATAAGGGAGTGCAAAATGGTGAAAAGCTCTGGGAAAAGAGAAGAAGGCATTACGTTGGCCATTGACAGAGATAAAGAGAGCCAGAGCGCGTTGAAATGGGCAGTCGACAACCTTCTTAGCAAAGGCCAGACTCTTACTCTTCTTCACGTCAAACTCAAACAATCCCCTTCTCTTCCCTATTCTGGTATCGCACCATCTTTAAACCTTTTCAACATTTTCTCAACTATGTTCCTTTTGTTTCTAACATTACAACATGAGAAACAACTTTGATTGAGGCCTTGTAACATACATTTGAACTAATGTTATTGTTATCAATGCAGGGTCTAACTTGAATAAGTCAGGCGATGACAGAGCAGAATTGTTTCTTCCATTCCGCTGCTACTGTGCTAGAAAAGACGTGTGTTGTCGCCTCATTCCTATCTTTTTCAAACATTTTTGTTCTTTTGACTGACTCTTCTTGTTCTTGTAACAGGTTCTTTGCCAAGACGTGATTGTGGAGGACATAAGTGCGGCTAGAGGGATACTTGACTATGTGCAACATAATGCAATCGAGACTCTAGTACTCGGTGCATCGAAGATGACTCTTTTAAGGTAATTAAGCAAATTCTTTCTTCAATTTGAGACTAGCTCTGAGCATACTTATATATATGCTTTCTTTGGTAGAAGGTTCAAAGCAGCAGATGTTTCAAGTGCTGTCATGAAAAGGGCACCGAGTTTCTGTACAGTGTATGTTATTTCTAAAGGAAAAATTTCATCTATGAAATCAGCGACATCTTCACTTCCGAGTTCCACTATACGCCAGCATGTACACATTCAAAAGAGCAATCTGAATGGTATATATAACCACTTTTTTTGCTAACATCACATAGATTGGAACTACATTTCTTAACCTTACAGATCAAATGGATTTTCACATTGTAGTTGAAAGGAGACAACATAACATGCAAAGAACGCATGACGAGATCGAGATCAAGTATGTTTTTTTACCTATATAACTAATTTCATTCTTGTCCATACAAAATTTTAACTTATGGTGATCACCAATGTTGAATAGGTCTCCCTTTATGAGAAGAGGATACGAAGGCACATACCAGCCTTCAATGACAGATTCTGATATATCATTTGTGAGTAGTGGAAGACCGAGCGTGGATCTAATGTTCCCTTCCTTTTATGACCATGTGGATGTTCCACGGTTCTCACTCAGTTCTGAGTATGAGGAAAATCGAATTAGTTTTGCGACATCATGCTCATCAGATAAGCAGTCCATAGATCTTGGCTCTTCATATGCAGCATTCTCTTCAAGCTCGCTTGAAAGTGGGAGACAATCATGCTCACTGTCGAGTCAGGTAAGCACATTTTTACTACTAAAATGACATTAACTGCAAATGATATAAGTTTATTTTCATTTTCTTAATCTAAAATCTAACAGGATGAGATTGAAGCCGAGATGAGAAGGCTGAAAATGGAGCTAAAGTATACAATGGACATGTATAACAGTGCATGCAAGGAAGCAATATCTGCAAAGAAGGCGGTATGTTTGAGTTTTGAATCGCCAAACACTGAATTCTAGTCAGATACTCACCCAACTTATTTATAACATGATTCATCTCTACTCAGGCTACTGAGTTACACAAGTGGAAAGCAGATAAAGAACGGAAATTAGAAGAGGTAAGACTTGCCAAGGAAGCAGCAATGGCAATGGCGGAGACTGAGAAAGAAAAGAGTAAATCAGCCATGGAAACTGCAGTGGCATCTCAGAGAGTAGCAGAACTTGAAGCTCAAAAAAGAAAACATATTGAAACCGTAGAAGAGAAAAAGAGGACGATGCGTTCTTTGGTGAAAACTGATTTAAGGTACAGAAAATACATAATTGAGGAGATTGAAGAAGCCACAGAGGATTTCTCGCCGAGTCGCAAGATTGGAGAAGGAGGCTATGGACCTGTTTACAAAGGATCACTAGATTATACTCAAGTGGCAATAAAAGTTCTAAGACCAGACGAGGCACAAGGAAGGTCTCAATTCCAACAAGAGGTTGAAGTACTAACCTGTATGAGACATCCAAACATGGTTCTCCTACTTGGAGCATGTCCGGAATACGGATGTTTAGTCTACGAATACATGGCAAATGGTAGCTTAGATGACTGTCTGTTCAGACGAGGAAACTCTCCAATCCTTTCTTGGCAGCTAAGATTTCGCATAGCCGCTGAAATCGCAACCGGTCTTCATTTCCTCCACCAGATGAAACCGGAGCCTTTAGTGCACCGTGACCTTAAACCGGGAAACATTTTACTTGACCAGCATTTTGTCAGCAAGATTTCTGATGTTGGCTTGGCTAGGCTAGTCCCTCCATCAGTTGCTGACACTGCAACCCAATATCGAATGACGTCAACAGCTGGAACATTTTGTTACATAGATCCAGAATACCAGCAGACCGGCATGTTGGGGACTAAATCAGACATTTATTCATTTGGTATTATGCTTTTGCAAATACTTACAGCTAAACCACCAATGGGTTTGACGCATCACGTCGAGAGAGCAATCGAAAAGGGAAGTTTCGATGAGATGTTAGACCCTGTTGTGTCTGACTGGCCAGTCGAAGAGGCCTTGGTTGCAGCAAAACTTGCTCTAAAATGTGCAGAATTAAGACGCAAAGACAGACCTGACTTAGGGAATGTTGTTTTACCTGAGCTTAACAGACTCAGGGCTCTAGCAGAAGAAAACATGCCACCCATCAGCTTTGGCGGAAGCCGAAGACCTTCACCAAGTACTAAGAACCTGAATAAAAGCCACAATCAAACTCCAGAGTCCACTATTTCACTACAGGTATGAGTTCATTAAGCACATGTTTAGATTTTGAAACATGTCGTGGTCAGCAAACAATATATTTCCTTTGCAGGAAATACTGAGTGATCCACAACTACAATATGGATCTGATAGCTCAAGTTTCCACAATAATTCCACATCTTAAAGAGGGAAAAAATCTAAGTAGAATGCAATCAAAGAAAAAAACATATACATCAAGAAAAATAAGGCAAAACATGTCTTTGGTAAAGATTAAGATTTATCGTGACCCGCACACATGTAAGAGTAATAATATCTTTGTATACAGTATGTTTAGAGCTCCTCTGATGTTAACACTAAACCCTTCTACACCTCAAAACCTATACAAACTTTCATTTGTTTATACAAAGAATACCAATTTGATTTTTTATATATAAAAACAAAACTTCTAAGTAAATAAAAAAATCATGTACAAATGGAAATTTAACTATAAAAGTATCTTTATAGTAAAATAAAAAACAGAAGTCAATATTTCTTTGGCTCTATACTCTTTTCTATATTCTTTTCTATACTCTAATTTTATAGTCGTATTTTTGGACGTTATCGTTATTTTTATTTTTTTACTAAAGAACCTGAACATAAAAAAAAGAATTGAATAATTTTCTTATCTAATATAACTAGTTGAATTGCTCAAAGTCTATGACACAGATAAGAGGAACCAAGATGAACACTCAAAACATAGATTCGAATTAGACAAAACAAGTAACTCAAGGGTATTAGGTCTAACTTTTTGACTTGAAAAAAAAACTTACTTTTTAAAAGGTTTCTTGTGCTCTTTTTTGAACAGGAAACAAATTTTCGTTACCATTTGTAAAATCCCATAGGTTTTGTAAATTGGTTAGGATTTCATTCTTGTTTTAGCTAGAATTAATTGAGATTTGGTTCTACCATCAAACGACCCCAATACTCTGCATTAGTGCTAAAATAGAGGGTGTAATGTGGGTAAACGCAAAACTCCTATTAAAAAATAAGTAAACTATGCTGGTGACTAATTTTTAGGTATAGGTCGAGTTACTCCATATAGCTAGAAAGGCTTCATAGACGATATGATGACTAACTTTAAATTTTTCAAATTAATAAGAAAATAAAGAATATTACTGGAGAAGGACTCCTATTGGTAAAGATGGTATTTCACCTTTGTAGCTAACCAAAACACAAATATATGATCCTTGATATTGGTAAAAAAAATTGGTCAACAGAAAAATCATTTTCATATTGGTAAAAAAAATCGGTCAAAACACAAATAAATAAGTTGTTGTCATATAATTCAATAGTTTTATTTTTCTAAATATTTTTTTAATTTAATATTTAAATTTATAATATTAATTATGTTCTTTTATTAGACAGAGATTTTAATTCAGTTTTTTTCATAAATATGTTGCTACATATTTTTCAGTTTTTTATTTTCATATATTTTGAAATGTATAATCTAAATTTATAATATAAAATAAAATTATACAAAATGGAAAAACATATATATGTATATAGATGATAATTTTTAATATTTAAAACAATATAAAAATAAAATCAAAAATAATCGTAGACATTCGTCCCATTATGGTTGAATTTCTGTTGAGATTTTTTTTACCAATATTAATGATTAAATATATCTTCTGTTTTAGTTAGCTACAAACATAGTATTTAAATCATAACTGCTGAATTTGGTTAAATGAAAAATTCAAAAGAATTTTATGATGGTTTCTTACAGAATCTAGTGGATTAGCTAAGCATCTAGATTATTACAAAAGAATATAGTTGAGTCTAGCGGAACATGATAGATCAATCACATAACTAATATTTTAATGGTCAATTAACTAAAATAATCAGGAAAATGCTGAAATAACTAGTTAATAAATGTATAAAAATAAATTATTTAAAAGTTACATTTGAATTAAATATTAACGATAAAAGTTTTGGTTACTGACATTAAATTATATATCTTTGAACATGTTCAAAAATATTAAAACATTTACTTAGATTATTAATTTATTAAATATAGTATTATAACAATTAAAGTAGTCCATTGAAAACATGTTGCTCACTTTTAGTCAATCTATTTCTTGAATTTCTCATATTATATCCATAATGTGGAATAATTAAATATTCTATATAAAGTTAAGTGTGGAACTAAATACCAAACTATCCATTCAAACAATTGTTTTTTAAATATAGAATTTTTTTCTAAAAATAAATTATTTATTAAATTCTTTTACAAACAAAATTTATCCAAATACATTTTCTATTTTTCGAAAAAATAGTTAGCCAAAGTTTTAATCATTCTTCCATAAAGATTTTAGTAATTCACTAATGAAACACATCCTATATTTATTGTTTGATTTCCCTCTCGTATTTTCTCTGTATCAACTCCATCTATTGTTTCCTTTTGTTATTGGAAAAAACAAATTGTTTATTCATCCTTCGTACCTTCTACGTTGTTATCAAACTGTTCTGGTGGTATTGAGTTTGCTTTGTGTTGTAATAAACTTACTTGTCTATCGTTTATTGCATCTTCTCTATTGTTATCAAAGCAAATGATCAATAACACTAAAGTACGAAATTTGAGAATAATGAAGGGAGTTATGGGATTTAGTTGTGATTATAATTAATATGTTTCGTGTTTCAATATTGTATTTTGATATCATTAATAAAATTCTCGATTTTATTCTTTTTGTATAGCAAATTCCCTATATGATTTGTAACACCTAGTATTTGAGTTAATATAGAAAACTTTAAAAAATAAAAATTAAACTACTTATATTATTAAAAAGGTATCTTTTATGCATTTTATCTTGAAAATTCTTGACAGTTTATACAGAAATATGTTTTCCACATATGTTTGGATATTCTCTTAATTAAGACAATATCTTTTGAATATAACTGTAAGATTATTTGTGACAACAAATTTATGTTAAATAAATTAAAAAAAAAGAAGAGAACAGTTTCTCTCTCTCTCTCTCCCTTCTTGTTTTTTGTCTCCACAACTGCAGCAACAAAACCTAAAAGCTTTGTCGGATTAGAGAAGTTCTCATCGCAACAATCTGCAGAGCCGTCGTCGTTCCTATCAGAAAGTCGCTCACCGATCTCCGAAAACCCTTTCATCCTCGTGTAATGATTCTTCTTCTTCTTCTTCTCTTTAAAATCTTATCATTGTTATGGGTTTTGGATCAAGTTTCTCTTACCATCCCTTCGCTCTTCTTCATTTCTTATTGTGATTGTGAATGATTTAATCTATTCGACGGTTTCTACTACAACAAGTACGTTGCTTGTATGGATTTTTCAATTGTAAATTCATAATTAGGTTAAACGTTCGGATTATATTGTTTACATGGAGAGTATCGTAAATATGATGGCTGATTTGTATTTTTTCATCATTACTAGACATTAGTTGCTTTGTCGAAATGGAAATAGTTGTTGACTCTTCATTAATTACATAACAGGTGATCACTTGTATCAAAAATGTCGCAGTCCAGCAATGTAATGGAGGAAGGAAATGTTGTTCAACCTTGGCATGAATCGTCATCTATCAAATCTCCTCCTCCTTCCATTGATGCTTTTGCTGCTCAGTGTAACTCGTGTTTGAAATGGAGGATCATACCTACGTTAGAAATATATGAGAAGATCAGAGAAAAACTTGAAGAAAACCCTTTTATTTGCCAAACAGTAAGTGAGTGGGAGCAAGGTATGTGTTGTGATGTCCCTGAAAATATGTCCAATTTTGAAACCTGTCTCTGGGCTCTTGATAAACCCAATATCTCTTGTCCACCCACTGGTTGGAGACGTTTCATAAACATTAGACGTGAAGGGTGTAGCAGATTTGCTGATGTGTAAGTTAACTCTTGTGTAGCAAATCACTGTTTCCTCATAAAACCTTTGTATACTTTAACTCCAATTGCTTCTTTACTGGTCTTTCAGCTATTATGTTACTCCGTCAGAAAAGAAGCTTCGATCAATTGTGGAGGTCCAAAAGTTAGTTTTTTTTATCTCTCCATTTCATACACAACACTTTAGTTTTCACAACAGCAAAGTGAAATATGTAACTGATCAAAGAAGGCAATACGTTAATCCATATGTTCTCTTTCTGTTTCCTGATAAAGAATAAGATTTAGAAGTTTTCATCTCTTTTCTTTCCTTTTACGTTGTAGTATATATAAGGATTAGGTCTCGGTGTATCTATGTATAGGATTAACAAAAACATGTTGTTGAGATCTCAAGTGTTATCTTGTAGTTATATCTAGAGTCAGACAGTGATGCAAAACTCATAAACCATTGCCTATGTTTTCATAATACTTCCCTGAAACATTTGATTATCAACATCAACGGTAGAAGAAAAAGCTTAGTGGTTTTAAGTAACATCCAAACAGCTTCTTTACATCCTTATAAACATCATTGCTTGCTTGCAGGTACTTGAAGGATCACCCAAAGTACATAGCAGAAGGCATCAACCTTTCGCAATTCTCATTTCAAACCCCAATACCGCGTCAGGAAGACTACGTGAAGAAGCGCCCATCTCGACCCTCGAAAAGGATAAGAACAACAGAGCTACCAGGCCCTCTGATGATATAGCTTAGACAAGACTCTGGAGTATACTTCTCTGGTATATATTGATATATCGAAGAAAGTGAAGACATTTGGTTAGCTTGTTTTGTGTGTACCAGAGAAGTTATGTACAAAACGACCCATCCTCTTCATAGAAGAAACTGAAAAGTTGTGGCTAGCTATTTTATTTTGCAATGTAAGCTATTTATAGACAGGGTCGTTTTTGGTTTTCTTTCCAATTTACTGGATTTTTTTGGTGATTGAAATGATGTTTATCCCTTTAAAACTAATAAAGTAACCAATTGAAGCACTCATATATACTATATAAAGTCTAAATATAATACAAGAGATTCAGTCGTGGCAAATGATGTACATATATATCTGAGAATACATATACATAGAAGCTCTCTTTGATAACTGTTGAATATAGCAATGAAGTTCAAGGCCCAACGAAGAATAGGACGAGCTTGGAGAAGAAGTAATCCAGCAATGCTCAAGACCAAGATCACGTGACCTTGTGTGCAGGACCACAAGATGGTGTAGCTGTTCTGTCACAGATGATAAAGGCAAAAGCAAAAGGCAGTTTGTCGGGTAATGAAACAAGGAGATTAGGCTGAGTTTTATTAAATGAATCCATACGTGGGGCGCCTTTGTGGAGCGGCAGGAATCTAGGTCTAATCAATCTTACATAGAAAAGCTGATTACATTGTAAAGAGAAGAGTAAGAGAGACAGGAGAGAACATCATTCAAAGCATAAGCTTGTTTATGTTCTTGAGGAAAAAAATAGGAGAAACAAGGGTGAGAGTATACGTTAAGGTGAGAGCCTTGTGAGAAAGATTCTGTTAACAAACTCTGTATAAAACCCTGGGGCGGAAAACTTGAACTCAGACTGAAATGTTGCACCGGGGCGGAAAGGGAGACATATAGGGGAACGGATACGGGGACGGGAAAATTTCTAAGATATGGATATGGCATAGATATGGTAATACATATGAACAAGATTACCTCAGTATATATTCCGGTTACAAAATTACCTAAGTTCAATACTCTAATATAACCAATTTTTAATAGAACCAACTAAAAATATGGGTTATACATAATTGTTTTGATAATATAGAGTATTATATGATGTAGTGTAAGCATGTCCTAAACTTCTTTTGTTTAAATTAAATTGAAGACAAAATCATAATTTTTTCGAAGATCCGATGCTAACTTACCTATTCTAAACAAACATAAAAAATTATATGGTTTAAATTTTTTTAGAAACGTCCGGGGACGTTTCAAAGCCGTCCCTCTGCTGTCCCTGTCCCAGAAACGTCCCCGGTACATGGGACGGCTACAAAAAGACGTACCCGTGCTTCAAGACTTCCAGAGGTTACAGTTTCTTCACAATAATAATGTTTGTTATGAGAAGATGATACATAGGCACAAACCAGCCTTCAATGACAAACTCCAAACCTATCATTTGTGAGTAGTGTAAGACTGAGTGATGATTCCTTCTTTCCACGGCTCTCACTCAGCTCTGAGTATAGAAAAAATCAAATTATTTCTTCGAAGACATGCTTATAAGATAGGCAGTCCATAGATCATGGCTCTTCAAATGCAGCATCATCTTCAACTTTACTTGAAACTTTCATGCTTATCAGTTGAAAGTGGTAGCCAATCATGTTCACTTTGGAACAAGCATTTTCACTACTTACATGCACAAAGAGAACTTATTATTTTCTTTTCATCTATCTAACATAAAATTAGGTGATTAATTATCGCAATGTATCATAGTAATTAGGATCGACGATCTATTTCCTCTTTGGTACTATTATATAGCATCATGACTACCCAAACTTCAGATTCTGATCCAAATCTTCATAGTATAGAAGTTGGAAACCTATTTTCTCACTAATTAAAAATTTGAAACCTATTTCTCCATAGAATTGAAATTCTCGGTTACTCACTCAGGACCAATCCTAAACCAGCTGCAACTGATATCAAACCGTTTAAAATTCGGAGTCGATGGAGATAACCCTAACCCGAACTAAACCTCACGCAAGTAAAAACCGACCCGATAAAAAGTTAACGTTATCTTCCAATTTTTAAAATCCATTGGGGTTGAAGACTGACGAAAAACTAGATCGTCGACCCTAGTAATTAACTAGAGTTTCGTTTTCATTCGTTTAATTGTAGTCTATGTGTATGGTAAGATTACACGTAGAATATTTCAAAAATAGTTTTAATTGCCAACTCCGTATTTAGGACTCTGTACACAAAACCAACAACACCACAAGATGTAGAAGAAGAAAGAGAGGCGTAAAGCAGGTGGCACCATCCACAACCCATCTAAGAAGCTTCAGAGAAAATCAACAGCCATTAAATATATTCCAAAAAAGGTTATGTTGTAAACTGTAAAACTCTAGAACTCAAAGAATCCATTGTAAAAAAGCATTTTGATTTTGTACAATTTTATATTTAATTTTTTTTGTTTAAATGAATATTTTTTTGTATTTTACTTACACTATAATATTTATATATTAATACTTGATTAATTAATAAACACTATAAAATAATAAATTTTATAGTCTCGAGTTTGCCCGATTTAATAAATTCGATAAAATAATAAAATAATAATTTTTTGAAAAATTTAATGTAAATCTATAGTTCCAATAGCATTATAAATTATAGAAACATATGCATATATAATTATTACAACATACAAAATAAAATTTGATTGTTGCTTTTTATTTTTGTCAATAATTCAATAATACGCATTAAGGTGTGTTCAAACCGCTAGTATACAAGTCCTCGTCTTGTTCCTTGTTTTTTTACTTAAATTAAAATACCATTGTAACTTATTTTAAATTTTATTTATTGGATCAGAAATTTTAGAATGTTGTTTCTTTTCTCGATCAAAATCTTTTCTTTTTTAAATATTTTCAGACACGATAATTTTTTTATGCATAAATGTTTTTATACATACGGTATTATCCTTTTCAACTTCATTATCAATATTAAGAATACTATGTATTTTTTTGTCAATGAAGAATGTATTGTTTTTACATAAATAGTTAAGTTTGATATTAACATTCCTTTTATTGCAAAAACTAAAATTATTAATCATAAATTTTAGTTTTTGCATGTCACATTGACGAATGTATTCATTTAAATGTTTTAACATAAAGTTATTGAATAAAATATGTTTAGAAAATCATGGACTACACAATACACTGATATTAATTAATAAATCTTAATTTATCTATTTATTAATATTTCTATAAAATAATAAAGTTTTAAAGTTCCAACGTTATTAAATTATAGAAGTTCTACTGTATGTGAAATAGCGAAATAATTATTGTATCTTTTTGGGTCATAATAATAATATATTACTAGTTTTAAGTATGGAATAAATTAAAAATAATTACTTTAATTTAATATTACGGAGCCCTCCAGCTGTACAAACATGGGCGTTGTTACGAGTATCGTCTAATTTGAGAGTGTTTCCCATGTCCTCGATCTTTGCTAATATGAACTATTTGTTCTGGCGGCTACTCCAAGATGACACCAACATCAATTAACATACATTTTATGGTACCTGTGGAAAAGTAGGAATGCTAAAGTATATAATAATATTAACCGGAATCCGAGGGAGAAACTACAGATGGTGGAATCAGAGGCCTTGTCTTGTGAGGAGGCACAAATTGTAGGTAGTAATGAAACTCATGAGCGGTTATCAATCTCAGACTTGCCATTAGAGAGCATGATGACAAAGAGGAGGACTTGATGTCATGTAGATAATTCATGGAAAGAAGTTGATAAATTTACAGGACAAGGGTGAATCAGTGCTCATGAGGGCCAGGCGGGAGTTAGTGGGGCGAGAAACATTAGAGGAAGTATTTCTCCCCTGCATGTCAAATGCGAAGCGTTAATTTGGGCAATGGAGTGTATGAACGCCTTTCAGCAATAAAATGTAATTTTCGCAACCAATTCCTCTAAATTGATGAAGATGGTGACAGAGCCATTCGAGTGACTAGCATTTATAACCTACCTAGAAGAGTTTCAACGATACAAGGAGTATTTCGACAGGTTCGTCATCGTTAAGGTTCTACACGCAAAAATATGGCGACAGATAAGTTAGCACGTTTTGCTCGAATTCAATCATCTCCCAGTAGTTGATGTAGATGTGACACTACCTCCTTGGCTCTTCGGTTTCCGATAGTTTTATATTCTCTTGTTGACCAAAATAAAAATAAAAAATAATAATATAAGATGTGGAAGAATACAGATTTTGTTTAGAAAATAGAAAAATGACAGCGTAAAGGTAGAGATACTAATCCAAAATGATAAAGGTAAAGTACATTTTATTTGATCAAATGCACGACTTCTCAAATATGGAGCAAATGTGAAGTATATATACCCAAGAGTGAAAAGGGTCTGGAATTCTGCGTGTAGGGGATGTTTCTCAAGTATTTGCTATAAACCTGATGAAAACTGTTTACCCTCTTATGGTCTCTATTCATAGCTTGGATGCGTGTTCCTTTGATTCACAAGGGATCTCTGTGGGATTCTTATAATACTCAGAAGTCATCTCTAGATTGGGAAGTCCATCAGATGGATGTCCATAATGTGTTTCTACATGGTGAACTTGATGAAAAAGTATATATGCAATTTCCTCATGGGTTTCGTATGAATGATTAAACAAAGTTTTGTCGTTTGCGATAGTCCTAAAATGGATTGAAACATAATTCACGATGTTGGTTTTTCTAAGCTTGGTTTGGCTTTGAAAAACTATGGATTTCAACAGAATATATCTGATTCTTTATCTTTTCACTTACGTATCTGGTCGTACTCGTCTTCATGTTTTTGTCTACATTGATGATTTGATTGTTAGAGGCAACAATGTGGGTGTGATCACCGAGTTAATGATTATCTGAGTTTATGGTTTCATATGAAAGATTTGGGTATTTTAAGGTACTTCTTGGGGATCGAAGTAGCTCGCAGTCCCACTGAAATTTACTTGTGTCAGCGCAAATACGCTTTGTTTCCCCGATGGTTTCTACTGTTAGTACGTTGCATGTATGATTTCCAGTTGTAAATGTCTAGACACGAAGAAAAAAATAACATAAACATTATGATTATAATATTTACAGAGAAAATAGCGTAATTGTGATGGCTGATTTTTTGTTTCTATGCTATAATTGACATTAGTTGCTTTCTTGAAAAAAGAAATAGAAATTAACTCTATATTGTAGGTAATTTGAAGCAAGTATGCCACAGTCCAACAATGTAATGGAGAGAATAAATGTTGTCCAATCTTTGGATGGATCGTCGCCACCTATCATATCAATCCAATCTCTACTTCTTTCATCGAAAACAAAGCCTCTTTTCATTGATGATTTTATAGTCTAGTGTAACTCGTGTCTCGCATGGAGATTCATGCCAAAGTATGAAGAGATAAAAGAACAACTTGAAGAAAACTTATTTATCTACAAAGCAGCACGTGAGAGAGGGCTAGGTATGTCTTGTTATATTTTTTAATATACTTCTCGATATAAAACCTCTCTCTGGGCTCTATATGCAAAGGTTGAGATTGAAAAAATTTCACACCGAGAGATATTTTCATAAACATAACAAGATATACATGGCTCCCACTCATGTACTACTCCATGGATAAACATGTTTTCATTAACTTATTCTCTTATCTCTTCATACTTCTGTAACAAGAGCATGACCCTCCATTTGAGGTACGAGTTACACTAGACTTTGTAAAAACATCAGTGAAAGGAAGTTGTGTTTAGGATGAAGGAGGCTCATATTGTATATATAGGATATGTTACGATCCATGCAAATATTGGACAATTCCTTCATCCATTACATTATTGCACTGCAACTTACTTAATACAAATTATATAACAAATGAAGAGTGGAATTTATTTTATTTTCAACAAAGAAACGAAAGTCAACTAAATAATAGGAATTGCAAATCAGCCATCACATTTACGCTATTCACTATGTGAAGTTTGCCCATCAGAATATTTACGCTACTCTTCTCTTTTGCGTATTTGAATTTATAATTGAAAATCTTATAAAAAACACTCTCATAGTTAAACTGTCTAATGGATTTAATCATCTAGAGTATCAATCAGTCCTACTAAATTGAGTGAGACACACATAAAAGCTACAATAATCAACAAAATTCATTGTAAAGTGTGAAAGATGGGATAAAAACCATATCATCGCATAAGCCAGTGTGATTAGATTAAATTTCGAGAAAAAGAAAAAAGAAGGTATATCATTACCATGAATAGACCATGGGTTTCAGAGATCGGTGGGAGATTTGATGATCGCGGTGGCTCTGTAGATCGTTGCAAAGAGAGGATCTCCAACTCAACAAACTCTATTAGACACGAAATCATTTCTTGACAAATTGTTTTGATTTGTTTGTCTTGTTATCTCTATATAAACTGGGAAATGGAGAGAGAAAAAAAGATTTAATTCCTTTTATGTAGATATGTTGCAACAAAATAACTAAATAATATATATATCAGTAATGTAAAGTAAATTAACTAAATAATATATATATATATATATATATATATCAGTAATGTAAAGTTTAATTTTACTATGTTTGTTATATATTCATAGGAAAGAGATAGAGAGAGAGAAAAAAGAGATTTAATTATTTTTTTATAAATATGTTACCACAAAATATTTAATATTTTTGTTTTACATATCTTGGTCACCCATTTTAATAAAAATACCTATTTGAGGTTTGAGAAGCCAGCTACTTAATATTCTCTCATTTTCAGCCATGTCAGCACATTAAAAAAACTATTCTATATAGCACGGAAAATCTTCTTATTCCTTTATATACTTCATATTAAATGGTTTCGAGAGCTTTTAACTAGAATCTTTAGATATCATTTTTTTTGTTTTTTTGGGTAAAATTGACTAAATTAATTCAGTTTTTATAGAGTGACAAAAAAAGAAGTCATGAGTTTTTCAAGATTGCTTGACTAGGAATATACTCTTAACATGTATTAAATCTGATTTATTTACTCTTAAAAATAATTACACATAAGCACACCAAAAATTAACACGTGTCATCGCCAAAACAAATATATATTAAAAACAAATGATTTATCTTCTTCTCTTTGATGTTACTTGACATTTTAGGTTTTCTTATGTAATTAATAAACCAATTTAATGAATAATTCGGTTCTTTTTCTAAATTCAGTGTCTATTAACTAAATCTAAACAAAGCCTTTTCGAATTCTAGAGCATAAAGATTGATCACAACATATTAATTTCATTTCGTCTTCTCCTTCAAAGTAAATGCATTGTTGTCTATTCTTTCCAACAAAAAAAATCTAAAAATTCATCTTCCCATCATCTCTTGATTTATTGGCTTTTCAATCCAAACAAATGCTTCACAAAACAGCCAAAAACAATGACAGAGGAACCTTTTCTACAGTGAGACGATCCAACGCACTAGGCATTTGACAATCGCGGTATGGTTCACCTCTTTTTAGCCTTACATATAAAACTATTATCACTAATGCTATATATTTGTAAGTTATTTGTTTTGTTTTTGTAATTATCATACATGTAGAGCATAAAAAGTATCCATAACCGATAGTCTGCATCCACAATTGAACAACTCGCAAGAACTCTGGTTAGTTAAGATTTCATATTATCTTTCTTGAAAAATTTACAGATTTATGGGTTAAATATTGTTTAAGCTGCATTTCATTCGGTGAAACATGAAGTGTGGTGTTGTTCTTGCAGAATCATGGCAACTCTGCAAGTCATAAACCATATAATATTTTTGTTCTCTACTTTTTCTCTGATTATAGCATAACTGCTATGTTTGGTTCACATAAGTTTGTGGACAAAAATTTGATAAATTAAATGCATTTATTTGAGCTATGATAATTGTTTTTAAAACTCATCTTTTACATATACGGCGATAATGAGTTAAGGAGAAATATTCATATAAAAATGCTTAACAAACAAGTATGTAGGTGAGAAAGAGACATCACAATTCTATCCAACAATCTATTTAAAAGAAAAAATCTCAAACATATTGTAAGTTAGTATACATTAAAGTAACCATTCAAACTAAACTGTGTAAATAAAACTGTGTAAAATTATAACTATTAATAATCCATGTTTGTGGCTCCTGAAGCCCTCCACCTCACCAATTTTTCTTCCCAGTCTTCTGCTACGTGGCATCGCCCTATTAAACCGGGCCAGCTTTTACTTCTGGACTTACTGTCTGGCCCAAAAGCTTAATTTGGAATTATGTTTAGCATCATTTATTGCCGGAAAATTAAATCGCATTTAATCTTAAAGCTTTTAGGAACATGTAAATAATTTGACAAAACAGTATTTTATAAATCTGTCACTTCATTTATCAATTAATTTCTACACCCAAAAAAAGTCTAAAATTTCATTGGTAGTAATTTATTTTTTAATACCAAAATAGCTGCAAAAGAAAAATTATTTTTTGCAAACCATTTTAAGTTGTATTAAATTTTTTAACGTAGTAGAATACATATATAATTGTTTACGAGGAAACATCTATCAGAATTATATACATTATTAACAAGAATGTCGAAGCCAGCTGAAGTTAGCATACATAATTATTTTGACATCCTTACTGCTTACTCTCAAAATCTTCCAATAAATGAACTAATATTTGAGTGCGAATTAAGTTTATCAATATACGCTAATCACTGTAAAAAAAGATGTCGTAGACAAAATACGGGTAATTCAGGGCAGCGAGAAAACATACCCTGAAAGACAGACAAAAATTATCATCGAATTGTTGCTAAACAAGTTAAAATACAATTAAAAATCACATTCTAATATTTCTATAAATAATTAACATATTAATATTTTTTAGGTCCCAAATAGTCCAGCTAATTATATGGAATAAACAAGCGGCGGACTTTCGTAAGCTCTGGAGAATCAAGGATCGGATGTACTTAACCATTTTGGTTACAAATGTGAATCCCAAAAAAAAGGTACATATATATTAATCTAATATTTGCTAATTTATTATGTAACGCAATTAACTTGGTTAACACATATTGTGGAAATATGCAGGTAAATTACAACTTCACTCGACCCTAGGCACCCGATTTTTCTTTGACAAATCCATTCCGGCAATACAAAAGTATCACAAAAGACATGGGAAAACGTTTTCAGAGAAAAAATATGATTAGGGAGTCTCCTCTACAAAGACCAGTAGGAGCGATAAAAATGTTTTGTGATTTTTAGAAATTGAACATCATTGAAGTTTTATTATTACTCTTACTTAAACTTAAATGTTATCTACACGGTTTTCTGCACCGCCACTTTACCCAAGATAAAAAAAACAATACATGACCAATAACAAAATGAACGACAAATCTATCATCAAAAACAATTATTAAAATAAATAATTATTAAAACCATATTGTATACCTGTTTTTTAAAACTACAAAATAAACAATTATTAAGTTTGTCTTTCATGTTGGAACAAACATTCCATTACCAAGCAAGATAGTATTTTACAACCAAATTCTTACAGTTAAATGATCTTTAAAAAAATTGTAAAACTACAATTATCAGCCAGCAAAATGATGCACCAAAAACAGCTACAAATAAGAAAAAACAAACATGTATGATTATTTAGTACATTGAATAATTAATAAAAACAAAAATATGTTACTTTCAATACAAGTGCAAAAAAATGTAACTACAACAAAATTTAACAATCAAATTTTTACATCCCCGCGCGTAGCGCGGATCCAAAAACTAGTTATACTAATAAAAAGTTCATAATTGGGGTTCCTTAGGCCATGCACATCAGCAAAATTCTATTATAAAAAAAATGGACATGTGTCAACAACAGGTTGGTGGGCCAAAAAAATCCATTCCTGCAATTAAAATTTACCGAAGAAGAAATGTGAAAACTTTTTAAATACAACCAATGGGATGAAGCTGAATCTCACCTACAAAGACGAATGGAAGCGTCTTGAATGATGCTAAAACATTTTCTTCACGGCCTTTAAAATATTTTATTTATACGTTTTATGCGTCTACAAAAATTGTTATTGTTAAAATAATTTTAATTTCTTCAGAATTAAAACTCGACCCTAGGCACCAAATTTTACTGTGACAAATCCATTATGGCAATAAAAAAGTAGCAAAGAAGAAATGTGAATCCAAAAATAAGAAAAGGTAAGTACATATTAATCTAAAATTCGTAAATCTATTATGTAACGCAATGAATGTTGCTAACGCATATTTTGGAATAATGCAGGGAAATTATTACTTCACTCGACCCTAGGCACCAAATTTTACTTTGAAAAATCTATTCCGGCAATAAAAAAGTATCAAAGAAGAAATGAGAAAATGTTTTCACAGCACAAATGGGATTAAAAAAACCTCCTCTACAAAAAAAGAAGCTACATGAATGCCGCTTCAGTTTATATTTCACAATCTTCAAATTAATAGTCAAAATTTTTTATACATTCTACAAATTTTTCATCAGTCAAGTTATTTTCAATTTCTCTCACTTAAAATTCAAACAAATCTATATGTTTCTCCTCTAGCGAATTAATTCAATAAAATAAGACAAACTAATACAAAACGAATAACCAAATTTACAATAATATGTATAAACTAATACGACAAAAATTTTTCCCAAATTAGAAAAAGAAATTATATATCTCACCAGCGCGTAGCGCGAGAATAAAACTAGTTAAATATTATATTCTTAACATTAAATAACAAACTTTAACTTTTAATAGTATAACTATACAATTTTAAACAATTTAGGCGTATGCACGAGAGAATTTTTATTATATTTACAAAAAAAATAGTAAGATAAGAGTAAAAAAATTGTGGGAAAGAGATTTATTTCTTCCAATCAATTATTTTTATTAAACCAAAAGAAATCTTCACCAAAATGGAAAACATTATTCAATGGCTAGCAAACTCAACCTTTTCGAATTCTAGCACTATATTAGAGATTAAGAAATTGGAAAAAATCATCTTTCTGAGAAAGAAAACTGTAGATGATAATTTTTTTTCGTCAAAATTATGATACTTTAATCAGAGGGAAAAGCTGAAATCTACAATCATCATTCCACTTAAAAACATAATAAGAAGTCATGATTAAACAAAACACACAATTAAAAAAATCAAATTTACTATTGTATAATTTTTTCTTATTTTTAAATAATTTGGTGGTGAATTTTATAAAAAGATACTTACTATAATTTATTTTCTTTTAAGATTAGTAATTTTCGAAAGAAAAAAGATAGCAAAATTGATTTCATTCAGGTGGAGGCTCAGTGAATTATATAGAAAAACTAGAGAGAGAGAATTATGAACCTTTTTTTTAAAAACTCATATCATTTATTATTAGTTGTCGCTCTTATGTACATTATTTAACTTTAGGATGTTTATGATTGTATGGTTATAATATTCTAATGTTTATGTGCACTTCATAGTAACTAGTATCTTATTGGAGCATTTATTTGCTATTATGGACTATTGAAGTAATTCTGACGTTTCTATCACGACTTTTGTTGATATCGGATCGCAGATCATGACATAATTAATAAGAAGATTCAAAATAGAAAGTTAAAACCCTAGTTTCTTAATATTAAAAATTAAAGAGAATGATAGAGAAAAACAAGAAAGAAGAAAAAAAATTAATTTTTTTCATCGACCAGAAAAATGAGAGTTATGTAGCAAAATTTTTATTTTTTCTGAAATCACAATAACCATTTATTATTGGTTTAATATAGTTATTTTATATTTTCTCGTTTCTACGCTTGACCGTTAATTGGTCGATATAATTTCATACTGGCTCGGTTTATTCCGGATTAGGTTGATTCAAGATAATCTATTCCTCTATATCAGACTACTACATGTAATTGGTTTGAAACTTATTCTCCATTGAATTTGGGGCAAAATAGCCAATTTGAATTTGTGGTAAAATAGGCAAATTGAATTTGTGGTTAGTCTTGTAGAAACAATATTTGAATATTAAAAACTAACCAGCCAAGTAGATGTTATCACGATCACATGATCTCATAAACGCTTATGTTAAAATTTGGCTCGAAAAGAAACATGTTCATTGTGTAATGCCCAAGGTACGAGTGTTAAAGACGGGTTTCGCACCTCTTGGTAAGTCCGTCTAAGATAGGTCTCTCTCTCTCTCTCTCAATCTCTATAATATATTTGATAAGAGTTTATAAAATATTTGTTAAATCTACTAAATTTTGTAAAATTTTCTCAATTTTCAAAATTCTCAAACTCCACATAAATTTTGTTTTCAATAACCTCCCCTTAGTTTCTCCTGTTTTTACTTTTTAATTAGGATTTTCGATTAAGATAATTAATTATATAAAATATTATTTAGTTTTTTTTATTATTCCAAAACCGGGTTCGTCTCATATATTACGCTTCCAAATCCGAGTCGCCGTTTTTCCCACGCTTCTATTTATTGTATTTTTAGAAACACGATTTGGTCACGATTCCGAGCGATTCCCAGTGATTCCCATTCCGCTTCCGCTTCAGAATCAAGAACCAGGAACCATAGCGTAAATGACGCTTTCGTATAACGTAGATTAAAAATAGCTACGATTTTTCTTCAGAGTTTTACTCACACACTTTCATGTATGAGAAAACAACCAAAATTGCTTTGTTAGTACCATAAAGTAGAAGAAACTCTATATAGCTATAAATATTTATTAGTTAAGTTCTTATATAGAAGTATATATACAGTTGATTTTTAAAAAATTTAATAATTTTTAGTGTTATGCTAGTATTATTTTAAGTTGTTACAAATAAACTTTAATAATATAGATATATATTTTTCTATATTGACACCAATTTATGTTAAAAAAGTGTATTCTATTTTAGAAACAATCATTAATTCTCTAAAATTCGAAATTTTGCATATTAATTTTTTAAATTTTAAGTTGGTAAATTAATCTTTTGAATTTTTGTTGATTTTATAAAATTGAATTTAGAATATTAACGTCTCTTTTTATATTTAAATTAAACTTTTTCGTATTTAAATTTATAAAATCAATGTCAAAAGTTTAGTTTTTACACGATAAATTTGCTAACTATAAATATTTAAAGAATTAAAAGAGCATTTTCTCTAACATGGTATATACTATTTCATTATCCGTCTGAAAATTCTATCTTAAAGCGCTCTCACAGTTTCTCTTATCTGTTGAAACATTTGTCGTCTCTTTTTCTCCATCTCCACTCGATGGGGACTCTCACGAGCGTCGCTTTCGCAGCGGCGATTAACATCAGATTCCGATCGTTTCATTGCCATCTCCGGGAGATGGCTAAGAGACCAATGCCCAAGGTTACTACATCACTGAGAGAGAGATACTGTTTCTCTTGCACAGAGGATTATCATAGATTTAGGGTTGTAGTAAAGTGTTTAAGCAATGATCAAAACGGTAATGGCAGAGAAACAGGAGATACCAAATCGTCGGTTATTAGCGATTTAACTGTAAAAACGGCTTCGCGTGAAGAAGAAGAAGACGAAGAAGAAGAAGCAGACGAGAGAAGAAACAGTAGTAGCAACGAGTTCAGTTCCGTCAAGACTCCTTCTGTTTCTTCAAGGGTACACGCTCTTATCTCTGATTCTTACATTCCCTTTTGTCCTGATTTCAATTGTAAGAATGGGTCTAGTATTCCTTAAATTTCAGTTTGTTCTTCTCAATATTAATCTTGGGTTAATCAGTTACACTTCCTTATGGATCATCATCTGCAAATTGGCTATTGCTTATCTACGTGTGGCAATTTGAAACTAAAGAGTAGAAGTTTTTGCCTTCTCAGCAATCAACTGAATCGCCTATTGATCCGACATACAGCAGCTTCCAAATAGACTCGTTTAAGCTGATGGAGCTTCTTGGACCTGAGAGAGTTGATCCTGCCGATGTCAAGTTAATAAAGGACAACATTTTTGGCTATTCAACATTCTGGGTGACCAAAGAAGAACCCTTTGGGGACCTCGGCGAGGGTATCCTCTTTCTTGGGAACTTGAGAGGAAAAAGGGAAGATGTTTTTGCAAAACTTCAGAGAAAACTAACAGAGCTTACTGGCGATAAATATAATTTGTTCATGATTGAGGAGCCTAACTCGGAAGGACCAGATCCACGTGGCGGTGCACGTGTTAGCTTTGGTTTGCTTCGTAAAGAAGTCTCGGAGCCAGGACCAACCACGCTTTGGCAGTATGTGATTGCTTTCATATTGTTTCTTCTGACAATTGGTTCCTCTGTGGAGTTAGGCATTGCTTCTCAGGTACCATTTTTTCTACTGAGGTGGTTATGTTATTGATCTTAAGTTCAATCACATAAACGCAGTAATGGAAGTTACTTGATTTAACAGATTAACCGTTTACCTCCTGAGGTGGTAAAATATTTCACCGATCCGAATGCTGTTGAACCACCTGATATGGAGCTTCTGTATCCATTTGTAGAGTCTGCATTGCCTTTGGCGTATGGTGTATTGGGAATTCTTTTGTTTCATGTAAGTTACAACTTGTCGTTATCAACAGTAATGCCGGTTACGCTGCTTTCATATTCATATCAAGCAGGCATGCTTCTTGGTGGAATGATAAACTTTCTTATATTGGTGATATCTAGTTTCTTATTTTGCTCTCATTACTTCGTTTATTTGCAGGAATTAGGACACTTTCTTGCTGCAGTTCCAAAGAAAGTAAAGCTTAGTATTCCTTACTTCATTCCAAACATTACACTCGGCAGCTTTGGTGCAATCACGCAGGTGTTGTTCCTCATCATGATTGTTGCTACTCTCTAAAGTTCAGGGGACTTGTATCCTTTTGGATATGTTTTAAAGTTCTTTGAAGAAACAAGGAACCCACTGTGGTCGAAAATGCATCCATCTACTTCTCTTCTTAAATGCAGTCATCTAGTTTTCCTTTGATGAACATCTGAACATTTTGAAGAGTTTCGTAGACAAGAGTATTAGCTAATGCAGTACCGCTGTTTACTTGATTTGTACAGTTCAAGTCAATTCTTCCTGACCGGAGTACAAAAGTTGACATTTCGCTAGCTGGTCCATTCGCTGGAGCTGCACTCTCAGTTTCCATGTTTGCTGTTGGTCTGTTCCTATCCACTAGTCCGGATTCAGCTAGCGATCTGGTGCAGGTTCCCAGCATGTTGTTCCAAGGTTCATTACTTCTTGGACTCATCAGCAGATCAACTCTGGGATATGCGTAAGCTCTCTACAGCTAGCGACTGTTCAACCTAGACGGAATAAATCTTAAATCCAACATCCATTTCTATTGATTGCAGAGCTATGCATGCTGCAACAGTTACAATCCACCCACTTGTTATTGCTGGATGGTACCGTCTAATGCCTTGGCTCATCCCCATTATTCTGCTGTAATTATGACAATTTTTCCCTTACTTTTAATTTTAATTATTAGGTGTGGTATAACAACAACGGCTTTTAATATGCTTCCTATTGGATGTTTGGATGGAGGAAGAGCTGTGCAGGTACTTCTCTTATATTAGAAACCGTGTATATTCTTCAAAACCTGAAGCCTAATACCGCCAAATAAAAATTTGTGTTAAAAAATCTAAAAACAACTTCTTGTCATTAGACCATGCTGCAGTTGATACAAGTGTGTACTATTAGTATATAAACTCAAAAAAATTGTTTGCGATAAACATAGAAAACTGTGAACTGAAAAGGGTCAGAAGATATTCATACAAGGGATCAGAATATCACGTCTGAAACATATGGTTATGGCCCTCGTGCAGGGCGCATTTGGGAAAAATGCACTGGTTACATTTGGTTTGTCAACCTACGTAATGCTTGGACTCAGAGTGGTATGTTCAACTGTTCTGGTGTTGATGTAATTTGTGCTCTCGAACCTGCGAGTTTGACCTGTATGGTATATATTTGCCCTTGCATTTCCCTACTTTTCAGCTTGGCGGCCCTTTGGCACTTCCTTGGGGACTCTACGTGCTAATTTGCCAGGTACGGAGAATTTCTTAACGCTGGAACCTCAACAATATGAGCTTTTTCTAAATGGGTACAATGTCTTGAGCAGAGAACACCTGAGAAACCGTGCCTGAACGATGTGACCGAGGTTGGAACTTGGAGGAAGGCCCTTGTCGCAACTGCGATTATTCTGGTGGTTTTGACACTCCTGCCTGTATGGGATGAACTCGCAGAAGAGGTAGGCATAGGGCTTGTAAACACATTTTGATGTTGTAGTTAGGACCAATCAGATGCATATTTTTGTTTTGGCAATTTAAGATTGCCAGATATAAAAGAGTTATGTCTGTACACTGTAAGCTGATGCTTTTCCTCCCCATTATACATATATGTAATTACTTTAATTCTTCAAATATGACAATTCCATTTGACAGCGAAATATTATCCATTGTTCAAGGAGATGATAGAGAGAATAGCATTTAATATCTTCAGAGACGAAAAATGCCCACAAGCATGACGATATACAAAACATGACATATTCTCCTTCTAGAGTTTGCTTTTACTAGCACATGCTACATGTTGCGTAGTGACAAAGATGAGACTGATCTTTAAGAGAAGGAACATGTAGCGACAAAGATGAGACTGGTCTTAAGAGAAGGTACCCTGGAAGATGTCATTGCCACCTATGAGAATCAATAATCAGTTCATGAAATTATCCATATTAGCTATACATTCGTGAAAATTGCATGACGAGACCTTAGTTTTCTGATTATTGATGCTACAAAAGCAATACCTGTCACAGGTATGAACGATACTAATGTGTTTGTGGGACGAGCCTGCAGGTAGGGCAATACCATTTCCCTTTGAATCTGGTCTCTGGTGTGAGTCCAACGCATGTATAGTGAAACCATTCACCTCCTTGACACTGTCCAAACAGGAAAAATGATTACAAGGTGTCGTCGTAACTAAACATGGAAAAATAGAAAACTACATTCCAAGAGAACAGACTCACATTCTTCTCATTGTCACACGCAATCATGTCTCCAAAGGACACCTGAAAGACAAACATAACAAGTGTTACTAAAGGACCACAACAGGATCAGCAAACCAAAGATTTTAGAAGAATTTATGTATTCAGGACCTGATGGCAGACACAGTAGGTAGGTTCGTTTGGATCAATCGGCTGCTCATCAATAGGGGTGAAGTCTTTCCGATGGCTTCCTGGAGGAGGCATGAGCTCGAAATCCCTGTCACGATCCCACTCTCTATCTCTGTAATCAATCTTCTTAGGCTGAGGTGTGCCGTAGAAGGACTTGCGCTTTTCCTGTTTAGGTACTATAGGTAGTGGAGGAAGAAGAGAGGGCTCGTCTGGTGGAATTTTTCCCTCTGATAGAGAATAAACATATGAGGAATAGATAGGACAATATTGAACAGGTTTAATCTCTTCATCCAAAGCATCACTTCACTATAGAGGAATGAAAGTATGGCCATCTATATAATTTGAAAAGATACAAGATGAGCGTTTAAGTTTCTCTAAAGCTTGAAGCTAATTGCTATGCACTGAAGTTGCTCTAGAAGAAGTTCACAAGAGAATGTAATAAAGTAAAGAGCCCAAAGATATAAGTAAAACGTAGCGCTTTACTGATTAGAACAAGATGTATAAAAAGATTCCAACACTTGGCCTAACTCCTTACTTCACATGCTTATTTACATGATTAGCAAGGTAAGAAAACGGAGATTACCAACCGACCAATCTAAGTCAATCCAAGTCAGATTGATTCACATATTTGGAACAGATTGAGTGAATAGCCATTAGAATATGAAAAGACAAAGTTCTAATCAAATCCCAGTGCGAAGACATCACATACCTTGCTTTAAATCTTCAGCAAAATTATTCAGATCTTCGTCAAGTCGTTTAACATGACTGTCTATCTGCAACCGGAGTAAACATAATACTCATCACCACGGTTTTAAAATTGGCTGAAACATCCATCCAATGGGAGTTGTGTTCAAATCTCTGCAACAAGGTCTACCATTTTGAAGATTCTGATTGGAACTTAAACTCTAATTTCATTCCATGACAGTATAGATCACATAAGGTCCTTAAACATATACATCCATTACATGATAGTGTTCTTGTGATAAATTGCACCATTATGTTTGCAGTAAAAAGGACGACTGATAGGAATATATAGCTTACAAGATCATAAGCTTGTCGGGCCAATAAGACCTTCTCCGTACACAAACTTAATGCATTTTCCTGGCTGGACTCAATCTCTTTACGCATTTTCTCAATCGTTTCGTCTTCATCAAGACCATTGTTGTAATGATTATTGCCACTGCCCTTCTTGGAACTCTGTGAGGCAAGCCCTAAGCAATACTTAGTTTGCTGCCTCGTCTGGTTTATGAGCGCTTCAAGACAAACAAAAATCAAACATAATCTCATCAATTCAAGAAAACACAAAGAAATGAGAAGATGGTATAAAAAACTTTATTAATGAAGCATTTTTTTTACATTGAGATCTCTCGTCTAGTTCGCGAACTGTATTGAGCAGTCTTTGAAGCTCCGCAGGGAAAGTACTTGCATCTACAAGAATTTTGAAAATGAAACCCTAAATCGAATTAAATTTCTCGAATCAGATAAAAATGTATCGAAATTGGAGAAGATTTTATCGATCTTACACTCAAGATAATCATCGACGTAAACTCCAGTTCGTGCTATTGCCATCTTTTGTCTTGAAGTTAAGAATCAAAATGATCGAGCTTCTAAATTTCGAAATCAGACCCACAAAGAAAAAGCAAAACCTAAATCTGAGAAGCTCTTTGTCTTCCTCCAACGAAACCTTAAACCTTGAATCGTACCTTCTCTTCGTCCAACGATCCCTTAAAAATCACTGTTTTCAATTAAGTTCTTCGTGTTTTTGGTTTGTAATCAAATCTTTTTTATCCAACCACAGAGAGCCTTTAGCATTTTGGTCAGTTTTGGTTTGCTATTAATCTTTGGTAAACGTTGATGAACGTTACGAAGTCGTTTTGTCTTAATTTTTTTTTCTCCACGCTTTAATTAAAAAGATGTTGTTTCTTACGTGGCATCCGAGTTATCACCCGTTAATAGGAAAACTAACACCATTACAATTATGTATGAAATGACCAAATAAAATAAGATGAGATATGTATTTTCATAGAATTAATATTAAGATATATACAAACACAACACTTGAATTGATGTATGATTAAGTATTTTTGGTATTGTTTAGGTATGAAAAATTTGAAATTCCGATAATTAGATCGGTCTAATCAAATTGTGGTTTAAATTTTAAACTAAAAATTTGTTAAAATTTATCTTTTAAAGAAATACCATTACCTCTTTTAAAATAAAATAATTGTTCAAAAATAATACTGTTTTTTAGAAAAAATAACTTTTTCTATATTCATTTTCTTATAAAAGGTGTAATATATTATTTATTTCAATTTTTAAGTTTTAAATTTGCTTTTAATTATATGAAAAATATATAATTAACTTATTTTTTTGTGGAATAATTTTGTCTAATTTATTATCTTGGAACTATATTTTACTGTAGATCTTTTCATAGTTTTTTTCATTTTTCATTAGTTTTCATTATCCATTTTGATGATAAAATTATTTAAATATTTTGTTGGTTCGATCAAAATTTTCGATAATTTGAATTTAAAAGAAAAACATATAACCTAGATAGGACCAAAGTTTTATTTTGGCTCAGTTCGAATTCACAAGTTCTGGATATTCAATATATTTGACTTAGTTTTAGATAATTTAATGTATAAAATTTTATATTTAAATTTGAATTTTATGTAGGTTATGTTTGATTTGATTTGTATATTGATCTATAGATTATAAAATTTATGTTTCTTTTAAAATATAACCCCACAAAGAATAAGTGAATTACAAATTCTTATTCATGTGATAAAAAACAAATTTCAAACATAAAAGTTATATTAAATATATGAAATTTTACACCTTGCTTCGAAAACATCAATTCTCTACCGTGATATGCGACAAACCCTGTTTGTTGAAGACTATGAGGAACACCTTTATAAGAGGAAGCTAGTACAAGAGGGGAAATCGGCAAATAAGGAGATCGTAACACGCAATTTTTCCATGTCTCAACGTGAAACCGACGTGCCCGGAATAAAATTATATCTATTAAAGGAGAGGATGGATCAGATATACATGGCAACTCAAATATCACAGAACAAGCAGCATACTCACTAGTTCGAATCCGAGGAACATCGCAAGCTCTCTCAGCAACATCCATAATGTAGTTACGGCTGATATGAATCCCTCGCTTACACGGGAGATCACGCAGGATGAAGTAAAACAAGCAATTATCTATATTGGAGCAACTAAAGCGCCTGACCTGGATGGATTTATGGCTAGTTTTTACCAAAACCATTGGGAACTGGTGGGAAAACTGTCAATGACAGAGGTTCGAAAGTTTTTTAATATGAGAGTTATGCCACACATTTTGAATCATACAAACTTTTGCCTCTCACTCTCTATACTATCATGCTGTAAATGAAATCCTTATTTTACTATATATTTTCCGTATTTTGTTTAATGCGAACCATGTGAATCCGGATTTAAATTTCGACTAATGAGCATATTTTAAATGATTCCCGCATCCTCACGATGAATAGTTGCATTGACCAACTGCAAATTCCACGTTTATGTTTGTGGGCCCATCAAGTTGTTTACCTTAAAGGAAAGATAATAGTTCGTAGTTTTACAAGTTACTAGTCTCAGGTGATGAGCGGGGATCCAAGATCATGACCAAAGTGACGAAATCAAATTTTTCAGTTTTTGCATATTACTACATTCATCAACTCCTGTTTCGTTTACAGTTGGACTCATTAATAAGAGTATGTAAGAATAAAATTGTTGCTCATTCATAATGTGAATAGATTTATCTGAATAAAAAAAATTATTCTCCATTAATACTATAATTGAAACAAACACTTATAATATATTTTGTTTACACATATACATTTTTCTGACTCATTATCATACGGTAAATAATTTATATAATTGAACACTAATTTGATTGTGTTCCATTATATAAAAGAATATTCTATAATCCACCATCAACTCGCTTAGTATAATTTAGTAAATCGTCAAATACACGTAATAAAGTTTCAGCTTAACTAAAATAAAAGATTGATCGAACTGAAAGTCAATAACTAAATATATAGTTCAACATCAAATTATAACATTTTTAAACATAACTAATAAAACTATTTTCTACATATGCATGAATTAACTTATAATGAACATTCTAATTTTAATTGTCAAGAAAATATGATTCATGAAATCTCTTTCTACAAAATGTTGCGTGTAAATTAAAAAAAAATTAGCATAAAATCTTACTCGGTGCAAGCGTGGGTAAGTTACTAGTTCTATTTAAAAGGGGAGCTCGTGATGGTTTAGGATAGACATAGTGAAACCCGGCCAAAACATCACCATGAGCCACCACCACTTGGGAAGGGACTTTGTGGGATCCGAGAGAAAGAAAGAGCATAAGATAGAAGAGAGAGAGAGAGAGTGATAAGATCCTCATTAGATCGACACTTTAGAAGCTAGCAAGATTGTCGTTCGAGGCCGAATGACAAGGATAGATTGAATCAAGAAATGTGAAGTTTAAACTAAATGATGAGGACATCCACGGATTGAATCAAGGTTGTCGTACGCTTGCCCGGATTCACGGCTTGAGAAGCTCAGCCTTGACCGTGCCCCGTCCGTCTGACCGCCCGATTGCCACAAGCCGTGTGACAGCCGCCGTTTGTATCAGTTTGGTATCAGAGCTCAAACACTCCTACCCCACCAGGTTGTTTGAATCCAACCTCTCACCCTCTTCGTTTAGACTACGTTTTAGTGCTTCTTCTTGCGTTTCCTTTCAAAAAAAAAAGCGCCTCGTCCGACGATGCAACCCATCCGCAACATCGCCGGAGTCACCACCTCCATGTTTGGCGCAACACCCCCAACCGGCCCCACACCCAACCGCAACGGGGTCCACATCAACGACCTCCCCGAGACCAGCTCTCGGCACACCACCTACCCGCCTCCCGACGACGGCCCTGGTCTTCGCGACCATCTCCGTGACAATCACCACCGACAGCCTCGACGACACCTACCCCGGAGGACTATGGTGACGAAGATTTTACCCCATCACCCCGACCATACCAGGAGCACATCAAGCTCTCCGCCCCAAGCTACGCCGGCAAGGTAGACCCAGAGGCCTATCTAGACTGGGAGAAGAGGATGGACCACATCTTCGACTACTACAACCACCCCGGGCCCAAAAGAGTCTCACTAGCCGTCGCCCAACTCACCGACAACACTCTCATCTGGTGGGACAGGGTGACGTCCGACCAAAGGAGGACCCGACTACGACCCATCGACTCATGGGTCGACATGAAGGATCTGATGAGGCAACGCTACGTTCCTCCCTATTTCCACCGAGAGCTCCAGAGACGTTTTCGCAGGCTAAGGCAAGGCAGCAACACGGTCGAGGAATATTACGAGGACTTCGAACGCCTTAGAAACCGATTGGCGCTGAACGACGATGAAGAAGCCCTCATGGCCCAATTCATCGACGGATTGCAAGAACGGATCAGCCGCAAGGTAGAACGGCAGACCTACCAAGACTTCAAAGATTTGTTCCACTTATCCATCCAAGCCGAACAACACATCAAGCGCAAGGCCACCAGCAACCGAGGCAAGACTCCAACACCTTGGGTCCCAAGTCAAAGCAAGCCAATAGACAAGGGCAAAGGTATTGAGATTGACTCGCTGTTCAAAAGCAAAACAGCCGAACCACCCCGTGAGACACGAACCGACCCAACGAGGACCACCAACCCTCAACGCTCTAGAGACATTACATGTTTCAAGTGCAGAGGCCGCGGCCATATGGCTCGTGAGTGTCCAAACCAGCGGGTCATGCTCCTGACTGAGGCCGGCGACTATGAGTCGCAAGACGAAGAAGAGACCGACGCCCAAGATGAGTATGGCGATATTGAGTACCCTGATGATCCAACGCAACCTTAGTGCGACCCTTCGATCCATCACCAATCTATCCAACGCCTAGCAAAAGTCTTTTCCTAGCAACCTCTCATCACCAGGTCCTAGAATTGCAAAAACAGATGGTTAAGGAAACGGAAACTAGCGTTAAAGCAAATTTTCTGATCCAACCTATCCATGTTAGAAAGGCTGCCGCCTCTTGGAATTCAATGCTACTAATGCTCTTTAAAGAAGTGTTGATCGCAGGTTTTAGCGACCAAGACCTCCCGAAGGGGATCACTCACCTTCTTGACAGGTTCAAGGACGTCTTCCCTGAGGAGATTCCAGCTGGACTGCCTCCCCTAAGGGGCATAGAACACCAGATCGATTTTGTACCCGGAGTGGCCCTTCCAAACAAGCCGGCGTACCGAGTCAACCCCGAAGAAACCAAAGAGTTGGAAAGGCAAGTACAAGAACTACTCGACAAGGGCTATGTGAGAGAAAACCTTAGTCCCTGTGCTGTACCTGTCCTGCTCGTACCCAAGAAGGATGGGACGTGGAGAATGTGTGTGGACTGCAGGGCCTCAATAACATCACCATCAAATACCGGCACCCCATACCAAGGTTAGATGACATGCTGGATGAACTAAGCGGGGCTACCGTCTTCTCCAAGGTAGACCTCAAGAGCCGTTATCATCAAGTAAGGATGAAAGAGGGAGACGAGTGGAAGACGACCTTCAAAACCAAGGAAGGCCACTACGAATGGACGGTAATGCCTTTCGGCCTTACTAATGCCCCGAGTACTTTCATGCGTCTATTGAATCACGTCCTTAGGGCCTACATCAGTAAGTTCGTTGTGGTTTATTTCGATGATATACTGGTTTATAGCAAGTGTTTATCTGACCATGTGACACATCTTGAGCAAGTCTTAAGGACCCTTCGAGAAGAAGGCCTTTTTGCTAACCTCAAGAAGTGCACATTCTGCACTGATCAGTTGGTTTTTCTAGGCTTTGTTGTTAGTTCGCAAGGCCTACAGGTCGATGAGGAAAAGATTAAAGCCATCAAGGAGTGGCCGACACTGTCCAACATAAGCCAAATCAGGAGCTTCCACGGACTGGCCAGCTCCTACCGCCGGTTCGTTAAGGATTTTAGCAGTATAGCCGCGCCCCTCACCGCCGTGGTCAAGAAGAGTGTGGGATTCAAATGGGAGAAGGCACAGGAGGATGCTTTCAACCAGCTCAAGGAGAGGCTCACGCAAGCACCCGTTCTAGTCCTCCCGGACTTTAGCAAGACCTTTGAGGTCGAGTGTGATGCGTCCAGAGTTGGGATTGGAGCCGTATTGGTACAAGGAGGGAAACCAGTAGCATATTTCAGTGATAAACTAAAAGGAGCTGCCCTCAATTACCCCACCTATGACAAAGAGCTATACGCACTAGTACGAGCTTTGGAGACTTGACAACACTACCTGATATCCAAGGAGTTTGTGGTACACACCGACCATGAGACGTTTAAGCATCTACGTGGGCAGACCAACCTAAAGAAGAGACATGCCCGATGGATGGAATTTATCGAAATCTTCCCCTACATCATTAAGTACAAGAAGGGCAATGATATGTCTATAAATTACATGATTTAAGCATTCATTTATCATGATTTTAGCATCGTTTCATCCATCGTTTCATCCATTGTTTATACCATTTCTAGTTCCTTTCATCCATTTTGCATACTTAGTGTAGTTTGCATCAGCATTGCATACATTCTTGCATTTGGAGATGTTATTAGGTGTTTCTTGGACGATTTGGAAGCTATTCAGAACAATGAACTCGATGCTAACTGCCACCTCGAGCCGGAACCGAAAAAGTCGCCGTGAAACTAGCGCGATCACTTGACTCGACCACCATCCGGAGTCAAGCCCAATTCTCAGCTCGACCACACTAGATCGAATCACGACATCGAGCCCAATGGGCCTGTTTTTGATTTCGTCTTATCTCTTTATCTTCACCTTATCTCTTTGTTTTCACCTTATCTCTTTATTTTCACCTTATCTCTTTATTTTGAGGGTTTTCTATTTTTGTATAAATACCCTCCTTAGGTTTCATCCTAAGGGGGCCGACTTTTAGCTTCAGAAAATTTTTATTCTACAAACTTTTGTTATTCCTTTTAGTTATATCAATTTCGAGTTTGTTTTCATGTTTATGTTTATTACGTACTTATTCATTATGATGAAGAGTGAGTAATCACTTGTGTTCTTGAGGATGGGATAGACTAGTGAGGAAACTAAACCTCCTTGAGTGTTTAACTATATATATTTACAAGTTCCTTCTTGATTAAGTGCTTTTAATGCCTGTTTCTTTCTGATCAATTGAAACCTGATATAAGGTACCTCACCATCGGGAGGTGTTGTTGAAGTATCTGAACCAATTAATTCAAGAGATTTGCACATACTATCCTAAGGAATTAGATGTTTAGAGTGCTTATTAACTTTAATAGACTAATTCTTATTGCCTGCTTTGCTATGTTTCACTAAGGGATTAGGTCAGGGAGTAGTTAAGCTTGAGGGTGTCTATCACGGAAGTAGATTCGTCTTGTTAAGAGGTTTATTTTCTAGGAACTAGCTTGATTGAGTTTTGTTAAACACTTAAGGTAGATTTAGGAGAATCACTGGACGATTACCCCATCCTTAGGAGCCTTTTATCTAATTGCTTGTTTCATACGTTTTTTTGAGTGCTTTCACTCTTGCATTTCCTTATCTTCTTTTTAGATTCATACTGCCGTATCTTTTTCACCGAGAATCTTAGATTCTCCCCTCTAAAAACTATCTATCTTACTTGACTTAATCTGATTTGATCATATCTTGATTGCTAGCATAACACCCATTTAGATTGATAACCTATTGTACTACAATGACCATGATAGTACATAGGATAATTGATCACGAACCACGATAAAAACCTAGTATCAAGCAAGGAGAACGTCGTAGCCGATGCACTATCACGTCGACACACCCTCATCGCCACTATGGAAGCCAAAGTAATGGGGTTTGAATTCATTAAGGATCTGTACAAGGACGACCCATACTTCAAGGAGTATGTATCCCTTTGCCAAAAGGGAGGCCATGGGCAGTTTTACTTACACGAAGGGTTCCTGTTCAGGGAGAGAAGGCTTTGCATACCTCAGTGCTCACTAAGGGATCTAATCGTCCGAGAAGCCCACGGAGGAGGACTCATGGGGCATTTCGGGGTCGATAGGCTTGGCTGTGGTTAAGGAGCATTTCTACTGGCCCCACCTCAAGCGGACCGTGGAGGCTCATTGTGCCAGATGTGTGATCTGCAAGAAGGCTAAGTCGAGAGTAAACCCCCACGGGTTGTACATGCCCCTACCGATACCGACCACTCCTTGGGTAGATATTTCCATGGACTTCGTGTTAGGCCTCCCCAAGCTTCAGCACAAAGACTCCATCTTCGTAGTGGTCGACAGGTTTTCCAAAATGGCGCACTTCATACCCTGCACTAATATCAATGACGCGTCCTTAACGGCCGACCTCTTCTTCAGAGAAGTGGTAAGACTCTATGGGATTCCGAGAACAATTGTGTCTGACCGAGACAGCAAATTCCTCAGTCATTTTTGGAGGACGCTCTGGAGGAAGCTCGGCACCAAGCTACTTTTCTCCACCACGTGCCACCCGCAAACAGACGGTCAGACCGAAGTAGTAAATCGCACCCTATCAACCTTACTCCGCATCACCATAGGGAAGAACCTCAAGAATTGGGTAGAAAGTTTGCCTTTCATCGAGTTTGCTTACAACCGGGCCGTCCACTCGGCCACCAAGATGACACCCTTCGAGATTGTCTACGGGTTCAATCCCACTACGCCGCTGGACCTAACTCCTTTACCCTCGGCCAAGATAGTCAACCTAAACGGAGAAGCAAAGGCCGAATTCATTAAAAAAATTCACCAAAAGACCAAGGACAACTTGGAAAAGCGCACCGAGCAGTATGCCAAACACGCCAACAAGGAGGTTGTATTCGAGCCCGGAGAATGGGTCTGGCTTCATATGAGACCAGAGAGGTTCCCGAGCTAGAGAAGCTCAAAATTAGCACCAAGAGGCGACGGACCGTTCCGAATCATGGAGAAGATCAACAACAACGCCTACCGACTAGACCTCCCAGGTGAGTTAAATATATCACCCACTTGCAATATAACTGATCTTTCACCCTATCGTGCAGATGATCAAGTTTTGAGGTCAAAAGCTCTCGAAGAGGGAGGGAATGATGAGGACATCCAAAGCACGGGCGACCCAACCACTGACAGCCTCGACCCACCAGGCGACCCAGAGGTTCTCGAGACTTTTGGAGGCACCATGACAAGCCAAAGAGCCAGGGTCTTACACCACAAGTACAACCTCAGCATCCAGAGTATTTTGGACCAGCTCGTGATAGGAATCTAGAGGGCGACTCGGATGATGGAACGCAGCTTGGACCGGTGGAGGAGAACAGGGACACGTCCGCGTCTTGGCCGAGACAGCATCGACCAAATGAGAGACTTGGTCGAGACCGCATCGAGTCTTCTCCGAGCAACCCACCCGTGCGTCGAAGCCCCACAACGCCCTCCGGACGCACCGACCGCACGGCCGTGTACCGGCTGGACCCGACTCGGGACCAAGACGAGCTCCGCATGATACCACGACCAGATGACCAATTCACTCGGACAAAACGAGACATTCACCGTCCTGACTATAGAGAGGAGTCCAGTGACACAAGCAGAACTGGTCTGGTTCGGGTCGAACAGATTGAACATGGAGTTACCCGGACCATCGGCCGGGACGACCACCGCACCGTCGGACTAGAACTACAAAAGAACAAGCTACAAGACCCGTTTGATTTTTCAGTCGAACCAAACTATAACACGCGGGCCAAACTACTTGAGAAGTGGATCGAACTTGAGATGGCCCAAGCTAAGGACGCCTGGACCGAACCAAAATGGCAAAGCATTGTTTGGAACCTTGGCGGACCAGACTAAACCCTGTTCCATGCGACAGGACGACCAACGGTCGACCCTTCCAGCCGTTGTGTAACGGCCGGGTCTTTTATTCTCTCTCTTTAATTCTCGGTTTTAATTCTTGATTGTTTCTTTTGAAGACAATTAAGTCCAGTTTATTTCCTTTATATTATTGTCGAATTCTCATTTTGGAATACACAGAATTCTTAAGTTTTTTTATCTTTACTCTTGAGAGCAAATAGACCTTTCCTTTTGTTCTTTTGATACCCTTTGATTGCTTGGTGGTTTTAGCCAAACTTTCAACCTTCTTTCTCAGACTTGGTGTGTCATATCCAAGAGAGATTGAACTGGGAATATCTGAAGAATTCCGCAGCCTCAGTGCAACCCATTCGACCCCCATTCTTCTATCCAACGACCGAGCAAAAGCCCTTCATAGGCAACCTCTCATCACGTGGTATCAGAGCTACTTTTGCTTGGTATTTTGAATAATCTTTTCTGTTCTTCATTTTTCTTCTAAGTTTTCTTCTTTGATCAGGGCCAATTTCTTACTCTACCAGTTTTGTTGTTTTAATTCATTTACAATCAAAAAAAAAATCAGATCTAATCATTTTGTTATTTTGGTGGAGTGGTGGAAGAGAAATCCTGCTGGCTGAGGAGAAATCCAGCCTTGAATTGAAGAGAAATCCTGCTGCCTTGAGGAGAAATCAAGTTCTATCTTCTTCCTTCTTTCAAAATCTTTCGATTGAATATTTGGTGAAAAATCTCTCAGTTTGATTGGAGAGGTTTCTTCTGAACATTTGGGAAACACTTGAGAGTAAAATTTCAAAAACAAATTTAGTTTTCTGCCTTGAGTAGCTCCTTGAACATTTTTCTTTCCCCTAAACAAATTCAAAAAGCTAGTAGCTTAAAAAGGGTGTAGGAGAAATCGGATCCTTGGAGTTAGATTTGTTCCACTTCAAAAAAAAAAAAGAAATTACCTTTCAATCTTTCCATCTCCCCTATTAATACTTGATCGACCGTTTTGATCTAGGAAAACTCCACCTCACGTGATTAAGAGTTTTTATGGGAACATCTTAGGAATTCTTGCTTAAGAAGGACAAGCCGTGAGAGAAACACACAAAAGGAGAGAAACACTTGTGAGGAGATGTTTCTAACGTGTGTGTCAAGTGATTTTCAGGAACCATGTCGGAAGGAGATAGGAGTAGCAATGAGGAGACCACACGCAACCCCGGTCTATCTAGATTGCAAATGCAAGCTCTAACTAGTGAGATGTCTTGTCTTCTTAATGCAGGATTAGAAGCCATCAACACACGCTTGGACCAAGTTCAAGAAGACCAACAGGCTCTCGTTCGATCCCAAACCGAAAGAAAATAACAAAGCCGTGAGCTACCTACAAGATTCAAAGGGCAAGACCGAAAACTCAAGGCCAAAGAACCGCGAGGTAACATGCTTTAACTGCCATGGCCGAGGTCATTATGCTAATGAATGTGTAAACAAGAGGAAAATGTTGGTTCTTGACAATGGCGAGTTTGTAACGGATGATGAGGAGGAAGCTGAAGCAGAAACGACCGATGATGAGTTCGAGCAAGAACTGGCCAGGGGTGAACTACTAGTTACCATGAGGTCCTTGAGAGTGCAAGCTAAAGCTGAAGAGAACGAGCAAAGAGAAAACCTATTTCACACACGGTGTGTAGTACAAGGCAAAGTGTGCAGCCTAATCATAGACGGGGGCAGTTGTACAAACGTGGCCAGCCAAGTGATGGTGAAGAAGCTTGGGTTGAAAGCTACCAAACACCCTAAGCCGTACCAGCTGCAATGGCTAAATGAGCATGGAGAGATGCGGGTCAATTGCCAAGTCAATGTACCCTTGTCTATTGGAAAGTATGAGGATGAAGTTTTATGTGATGTGCTGCCTATGGAGGCCGGCCACATACTTTTAGGAAGGCCATGGCAGTATGACCGAGGAGTTGTGCACGATGGGAGATCTAATAAACACACTTTTGAGTTCAAAGGCAAGAAGATCACTCTCGTTCCGTTGACGCCCGCTGAGGTCTACCAAGACCAAAAACATCTAAGTAAGAAGAGCACCGAGGGAAGCACAAGTGGAGTTCAGGAGAAGTCAAGCCAAGCCAACCTCACGCAATGGAAGAAAAAAAGGTTAAAGCTTCCAATTTCTTTGCTAAAGCTTGTGATATCAAAAGAGTGTTGTTTAATCAACAACCGATGGTTTTAATGATTTATAAGGAATCTTTACTAACCATGTCTGACTTTGAGCCGGAGTTCCCGAGCAAGATCTCAGTTCTTTTACAGGACTTTGAAGATGTGTTTCCGGATGAAACACCAAGTGGTCTACCTCCCATAAGAGGAATAGAGCACCAAATCTATTTTGTGCCCTGAGCGACATTACCTAACCGGCCAGCTTATAGGACCAATCCTGTGGAGACCAAGGAGCTCCAAAATCAAGTTGGTGAACTCATGAGCAAAGGATATATCAGAGAAAGCATGAGTCTTTGCGCAGTACCAGTCTTGTTGGTACCAAAGGGGGAAGTTAACCAATGCACCTCTCCTTTCACTTCCTTATTTTCTTAAAAGCTTTGAAATAGAATGTGATTTTTTAGGAGTTGGTATTGGTGCTGTTTTAATGCAGGAGAAAAGGCCAATAGCTTACTTTAGTGAGAAGCTCGGAGGAGCCACCCTCAACTATCCCACATATGACAAGGAGTTGTATGCGTTGGTGAGGGCTCTTCAAACTTGGCAACATTACTTGTGGTCAAAGGAATTTGTCATTCACACGGACCATGAGTCGTTAAAACATTTGAAAGGGCAACAAAAGCTGAACAAGAGACATGCTAGATGGGTCGAGTTCATTGAAACATTCCCATATGTCATTCGGTACAAACAAGGTAACGAGAACGTTGTGGCCGACGCCTTATCCCGAAGGTACGCTCTACTTTCTACCTTAGACACAAAGCTGCTTGGATTTGAACACATAAAAGGTATGTATGCCCATGATCTTGACTTTAAAGACGTGTTCAAATCATGTGAAAAATTTGGTTTTGGGATGTATTTTAGGCAAGACGGATTTCTATTCTTTAAAAATCATTTGTGTGTGCCTAACTGTTCTCTACGAGATTTGTTCCTCAAGGAAGCTCATGGAGGTGGTCTAATGGGACACTTTGGTGTCGCCAAGACTTTGAGCATTTTACAAGAACAGTTCTACTGGCCGGACCTAAGGAAAGACGTAGAACGGCTTTGCAACCGATGCACAACGTGTAAGCATTCTAAGTCTAAAGTGCAAGCCCAAGGTCTGTACACTCCTCTCCCTATTCCTAGTGAACCCTGGACTCACATATCTATGGATTTTGTACTCGGATTGCCTAGGACTAGAAAAGGAAAGCATTCTATCTTTGTCGTAGTAGATAGATTCTCTAAAATGGCTCATTTTATACCATGTCATAAGACTGATGATGCAACCTTAATAGCTGATTTGTTCTTTAGGGAAGTAGTTCGTTTGCATAGAATCCCTAGGACAATAGTTTCTGACCGAGACACCAAGTTCTTAAGTCACTTTTGGAAAATGTTGTGGTCTAAGTTAGGAACTAAGCTTTTGTTTTCAACAACTTGTCACCCACAAACTGATGGGCAAACTGAGGTAGTCAATAGGTCCTTATCAACACTCTTGCGTGTTTGCCTCATGTGGAGTTTGCTTATAACCATGCTAAACATTCGACAACTAAGTTTTCACCGTTTGAATCGGTATATGGTTTTAGTCCTTTGACTCCTTTGGATTTAATGCCTTTACCCTTGAGTGAAAGAACTAGTCTTGACGGCAAGAAGAAAGCTGATTTGGTAAAGGAACTACATCAAAAAGCAAAGAAGAATGTGGAGCAAAAGACGGTCCAATACCAAAAGCAAGCCAACAAAGGAAGGAAGAAAAAGCTGTTCGAACCGGGCGATCTTGTTTAGATTCACCTAAGAAAGGACCGGTTCCCAAATGAAAGGAAGTCCAAACTACTGCCTGAGCTGATGGCCCGTTCAGAGTACTTCAAAGGATTTTGTTGGTTCTACACCAAGTTGCATTTGGAAGGATCCACAGCCTTGGATTGCTTGAGCGTTTTAAGATTGAGGAGTATTTTCAAGAAATGGAGATACTCATGATCAAGGCTGAGATAGATGAGACCTTAGAAGCGACCATGGCACGATTCCTTGGCGGCCTCAACCGAGATATCCAAGACCGGATAGAGCTCCAGGAATATGAGAGTATAGAAGATATGTTGCACAAAGCCATCTTGATCGAGCAACAAACCAAAAGGAGTAGATTCTCCAGGGAAAGTTACAACCCTCCTGCCAAGCCGCCAACCTTTGACAAAGGTAAGTCTCCGATCCAAGCCACTTCTGAATTTAGAACTAACCCCACATCATCTCGTTTTGACAAAGGCAAAGCCGTGGATACCACGAGCAAAACCCGAGACATTAGGTGTTTCAAATGCCAAGGAATGGGACACTATGCCAACAAGTGCCCAAATCAGAGAGTTATGATCATCCGTGAAAATGGAGAAGTAGAGTCCGAGGATGAAGAAGACTCTGGTCCAATTTATGATGAGGATCCGAATGAGGAGGCAGTGTAGTTTCCAACTCATGGAAATCTTTTTGTCACCCGGCGAGCTCTGAAGTCAAGCCACACCCGCGGCCGTTTAAGCTGGAATGTTTGAATGAAAATGGAGAGTTGGAGGTCAAAGAACAGGTCCTTGTTCCACTAACCATTGGCCGGTATGAAGATGAGATACTATGTAACGTATTACCTATGGATGCCAGCCACATTCTGCTAGGGAGACCGTGGCAGTTTGACAAGCGTGCCATTCACGACGGTTTCACAAACCGGCACTCCTTTGAACATCAAGGTAGAAAGATCACTTTGGCCCAGTTGTCACCCTTGGAAGTGCATGAAGATCAAGTTCAGCTTAAGAAGAGCCGAACTCAAGGGAGTCAAAAAGAAGCGGCCAAGCCCAAGAAGTCCAACTTCTATATCAAGCCAAGCCAGGTCAGGAAATCTTTGTTTACTCATCAATATATTATTTTACTTGTTTACAAAGAAACACTGATGGTATCATCTGACCTTGCACCGGAGATTCCGAGTGAACTAAGAGCTGTAATGCAAGAATTTGCTGACGTGTTCCATGAAGAGAACCCCAAGGGTTTGCCACCAACCCGAGACATTGAACACCAGATCGACCTGGTCCTGGGAGCCACTCTTCCTAACCGTCCAGCATACCGCACCAACCCTGAGGAGACTAAGGAGCTCCAGAAGCAGATTAATGAACTCTTGGAGAAAGGGTACATTAGAGAGAGTCTCAGCCCGTGTGCCGTGCTTGTCCTCCTTGTGCCCAAAAAGGATGGAACTTGGCGCATGTGTGTAGACTGCCGCGCCATAAACAACATCACGGTAAAGTATAGACACCCAATTCCTAGGCTAGACGACATGCTAGATGAACTTTATGGGTCAACCGTATTTTCTAAGATAGACTTAAAAAGTGGTTATCACCATATTATGATGAAGGAAGGTGATGAATGGAAAACTGCTTTTAAGACTAAGCTAGGACTGTATGAGTGGTTAGTAATGCCTTTTGGAGAAGTACTTAGAAAGGAAAAGCTTTATGCTAACCTTCAGAAATGTTCATTTAGAACGGATCACCTTGTCTTTTTAGGTTTTGTTGTGAGTGCAGATGGTTTGCGTGTGGACGAAAGCAAAGTCAAGGCAATCAAAGACTGGCCTAGCCCAAAAACCATTGGAGAAGTGAGGAGTTTCCATGGACTAGCCGGCTTCTATAGGAGAAAACCATGGTCCGGGTAACTCCATCGTCCCGGTGCATCCGGAGGGCGTTGTAGGGCTTCGACGCATGGGTGGGTTGGTCGGAGCAGACTCGATGCGGTGTCGACCAAGTCTCTCATCTGGTCGATGCTGTCTCGGGCAAGATGCGGACATGTCCCGGTTCTCCTCCACCGGTCCAAGCTGCGTTCCATCATCTGAGTTGCCCTCTAGATTCCTATCAACCGCGCCCGTCTGTCCGACCACCCGATTACCACATGCCGTGTGACAGCCGCTGCTTGTATCACTAAAGAAATTCAAATTTGAAAAGCCCTCCAAATTGCTTGCTTGAATCCGATTGGTTATCTTCTTCTTGGGCTTGAATAGTAGACATCAAATGGGCAATTGAGAAGTGATTTACAAGCCTCGTTAAAACCTCCCTTCGGAAAACCCATTGGGACAAAACCGAAGGTAAGCAAAAAGAGTACCGATGAGACACTTACCCATTGATGATGTCTACCAAGCTTGGATCAAAACCAGGAGGGTTTTGATTTGGTCTGAAGCTATTGGTCGGTCCCAAATGCGAGTGAGCAGTCCGCTTACGGCTTGGTTGAAGGCCTTGGTCCAGGCGCCCGTCATTGGTCCGTTCCATGCGTTCTCCGCCATGAGTCCCTCCGCACCAACCTCCGTCTCGACCACGCCAGCATCCTGGTCCGTCCCAACCATGCCAACATCCTGGTCCGTCCCGACCATGCCAACATCCTGGTTCTGCCCGACCATGCTAACATCCGGGTCCGTCCCAACCACGCCAACACCCTGGTCGACCCTTAGTTCCACGGCTCCGTCCATGATCATATCATCCCCTCCCACTTGAGAAAGATTTGACCTCATATCTGTTTGATCTGCCACGAAAGGAACTAAGTCAGATACGTTAAACGTATTGCTCTCATTATACTTACCTCGGAGATCGAGTTGATAAGCGTTGTTGCTGATCCTCCTTGTGACTTCGAACGGCCCATCCATGCGTGGCATCAGCTTGGATTTCCTCTCGACCGGGAATCTCCTTTCAAAGGTGGACTAAGACTTGATCGCCTACTTCAAAAATCACCTCGCGTCGACCCTAGATTGCGTTTTTTGTGTACAGCTTCGTTTTCTCCTCTAAGTTTCTTCTTGCTTCCTCGTGAATCTTCTGTACCATCTTAGCATTTTCTTCTCCATTAGATCTCACACTTAAAGGTAGCGGCATTAAATCCAAAGGAGAAATGGGATTAAACCCATAAACGATCTGAAACGGGAAAAACTTAGATGTGGAATGCACAACATAATTGTATGCAAATTCTATGTGTGGTAAGCATTCCTCCCATGATTTCAAGTTTCATTTGACTAGAGCATGCAAAAGGCTTCCTAACGTCCAATTAACAACTTCCGTTTGTCCATCAGTTTAAGGATGACAAGTCGTAGAAAATAGCAGCTTAGTTCCTAATTTCGACCATAAGGTTTTCCAAAAGAAACTAAGAAACTTGGCATCTTTATCGGATACAATGGACTTAGGCATACCATGAATGTGCACAATTTCCTTAAAGAACAAATTTGCTACATGCAAATGCATCATCAGTTTTGTTACATGCAATAAAATGCGCCATCTTTGAAAACCGATCAACCGCAACGAAATTAGAATCATTACCCGACTTGGTCCTAGGCAAACCCATGACAAAATCAATTGAAATATCGTTCCACGGATGAGTTGGGATAGGTAAGGGGGTATACAAACCGTGGGGTTGAACGTGGGACTTGGCTTGCTTGCATGTCATGCATCGACTGCAAATCCGCTCTACATCACGTTTCATGTGCGGCCAGTGAAAGTGTGATTTCATCACCTCGAGCGTCTTGGCGATCCCGAAGTGTCCCATGAGTCCGCCGCCGTGAGCTTCCCTAACAAACAAGTCCCTCAAAGAGCAATTAGGTACGCAAAGACGGTTCTCGTAGAAGAGAAACCCGTCTTGCCGAAAATAGTGACCCGAAGGATGTTTTTCACAATTTTTGAAAACTTCTTGAAAATACGGATCCGTAGCATAAAGTTCTTTTACTTGTTCAAATCCTAAGAGTTTAGCTTGCAAGGTAGAGAGAAGATTGTACCTCCGAGATAATGCGTCGGCGACGACATTATCTTTACCTTGTTTGTACCGGATAACGTACGGGAAGGTCTCGATGAACTCTACCCATGTCACATGCCTCTTGTTGATTTTGTGCTGGCCCTTTAGGTGTTTGAGCGACTCGTGGTCCATGTGAATGACGAACTCCTTCGGCCATAGATAGTGTTGCCATGTTTGCAACGCTCTCACCAACGCGTACAGCTCCTTGTCGTACGTTGGGTAATTAAGTGTAGCTCCGCCGAGTTTTTAGGTGAAGTAGGCCACGGGCTGCTTGTCTTGCATAAGTACCGCTCCAATTCCTATCCCTGATGCGTCACATTCAATTTCAAACGTCTTAGTAAAATTAGGCAATACCAAGACGGGGGCGTTAGTGAGCTTCTCCTTTAGGCTTTGGAAAGCCTCTTCTTGAACCGACTCCCATCGGAATCCTCCTTCCTTCTTAAGAACCTCCGTCAATGGTGCCGCAATCGTGCTGAAGTTTTTCACGAATCGTCAATAGAACCCAGCTAGGCCGTATGCGTATGGCTTTCACCTTCTCCTCGTCAACCTTGATACCTTCAGAACTAACCACAAAACTAAGAAAAACAAGGCTACTTGTGCAAAACGTGCACTTGTTAAGGTTGGCAAACAATTTTTCCTTTCGGAGCAAGTCTAGAACCAAACTGATATGCCTAAGGTGTTCTTCGAGAGTTTTGCTATAAATCAGGATATCTTCGAAATAAACAACCACAAAACCCCAATGTAAGCCCTAAGGACGTGATTCATCAGTCTCATGAAGGTACTAGGCGCATTGGTTAACCCGAAAGGCATTACTAACCACTCATATAGCCCATGTTTCGTTTTAAAAGCCGTTTTCTATTCATCACCATCTTTCATCATAATTTGATGATACCCGCTTTTAAGATCAACCTTAGAGAATATACTAGACCCATGCAATTCATCTAACATATCATCAAGTCGAGGTATTGGGTGGCGATACTTTACCGTGATGTTGTTGATGGACCGACAGTCGACGCACATCCACCATGTACCGTCTTTCTTGAGTACGAGTAGGACGGGTACCGCACATGGGCTCATACTTTCCCGGATATGGCCCTTCTCCAACAAGACATCGATCTGCCGTTGCAACAACTTGGTTTCAACGGGATTGGTTCGGTACGTCGGCCGGTTTGGAAGTGATGCGCCGGGAACGAAATCGATTTGATGTTCGGTTCCATGGACGGGTAGTAGACCGTTTGGACTCTCTTCTGGAAATATATCGCTGTATTCTTGTAAAACGTTGCTCATTTCACTCGGATATACCAAGGGTTTGTTAGTCACGGTTAGGAGCACACCCTTATATATAAGTAGAATAAGCGATTGATGGGAATGAAGAGCTCGTTTTACCTCACGGGGTGTGGCTAGGAGTGTTTTGGTTTGAGCCTTGGTGTTAAATCGTTTCTGATCTTGCTGAATCTCATGCGGTGTCAACGGTATTAGGGTCGTCTGTTTTCCCTTGAACTCGAAGGTGTGTTGGTTGGTGAAGCCGTCATGTATGACTCGCCGATTCGACTGACATGGTTAACCTAACAGGATATGACCGGCCTCCATAGGCACCACGTCGCATAATATCTCGTCCTCGTACTTTCCGATGGAAATTGGCACCATCACTTGGTCCTTCACCATGATCTCTCCGGTGTTGGTCAGCCATTGAAGTTTGTACGGAGATGGGTGTCTAGTCGTCTTGAGGCCGAGCTTCCTGACCATCGTGTTGCTGGCTACGTTGGTGCAACTCCCACCGTCGATGATGAGACTGCATACTCGTCCTTGGACGTTGCACCGCGTATGGAACAAATTCTCCCGTTGTTCCTCTTCTTGCGCCTTGGTGTTCAGCCGTAACACCCTTCTAGCGACCAACAAGTCGCCCTTCACCGGTAGGATTTCTTGCTCGTCGTCCGACTCTGTTGGCTGCTCGTCCTCCGATTCGATCTCCCCATTGGCTCGAAGGATCATGACTCGCTGGTTGGAGCACTCGTTGGCGTAGTGTCCTCTTCCGTGACACTTGAAGCATCGTACATCCCGCACTCGCATCGTGACTTCCTTAGCTTTCCCTTTTACATCGGCGAGTGGTAGAACTTCGGGCTTAGGCGCGATGATCGGCTTAGACTCCTTGGTCAAGCTGTATGTACTTGGCCGGTTCGATGGTTGAATGATTCGGACCGTCAAAGGGTGTGGAAGCCCAATGGTATACCGATGAAAACCTGTTCTAACCTTGGATATGACGAACCAAGACGGTGGACTAGGCCGGTTGTATACCGCGGGACCGTGTCATTGGACCGGTTGAAAATGACAATGGGTCGCCATTGGCCAAATCTCGGTCGCCGGTTTGGTCTTTGGGTAGCATTTCTCGGCCATCTTCACATCCAGCACGATGGATGGACAAACCGTCTCGATCATTCGTCTTAAAAGCACCACTTGGTCGATAGATAGCTCGGGTCCGGTCGTTGGAGTGATCGTTGGGTCGTGATTTCCGAGTCTGCGCTTGATCTAGTCGTACCGGGTCGACCAGGGTTGGGTCCGCACGACTGTCTTCTGGTTCATCTCGTTCCAAGGCAACTCTGGTTCGATCGTCCGGCTTGTCACATCCATCTGGTCGAGGAATCTGTGGAACAACCTCCAATTGGTCAAGTGGGTCGTCCTCCCTAGACTCGCGGTCCAACCGTGGGTTGGGCGGTCCGGTACCATGGTCCATGATTGTATCACCCTTCCTCTTCAATTGCTGCTCAAACATCTCCGCCTTATGTAACATTTCCTCCAGCTCTTCGTAATGATGAGTCTCCAACCGGTCTTGGATATCTCGGTTCAACCCTCCAAGGAACCGCGCCATCGTCGCTTCGCGATCCTCGGTTATGTCAGCTCGAAGCATCAACGTTTCCATCTCCTTATAGTATTCTTCCACCGAGCGACTGCCTTGGACCAATCTCCTCAATTTCTGATGTAGTTTCCGATGGTAGTGACTTGGTACGAACCGTCGTCTCATGAGCGTCTTCATCTCCATCCACGTTTCTACCGGGAATTCTTGATGGCGTCTTTAAGTGGTGACGACTTGATCCCACCAATTAAGCGCATAATCTTGGAACTCCATGGACGTTAAAGATCAGCTCCACCTTCTTGGGCGTTAAAGATCAGCTCCACCTTTTTCTCCCAATCAAGGTATAAGTCCGGGTCGCTCTTTTCCTGAAACGGTGGAATTTTCGCCTTATAACCTTGTAGGTTATCTTGAAGACGTTCTTGCCTCTCTCGACCCAATCTATGGGGTCTTGCAGATCCATGCCGTGATGAGTCGCTGCGATTCCGTCGATAGTAGTTGTTCGTCTCCTCATGGTTGGACCGCTGATCTGCTCTCCTCTCATCTCGCGGAATTTGGGGTTGTTGTCCTATTGGTTGATGGTCGGCTGGTTGTTGTCCGGCCTCTCGTTGGAGTTGTTCTGCCAGTGGTTGGACGTGTTGTTGGATAGTTTGGGCTTGGGTTTTGAACTCCGTTTGCAGATTATTGAAGCCGGCCATCATTGTCTCCATCTGTTTCGTGAGAGCCGCTAACATCGCTTGATTTTTGTCTCCGCTAGACACTTATTCTTCTTCCGATGATTCTTCGGATCTCCTTGGTCGTTTCTCGGCTCTTGTAGCCATAGTACCTGTGACAAAAAAAGACAGAGTGCATGCAGTTAAATAGTTCAACAGGAGATATAAATCAAAGTTAAAAATTTGCAAGAAAAACCGATTTTCTTTCCAAAACAAAAACCAAAGGTTTCCAAATAAATACTTGCACAATTTTAAAAACTTTTTCCTTTGGTTCAACGACAGATCTAGACAAAAGATTTTACCAGAATTAATTTGAAATTATTTCAGCAAGTAAAACCGTTTCTAAAAATATTTCAAGATCTTCACGATAAACCGATAAAAACTTAATTTCTGAAAATTATTGAACTACTATAAACCAACAGAGTAAGAAAACTTAGCTTCCAAAGTGGCTCTGATACCACTTGATAATACCCTCCTTAAATCGACACTTTAAAAGCTAGCGAGGTTGTCGTTCGAGGCCGAATGACAAGGATAGATTATATCCAAGAAACGGTTAAGTCTCTAGGATTCAAGAATGTGGATTGATAGGTCACACAGAAGCTATGGACGAGCTACTTATTTACCCGTGGATCGAATGGTCGCACAAAGATTGCGGAATTCTCTTTTATTTACCGGTTTTGATCTAAGTCTTAGAGAAGAGATTTTTGATATAAAGATTAGATAAGAGTTTTGAAATGAGGTACAAGAGCTTAAATAGACTCAACAAGGGCAGCAAGGAACAGGCTCCAATGCCAACCTTGGAAATGAACAAAACTTAACTCTAACACTCAACTAACAACAACCAACTACTTAATTAAATGTAAAGTTTAAACTAAAGAAATTCAAATGGGCCATTGAGAAGTGAATCACAAGCCCCGTTAAAACCTCTCTTCCGAAAACCCATTGCGACAAAACCGAAGGTAAGGAAAAAGAGTACCGATGAGACACTTACTCATTGATGATGTCTACCGAGCTTGGATCAAAACCATGAGGGTTTTGATTTGGGCTGAAGCATTTGGTCGGTCCCAAATGCAAGTGAGCAGTCCCCTTACGGCTTGGTTGAAGGCCTTTGTCCGGGCACGCGTCATTGGTCCGTTCCATGCGTCCTCTGCCATGAATCCGTCCGCGCCAACCTCCGTCTCGACCACGCCAACACCCTGGTCGACGCTTAGTTACACGGCTCCATCCATGATCATATCAGAGAGGAGGGTTTGTAACACATCTAGAGATCTAGATCATGTCAGGAGAAGCATGTCCTGAGAAGCCAACTTTGGTCATGTTTCTCTGGCGAACCAGATTTAACCAAAAGCCGATCTACATTTTTTTGAATCCTGTCTATGCGGCTTTTCAGATCCACATTCTACTTGCAAACCCAAGGTGAAGTCTACAAGTTACAGATTTTACTTGTCACTCAAGAAACTTTTATTTCGAGAGAATCTGAAAACCTTATATGAATATTACTCTTTAATTTGCAAACAAACCCCTAAATCTAGTTTCTTAATCTAGAACCTCTAAAATCAAAAATTCTAATTTCATTTTGGAAAAGTTTACATTTTTGGAATGTTTTTATTTTCGAAAAATTTTATATTCCTATAAAGTTTCCATTTTAGGAATGTTTTTATTTCAAGAAACTTGTATGTTTGGAAAGTCTATCTAAATGGTTACCCTTATATTTGTGTAGTTTCAACGCAGTTACCGATTTTTCCGACGTATTAGTTTCAACCCGTTGTAAGTGATTATATATGATTTGGCGTGTTGGATTAAGTTTGATCATGACATGTTTCGATAAAGATGTTTATGCAAAAATGGGTGAATTTGATCCTTATTAGTAATGACATGCTAGATTGAAAACATCTAAGAAAATGAATTAAAACGAGACTAAATAACAAAGTGTGGATTTATGTATGTGTTGGCTTGATACCACGCACTTCAAATGACATGGCACAAATGACGCGCCCCGGGTCTACTAGACCAAGGGTCAGTCCCCAAAATCAGATTCTTCCTCCTGACCCTTTGGTCGAGAGAAGTGGTCGTCTTTCCTCATTTGGACGTTGGGATCTTCAGCTTCCAAGTCAGGTTCCATGTAGAGATTGTCCGGGTCGTTCAGCTCCATCGGTTTGGTCAGGTCTGTCGGTTCTAGACCGGCCATGCTCATATCAACAAAGATAGGTTTTGGGTGAGGTGGCCTCGCCGGTTAAGCTACTGGATCATCAAACCACAAAGTCTTTAACTGATCGTCGAATCTTGAGGGGTTATTGCTCAAGGCTTGCTTAAATGTAATATTGAATGTAGTTTTCGGACAGATACTAAGAGACGAAGCCGTTTCAATCCAATCAATTCTTCACTTCAAACGCAAGCCATGGAATATCTACATGTCTTGCAAATCATTTGGTTTAAAGAATATATGAATGTTTGGTTTGAAGGAAATAATGTGAGGTTAACTAGCGTCATAAACAAAAAAGTACAGAAATAAAAATATTTTTGTTGATATTCGTTATAAGAAATAACGATATTGCTCCAAAAATATTTTTTGGATTACCTGAATAGAGAAAAGAACTAGTAGATAAAATTAGTAAAACTAAAACTCATGAAAATAATGTTATATCTTTGTTTTATTTTAATTTGTCATTTTTTGTGACTTATCAGTTTATTGTATTATTCTGTTACGGTTTAACTAATATAAAAAATTATAAAAAAACACAGAATTTTGAGACATAAAATCTTGAATTAAATGATAATGACAGTGGTTAAATTTGAATTCTATTAAAATTCATCACTGAATAACACTTTTTTGGACCAAGATTTGTATTCTATCAGCTTGTAATAGTAACATCCAATATCAATGTCTGGATTCAAACCTAATTTAATGTATATTATTGAATTGTTAAAAAAATAAAAACAATAACAAATTTCAATACAAAAGAAATTAAAAATTACGCATGTGAAAAATTGATTAAAGTGGATTGAAAATTATTACATCATAATTTAGGATAATTTCTTAAAACCAAATAGTGTCCTCCAAGACCCAACTCTGTCGCTGATACATCCATACACAGAAGATAATGTACTACTTACTCAACAAAAAGAATCTCTCTAGCTACAATCAACTCACAACATATACTTGTATATATAAATTGTACACAACAAACATTAGTATCACAACTTACATAAGGCTAGCATACGGATTGTAACCTTGAACAGAGCCATACGGTTGGTGCGGATTAACATTCGAGACAAATGGGTTGCCAAAGGGATTCATGTTCTGCGGTTGCTGTTGCTGTTGCTGATAAGACTGTATAGGTCCCATCATAGTTCCTGAGTTCTGATGCTGAAACGCATATGTTTGATGATTCTGATTTACCATTTGTACAGATTGAGGAGCTGCAGCTCCATTAGATGCAAAGAAAGGATGGTGCATCATGGGACCATTATGAACTGGATGCTGTTCCCATGGATTGTGGCTCCTGTTTTGCTGTTGACTCGCTCTGATTGCATCCTCGTATAGGCTGTCAAGTGTGAGCTTGTCCAGTCCACCGGCCTTTTCAGTCAAATGATACAGGAAGAACTCTAATATCATAAAAGCACTTCTCCTGCTGAATATAAGACAGAGAGAGAGAGAGAGAAAGAGGAGCTATTTACCAATTTGCTATTCGCAGCAGTGCCTTCATTTGAGCTTGGGGCAGTCACAAGTGCCAATTCCCAGCCAGTCGAATTCACGTTTGTAAAATCAGTTGAAGAAGCAGGCGGCTCAACTGGAGAAAAAAACATTCAGAGGGATTCCACGGGACGATGAGATCTAAGCAAGGACATATTAATAACTTCATAAGATATTAAAATGGTTACCGCTAACAGGGACAATAGCCAATGCCAAAGCATTTTTCTCTTCAAGTTCAGAGGCCACTGGAGCTGGATCATCCATAGACTAGCGGGAGAAAGTCAAAAAGTCAGCAGCAGACCCAAGCAAAAAAAGTATACTCCAAGTTGGGAATATTTAGCAGCAAATGGACAAATACCAGAAGATCAGGCTGTTTCTCTACAGGCTTCTCTGCTTCTGCTTTAACTGGCTCAGGTGATGCTGGTTTCTCTTCGACAACCTTCGGGGCCTGTACATACTCAATGGCCAAAATCTCTTTGGGAGCAGTAAGTTTCTCCACTGCCTGCCATTATTGTAAATGTAAATATTAATAGCAACTTGGGTCAAAGGGAAGGAAATGGCAATCAGTTAGTCCATATAGTACGACGAACACGAAATTCTTGAAAACTTGGATTTGGAAAAACAAAGTACAAACAAAGACAGCCTTACGAGATACTTTCATACCTGCTCTTTAACCGCTGCAGCTAATGGTGCTTCTTTTACATACTCTTCCATTGCTTGTAGAAAGGAAGTGGGAGGCTTCATACAACAAAATATATGGTGAATAGAAAGATCGCGCAAATAACCAAACTAATATTTTACACATGTATGAAAAACTAACCTGCTCAATCTTTACAAGCCTATCTCCACGTCCAACATAAACACTTTTGCAAACTTCGAAAAATTCAGAAAGCCTCTCTGCCTGAGAGACATGAATAAAACAAGGTATAAAGTGGTTCCTATGCCAAACAAGCGTAAAAGAAGCAACCATTATATCTATTGGAGGTTGTTTGTACCTGTTTTACCGCCCTTCTGTAGATATCCAATGCCTTAAGAGCATCGTTCCGTTGCATCTCGAAGAACTGTCAACAAGGAATGTTTGTATCAAATAAGTCAGGAAAGGCAAAAATATATATATGTGCAGAAAACATGAAGCTTTTCGGTACCTTATCAACCAAATTGTCTATCCCATCTGTTAGTGCTTGGTAGATTTTAGTGCTCTCCGTTACAATCTAGTTGGTGATAAGTAGATTGAAAATCATAAATGCTGTTACACAAATTTAATCCAGAAGTAGCAATTAAGACCGGTCGAAGTATAGCATACCATTGAGAGTGCAAATTGTATAATATGGTTTTGAACTGCTGCCCCTTCAGGCTGCAAAGATACACCAATGTTCATTTCTTGTGAGATGAGTGCGAAAGACATACAAATCTTATAAATAATACAAATCTAATGCACAAATGTTAACAGAATCAACTCAAAACACAACTGAAGTTGTAGAAGCTGAAATGGATTTATCACCTGACAATCAAGAACATGGGAAAGAAGTTCTTGTAGTGCTGGAAGTTGTTCGAGCAAATCAGGAGTATCCAACTCTTTGGTTCTCTGTATTTAACAGCACGCGCTTGTGATTTCTAAAAGGAAAGAAAACTCTTGAGATCTCATGTAAAGTCGAAAACAGAAACTTACTGGGGGGTCAATCTCAACATCATACTTCAAAACACGGAAACACTCTAACCGTTCCTCTAAGAATAGAGCATAGAAACGGACCCAAGCCGAGTAATTCCATGCTGACGTGCAAAAGATAGATAGATGACGCAATAAGCTTTCTATATAGAAAGTAATCAACAAAAATATAACCACACTAGTACCATTTGGACTGGAATCATCTTTGAAATATGACATGTTAAGCATATGACTCCTGCTTCTGCTATAATTAATAACTTCTTCATGAAACGTCTGGTCCACTTCCCTCAAGGCACGGTGAATAACAATAAGGGTTTTCATTGCAACCTGCAAAAACAAGGAGAATCAACGGCAAGTACTAAAAATAAAGTCGCGGCCTTTTTACGAATATAAAGAGAAGAAAATTTTCATTGCGACTTCATGATCTTACACATCTAAAAGAATTAGAATACCCAAATGCTGCGAGAAAGGATTCCTAAATATCTAGCAATTCCAGTTGTTTGTAGATTTGTAATTAGTAAACCTATAGGAAAGCTCAGCAAACAAAAAACTCAGTAAGAACATTACCGCCCAGTTATGTGTTTTCGATAACCGCCTAGCCAGAGCATGGATGCAATAAGCCACATCTGCGCGAGGCCTTGTTGCTGAAATAGCCATGAAAATAGCTGCTAAGGAGACACAAACTTGTTATACACCTTTGTTGTAGACAACATCATTCGCGCAAAGTAACACATTTTCAACATAAGTCACTAACCATCTAATGATACTACCCACCTCTGATGTATCTTTCTTTTGAACGACGCTCCACATGATTTGTAGCCTTCACAATAGCAATATCCAATTCCTGAAAATAAAACATCATTCACACAATTAGCTAAGCTTACAGGAAAACAGAAAACCGATTTTCACTTAGAAGTGAGTGTTTTTTTTTTACCTTGTAATCACTATTGACTTTTGCTAATGAAACTGTTGTTGTATCTTTGATTGCTCCAAGATACCTTCTTAAACTGCTCTGTGATCCTGACATTTCGTTTCTCCCTCAATAGAAACCTGAAAAATCTTAAACCTTTTAACGTAAGATGGGATCCAAAGCCCTAAAGATTTCAAATTTTATCTTGAATCACAAAACCCTCATGTCACCTAACAACATAAACATCAAATCTACCTAAAAGAAAAGGAAAAACAAAACTTCTCTTTTCATGTAATTGATTCCTTAGATTAAGATATAATTAAAGACCAAAAAATATGGATTTGGACATGAAAGAACAATAATCGAGATCCGTAAGAAGATAGACAGAAATCAAAAGAAGAGAGACCTGATCAAAGGTTTCTTGTAAAAAAGAAGGAAATCTCAGGAAGAAAGAAGAGCAAAATTCAAGAAAATTTCAACCGCCTCTTTAATTTACAAAAGGGGTTTGGGAATTGAAGGACAAAGACATAGGAATAATAAGATGGAATCGAATCGATGTAATAAGAGAGAGAAGGAGATGAGAGGTACAGAGTCAGAGTCTTCGTTGTACGTTTGGGAAGAAAGAGAACAAAAAGTGTTCAGCGAAAATGAGGTAAGAGCTAACGTGGTTTGCTTTTGGTTTATTGCCGTCGGCGGCTAATATTCTATTGTTTTATGCTCCTTTTAGAATTTACATTTTTATTACAAAAGTCCATCGACTTGACTTTTATGTTTGAAATTAATGGTCAATCTTGAGTAATTATTCAACATTGAAATTAATTAATAAGCATGGTACTTAGCATTTAATTTGTAATGCATTATTAAATATCTATTTTTAGGTTATCTTAATAATTTTCATAAGTCAGTTTCCTATATGTCATGTTCATATTAATTACCACAACAATTAATTACATAAATAATGTTAATAAATTAAAATTATTATAATTAATTGATATCATTTTTATTTTTATTTAATAAATTTTATTCTAAATTATTTTCCTCAAATAAAAAATTATAAAATATATTTCCTGTTTTATTTAATAAAATTTATTCCAAATTATTTTCTAAAGTAACAAAAATAAAAATTATCTCAAAATATTTATAATATTATTCAAAAAGTCTTATATAAAATTTATTTCTCAAACAAAATAATAGATATTAAAGATGAACTAAAAATACTTTTATTGTGCATCTATTTTTTGGCAAAACAATAAGGAAAAGAAAACAAAACAATGTAACCCGATAATTTGATATCATGTTTCTTTTCTAAAAAAAATCTTTATTTTTATATAACGACCAATTTAATATAAAATAAATTATTTAAATAATATAGAACTATAATTTAAAATTATGGCTGTCATTTGATCCGAAACGAACATGGCCAAATTGACGGAATCCAACTTCTCTGTTTTTCATATTATTATGTTCTCGATTCGTAACCGATCAATGAGTTTTTGTATAAAAGATTATCGATTTGGTTCGCTTATGCACCTTCAAACCCATCCACACTTCAATTTTTTTGGCTAATTCTTTTTCCAAAACAACATATAGAAAATGATTAAAAAAAGTTTCATAAAATATATTTATAAATCTAAGACGAAGAACCAAAATGTATGTATTTAACAAAATTAAACTGATTTTAGCGTAATTAGAATCAAATATTATTCTGGTTCAATTTAGAGGTATTGTTGCAATCCAATATACACAAAAAAAAACAAATTATCCAAATTCTTATGATCGAAATCTCAAATCTAATTAAGATAACAACATAAAATTATTTAAAATAATATTCTAATTATTGTTCATACAAATAAATTAAAAAATAATTTAAAACGTATGAACAAATAAAATTGAAATATTAATCAATTATTATTATTTAATTATTTTGTAAATATTTATACATGTGCATGAGTTTTCAAAAGATTACTTGTTTGGTTTACCTACGATAACTCCAAATAACGGATAGGTTCAATTTAAAGGTATTGTTTGGAGTTAGATCTAAAAAAACAATACCTCTAAAAAAACTAGGTGGCGGTTTGTAGTTAACGTAGGTGTCGGTTTGTAGGCTCAAATAATGGATAGCAATGATTCACTCGGATCGCACCAAGATATAGATCCACAATCAGGGGCACCAGGGCTTTGGTGCTTCACTGATGGTTCGTGGAAGGAGGGAAGTACTTTTACAGGAAAAGGATGGTTCACTAAATATAGGACACCAACGGCTGGATGGGAGCAAGAAATATCAGCTGTAGTTTCTCACCACTACACGTGGAACTCGAAGCACTAATATTGGCAATAGAGTGTATGCACGTGGCAAATCAAACGATGGTGACGTTTGCGACGGATTGTCTTCAGGTAGTTAAAATGGCGACATAACCAACCTCTTGGCCTGCGTTTGCCACCCATTTGGAAGAATTACAGAGATGCAAGGAGTATTTCATCGAATTCAATCTCGTCCAGATTTCAAAGACACACAACAGCAACGCCGATAAGCTAGCAAGGAGTGCACGCCAACAGCTGAACTATGTCCATTACATAGATTTCTCGATATCTGACTGGATATCTTAGTCTTTGTAAAAAGTGACGTATGATGACAAAAAAAGAAAAAAAAGAAAAAACAGATGTATTATAGTTTAAGAAAATAGTAATTACTTTTTATATCTTTATAGAAAGTTTGTAAATATGTTGGGGTTAAAATTATTATTCAGTTTTAAAATTTTTAATCTATATAAATTAAACAACAGTCTATTAAAAACCAAAGTTGGAAAAATGCTCTCTCTTTTCTTTCTTTAATATCTTTCAGAGAAAAAGACTTTCATATTTTTTTTGTTATAAATCTGATTCTATTCAGATTTCAATTTTGTTTAACAGAAACTTGTTTCAACGATACTCCAATGATTATTTATGATTTCTTCTTGTGTGTGTGTTTTTTTTCTTTGCATATTTGGCTTTTTTCAAAAAAATATTAAGTCAATTTTGGAAGAGGTAGAGCCATAGTCCGGTGCGGGATGTTGGATTCTTCCACTTTAAAATTCTTTTTTTTCAATTTCTCTGGCTGGAAGCAACGACTTCCCTAACTCCATGTAAGATCAACCTATTCAAGGTTATGGGGACACATGGTCATGAAGTCGAGGTGGTCGAGGTGGCTTTTTACGGAGGTGTAAAAGAGTTCCGGCCGTTTACGGTGAGATCTAATCTGTGGAAGGACTTTCCGAAAATTTTGTGGATCGTGGATCGAATTTCATTGAAACTTAGTGAAATTTTATTGTAACTTCAACAGTTGGAGTATGCACGGAAAACTTAGCTGACATCATCCATTTTTCATCAAAACCGTGCTTTCTTACGCGTGGTAGGACATATGTTTAGTTGTTAATTATTTTTATCATATCTTAATGGACTTGTAATGGGTTTGGGGCTGCAGTTTTATTTGGGTTAGGTTGTTTATACTTGAAAATTTGCTTACATTGTCTTGTTAGACTTTAATATATGGACGACCAAAAACAATTTAGACAAATTTATTTAGTTTGTTATGTATAACTTTGTCTTATCTACTCGAACCATATAAAATCAGATATTTATATTATTTTAATTATTTATTAGGTCGTCTTACAAGTATTTGAATCTCAATATAGAACTTCAAAGATAAAATTACCTACATCTTATGTTTTTGTTTTGATAAAATAAACGATTCAATTAACAACTCTACAAAACAAATAATAAACTAAATATATCAAAATATTTTATTAATAAATGGTCAACATAATTAATAGTGTATTTCCAAGCATACCAACATCGCATGTGGTTATGCTAGGCTATGTGATGTACCTGTACATTCTTTTTAAAATGAAGAAGGAGGACTATGTTTATCCATTTATATCTACGGGCAACAATGCAAACTTGGATATATGGGGGAACCACCCATAAGATACAGAAGAGGAAACGTCCCCATCAGAATATTACCTGGGGAAACGATTCTCCTCACCCAAGTATTGGATAAAAAGGCTAAGTCAAATTGAAGATCGGGCATGGGAGATGCCACATGATGGAATACAAAAAAAACTGGAGGAAGGGGAGAATCGATCCAAGACAAAGTACTAGTGAGAAACACTGAGACAGCTCCATAAATATCTACGATCTATATGGGAAATCTTTAGTGAACTGAAAGAAAATGGACTATTTGAAAATGCGGGTCAACGGGATGAATGAAGAACATAGCGGAAATACGCGCCAATAACTGATTGGTAAAATTAGCTTTCTGATCAAAGAATTTCTCGTAGTAACCAAAAAAAATTGTTTAAGTGATTCATAGAAGTAGGAAATGGGTAGAACCTTTGTCCGGGGCCGATATAGCATAAACTCAGAGATTAAATAAGCCAGAGGATGGAACAGGCCTTGGGACGTGGTTTATGGATTAGAACAGTACCAATAGTTAACTGGAGCCATGGGCTATGGGTAGGCTTTGACCACTAGAGGGTTACTGTGTGATACAACCGATATAAGGCTAAGAAGATAGAAACATTGTCATCGTGGACTGGCCATGTGAACAGTGAACCTAGGATTTGACCTAGGGAGGCTACTGGATAAGGATCACACCAGCCAATAGCACGGTGACATGCAGCTCAAGGGTATAAAGGATAAGGACGAAGTGGATAACTATTCCGACATAAGCCAATCATGCAGCCAGAGAGGAGGCTAAATGGATCATGATAAGCCTGGCAAGGCCTAGGAGTCTATGGTTCAGGCTTTGAATTAGACTTATGTCATTGCAGCATGCATGGGTAGGAAGACTTATTGTACGATACACGATCCATTAGAACATGGGCTGTCCAGCCAGAACCCCTACAAATTCCCCATCTCAAGCCATTGTTCAAATTCACGCCCACATATAAGTAAACACTTAGAGAGATAAAGAAATTGAGAGATAAGACGTGGTGAAGTTAAATGGAACGATCGAAGCAAACCATATGGAAACTATTAAAGTCAAGAATTGTCGGTAAGTTCTAGATTCATGCAACTTTTGTCCTAAGTCATGATTTGCCTCTATTTAAATTGGTGTTGGCTTGTAGGTAATCATGGAGATTTGGGGACGTTCAGGGCGTAAGACAATCTAGAACAAAACAATAAGAAAGAGTGAGTCCCGGTTGTTAGTTTATGGATTAACTAAGGTTTCCAGATTTTGGCTAAGGATGAGAGAACCAAAATTTTCCATTCAAGAGCAAGTGTTAGACTTGGCGACAGGTTTTCCGGTGATAGCTTTCCAAAATTTTTGGAATAATTTTTGTGAAATGTTATGCTGCAAAAATTGACTGTACGTTAGCATCTGATTAGGGGATCAATGAAAACCGCCTTGTTGTTTGGTTCTGCTAGGTGTATGCGGATCATGCGAGTTTTAAGAACTCAAATGGTGTAGTCAGCATATCTTGCAAATCCGACCCAATTAGATTTTAAGTAACCCTTGGTTCATGACAGGATGAAGGCTCGGAGAGACGGGATTGCAGCTTTGGGCTGAGTACCATATCATGATACTATAACACCCCTTAACCGCTATAGACATAGCCAGGGATTACAAACACACTAGCCTAGGTCGGAATAGGGTGTATTTGTAAATTTGACCCTCTTAAACCAAGGCTTAAGGCTTGCCAACCCGTACCTTGATTTTAAAGTTTTGTTTGAAATCTTGGACTAAACAAATATCAGAGTGCGCTGAAGCGTTTTATACACACGATACTTACATACATATACATTTTTCAAACATAGTACTTTTAAAAAACCGGCTTATGACACTATATACATTAATATCCGTCTTGAAAATACAACGATAGAAAAAAAAAACTACATACATAATTTACATATGTCTTACGAGTACACAAATCCACCCAAACTCTCCTCCCAGCTGTCCATGTCTACCACCACTACAAGGCTTATCTACGGTTTATTGCGAAAAAAGACAACTAAGCGGGATTAGAGTAATCTATTGTTACTCAGTGAATCCAATACCCTCTAATGTTAGTAATACCCCACCCCAACCCCTAAACACAAGTAAATAGCGAAAGCATTCACAAATAGGCAAAGCATGCATAAACACACAATCCTAAAATGCCTATATGCACCTAAACCTAGACTCGATCATGCACCTAACCTAAACCTAAACTAATCGTAACCATCACACTCAACCTAACTCTCTCTCTCTCTCTCACGAATGGATGAAGAAAAACATCTGAACATCCTCATGATATCGGAGGAACCTCATGTTCCTCACTATCACTACTCCCCTCTTGTCGTGCAAGACCAGCACATCTATTACAAAGACCAATGAACCAATACCTCAACAATTCAACACCCTCCCCATATGAGTGTTGAAACTACACCCTCATGGTATGACCATAGCAACGGGCGCTACCCGACTAAGCTATGTAGAATAGTAACACGGTCAGCCATTGCCATAACTCTCTCTAGAACACAAAAAAAGTTTTAAAAATGATTTTTAAAAACAATTTTTATGTAATAGGAACCGCAAATGGACACCCGAGTCACGGTAATTCCCACGTCCTAATTTGAAGAAACATTATTTAGGGTACACATGTATCCAAAAAACACATGGGACCACTAGAACCTCTTCCATACAGAAAAAACGTTTTTGAAGACAAAGCCCAAAATGGATCATCTATCGGCCTATCCATAAACCCCAGCCACAAATTTCCTACGTGGATAGATTGTCCCATCCGAGGTGGTTTTAGGCCTTACCTCTATGATGATTTTGCCCACCACTATGAAAACAATTTCAACAAGTGGTGCGGACTGGCTGTTGAGAATGGGCGGTTGGATCCACACGTGTCCAGCCTTTTCACCAACCAACCTTATCTTTTTCTTCTCCCTTCTTGTGGTCTGATCTGCCAGGTTGGATACTGTTCGCCCATGGGTGGACTGGATCACGACACGGTCGAATTGTGGGGGGCTTACCCGGGTCGATACTTGGCGCGCCTTGGTTCACCTGTGCAAATCTTTCTTTTGTCTCTTGTTGTCGTCATTTCTTAATCTTTTCTTAGTGCTTATTGGCCTTAAATGATTCTAACTTGTCCTTAGTGTACACGGTTGCATGTGAGTTTTGTCGGATCCTGCCATTCCTCCTTTAGTGTCTCGACCCAATCTTCTTGTCTTAACCCGTCCCGTAACTTAAAATTTTTATCCTTCCCTCCTTAATGTTTTTAAACGTTCTCCCATTTTAAAAGTTAGAAACTTTCACCTTGGTACGTCCACGGTTGTCCTTGGGCCGTCCTTGGGTTGTTCGGGTCATTCGTGAGGGTCATTATAGATATAGGTCCAATTCTATACCGTTCGAGGCTAAGATCGGTAGTGATGTTCCGGTCTTGGTTCTGTGTGGTTTTTGATGGAAGGTGAAATGGCTGATGCACCTAGATGCCTCGAAAATAATAAGCGGCATGATTTGAGAACATGCATAGTAATATTATTAAGGTCATGTTTGGTTGTTTTAGAATTTGATATTGATTGTAGTTGTGTGAGATTTTTTATTATTATGGGCCTAGGGTTGGGGAAACTAACGCTTGTACATTGGGCCTTGGACTTACCGTGCAATTCTAGATTACACATCCTTCTTTTATTTTGCCGGAAACCTTAGCGAGGGTATATGGACGCAACAGAAACTAGGAAATCCAGAGTAAATGTATGGTGTGTTTTTGTAAACATTGTAAGTACGGTTTTGTAAATATTGTATTTTGTAATGTACGGTTTGGTAGGTTGGATCCGCTTATTTAAATGTCTCTCACCACTACACGGGCAAATCACCCACCAGCACGGTCATATCTCCATCCGAGTCCAGCCACGGGTAAACAGTACCTAGTCCTGCGGAAAACAACTTAAAAAGTGAAAACAATGACAAAAATGGTTTGTAGGAATCTAAGGACACGTGTGGAGCCAGCTGTCGACTCTCACCAGACAGACCATGCCACATATTCGGGTTGTTTCATTAATGACATACATAATAAACATGGACAAGGTCCAATAGCTACCTAAGATAGTGACATATTACTCGTGTAAGAGATCTAAGGCCAGGATTCAGAGACGGGTCGTCTTCATGTTGGTTGGATGGGGAACAAGCTCCAATGGTGTACCCCTGACCTAGACGTAGGCACCAATGGGACTCCACTATGCATGCGGACCAGATTTCTCGACTTGCCACCTAGTCTGCTCCGCCACCTGCCTATGTCGCCGCCCACCATAGCCAATCCGGTCACGCCATTTACCCAATCTCAAGGGTACTTCGTTCACTCAACCACTCAGCGTTCCCTATAAATAATCTAGCCATTTCCCACTACCCCTTGTCACCCAAAAACCCTCCTAAAAATTTAGTGTAGCCTTAATGTTAGTTTTCTTCCCCACAGCAGTTCCCGGAGAGGGACCTCTATATGAACCGCACCACGTTGTTTCCTGTGCCCGTCATTCTGAACATATGCGAGTCCCAATAGATCCGATTGCTTGTTGTTTGCTTTGTTTGCGTGAGGTTCAGTGTTAGATTTAGGTTGTTTATTACATTTAGAGTCCGAGGGAGAGTCTAGAGTTTAGGGTTAGTTTGTTTTAGGGTGAGGAGTGTGGTAACAGGCTAAATTGAGGCGTCCTGTAAAGAACATGATCTTTGAAAAGGTTTTTTGTACGAATGAGTTTCAAGTGGCTCCATGTATCATTTGGATACAAGTTTTCCTTAAACCATATGTTTTAAAACATAGGGTCCAGAAACTTCCGTTATTCAAATATTCCTTTAAAAGTTGTTTTCAAAATTGTCTTTTAAATTTTATTTTTATGAGGTGAATTTTTGTGGCAAGAGCTGGCCATGTCACTACAAGGCTTATCTGGGTAGGGTCCGTTGTTGTGGTCATGTGAAGGAAATGTGTTATTTCGAACTCCTAAAGTAACTGGTGTTGAATTGGTGAAGTGTTGGTTCCATTGGTCTTTGTGATAGATGGATGTGGCCTTGCACGGCGAGAATGATGTAGTGATGAAGGGAAGGTAAGGTTCCCCCATATCGCTGGAGGATATTTGGTCAGATTTCTTCGTCTATTCATTGAGTGTGAGAGTTGAGAGTTAGGTTGAGAGTTTAGGTTGAGTGTTATTTTAGGATTATAGTTAGGTGCATCATCGAGTGTAGGTTTTTGAGCATTTTAAGCATTTTAGGATTGTGTGTGTGTGCATGCTTCGGCTATGTTTGTGCTTTGGCTATTTGCTTGTGTTTGGGGGTTAGGGTGGGGTTGTTCTAACAATAGAGGGTTCTTGATTCATTAAGTAAGACTAGGTTACTCATTCCCGTTAGATTTTTGTTTTGCATGAAACCGTAGATTACTCTTGTAATACTGCTGGACGCGGACAGCCTAGAGTGATTTTGGGCGGACTTGTATATACGTAAGACGAATGTAAATTATGCATGTTTTCTTTTCGTTGTGTTTTCAGCCGGATCCGCATGTATATATTGTAATAAGTCAGATCGGTAAAAGTATTATGTTTTTAAAGTATAATTCTAAGTATGTATTTTTGTATATATGCTTTTATGCACTCTAATATTTGTCTAGTCTAAATGTTTGAACACAACTCTAAACTTGGGCTACGGGTTGGCAAGCATTAGGCCTCGGGTTAAGAAGGTCGGATTTGCAAGTTCGCTGGCTTTGAACCTGGATAGTTATTAGGTCCAAGGCTAGCAATTTGTAATCCCTGACATTGTGAAATTTTCGGCCAGATATGTGTATAGGAGTTTGAGGTGTTACAGGGTTGTTCAATAACGAATGTGCTGGACATGCTTTGTACCACCATGACAAAAAACGTGATGACATAAGAAGAAAAAGCATATTTCGAACAAGCGGAGTCAAGAAAGTGGGGAAAGCCTCTGAGAAGATATGCAAAGATAAGGGTTCTTGCCCCAGAAATAGTTACACTGCTATGTAGTAAATGTGGTGGAACAAGACATTTTAGTCACGCATGGCCTAACATTTGGATTGTACGACCAACATCACTTAGGCACATGTTGACACTATCTTTCTGAGGAAATTGCATTTGAAGAATGGTTGATGCGTTTGGATAAAGAACTTCGCGAGGTTACTAACGCTTACGGTTCGATGGTGGAATGAATCAGACCGTCAAAAGGTGTGAAAGCCCAATGGTATACCGATATAGCTTTACTAGCTTTGGATATAACGCACCAAGACACTAGGAAGAATTGTTGATTGAATGTGACACACCAAACAACCAAAAGCTCTATAAAAAAAAAAAATCTCTAAGTCTTTAGGAAATAAAAAAAAAACTCTTAGAATAGCATGAAAAACGTTTACAAATAAAGAGAAATAAAAGAAAATCAAGAGCATTAAAGTTGCGGCCTTGGTCTTGGTCTTGTTCGGCCTTTAATGCAGTCTTGATCTTGGTCTTGGTCGGCCTTTAATGCGCCGAGCTGTTGGCTGCTCTCTACCTTGACTCGGCCATTGTGGTTTAGCGCATGGTCGTCCTAACCCGGTTGTGCGGCGACAAACAGAGTAACGGGTTCGGCTTGGTTGGTCCATTTTAAGCGACAATGAATTCACGAACCAAGGCAAGTGTTACTGCTTCTTAAAGACTTTTTCCATGAGATCTTGTCATTGGACCGGGTTGAAATGTCATTGAGTCGTCGTCGGTTAAGTCATAGTCGCCGGTTCTGCCTATGGGTAAGATTTCTTGGTCAGCTTCAAATCTAGTCCGATGCATGGGTAATCCGTCTCGATCACTCGTCTTAGAAGTACCACTTGGTCGATAGATAGCTCGGTTCCAGTCGTTGGAGTGATCGTCAGGTCGTACCTGTTCGGTCAGGATTCGGTTAATGCGAGTATCTTCGGATTCGTCGCGTTCCAAAGAAATTATGGCTCGATCATTCGTCTTGTCAAGTCCATTTGGTCGAGGAATCCGTTGGCCAACCTCCAATTGGTCGAGTGGTTTGTCCTCCTCAAATACGTTGTCCAACCTTAGGTCGAACGGTCCGGTACCATGGTCCATGATTGCATCATCCCCCCCATTGAAGCGGTTTTGCCCTCAAATCCGCTTCATCTGCAAGAAAAAGAATCAAGTCAGTCACATTAAAAATGGAACTCACTTGGTACTTACCTTGGAGATCAACTTGGTACGCGTTGTCGTTGATCTTTTTGGTGATGGCAAAATGACCATCTAGTTGGGGAATGAGTTTTGACCTCCTCTCAGCTGGAAAGCGATTTTTCCTTAGATATATCCAAACTAGATCTCCATCCTCGAAGGTTTGATCACATTGGTGTTTGTTGGCTTGTTCCGCATAGCGTTTGGTCATTTCCATGATGTTTTGCCTCGCCTTTTCATGGTCTTCTTAACCTGATTTGCTTTTTGTTCACCATCTCCGCTGGCCCTTTCACTCAAATGTAAAGAAATTAAATTCATGGGAGATAATGGGTTAAAGCCATAAACAATCTCAAAAGGTGAAAACTCAGTAGCCTAGTGCATTGCATGATTGTAGGCAAATGCAACGTGCTGCAAGCAATCTTCCCAAGTTCTCAAGTTTTTGCCAACTATTATCCTAAGCAAGGAACACAAAGTCCTATTGAACACTTCAGTTTGACCATCAGTTTGTGGGTGACAAGTAGTCGAAAACAACAATTTAGTGCCTAATTTAGCCCACAAGGTTTTCCAAAAATGGCTAAAAAACTTAGTTTCGCTATCAGAAACGATCGACTTAGGCATGCCATGCAAACGAAAAATTTCTTTAAAGAACAACTTAGGAATATGCACGGCATCATCAATGGTATGAAAATGTATGAAATTCGACATTTTCGAAAACCTATTTACCACAACAAAAATGGAATCCTTTTCGTTTCTAGTTCTAGGCAGTCCTAAAACAAAATCCATCGAGATGTCCGTCCAAGGGTAAGTAGGAATAGGAAAAGGAAGGTACTTACATGTGGACTGTACCTTAGTTTTGGAACGTTTGCAAGTCTCACACCGAGTACACAAACTTTCACCACGTCCTTCTTCAAATTTGGCCACTAAAAATGATCTTGCAAGATCTTGAGCGTCTTGTCTATCCCAAGATGGCCCATCAGTCCTCCTCCATGTGCTTCACTAACAAGAAAATTTTTCAAAGAACAATTAAGAATACACAGCCGGCTAGAGTAAAATAAGAATCCGTCATTTCTAAAAAAATTTCCAAAGGCAAAACTGGAACAAGAAAGGTACGGTTCCTTAAAATCTATATCCAAGGCATATAACTCCTTAATTTGCTCAAAGCCTAAGACTTTAGCATCCATGGTAGTAATCAAGGCATATCTTCTAGACAAAGCATCAGCAACAATATTTTCCTTACCTTGCTTGTAGTTAATGACATAAGGAAAAGTTTCGATAAACTCTACCCATCTAGCATTATGCTTGTTGAGCTTTTGCTTTCCTTTTAGATGCTGGAGCGTTTCGTGGCCAATGTGTACCACAAACTCCTTCGGCCATAGGTAATGCTGCCATGTTTGCAAAGCCCTCACCAAAGCGTATAGCTCCTTGTCATAGGTCGGGTAGTTGAGAGTTGCGCCTCCAAGTTTTTCACTAAAATAGGCAATTGGTCTACCTTCCTGCATTAAGAGAGCACCAATTCTAACTCCCGAGGCATCGCATTCAATCTCAAAAGCTGTAAGGAAATTTAGTAAGACAAGAAGAGTGGCGTTGGTAAGCTTAGCCTTTAGCGTTTGGAAGGCCTCCTCTTGCGCTTGCTCCTACTTGAATCATATGGTCTTCTTGATAACATGGGTGAGTGGGGCTGCTAAGATGCTAAAATCCTTAACTAAGCGGCTGAAGAAACCAGCTAGACCCTGAAAGCTCCGGACTTCTCCAACGGTCGTAGGACTCGGCCAATCAGGAATTTCCTTTACCTTCTTCTCATCGACCCGCACGCCGTCAGCACCTATAACAAATCCAAGAAACACGAGATAATCTTTCCCAAAAATGCATTTTTCATAATTAGCATAAAGTCGCTCTTTCCTAAAAACTTCTAAAACCGATTTCAAGTGAAACAAGTAATCTTGGTAATTCTTGCTATAAACCAAAATTTCATCACGTAGACAACTACAAAGACGTGAATAAATGATCTAAGAACATGATTCATCAACCTCATAAACGTACTAGGTGCATTTGTTAGCCCAAATGGCATAACCAACCATTCATACAATCTTAGTTTAGTTTTAAAGGCCGTTTTCCATTCATCGCTCTCCTTCATCCTAATTTGATGATAACCGCTTTTCAAATCTATTTTTAAGAAATAACATGAACCATGCAACTCATCAAGAATATCGTATATTCTAGGAATATGGTGTCGATAATTAACCGTGATATTGTTGATGGCTTGGCAATCAATACACAGTCGTCAGCTTCCGTCTTTCTTAGGGACCAAGACGACCAGTACAACACAAGCTCTCCAATTTGTTTTTGAAGCTCCTTGGTCTCCGCGGGGTTTGTCCTATAAACCGGTCTATTTGGCAATGATTCTCCTGGAACAAAGTCGATTTGGTGTTCAATCCCACGGATGGGAAGTAAACCACTCAGGTTCTTTTATGGAAACACGTCATCAAAGAGAGAATCTCTTAAGGACAAGAAGTGAGTGGAGATGACAATGTTAGGATTAGAAACTCCTAAGTCGTAGTATGGCTCAGAGACAAAGTTACACTTGGATGCTAACTAAACTCATTGCATGTGTATTGCGTCTGTGTTGCATGTCTGGCTATGGGATATACCCATATATTCTCCTTGAAGTGAAGCATGAGGAGTTGTGTACCCATATATATATCTACGAGTAAGAATATTGAAGGTCCGACCACCGCAATGCAACTAAACTTGGATATGTAAGGAAAAAATCGGGGTAAAACAGAAGAGGAAGCATCCCCATTAGAATATTATTTGGGACAATGATCTAGTTCACCCATATATTAGACGTGAAGGTTAAGTCATAATGGAGTTCGGGCGTGGAGATGCAACTTGATGGAGTACAAACAAACCTAGAGGAAGAGGAAATAACTGCGTCTAAGTAATGTTTGAGATGTTAAATGTTATATATTCTTCAATCATCATGCATACATAATTAGTATTGGCTGGTTAAGTACGAATTATATATACACTAGCATGTATATAATTATTAACATAACATATCTCTCGTATGGTTCAAACTCTTCATAGTTGACCAACAAAAATGTTTGAAACACATTATAATCCTCGTTATTTAACCATGTACTTTCGGATTTGCCAATAATTCTACATACTAGTCGAAACATAATTGGTACATTTGGATAAATATAGGTGAATCAAATTTCGTTGACATCTTCTGCGGGGTTTAGAACTCTTTTGATGTTCAATATAATTGGTTGTCACATAGAAATTTCTTCATTTACACACTAAGCTACTATCAATCCTCTGACTCGGGCTTTGTTTTTAACTTTTTTTCTTTAGGTGATTCTTATATCGTTCGAATGGAGACATCCACCTATATTGGACCAGATCATCTAGAGCAGCTTCATCTGGGAGATGCACATATAGATATTCCATCACATCAAAAAAACGCCAAGATAAACTTTTTTCTAGATTACAAAGCCTCATGGCAATATTTTCTTTCAATATGGCAACATCTTCGGTTTTCTAAATTTTGGTAGATAGATCTGGAAAAAAATGCGATATCTAAAAAAGTTAAAAAAAAATTAATAACATTAAGTAAGAATATCAATTTTTAATTTTCACAAATATGAGACTAAGAAAGATATAATACTGCAAAGGGTAGTTTATGAAAATTTGGCATTTGTTCCTACAATGCATAAATGGAAAAAGTGTTGAATATTTATCCTTTATTTTCAATTTTCCCAAGTTTATAACATGATTATTAATCTTAGAAATATGTTTTATAAACCCTTATCAATTAAAATTTTTATAGAAACGTTTATAAAAGTACTATTATTGAAAATAGACAACAAATAATGGCATTTTTGAAAAATGATATCATGAAAGTGATATTTTTAAAATTCTCCCTATATACATTCTAATTGGAGAAAAAAGCTCATTTTATATTTTATGTTGTTATTGATAAATTCTACAAATATTAGTATTTATCCTTCAAAACAGTTATAAGTTTCATATCCCATGCATAAAGATAATATTTAGCTGACAAAATAAATCTATATATACGATTTGTTGTTTTGTAGTGTTTATCAAAAAACGCCCTTTCGAGATCTCACGTAATCCCTTTCATTATGTTTTCCTCCATCTCATAAAAACCCTAACAACAACAAAAAACTTTGATCTTTCCCTCTGCTTACACCATGACTCAAGGAAACAATCTAAACTACAATAAAAGGGATAGTATCAGCTTTGATCTCTCATTGGGGATTAGTCCTCACGAACAAGATCCCGTGGAGGGACATGACACTTTCATAACACTCTTGTGTTCAGTAAGTGATCCTCCTCCACCATTTTCATGACACTTATATATAATAAAATGTTATTAAGTTAGATATACTTTCAGTTGTTTGAGCAAGATTTTCATGTCGTTTGCCTCCACAATCAACTGTTATATACAACTCATATATATTGTTTATCATTTCATATAAAATTTTCTCTCCATTTAACAATGATGGACGGTCATCATGAACAGTTTTCTCCTAAAGAAAGCTTTAACATTCCGCCTACAAAGATGTCCTATTGGGGGAAAAACCTTATGTGAAAATCAACCTAATTGTTCTTTCTTATGTTTGGAATCAAAACAATTCTAAATCATCCATACAATACGGATAAGACAACCTACCGTGTGTCACCCACCCATATAACATTCATCGGCCAAAGTTGCTAATCGTCCATATCAAGACCGCTCGCATCATGTAATTTTCGTTCTGTGAGATATCATAAGCCTCCACATCACCACTCATAAATTTCATAACTCTTCAATCAACGGTTATAGATAATTATCCAAGCTTTTGTTTGGATGGTTTGGCCTTGTGACCAATATAACGAGGAAGAAATATTCTCTTTTTATACACATCCGGGGAGGGCTAATTGTATATTTTCACTATGATGGGCCAAACAGAATATAATTACAACGCAATTCTCCTCGGAAATATCAATCTGGTTACATGGCAATCCAAGAGACTGTGCCAACTTCTTCGTTTCGTAGTACGATTTAGGTGCATTATTAGGCGACGGAAGAACAACTTTGAAAGTTTGAGCAATATTGTCTGGGCATTCTTCCGGGAGATTTAAATTGGTCTTCCAGTTCATCATCTTCTAGGCTAAATTGGTCGTCCTTGGAGATTGTTTCAAGGTCACCTTTTGCTTGCTTTCTTCTTCTATTTAAACTATTTTAATCTCTTTTGAGAAGGCTTGAATCTTTTAATCAAAAATTATTTTCCAAAGACTTAGATCAAAATCGGTAAATCAAAGGCTTTTCCGCACCCTTTGTGTGACCAATCGATCCATCCGTAAATCAGAAGTCCATAACTTCTGTGTGATCCATCGATCCTTTTCCCTTGGAACCTTGGTAATTCTCGGTTTGAAGTCAACCTCACTCGAGTTCAAAGTGATGATCTTAAAGAGGATCATATTAAGTGGTATCAGAGCCACTTTGGAAGCTAAGTGTTCTTACTCATGTTTTTTATGTCTATTTAAATTTTCAGAATTTTTGAAAACCATCAGATCTAATTTCTTCATCATTTAGGTTATTAGATCGCAATTTGTTTGATTATTATTTATCATTTGAATTTTTTTTCAAACTAAATTCTGATAATTCTGAACTGTTTGATTCACACACTAAAATTAATAAATAATTTTTATTAAATTGCAAAAAAAAATCAATTGAATTTTTTTTAATTAATTTCTTTGGAGTTAATTAAAACCGATTTAATTTTTGCTATTTAATCTCATCATGTGTGTTGTATTGAGATAGTTAACGACAAGCTGTCGTGTTATTTCTGTTTCAGGTACCATGTTAACCGACGAAGAATCAACCTCAAGCATGGGCAGAAACAAGACTTTGATCGATGCATTCACAAAAAAATGAAGAAAATGATGGAAAAGTTTGATACTTTGCAAGCACAATTTCAAACCATCCAGCAACAACAGCATATTCAGGGCAACGTCCAGCCACAGCAGAACTTTGAGCCACAACACGAGGCTGAACAACAACGAGACAACCAACGGCCCCGTAATCGGCAAGATGAGAGGAGAGGCACCGACTGATCCAACCATGGAGATACGGACAATTACTACTGGCGGCATAGAAGTGGATCATCCCAAAATGGTTCTACCCGACCTTATAGAAGAGACCGAGGAGGTAGGGAGCACATTCAAGATAATTTGCAACGGTACAAGGCAAAAATTCCACCATTTCATGGAAGAAGCGATACAGAAGCTTATTTCGATTGTGAGAAGAAGGTGGAGCTGGTTTTTGACGCTCAAGACTACACGGAGGTCAATAAGGTCAAGTTGGCTGGTATGGAATTTCAAGACTACACGCTCAATTGGTGGGACCAGCTCGTCACCACGGAAAAACGTCACCAAGAATAATATACGGTCGAATCGTGGACAGAGATGAAGAAGCTTATGAGGAGGCGGTTCGTGCCAAGTACAAGGAAACCATTTGGTAGATTAGTACTTCAAGGACATGGAGACGCTAATGCTAATGGCCAATATTGATGAAGACCGAAAAGCTACGACGGGTCGGTTTCTTGGAGGCTTGAACCGGGACATCCAAGATCAATTGGAGACTCAACATTACGGTGAACTGGAAGACATGTTACACAAGCGGAGATGTTTGAGCAACAATTGAAGAGAAAGGGGGCATCCAAAACCAATCAACTGGCGGGATCATCGTATACCGTGATGACAAGGCCAAATTACTACCGTGATGACAAGGCCAACTCAACCAAGGAACCTAAACCTTTCATGGCAACCAAGTCAGAGGCAGTACCTGTAGTAGACGTCAAAGGAAAGGCGAAGGAAACAGCTACACCATCACAGGACGTGAGAATTTCCAAGTGCCACGGAAGAGGGCACTACACTAACGAATGCTCCAACCAGCGGGTTATGATCATTCGGGAGAATGAGGTATTTGAATCCGAAGGTGAGCAAAAAGAAAAGACGGATGAAGAGCAGGAGATACTTCCGCTCAAAGGTGACCTACTTGTTACCTGGAGACTTCTACGTTTAAGCACTAAGGTGCAAGAGGAAGAACAACATGAGAATTTGTTCCATACCCCGTGTAACGTCCAAGGCAAGCTTTACAGCCTTATCATTGATGGAGGAAGCTGCACCAACGCTACGAGTGTCACCATGATCAAAAAGCTCGAGTTGAAGACGAGTAAGCACCTGGCACCGTACAAATTGCAATGGTTCAGTAATACCAGGGAAATCACGGTCAAAGATCAAGTGTTGGTACCGATCTCCATAGGAAAATATAAGGAAGAAGTCATGTGCGATGTTGTGCCTATGGAAGCCGTTCACATCTTGATAGGATGACCTTGTCAATCGGATATATGCGTAATCCACGACGGGTTCACAAACCGACATACTTCCGAGTTCAACGAGAAAAAGACTACCTTGGTTCCTTTGACGCTGCAAGTGATCTACCACGATCAGAAGCGAGTAAATTGATACACTGGATTTTTAATCTTCTTTACTACGGCAAGTGCACAACATGAAGATTATAATATAGAAAGCTTCAAATTCCAGAGGACCAATGTTACACTAAGTTCCTACGAGGAATCAGTAATAAGCTAAGATGATATATGGTTGATTTTTCGGTAACAAATGCGGTAATCTAAATAAGGGTTTGAAAATAGATAAACAGAACTCTAGAGTAGGGAGTATTCGTAGGAGAGAACATGAACCGAACAATTATTCAGGACACAAATAAGCTCAAGTCTCGTATTCAAACATATTGATATAATTGGGCCAATGTCGTAGAACCAACAATTTTATTTTAACAATTTAAAATCTTAAACTATCGTTTAGATCTAGAATTGCAAACAAGCATTAACAAGCGGGTTCAATTTATCCACAATTGGCTTTAGCATCAACTGTCGTTGGATAAGGACAATTTGCTCATCAATGTTTTTTCTAGCAACCTATTGCACTTTTGAGTAATATGAATACCTAAGTTCAGAGAACTAGTGATCAATTAAAACTCAGCAATAAGATTAACAATGATGAAGACAATTCGATTAGGCCCTATTTGTATTCAATTCAATTGCTCATAGTCTCCGTTAAAAACCCTAATATAGCAAGAGAGATTACTTAGACATAGAGAAACAAAACATAGCAAGAGATAAAAGGAATGCATGAAATTATAATTAGAGAAAAACAAGAGTTCAGGATTCTTCTCAAGTGTTGTAGAGATCCATCTCCCCAAGTCTTACAAATTAAAACTCTATTCTTAAAATACTCTCAGAATTCGTCGTCTCTCTCTCTCGAAGAAGAACCAAAACATCTAAAAACTAAAACTGAATCTCCTTAGGGTTTTACCCCAATTTTTTATTAAAGAGATCGGCTTCCTTATTTTCCTGACAAATCGGAGTGGGTGCTCTGAAGTGGAGCGGATGCTCCAAGGTGGATCAATAGCTCTAATCGATGCTCTACATTCCTTTTGCTTGGCTTTTTCTCCTTTTTGCTAAAATGTCTCCAACTGCTCCAATTCTCGTCCAAAGCTTCTTAGTAACCTGAAATGACTAAAAAAAACTAAAAGGACTCGATAAAGACTCGAAAACAACTGTTAGTATGCGTCAAGAACGCAACACATCAACTCCCCCCCTGACATCAAGTCTAGACACGCAGAAGAGGTTTTATAACGCAGGGACTCTCAAAATCTCAGAAACCGTGAAACTAATGTAACCTGCAGACCACATGCTTTAAAATATGAGGAACACATCTTACCGAAAGCCCTCCAATACCTTCGCAGGCCCTGTTCCATACTTGAATTTCAACTAATCCAAACCTTATTTTCCAGACAATAAACTCTTTACAGTCAATTAAAGCTAGCGTGGGCATCTTATTATGAGCATTAACTAAGGAAATTGGTGCTTGGTATTGGGAAGGCTAGTTTCAGGGGTGGATCTTAGAGTGTTTAGAGGTTAGCAAACTTCGGAGATGATGCAAGATATCACACAAAATGATAGGAGAGAATAGATTCATTGGTGTTCTAGAACCTCTAGTCAGCCCAACTTCTCTTGAGCTTAAAGTCTTCCGATGATGGCCTCTTTTTCTCTTTAGTTTCTGTGTGCTGAGAGACACTTGGGAGTTACTAACTTACCTTTCTTCATTCGTCGATTTTTTTTTTCAATTTTTTTTTCTTTTTCTCTCTTTTTCTTAGACGAATTGAAGAAGACATTACATTTTTTTCTTCTTCATTCGGTGGTTTTTTTGTTTTTTTTAGACTCGATAAAACAGACTCAACATACTCAGAAAAAGAAATTGACTCAACAGACTGAACTGAAAAACAAATTGACTCTTCAGACTGAACTGACTCGAGTGGAGAAAATGACTTGGAAACAAAGTTGAAAGAAAACATTAGTAACACCAAACTCTTCCCCGGACTTACTTTACACCATCGCCGATGTGAAAATAAATTGGAGGATTGGTTGGAACACTAAAAGGTAAAAATGGTATATACAATGAAGGACTTGAAGAACTTTCCCAATGAAGAACTTTCCCAACTGTCTTGAATGTAGCAAAATGACCTCCATATGCCGACCCGTGGCAATGCGACAAGATCCCGGGCACTTCTTCTTCCGGTACACACCTTCTATAGAGCTTATCTTTGCAAAGCATGTAGAGATACGGCTCATCCCAATAAAACCGGTTGATGTCCCTGAAAAATTTCTTCTTTTTATACCCTTTCAACTCCGGAGGCTCTTTCCCACACGCCAAGTAGTTCACGAGATCGGCGTACCATGGCAACTTGTCTTCCATTGCTTTCACTTCTTCCAACCGTTTTCCCGTCTTGTATCCCTCAATCAACGTTCTAAGTGCCATGAGTTGCTCCTCGGGGAGGGAATCATCAATTGGAATGTCTTCCTCTATCCTTAGTCATGACAAGTGATCGGCGACACCGTTCTCTATCCCTTTCTTGTCCTTGATTTCCAAATCAAACTCTTGAAGAAGTAAGATCCATCGTAGTAACCGTGGCTTTGCATCTTTCTTGGCCATCAAATGCCTCAAAGCAGCATGATCAGTGTGTACTATTACCTTCGAACCAACCAAGTATGACCGAAACTTTTCAAAAGCAAAAACTATCGCCAAAAGTTTTTTTCCAACCGTTTTCGCATACTTGATCTGAGCGTCATCAAGAGTTCGGCTTGCGTAATAGATAACATGAAGCTTCTTCTCCTTTCTTTGAACAAGCACCGCTAAAATCGCATAGTCACTAGCATCGCACATTATCTTGAACGGTAGATCCCAATCCGGTGCTTGAACAATGGGTGCACTAATAAGAGACTTCTTCAGCACTAAAAATGCCTCAAGGCATTCGTCATCAAAGTTGAACTCCATGTCTTTGCAAAGTAGCCTCGTGAGTGGCCTCGCTATCTTCGAGAAGTCTTGAATGAAGCGTCTATAGAAACCCGCATGACCCAAGAAACTTCTTATACCCTTGACCGAGGTTGGTGGTTCCAAACTTGTCATGACATCTATTTTGGTCTTGTCTACTTCAATCCCCTTTTCTGAAATCTTGTGCTCAAGAACTATCCCTGCTCTAACCATAAAGTGACATTTCTCCCAATTGAGGACAAGGTTGGCTTCTTCACATCGTTTGAGCACCCTACACAAATTAGAGAGACACACACGAAAAGAAGAACCATACACAGAGAAATCATCCATAAAAACTTCAACCATGTCCTCAATTAGATCCGAGAAGATCGACATCATGCATCGCTGAAATGTAGCGGTGCATTACACAACCCGAATGGCATCCTTCGATAAGCAAAGGTACCATAAGGGCATGTGAAAGTCGTCTTCTCTTGATCGTTGGGGTGAATCGGGCTCTAAAAAAACTACTCACACTTCATGATCCAAACAATGAAATCAAGGGTGATTGTTGCAAAGATCATCATGGGTGATTAAGATAAACCAAGAAATCAAGAAAATTACTATGAATCACGAAGAAGAAGAATCTCTGATTTCAAATCCAAAAGAGTCAAGAACCATCTATTTTTCTCTCAAAAACAAGCTTAGTCTTTCCAACTAAGTATTTTTTTTTCATTTAAAAGAGACTCCTCATAAAAACCCGGGTCAACCCAACAAGCTGGGTTGACCGAGAAAATATCAGAATTTAAAATTGGTCAATCCTCGCTGTTGACTGGTCGCGAGTCCACAGCGATCCACATCTGGCCGCTGGAGGCGGCCGCTGGGAGAGGACGTCTTTGCTTCCACAGCGGCACCATTTGACCGCTGAGCCTGACCGCTGGGTTCTCGGGAACATTTTTGCACTTGTCTAGCGGTCACCATTTGGCCGCTGCGCTAGACCGCTGTACTCCCTGGAATGTTTTTGCACTTCCCCAGTGGTCACAGTTTGGCCGCTGTGCTTGTCCGCTGCGGGACTCGTCTTAACCGCTGGAATAGGTCGCTAGAGCTCCAGCGGTTGCCTGTTGACCGCTCCGAGTAGCCGTTGGGCGCTCTGGAATCGCCTGTCCTTCACTTTTACCCTCTTTCTCCGCCTGAAATGTCTCCAATGCTCCAAAATGTTAAGTTGCCACCCGTAAGCCTGAATAAGGATAAATGGATGCATATGTACTCCTATGATGCCTATATGCAAGCTAAATGATCAAGAAACACAATGAAAAGACTCATAATACCGATGAAAAACACGAGATATCACCTTTCAATTACGTAGCCAGTTCTATACATTTCCTACCCGAAGGTCCACATGATCCGAAGATCCCATATAGCCTGAAGCCAACACACAGCCCAAAGCCACTCGGCCGTGAAGGTCCATACGATCCGAAGATCCCATAAGGCCTAAACCCACCCAAAAGTCCCTCATGGACTGCAACCAAATCGACCACGGATGTCCCCCACAGCCCAAAGCCAATCAAACCTGAAAGTTCGAAGACACTTGACTCTGAATGTCGTTCACAGCCTAAAGCCAACATACACATAAATCCACACATTAATTCATTTCATTAAACGTTTTCAACCTATTATGCTATTACTACTAAAGATCAAATTCACCGTTTTTCACGTAAACAAACTTTCCATAAAATATCATAATAAACCACAAATACCATGTTCATAGATTAAAAGAAGAGATTTGTAATAACATGTTGTCATATATCACGTCTTCACCTTGATTGAATCTAAAAAACTCAAAGACTGAAAGCTACAAGGTACTTTTGGCGCAATACCTAATGCGCTCCTCCTCGTTCGATTTTCCTTCTCGAAAATTTTTCACTCTATGATCCCGTTTCCAATCTTACTTATTTGTGGAAAAAACTCATTTTATTTGTGGAAAAAACAAGAGCTCAAAAGAGTACATAGGATCTCGTGAGCTAACCCACCAAGTTGAACAGTTAATGTTGTTTCCTTATTTGGCATAATCCTATCTTGCTATTAGATCTTTGACTTATCTTTTAAAAGATATTACTTAATTAATTCCAGCAGACTCGACTCTCCTTTCTTACGATCTCTAATCAACGGCCAATCGAACTTGTCCTGATTGGAAACCGCATCTTCCAATTGCCAAACATTCCTTAAATGGGTATGCGTTCTGGTTCTTTCGTTACTTAGATTATGGGTGTTTCTTGATTACTTTAGAGTCACGCAGTCCGGACCAGAATCATTTTCATTGTTCATGGAACGTTCCAAATTTAGTAAAAATTCAGTTTCTTTATTAAATGATTCCAAGTGTTTCAACACTTACAAAAATAAAATTCCTCTTACAGAAGAACCTTCTTTCCCCATTCCCGATAAAATAAAATTATTTTTCGGCACAACCAGGTTAGAGCCACACACGAATGTTCATGGACACATTAGAAAAAGGAGGATGCTAATTCCTAAGGGCTGGAGAGGTCCCCAAGGACCAGGGCTAGAAGATTTCCCCGTAGGTAGAGGGCGTAGCAAAAAGAGTTTGCCGGCAGATGCTGAAGTTGGTAGGAGAGCGTGATCAATGAGCCCTATATGGGGATCTCCAACAGGTCTGAGAGGACTTGCCAACCGATGAAGGTACCCCACGTGAAGGGGCATAACTGGTTAGGAGAAGATCACCACCACCGTGAGAATTTACCCACAAAAGTCTTGAGATATATAATCCTCGGAAATGCTGATATGGCCCTCTGGGGGAGGGGGCAGTGTCGGCACATTCGAGGTTGGTGGCAAATTGAGTCTCCAATGGAGACATGGAGGCTGTGTGGCTCTAGAAGTTGGGGATAGAGACCAGACTGCATGTCGAGGCCGATGAAAATCTCCTGTTGCCAAACATCAAAGATCCTGCTCTGATTTCTCGACGACTAACCTCATCGTCGGAAAATTCATGACCCTATTGTGATTGATTCCTCTAATTCTCACAAGATATGTAAAATAACTGAGAAATGGTCGAACTAGAAGACGATTGAAACGAAAAGGGCCGAATACCAAAGGAAGTCAGGGGAAGCCTAATGTCATTTTCGGAGAGCTGGTTATGGAGATAAAGAAAAATCTTGCGACCTCGAGGGCCTTTATAGGCACATGGGGGAAAGGCAAAACATCATTCGAAAATAACATGATCAAATCGAAAAGAAAAAAATGTGTCTCGTTTGCAATTAAATCGTCTCGAGCAGCTCCACAAGAATGTGCGTCATTATTACGCTAGTTAATAAGCGTATTATGAACAGAGACGAGTTGTAACGATGCATCGAGGACACCCGACAGTGCGGAAAACGAGGCCAGTGGTGCTATGCGACTCCCCATCCAGAAGCGAATGATATAGTCCCGACCCATTTACGAGAACATTTATCTCGAAGAAAGTGACAACAGAGAGCGGTGTGCAACCATCACGGTGGCAATGCAATGTAAACGACATGAGCAGCATGAACATGGGATAAGGACTTGATGAGGGTAAACTGAGGAACAGCGGAACAACAAGACCATGGGAGGGTCGCAGTCTGACTAGCACTGGTAGAACATTGAGCTGACTTGCCTCATGTGGGCAATAACAGTCAAAGTGGATAAAACATGTTTTCTACCGCTTTTTCTTGTCTATTTTGTCCATTACACACATCTGAGGTGTGTTCTCTAATCATATGCATCCCTTCAAAGTCCTGTCATTTCCTTTCTTGCTTGTATACCCTACGGAGACATTCTCTGATCATATGCATCCCCTCGGGGTCCTCATACATTTCTTTGTTTGCTTGGATATCCTCTCGAGAAATATTCTCTGACCATAAGCATCCCTGAGTTCTTTGCCCATTCCCTTTCTTACTTTCATACCCTCTAGGGACATATTTCATGATCGTACACATTCCTCTCGGGGCATCTGTCTAACCCATTTCTTTGCCTACCCTACGGGTCATACCGATCATTCACTTTCTTTTCTTTGGGGCCTTGTATTTGTGCTCCCTAGAGGGATGGATATTCACCAACCCTTTAGCCAGCCTGCATGTATGGAAACTCACATGTAAGCTCCCTTGTGGACTCACCCACCTTATGGAATAATCTGTTCTCTCTCTTGAGGCATCTCTTACGGTCCTCTGGCAGGTTTCTATCGAGTCAAGTAACTCGCTCAGATCTCGAACATGAGTGTCAAATAGAACATGTCCCGATTATAAAACACAAAACTAGGGCGGTTACCCTACATCACTGAACACCAAGTGAAGTGATGTGGGTCAATTCCTCCCTGGAGAATTTACGTTCCTCGACGAACAGTCAGCGTTGTTTCCTCTTGGAATAAAGCTAATCCATGATCGTATGTGTTAATCCTCATGCGGTCCGCCTCAGACCCGCAAGTGAAGTGGAGAAATGTTGAAATTGTTAAGGGGAAAAAGCAATCACACTAATTCGTGTATACGTGCTAGCTTACAGGACCAGCTAGTCATGGAAGTCAGTATAACCCCGCCCGAATACATATAACAGTTCATGAAAACTCTTCTTCTCAAGGTTACAACGTAAGTCGACTTCCCACTTTCTCATTAATAGTAAGCCGATGATTTGGGAGCAATTATTGGGACCAGCTTCACCACATCTAACCAAAGAACGATATATGGAGTAGGGGCGCTGCCACTCGGGCCCTACGAGATAGGGATAGCTGCACAGCGCAATCGAAAAGAAACCTCCTAGCTCGACTGTAGGCTTACTGATAGGGCGTTCTTACCCAAGACGAGTAACGGTACGAGTGGGGGTGCACAAGTAAACCCGCGTAAGGCACGTGATCGTCCTTTTATAAATAGTGAGGAGACCCAGAAAAGGATAGGTTAGTGCATCCCCACATGAACGCACAAAAAGACATTTCCACTCAATAAAAGGGTATGTAAAATCTTAGAGAAGCGCCCCAACCCCACTCCTGTCACATCTCAAACAGTGTCAAACACTTACGAACAAAAAGTTCCTGACTTCAACCCACACATACATCTTGAATCACTACCTCTCAGTTGATCAATGTCTAACTTAGGCCTCAGAAAGCCTTTGAGGGGAAAACTTTCATCTCTTTTGGAAGCGCAACGGGCTTGTCACTTTGGTGCATGAATAGGGAGAATGTCACTTTGGTGCATGAATAGGTTAGTGCATCCCCACATGAACGCACAAAAAGACATTTCTCAGATATATCTCGTCGACGGATTCACCAAAAAAGTGAATCCTCATTTCCCGAGAAGACGGACTCATACCCTCCACTCACCATCCATTACACCGGAAGCATACAACCTCGATTGCCTCAGGACCCACCCGCATGAGGCGACCTGTCAAAGTCGTCCCGAACAATAAGTTTTGTAAGGCATGAAATCATAAGAATAACATGCACGATCAAACAAGCTTGTTATTTGTGTGATTGTATTAGAAATTTTATGTTTTAGTGTAACAATATAGGTTTAATGTTTAGACGTCTGGTTTTTCCATCATTGGATTCTTTAGAAAAGAAATATATAAAATATAAAACCAATTTAGTTTTAGAAAATAATATATATTTTAAAAATGATTGTTGTTTATATCTCATTTTTTACTAAAGTTTAATCCATGGTCATAAACGTTAATCCTCGTGCGGTCAGTCTCGGGCTCACGAGTGACGTTGAGAAATGTTCAGCTATTAAGGCGCCAAACCAAGTGCACTGGACCTTATCCATGTATGCGCCAGCTGACACGACCAACTAGTCGTGGGTATATTGGATAACAGTTCAAGAAATTTTTTTTTCTCAGGGGTTACGATGTAAGTCATCAGGAGTAAGCGGAGGAGTCGGGGCAATTGCTGCGATCGGTTTCGATGTCTACCAATACATACTTGCTGAATCACTAATCTCAGTTTGTCGATGTCTGACTTAGACATTAGAAAGTCTTTAAAAAGGAAACTTGCATGTCCTCCAGAGGCACAACAAGTTTGTCACTGTGTAGGCATAGAAAGAACATCGTTTTTTCAGATAGATTTCATCAATGGATACCATTTTTTTGTTTCGTCAGTGGACGGACTCCTACCCTCCACTCACTAGCCATATCACACAAAACATATAACTTCGGTTGACGCAGAAACCACCCGAATAAGACAACCCGACAAGTTACAATTATGCAGATAATAAATAAATGGTAAAATCTAAAGGTTTTGTTTTCAGCGATAACGCCGATCTTAATCTAGTATATATCTAATAAGTGTAAAGTCTTCGGGTATATAATATTTTTCAAAGATCTGGGTTGTATTATTCCGAAGGTTTAACATAAGAGTCCTAACGAAAACATTATCCTCTCTTGTTATTCCCTGGAATGCAATTATGCTGGTCCAAACCACAATTTAAAGTTTTATGTTATGAAAGAAACAAAAATCCACAGTATCTTTCGTTATTGCTGTGTCGTTGTCTTACTTCTTATCTCTGTTTCGCCAAAGACTAGTAGTAACTAGTAATCCATAAGACACATGTTTTAGTAGGCATTAGCTGTGCTTCATTCCTGCATCGTTATTAATTTCAATGAGCCGATGAACAGCAATGTGATTGTTGCAATTAAATAAATGATTTTTACTCAGTCAAGTCTCAAACCTCAAACGAAACGGCTGAGTCTAGCTCTATTCGGTTAAGCCGAACCGTCCCAAGAATATACTCTGGCAAGTCTGTTTCCTCCTTTCCCTGCATTTGCATTTGGTAGTTAAAGATTCAACTGATGATCGAATTAAAAAAGATGTGAGTTCAAAAGAAAAACATAACTTTTAAGATATGATAAAGTCTAGCAGCAAGAAGCCGAAACTAACCTCAATCAAGATGGCCAGATCAACAATAAGGCTTGTGACATAACCAAGGACAAGACCAATGACGCTCCTCGCAACTGCAGATGATCCAATATCTACATCAATCTGCAATATCATAACCATGAAACGTGTGTATTATGTTGGACATGTACTGTTTTTTATGGTTTATCAAAAATATTAATTACTTCCAGGTATAAGTAAGATACAATTTTCATATCCATCATTGGGATTAAAGAATAGAGGGGGAGAAAAAAAATATTATACCTCCAGAAAATTATCCTTCCTCAGGTACTTGCAGGTTACAGCTTTACCAAGCAAGCAGGCTTTTGTTCCAACAGCCCGCTTGACCATCCAGTATCCCTGTGATTCAACATGATTGTGAACATGTTGAATCAAAATTACTATATTTCGGAGGCAACCAGAAGAGTTCCTTACCTGAACAATACTTGGAATCAGCTTAAATCTTGCGTCCCGGTAACTGTCACTCCCATTTACAAATTTTCCCAGAGAGGAAGACTCGTTTACAGGTCGATTCGCCGCATAGTAGAGGACCAAACAATAGTTAGGCTTTGCTGGTACCTAGAAACGGAAAAAAAAAAACATTTTCACTTCTTCCAGGTACAAACCTGACGCATAATTATGAATAAATTTAGAGTTGGTTAGACTTTTGAGGAAGGGAAAATGATTGGTGATGGTAGTTTGTACTACCTTAACTCGACAATACAACTATTATTACACACGTGTGGCACATGATATATACTGCTATACGAACAAATTTGTTGGAAAAGACTGACAGATATATAGAGTTTATGTTGCAGATAGTATTCACACCTGAAGATTGATAACAAGGATGAACGGCAGCTTTTTCCCAGGTTCTGACTACAAATGAGAAAGCTTCCAAATCAGGCTCCTTCAACCACGGGAGAGTATATAAACAAATTTTGTACGTTTTCTTCTTTTTCCAACACACTTTAACTACTTATTAACTAAGCAGTCTTAGCCACAAGGCAAAGAGGAGAAAACAGAAGAAATAATTAAATAATGAATGCGCATGGCACAATGCCCCAGGCGATGAGGTTCATCATCATTATAATTTTACAAATTTGAGGTACCTGGACAAGAGATTTCGGATGCAGAGAGATGCTGTCGACAGCTTTATCAACTTTAAGCCAATCCACTGATACAAGTGTGAGAAGGGGCTCCCCACCCATCACCTTAAAATTGTGCAGAATCAGATATCAATTTGGAAAATAGATAGATGCAGTAGTAACCAGTTGCGAGAGAGAACATCGTAGAGATATATTAGAACAAGTTCAGAAACATGGTTGGGTCGGGGAGGACTTGAGTGCAGTAGCATCTACCGAACATCAACGGTTGACATATTGATGAAGATCCAAGAATTTAAAGTTACCTTTGCATTGTCTTTTAGGTAGGTCTTTCCCCTGATCATAAAGCCCATGCCACTAGGAGAATTCCAGCAATTTGAGTCCTTATCACCATTTCCTTTACGCAGGGATCCTTGAAACTGACTTGGATCGATATTCACAGGATCAACATTAGCATCTAATACATTACTTGCGCCTGGAGCTGGTGTCAAAATAGAGCTGATATATTAATAACACACGCTGAGATATTAAAACAAAATAAAATTAAAAAGTGCTTTTAAATTCTAATCTGTGACATAACTTGTGAAGTCATTGGTAAAATTAATGGACTATACAAAAAGAAGTGAAGAGAGAACCTTTAGGTTGCTTCAAAGATAGGCTAGCGATTGCCCAGGAAACATTCTTGAGTTTAACTTTTATCTCCTATTTTTAACATGGAAACAAGAGGTTAACAACTTCGCATACAAGTTGCTCACCTCATGGGCTCTACACAAATACTTAATAGGAACTTTATACATTAGATTATGTGTGGTGTGTATTCTCACTATTTCCTGACTTAGGAAATTATTTAGAAGTTTCATTTCCTTATGTCCTTACCCTAGAGTGCTTTGCCATTACATATAAGGATATGTAAGGATGAAGTCTCGGCTGTGAGACTCATCTAAGAAAGAGAGTGCTTCAATAATATCTATTTTTTTATACTAAGCGAAACAATTTCTGCCTTTGGGTGTTCGAATGTAATCCTTCTGATTTATATAAAGAAGAGCTTTTGGGTTTTTATTTCTGTTCGTGATTCTGCACTCTATATATGTGAATATGATATTATAAATTAACGAGAAGAAAGCATAGCCAAGTTACCTTTTTGTCCTGCTCCTCATCATCTTCATCGCTTTCCTCCTCATCAGAAGATGAGTCTGTGGCATCATAAAACTGCTCCTCCATTTCCTCATCTACATATTCACCATTCGGAACATCTGATAACTTGGACTGGACAACCGTGGCAGAAGTTTCATACTTGAAGGCCGGGTTTGCTCCAATGTACTCCTTCAGACCTATACACCATAAACAAGAAAACGAAACAAAAAACGCATGGAACTTGTGACATCTCGAATGTAGATCAGAGGTCAGGAAGTTACTGTAAACAGCGTGCGTATGGTCATTGATAATCTACATCATACCACTGATAAATCCTCAGATGTGCTTACATGAGTCTCCATCCCGCAGTAAATATTATTAATACCACACAAAAAAATTGCATCTCGACTTCTTACTCATTTTGAGTGTTCATACTCTAAAATAGGATTGGGCATAAGAAAAGGCATGCATTTAACCTGCTACTTGGAGGAGTAATGCATACGGAATAGTCTTTTCAAACTTTGAGTAGCTTGTTCTCTTCCATTTGCACCAACGTTTAGAGTGGATTTCTAGCATGTGTGTTACAAGACAACTTGGAGGTTCTGCATCCGATCGCTTTTTCAAGTTTCTGATTTCCCATGTTGATGCTGCAATCAACAGGAACGAGGAGAGACGTAAGGTCGTAAGAAGCAAAGCAAAAAATGCTTTTCTAGGCGTTCTGTAAGTCCACGGTAAAAATATATATTATGAGATCCAGTGAGAAAGAAGAAAGTCAACGTATACAAAGAAAGAAGTCAAAATGGAATAGGAATGTGGAATAAAACAGTGAAGCAGCATCCCACGGGATATGGTTTACAAGCCAATAATATCGCCCAGGAGCCTACGAGTCAGTTCTAGATTTGTGAGCATCAAAGACCTTAGTCTCTCAACCAGGTAGTTGAATGAAAGTTGTGGCTGCAGAACTCAATACAATTGCAGAGATGGAAGGGAAAGTAATCCCAAGCCACTAAGTAAGTACCCACAAGAACCTCTGGCTATCGAGATAAACTTGGGTAGAAAATGTCTTAACATGGAGAAATTACTTTACTGCATTGCCACTAGACATGCAGCATGGCGAGGAAGGTACATGCTACAGATAGAAAGGTTATCACACGAAAAGATCTTACGAGTAATATCTGTACGACGATATCCAGACTTTGGAGGCCGTTTCTTATGCACTGCTGGAAACTGTAAGATTGCTGCATACAAAGATACAGAATGAGAGAATAGTGGGTAGCTGTTATCAGAAGAATAATAATGAATTAAATTAGACTCTAGGTCGCATGAATACAAAAACATGACCACCAAAAGAATTTTCGGTGAGAACAATGAATAACTAAGATTTCTAGACGACAGTGGTGAGCTTACGGATATTTATAAGCATCTGTAACTGTGAATATCAGATTTGTAGGTTCTTTAGCCTATCTAACTGATAAACAAATGATATACTTACGGCTCATAGAGAAATAAATAAACAATACAATATCGATTCTCCTTTTCATTACTATTCTGTTTTGCATTTGATCTTGCAACGTATGGATAGATTTCATAGGCGGGTACTAGCGTTTTATGTATTTGGTTCAGCAATTAAAGGATAACATTACCCTAGAAAATGTGAGCTAGTGTAATACACTTGACTATTCAACGTGTCTTTATACGGCACAACTACAGCCAAGAAATTCACTAGCCAACCAGTGACAGGGCTAAATCAAAATCCACCTTTGTGCATGAGCAATACAGACATCATGAGATTAATATAAGAAACATTATTTAGAAGAGTATAATCCTCTACTTACTGTACGTCCCATCTTGTCCACGAACCCACTGTCTAGAGAAGATAAAATCTCTCTTCGATTGCCATCTGCAAAATATACTATTTAAGTTAAGTGTAAAGCTATCCGTTGAATTCAGTGATACATACAACAGAGTCCAAACTGGAGAAAACACAGATCTGATAGAGGAAAGATACCAATACATTTTAATATATACATCTTTCCTAACAAAGAATACAGAGCGATCAATGTGACATTAAGGACAACCAGTACAAGAAACATACCGTGAAAGATACTTAGGATCATATACGCAGTAAACAACATCATAGTGGCCCTCATATGAGTCTATCAATTCCGAATCACCTGTTACTGTATCCCACCTGTGTGGATAGTTAGAAAGATTCAAGTAACAAACGATATCTATCATTTGAAGAAAATAATCTTACTCGTATCGTTGGTGTTTGTCAAGCTTCAAAATCACTTCAAACACAGCATCTGCATTAGCTTCAACTACCGCAACTGCTTTCACAAGAACTCCTCTGCCAGCCTAAAGAAGAAATAATTTTGACAAAATTTGAGAAGCATTTATAAGCATTGAAACAGTCACTGAATACAACCAACTATAGTTCTTTCCAGTGTGCAGTACAAGTTGCAAAGAAAGAAAAAAACTAGTTGTCACTGTAGCATAAATTATTGCAATATTCTGATGCCATTGGTTCTGGGGTTGACAACACTCAGTTATAAGATCTAAGTTTAACTTGTGGCCTTGCTAATAAGATAAAATATGATGGCAATTACAAGACTGCAAATATTAATAAAAACAGAAAATAAGGTGGTTCAGTTTTCATTCCTCTCGGAATAAATTAAAGTTATTCCTGAATGACAAAATACCCAAAAGACTCCAAGACCTAGTAACTTTGGACAACCATTCAACAATTGACATTTCTCAATCATCACAAACAAGGGAAAGAAGGCACTGAGGGCTAACTTGCAAGGGCATAATGCACATTCATTAACCAGCTATGAACCAATACAGCACTTGCCCAACATGGGATTCTAACACAACACCAGTTTTTAAATCAAAAATCCAAGGAGACCCACTCCTAACTCATTCTAAATGGCTTGCTCAGTCGGGGCAGACTAATTTTCCCCTTCTTTAATATCTTTCTCAAGGTCCGGCTATTCCGTGACATGCATTCTCCACAGGTCTCAGTACAAAGCGTACCAATGAGACTTCCTTTTGTAACACATCGACCAATCTCTTATCTTATGTCATTGGTTTTAATATTTTATTAAAGCAGTTCTTTCTGTATAGTTGGAGATATTTTCTGAATCAAAGTAAATATACCTTGTAGTTAGCCACATCTTCAAAAATCCTAACACCTGCAAACAATATACAAAAAAATATTTAACTGAAGGTTACGAATCAAAGAGCAAGGAAACCATAAGAACAGTCTCAATCTTTTTAGGCCTTATAGTCTTGAATTCTGAACATTAAGGACACTATCTTGCCACATAACCGTCTGATTTGCAGAGCTACGGCCAACCTAAAAACACTGGACAAGTATTGTCGCAACTTTTTGGATATTAGAATTCTTCTACATTAATAACCGAGAGAGAGAAGTATAAATATTCAAAAGGAGACACCACGATAAATACATTTCGATGCAAGTTTTGTAGATGAAACTAAGTGGGGACATTCTAATCGACCCATTTTTGGTTCTGTAGATGAAAACATTGTAATGTGCACGTTGTTTGATATCAAAACTCTAAGATTACCGCAAAGCATACCATTGATTGTACGAACACATTTCCATTCATGTGCCTCGATTGCATCTCCATTGTCTCCACCCTCGTAGAAACTATCACCCCTAACATCATTAACCAAGGTAGAGGATTGCCTCAAAAGAGTCTCCGGACCTGTAAATTATAAACATATTCACACATCCTTTTGATCAAAAAAAAGAAAAATCCCACATCTTTGTTTTGAAAGAAAAGTAACTTTCAGGTGAAACCTATGTCTTGAAACATGAATAACTACTACATAAAACCTTTATGAAATTAAATTATATTAAATTTAGGGACCGGATAGAGTTCCAATATAACAATGTAACTCAGGACTATCAATGCATAATAAAGTCGAGAGCCATAGGACCATAATATAGTTTCAGTTATATACAGGAGAACATACGTTTGAATCCAATATCGATCTATCGTTATGAAGAAATAATCATAGTCTTCAGGGACCACAACACTCAGTTCGAATTACGACACCCATAACTATAAACTAGATACCGACCAATGTACTTTTAACAATTTAGACGCACAATTGTGTAGCATTTAAAATCTATAGATGCTGTACAAAAATGAAATAGAAAATTGGACAAAAAAACATGACAGCAGCATCTAACTGCTTCTTTTGAATAACCATTTCTAACCTTAATGCATGTTTATGGAAAAATCTGAAGCTTTTAAATGCAGCATATTACCTTGCCCAATTCGGATAAGCTTTTTTAACCCATAAGCATAACGCCGGACTCTAGGTCGATGTCCTTCAAGATCAATACTTCAAAAGAGAATAGAGTGTGATTCAGAAAATGTGGACTAGCAGTGGACTTCTAGTATTTGAAACGCTTTGATCTGGTTATGAACAGAGAATATAACATCACAGTTTTATGCATATTCTATTGGAAAGATCCCCGTCTTCTTTAAACATGTATATGTAGGACTCTAAAACATGAACAACTCAAGCTACTAACAAATATCGTCAGCGGCAATAATCATATGATAATTAGAACATACTTGGCCTCCATGCTTAATTTTGTTCTTGTGCTTCCCCCTCTTGATATTGCATATTCAGCCTTTCAAAACAGAAATAGTAGTAATCAGAACGAAACAGAATAACTGGTGATACCTCATCCCAATAAGCATTTAATAAATACTCAAATAACAACAAGCAAAAAAACTTCAGCACAGTCATCTTAGTACCTGTTGTTTTGCTTCATCAAAAGCCTCAACCCATTTCATGGCTTCTCCAGCGGTAGCACAAGCAATCTGAAGTACAGTTCACAGAAAAGGTGTCACTTGATGCAACTGGGTCAGGCAAACATACTTACCAGAAACTATCTAACTAAAAATTTTAAAAAGAAGTTTAAGACATTTACACTACGATTCAACTGTTTGGTTCATCGAAGTGTGCAAAAAAAAAGTACAAATAAATAAATAAAACATTGGTCTTGCAAAACAAACTCAAGTTTATACCAGCAAGTTTTGAGTCTAGTGCACATTTCTATAAAAAAGATTCAGATACCCAGACACTCACGTGTCTGCCAATACAAAGCTATTGCAAGGAGGGAGTTTCAACTTACTTCTCCTTTCTTGGTCTCGTCCAACCGATTATAGAACCTTATGACATAGACATCCTGCATGATATAAAACAAATCAAAATATTAAGTGCACCTATTTTATTTAGTTTCATACTTCCATTCTTTAGAGCATACAATTATTATGTAAGATAGGGAAAAGAAAAGGGAATAACAGATCCGTGTTCTACACAGGCAGCCGTGAACTATAGAAGTAGAGATTAAGAGTATTACCCCTTGATTAACTTTGCGACGTCCTAACTCTTCGACCATCATTGTAGGCCCTATGACACCACGCCTTATAGGTTTCTAGAATATCAAAAGAAAAGCATGCATATAATAGAATATCAAAACACATCTAGTTGGCATACCCATTACATAAAGGAAAAGAAAGAGAACAAACCAACGTTGAGTACACTATATCGAAATTCAAAAGCATGAGAGAAACTTAGTCAGCTTCATTCCAAGAAAGATCATTAAAAAAAAAGCTCAAAATAACAAGAGCTCGACCCAAGAAAAGAATGTCCGAACATTTTCTCTGTCTCCACAAAAAAAAAGAACAATTAACTCAGAATCTGAATAAATATCACATAAATTAACAACTACACGGTGGTATTAACTCTATACCATACAGTGAGATTAATAAGCATGTAACTCTTGGAAGTAAAACACACCTACACGGTTCTGAATCAGAAACTAAGCAGAATCCGAACAGCCAACAAAGAGAAAACCATAAGCTGAACAGCACTCAGTATAATTGATTCTTCTACTATCCAGATTTTCGAACAAATTTGGTTTGAATCCAAGCTAATTTAAGATTTAGTTTCCTAACAATCCAGAAGAACACAAGCACAAATTCAGACGATTAAAACAAGAGGAGGAAGAACCATACAATGTCTGGGTTCTCATGAGGATCCCTTTTGTACATCTCGACGTATTTGCCTCTAATGAGAAGGAAACGGAGATGACAGTACTCGTGCCCGATCTTATTCGCACCCAAATGATAGACCCAACCGGAACACTCAAACGTTCCTCCTTCTCCGCCGCTGCTACGGCTGCTGCTTCCACTACTATCATTACGATCTCCGATTTTTCCGAGGTTCCCGGAAACTTTCTTCTCTGATCCGTCGGCGGCAACAAGTTTCTTCGACCCAGGCGATGCCATCGCCTTTCTCGGATCAACCAAACGCTAAGATCAGCGAGTAACAATTCAGCTAGCTTTTCGAATCGCTCGTTGTTTCATTCTTCTCCTCCTCACTGTGTATTTTGAGAATCTACTTTTTTTATTTTTTATTTTTTTCGCTCAATTGTGGAGGTTTGTTGAGTACATTGATGATTCCGATCCAACTCAACGACAAAGTAATATCACCCAATTAAAATCAACCACGTTGGCAAAATTATTTATGTTTTCGTTTGCCATTTTCGGACATTGCATTAAAAGTTTAAAACCAAAAAAAGTGAATATAGGTGAGATAATAACACGGTTTAGTCATTTAATTTGCAGGTACCTTCAGTCAAAGTTTTTCCTTTTTTTTTTACAAAAACAATTTAATATTGATATATGTTGTTGATATGCCTTAATCTGGCCGACATGCATGATGAATTGAACACATATTTTTGATGTGATACTGAAGAATATTATCATATGTGTTCAAGAATATAGCGGTTTTCAACTTATAAGGAGATAGATATTGGTCATTAAGATGGCTAACGGTTTTGCTCTGCAAAATTGTTGGAATTGGCTCGATTGAGAACAAGACACATAATGATAGATTATGCAAAATGTACAAGTTAGACATGTTTCATCTATGATAAAGAACTTAATATCACTCAGTCTGTTCTACCGTAAAGGTTTGAAAGTGTTCCGGTGGGGATGGAGTTGTGAAAGTCTATAGAGGTTCAGTTGTTATGATTTTTAAAGGTTTAATGTGTGGTACATTGCATCCGCTGCAAGGTTACACAAATAAAGGTTCAACGAATGTTGTATCTCTAAAGATTCATAATATATCATAGCTTTTCTGGATTTTTTACTATGATATAGAGTCTTTAAGTATTTTTTAGTCTTTTGGAGTCTTTGTAGAATTATATACGATTTGAGCTTGTTTGAAGATGTTATTGAAAAGATCATATCGTAAAGCACTTATGGACATGGTGTTGATAGAGCACTTATGGACATGATATCGGTCGATATCATGCACGAAAACAGTCTTGCACGTGTTTTTAAAAGAATTCTGTAAATTTGTAAGTTGGCTCAGAAGTTTTATCTATTTGTAAAATAGCCCCTCCATGTTTTTGAGCAATAAATTAGTTTCTTTAGTCATTGTTTAGACCTACACTTTATTTTATCAAGAGTTTTAGAGAGAGATTTGTTTCAAAGCTTTTGAGGAGACAATTCTGAACCCTGTTCATCCCGTGAAAAAACTATTTTTATATCTTTTATTAATTTCTCTGTTGCATTAGTTTTCTTTCATAATGTTTGTTTCAATCACCATATCTGAGTAATTTGCTGGTTAGGGTTATTCAAAGGTTGAGGATGAATTGTTAGATTTAGAAAGACTTGTTAGGAAGAAACAAGTTCGAAACATGGATGGAAGTCAGATTGCTGAGGTGAAGGCTAAGTTGGATTCTGTATACAATCTTCTTGTGGGTAAGAAATCAGTTCAATTTACTGCTGAGGTTGAAACGTTTGAACCAGATTCAGAATTTGAGGAAGAAGATGTCAATTTTGTCAATGGAGCTGGGGTTTCAGGGTCAGAGATTCGGTAATCAGCAAGGGAACATGAGTTTCAACATAAATGGTCAAAGGAACACCTACACGGAAAATCAGAATTTTTCTGGTTACGCCCTCAAACCGCAGTATCAGATAGCAATTTTAAAAGAAACTACGGTTCTTCATCATACCAGACGCCTTCTGCACCGACTCTGGATAATGAGATGAAGTCCATGCTGGAACAGATTTTGGTGGGTCACTAAAAGATTACTGTTGACTTCAATAGGAAGATTGATGCGTTATATCAGGATTTGAATGGGAAAATGAAGCTTTGAACACTCACGTCAAGAAGCTAGATACTCAGGTTTCTCAGACTACTGGGTCTGTCAAAAGGCCCAAAGGATTCCTTTTTGGAAAGAACCGACACAAACCCGAGACATCCTGTAATATCATCATGTTGAAAACTGGAAAAAAACTGAATCGAGTGCTGAAAAAGGGTCTTAGTACAGAGAAAATCGTGGAACTTGAAGAGTTAAATGATGCAATTTTTTGATTTCTAGTCCTAGTGTTGGACGACACCCACCAAGGGTGTCGGTCGACACCAATTGAAATCCTCGACGAACTTTGACGAAGGTAAATCGACCATGGTCGATAAGAAGGAGTTGAAACACTTTACTAGTGTCGATCGACGCCACTAGGGTGTCGGTCGACAACATCCTTTCAATGTTAATATTTTGAGTGACGACACACATAGATCGACCAAGATCGATATGACGGAGTTGACATCTATGTCGTTCGATTTCACCAGGGTGTTGGTCGACACCACTCTCTTGATTTTGCTATTTCGAGTGATGGACCAAAATCGATCAAAGTCGACACCCCCTTGGTGTCGACAAAGGAATTTGGTGTCGACCGACGCCATCTAGGTGACAAGCAATCTTCCCAAGTTCTCAAATTTTTGCGAGCTATTGTCAAAGTGCATATAATTTTAGCACGTTAGTAGCCCCACTCACCGAAGTTATCAAGAAGACCATGGGATTCAAGTGGGAGAAAGCGCAAGAGGAGGCCTTCCAAACGCTAAAGGCGAAGCTTACTAATGCCCATTTTTTTGTCTTACCAAATTTTCTTAAAATTTTTGAGATTGAATGCGATGCCTCAGGAGTTGGAATTGGTGCTGACTTGATGTAGAAAGGTAGACCAATTGCCTATTTTAGTGAGAAACTTGGAGGTGCAACTCTCAACTACCCGACCTACGACAAGGAGCTATACGCTTTGGTGAGGATTTTACAAACATGGCAGCATTACCTATGGCCGAAGGAGTTTATGGTACACACTGACCACGAGACTCTCAAGCACCTAAAAGGGCAACAAAAGCTCAACAAGCGTCATGCTAGATGTGTAGAGTTCATCGAAACATTTCCTTATGTCATTAAGTACAAGCAAGGTGTAAGGAAAATATTGTTGCTGATGCTTTTTCTAGAAGGTATGCATTGATCACTACCATGGACGCCAAAGTCTTAGGCTTTGAGCAAATTAAGGAATTATATGCCTTGGATCTAGATTTTAAGGAACTGTACCTTTCTTGTTCCAAATTTGCTTTTGGAAATTTTTTCAAGAATGATGGGTTCTTATTTTACTCTAACCGACTGTGTATTCCTAATTTTTCTTTGTGAAACTTGCTTGTTAGGGCGTGATGAAAGTTTGTACTCGGTGCGAGACATGCAAATGATCCAAAGCTAAGGTACAATCCACAAGTAAGTACCTTCCCTTGTCTATTCCTACTCACCCTTGGACAGAAATCTCGATGGATTTTGTTTTAGGACTGCCTAGAACTAAAACCGGAAAGGATTCCATTTTTGTTATGGTAGATAGGTTTTTGAAAATGTCGCATTTCATACCTTGTTATACCACTGATGATGTTGTGCATATTGCTGAGTTGTTCTTTAAAGAAATTGTTCGTTTGCATGGCATGCCTACATCGATCGTTTCTGATAGGGACACTAAATTTTTGAGCCATTTTTGGAAAACCTTGTGGGCTAAGTTAGACACTAAATTGTTGTTTTCAACTACTTGTCACCCGCAAACTGATGGTCAAACTGAAGTATTTAATAGGACTTTATCTGCTTTGCTTAGGACAATAGTTTGCAAAAGTTTGAGAACTTGGGAAGATTACTTGCCACATATTGAATTTGCCTATAATCATGCAATGCATTCGGCTACTAAGTTTTCACCTTTTGAAATCGTCTATGGCTTTAACTCGTTGTCTCCCATAGATTTAATTTCTTTACCTTTGAGTGAAAGGGCTAGTCTAGATGGTGAACGAAAGGCAGATCAGGTTAAGAAGATCTATGAAAAGGCAAGGCAAAACATCGTGGAACGGACAAAGCGCTATGCTGAACAAGCCAAAAAATATCGACATGAGCAAGCCTTCGAGGAAGGAGATCTAGTGTGGATATATCTAAGGAAATCTCGTTTTCTAGCTGAGAGGAGGTCAAAACTCATTCCCCGGGTAGATGGTCCTTTCACCATCATCAAAAAGATCAACGACAACATGTACCAAGTTGATCTCCAAGGTAAATACCAAGTGAGTTCTAGCTTTAATGTGACTGACTTAATTCCTTTTTTTGTAGATGAAGCGGATTTGAGGGCAAATCCTTTTCAACGGGGATGGGATGATGCAATCATGGACCATGGTACCGGACCGCTCGACCCACAGTTGGACCGCAAGTCTAAGAAGGACGAACACTCTACCAATTGGAGGTTGGTCAACAGATTCCTCGACCAGATGGACATGGCAAGCCGGACAGTCGAGCCAGAATTGCCTTGGAACGGGACGAATCCGAAGATACTCGTGCTAACCCAATCCCAACCGACCCGGTATGACCCGATCAAATGCAGACTCGGAAATCACGACCTTATGATCACTATAACAACCGGAACCGAGCTATCTATCTCCCAAGTGGTACTGCTAAGACGAGTGATCGAGACGGATTACCCATGCATCAGACTGGATTTTGAAGTTGATCGAGAGATATTACCCATGGACCAAACCGGCGACCGTGACTTAACCAATGACGACTCAATGTCATTTCCACCCGGCCCATTGACACTGTCCCGCGGCAAAAGCCTTCAAGAAGCGGTCACACTTGCCTTGGTTCGCGAATTCAGCTTCAGTCAAAATGGACCAACCAAACCGAAACCGTGTACCGTATTGGTCGCCGCACAACCCAGTTAGGACGAATGCACGCTCGACTGCAACGGCCGAGTTAAGGTCGACAGCTCGGCGCATTAAAGGCCGGCCGAAGACCAAGATTAAGACCGCATTAAAGGTCGACTAAGTCCAAGACCGCTGCTTTAATGCATTTTATTTTCTTTTGATTTTTTCTTATATTTTTTTATGTTTTCCAATAAATGTGAGCCTTAGGATGTTGGCTATAAATTGGTATTCTATTTGCCATTTGTAAACACAACTCATTTTTCAGATATTCAAACATTTTGCTTTTCTTTCTAAAGACTTAGATTTCTTTATCTTGTTCTTTAGAGCTTTTGGTTGTTTGGTGCGTCATATCCTCACAACCGGCCTATACTAACGTCTTGGTGCGTCATATCCAAGGTTGGTAAAGGTTTTCATCGGTATACCATTGGGCTTTCACACCCTTTGACGGTCCGACTCGTTCCACCACTGAACCGTGAGCATTAGTAACCTAGCGAAGTTCTTTACCCAAACGCAACAACCATTCTTCAAGTGCAATTTCCTTGGGAAAATTGTATCACTACCCATCCATTCCAGGATGCTTCCAGAGTACATCATTTTATCAGAACATGGATTTCCTGTTTTGGAGAACAAAAGACTTAGGTTTGACGGGTACACAACGCTGAATCTTCCCTGGATTTTAAGGTATATATGGAAGGCAAGAAATACAAAATTCTTCAAGGGAATCGAAATATCTCCCTTGGAAACACTCCAACTGGAATCGCTGGTACCTAAAAGCTGGAGGAAGGCAAATCATAACGAGAGCGAGACGGCAGAAGAAGGACAAATCACCCTAAACGCCACGAGACGTCCCCCGGAGGCCCCCATATTCGTGCCATGTCAGATCAATGTCTCTTAGATCACAGACAGTCTAATGGACATGGGTGGTATCTACGGGAAAACATGGGGGGAAGAATGAAAGGTCTGTGCGGATGCAATCGGTGCATATCTTCACTTCATGCAGAGATGGAAGGTTTTTTTTAGGCAATGACTTGCCTTATGGAGCAAAAGATTGGATCTGTCATATTTGAAATGGACTGCGAAGACCTCTTAAAGATGACCTTAATTCCGTACGGAATTTGACTACTTTAACTTATACAGACACCAATTTGAGAGCTTTAGCCTATCCCTTATCCCTCGTAATCTTAATGACCGAGCTGATTCCATCGCTAAAAGAGTGAGAGCTTGATATATAGTTTTTTCCCATGTAATCATAACACGCCAACAGTTTCAGACTCATGGGCTAACCGAACTATTGGCCAAAATTGATTATATTTTATGGCGATTGTTGACAAAAAACAAAAAAAAATGGTCAACACAATATCCTAAAGAAAAGGTGAGTTTCCGCGTTTTCAAACTTCTTTCACGAGTTTAGTTTTATGTTTTGTTTGACGGCAAGCAAAAGCTAAGTCTTGGGGATTTGATGTATCATGGTTTTTCCGGGTTTTTTGACCATGATATAAGTCTTTTATATAGAGTATTTATGGTCTTTTTCGAGTTTTTTCGAGTCATTACAAGATTATGTACGTTTGGAGCTTGTTTGGAGATATTGGAACATTTTGGAGCTAAGCAAAGAATGTTGCTGAAAAGATCAGATCGTAGAGCACTTATGGACATTGTACAAACCGACACTATCCTTTGGTGTCAGTCGACACTATACACGAAAACAGCCTTGCACGTATTCTTAAAAGATTTATGGAAATTTACAAGTTGGCACAGAAATTTCATCTATTTACAAAATAGCCATCGTGTTTTTGGGCAATAAATTAGTTTTTTTGGGTCATTTTTAGACCTACAATCTATTTTATCAAGACTTTAAGAGAGAGATTTGTTCCAGAGCTTTTGTGGAGACAATTTCGAAACATATTCATCTCGAGAGAAGAATTCGAACCCCCTTTGTATCTTTTATTAATTTCTCTATTGCAGTACTTTGCTTTCATGATGTTTGTTTCAGTCATCATGTATGAGTAGTTTGCTTGTTAGTGTTAAGGTTATTCATAGGTTAAATGTGAATTATTATACTTAGAATGACTTGTTAGGAATATTCACATAGTTCTTCAGGATTGAGTTTAATGTTATTTTAGTTTGATCCCTGGAATTTAGAACTTAGGCTGATTAATAGATGCAAAAGTATTATTGATTGCCTGAACTATTTCAGATGAGAAAAATACATATTCGCAAAGAAATTTAGTTTAAGGATTTTGTGAACAATCAAACATGAACTTTAATACTTGCTTGAATTGTTAAATTTGAGAAATTGAAATTCAAGATTTAGACATAAATAATTTTTGCAGCGAAAGTTAGTTAATTTTACAATTGTTTTTCGATCCCATTATCCACAGACTTAGAAATTATTGTAGTGTCTGTAATATAATCAAAGTTTGTAACTTTTGTAATTGAGAACAAATTTCATGGGCACAGCTGTTTCTAAAATTGAGAGCCCAAAATTTTAAATTTGGAAAAACAGAAAAAAAACAAACACTGACAATGACACCACAAAGTTGTTGTCAGAAAAAACTACTATATAGAAAACAATTTGTTATGCATACCAACTGACACTAATCAACATAAAGTAACACCAACACTAATCAACATAAACTAACACCAACACTAATCAATAGAAACAAACACCAACACTAGAGGAACCACACAAGACGGATTATTGGGAGGACATATCATGATACACCAATTGGTCTCATTTTCAAGTTTTTTTTAATGATGTTACCTTAATCACTGTGAAAATCGAATTACAAACAAATCCTAACATGATCTGATCACCGTATGGAAAAGCATGTAGACTCTCTCCTCTGAGAATCTGAATAGCATCATGATCAGGGACATTTACCTTTCCCACACAACAAACACATCATCAATAAATGTCAACCGAATAAATGAAATGACTGTAAAAAGCAAGGTTTCTATGTAAAAATGTGCTATAAACGACAAATGCATATGATATTTGCAGAAAATGATATTCCAAATTTCTTTGTAGAAATTGACAGATAAACACAAGTGAGATGCCTCGTTCCTGATTAACTCTGAACTGAACGATTATATTCTAGGTGACCCATTTAAGGCTCACGGCTTGAGACAGCATGACCATCCTTGGACCATCATAATTCTAGTCTTTGGAGACTCATCTCAAAGGACCCCTAATGGTCTAGTACATGACTTACAACTCGTTGTTCGAAATAATACAATTCCAACAGTTTTTTACATCTCGGAGATGGACCAAGATGAAGAGAACCCATTGATCTTAGGAAGACCATTCCTTGCTAGAGTTGCTGAAGTAATTGATCACACCAACAAGAAGACCATCTTTACCAAAATCAGCATGAAGTTTTTTTTATCTATCTATTCCTTATGCAGTTCTATCACAAAGGAACACTTACAAAAAGACAAAACTTAAGTTTCCCGAACAAGACACACATGAAAAACGACCCCCAAGTGTGATAAGAAGCCACAAATGAAGAAGCAATGTCCATTAAGATCATTCTCTAAGATCAATATCATAATTCCACTAGAGAAGAAAAGATCCGGGAGGTGATCAAATGTACCAAGCAAGTTTTTCTTGATGCAAAAGTTTTTAAGAATGAAAAAGAAGATTGATTGGTAATCCAATAGATGGGTACACACATCCCAAAGATTGAGGAATCTAAAGGAAACATAATTTCTTTAGCGTCTCTCCCATATAAGCCTAATACGGCATCCAAGTCGACCTAACGACTTCAACCAAATTTTTTATGCAAAGCAACCTACGGATAAGATTTAAATTTTTTAATTTTCCTTTCTTTTTTTCTAATATTTTTAGTCTTTTGTTGTGGTTCTTCCCAAAATGAATTAATTCGACCACTCGATCTGCGGTCGAGAAGCCAAATACCTTGCAAATGTTCTAAAAAACTATTTTAAGGTAAGCTTTCTATTCACTGTTTTAAATCTTAAGAATTTTACTAAAAATCTCTTTTGACGCAAAAATAACTTTTTAACAAAAAATGATGTTTTTAGATCTTGATCTTTTTAAAGTGATTTTACGATATTTAAAGTCTAAAAATATTTTGTATAAAAATTGAAGATTTTCAAATCTATTCTGTAAATTCTAAGTGAAGTTTCAAAGAGATTCCAAATCCATCATCCTTTCTCACCTAAATCAAAGGTATGATTCCCAATATCTTTTTTTCTCCATAGATCTAAAATATGAGTTTTTTTTATCTCTTAATGTGTAACTGATAAATTTACTAGAAATTGATAGAGAAATTGATAGAGAAAACTCAGATTTTCTTCTAAGTTGCATAACTGATAAATTTATTTTCTTATTGTTAATGGAATTAGATTTCTTACATATTGAAATTTTGAGATCTATAAAACTCGAATTTAGGATTGAAATTGTTAGAAATCACTTCATTGACGTGATTCATCATGGATATTAGAAATATAATTTACTTTTCACATGGATCTCGGCATTCAATTCAACTTTTTGAATATTTTTTTAAGCGAGTCATCATAAATCCAAAATTTACAATTTGATGGTGGATATGGCTTTAATACTTTCACATATGCCTTTCGATACTTCAGACATTGTATTCTTGAACATCGAGACTAAAATTGTTTTCTTCTTGGATAATTCTGCATCATCTAAACCCGCGAAAACTGATCGACTCGATGATATTCACTAATTACTAATTTTGACGAGCCCGAACTTATATAATAAGATTGATAAATGGGACATGGCGAAATCAAAACCGACCCAGTGTATCTAATCTAGTGTTGTGTACAAATTTTTAAATTACGTATGAGTTCTATCAATAAAATTGGTAAATTCCAATTCAGGCACATTCAAACCAAGTTGTGCTAACCAAAAAAAAGTTGGTACGGGGCGAATATGATGAATATGCGCTAAGTGAAAACTTGCCAATATAGTTGGTGTGGTTTTTGAAAACTTGTAGACGAAGTTCTCGACCACTGAGGTATCAAAGTGAACCGAAGTGAGGTTACTCTTTGCTTGTGTAAGATTAATACGCACAATTACATGTGGCTCAAATTGAGATCGTCAAAACTTTGAGCGATGGGCCAAAAGTAACAGCACAGCTATAATGAATCTCACCATTCTCTGCTTGATACATGAACATTTGATGAATGGTCCACAACTTTAGCTTTCCTCTAAAAAAACCCGTTGCCTAGGAACCCCCTGCAAGTAGTCCTCACATTCAGATTCACGCACACTTACACGAATTGTCATCTAAAATACTAAGTAATTTGGGAGTTCTTCATTACCAGATTCCTGAAGGCTTCTTGCTTTCCTCCCTGAATGTGGAAAATCCTTCTCAGTTATTTTTTCGTAATGGTCATTTAACTGAATAGCGTGTTAAGAAGCACCATTGGAAACAACTTTTACCGCGATTTTCCAGAGAAGGCATCGTTGATTTGGTCAGGGGTTGGCCTTTCAGAGTACGTTGATATCAATACATATTTCTCCTTTCCATTTTCCTCGCTCACCCTCTTGTAAAGCTCATATCGGTAAGGATAAGACATCCTGACCAAATTCAGGCAAAAGATTCAGAATGACTAGATGATATTTTGTGTTTTTCTTGATATTCAAATCCGACCAACTGCACCTTAGAGCGCCCATAATCGGGTATTGTGTTCCGGCATAATAGAGTAGCCGGAATATATAGCAGTTGTCAAATGTTAAGGCATATTCCAGCCTTTTCTCCCTACCCATTGTCTGAGACACGAAGGAAATGATAAGCAACGTACCCTTCTTATCAGATGATTAGGTAAATCACTGTGTGTGCTTACTTGCATTATGCCACTTGAAGCGGGTAAGTCCTGAATAATAATGTATATCAAACATGTAACTCACAAGAGATAACAATGTTATCAGATAGTCTCTTCATAGAAAATGCAAGCAGAAAATATACCTTGAGGCGAGGATTGATAAGTACAACTGGCCTCTTACCAGCAGCAGTAGTCATCGCTTGTAGATCCTAACCAAGTATATTTGATAAGATGAGGTTATAAATAAGTTAAAGTAAATAACGAATTCTATAAATTTCAATCTATTTACATCTATAATACAGTTTCCAACAGCATTTTGTGGAGCCACTAAGATGAACATGTCGTCTTCTTGATCAACTTCTTTACCACCTGTTTATATATGCCTCCAAAGAATCAATAGCAGGATAATGCGTATTAATTGTATCCAGAAAATTATATCCATCTTGATTATGCATCACAATTTTGATTAGGTACTACACAACAATATTCTGAAGATTGGCACAGTTCTTGTACGATTCGATTGTGGTTAAACATGGTTTTGTCAATATATCTTAAAAAATGTATTTGATTTCTGATGTTACCAATTGCACCAATCTTGACGAAATTTCCCAAAGTTTCATCATCACCCCAGTCCATATATTCTAAAATCGTTCGAGTGCCTGCCAACTGCAGTGGCATCCCAGCGAGTGCACCTTCCCCCATTGACCCCTGAACACAAACCTGCAAAAGGAAAGAAGCTGAATGAACAAGAATTGCGAAACCTTATCCAAGTGACATCACTTACTCTTTACCTTCACTCTTTTTCCATCATCAGTGAATGATAAAGCTAGATTTCGAACCAGTTCCATCAATGTTCCTATCCGGTAAACATCCTACATATAGCAATAGCTCGTGATTGTTGATAAAAGTTTATGAAGTTCCAGAATCTACATAAATGAATAACTTACCATTTCAGGATTTAGCTCAGGGATATTTATGTCGACCTATTTCATTTGTAACAGAATCATGCCAGATAAGCGCTTTAGGAATTGTGAAATAAAGACAACAGACTTAATATTCGACATTGCGAAGAGATTTGTGCAGATTAGCCTCACCCGAAGACGGGTGTTTCCATCCTTGATAGATCTAATTGTGGCTTGCAGAACATCTTCATAAAAATAAGATCTGATATCCCTTGAGTGAGGAATGTTATTCAATCTCGTCGGTATTCCTCTCCAGTTATCCTGAAGAACATATTACATAAATAAGAATATCTCCAAATTTCGTTCCTGCTACTTGTTAGCTTCAAAGAATAAGTATTATTCAAAGACCTGAATAGGAGATCCTTTATCTGCAAGGACCTGTTTCAAAATTAGCATCACTTGCATAGAGTGGTAACCAAATGGAATTTTAAAAAGAAGTAAATGGAATAACTTAGTCCTAAAATATAAGTATTGGCCACAAAATCTTTAAACAAACTAGGGGAGCTCCTGATTCTCCTTTACGATGTTTAGATGTTTCGAAGACCTCAAAAATCTAAGATATCAAAAAAGATGGTTCGTTCTACGGAAGCATAGAGACAGGTTAGACTAGAAACTATTCTCAAAATAACCTAAAGTGAAACAAGACATGACAAAAGATAAAAATTCAAGGATTGGGAAAAATCATCTTGAACTGGAAAACAAAGACCCTGCTATCAATAACGGCCCCATGAAAACATATTTACATAAATGTGTGACTACTTGCCAGTCATTATCATTCTTTTTAGGCGTATCTGAGATAGAAGAGTCTGGGTCTCCTCGAAAACAGCATCTTTTGGCCTGTTTGCATCAATCTGTGTTCAAAAGAGATGATATGAAACCACAAAGATCAATGAAGGGATCCTAATAATTTATAGAACAAAAACTTAAGAGAGAAATAAATAGCCTAATACCTTGATCATAACATCTGAGTATGCAGAAATAATTGCTTCAGAATTTTGTTTGTATATTTGCAAACGTGCTTTTACCTTCAACAGAAACAACCTCAAGAGATTACAGTTGAAAGTTAATTAAAGATTGAGAAAGAAAGTAACAGGTCCGAAAGATGAACCTTCTCTTCTGTATCATCAGGGCGTGTAACCAGTCTTGCTTTCATTTCGTCTGTATCAGGAGGGTAACTTTTAATATGATAAATTTTTCCAGTAAGTGGATCTAACCTTCTACCAACACATCTGTCGATTAGAATTTCATCAGGAACCTGTCATTAAGAATGGCATATATAAGCAGAGAAACATAGCCACTGATAGTTAAACATGTGATATTGCCTTTAACACCAATTGAGGAAATGATTACCATACGCAATAAGAGCGATTTTCACATACATCTAATAAGAGAAAAATGTCCGGTTTGACGTTTAATTTTTCCAGACATTGTGCCTGAGCCAAAGTCCGTGGAAATCCATCAAGAAGCCATCCATGCTTTTCAGCATCTTCACGAGATAATCTTCCAGCCACCATCTAGAACAGGTGGTTGATATCAACGAAAGACTAACAAAATAATACATGAAGCAGGTTAGTTATATCAGTACCTCTATTACAATCTCATCCGGAACTAGACTACCCGAATTCATGAACTCTTTTGCTTTCTTTCCAATCTCTGTTCCAGATGACACCTCAGCCCTCAATAGATCCCCCGTTGATATGTGTACCAAACCAAACTGCATGAAAAAGAAAGAACTACCTTGATCACTTGATTCGCAAGGTTTTGTGGTGCAGCCCAAGATTCAAAGACAATTCGACACCCTCTGGATAGCAAGAAAAGATTATGATGCACATTACACGTTTTGTACGCATTGTTTAGTATCCTAGATCATTTAAATGCATATGGTCTACGTGGCTGTAAGCCAACCTCTATTCCAAGGGAGTGAAGTCTGATTCATTTCAATATACTGATAAACATGGGGAGGATGCTTAAGGTAAAAACCTAGTAAGAAATTGTACATAACTTTAACAAGACCAAATATTTCCTCTTGCTAGTTCACCTCTTCACCACAGGACATACATATTGTAGTACACAACGGTTTCACAGATTCTGATTGAGCATCTTGTTTTTGAACACAAAAAGATCCTTCACAATATTTTTTGTTACTATAAAATTTCATACTTTAGATTCTTCGTTTCATGGAAGCCAGAGAAACAGACAAATGTTCACAGATCTTCTGCTGAAGCAGAAACCAGAGTATCTTCCGTTGATTCACTTAGTCTCAGTGGAATGTAGAGACAGGATCATATAATGAAACAAAACTAGATTAGTGGTATATTTACCTTTTGAACAATGAGCTCACATTGAGTGCCTTTGCCTGAAGCTGGTGCACCCGAAATCATCACCTTCAATGGCTCATTTACTGAACACCTAACCTATAAAGTATCCCAAACGGAAACAAAACACATTATCGGCCATGAAGTTGTATACACATTTGAGGAAATTGGATTGGAATTTGAAGTAACCTGAGAAGTGGAAGTGGGGAAGGAGTGAGAATTTCGGTGAGGGATGACGGAGTAGGAGAGACGACGGCGAAGGCGGCGGTGATTGCGACGGGTGACCGGTGATCGGAAGGGAGGGAGAGAAGGAGACGGAGAAAGGGATGAAGTGGAAATAGCGGAGCGAGACGGAGTTGAAGAAAATTGAGTAGAGCTGAGAGAAAGAGACGCCATTGTTAAGTCCTCGTTTGTGCTGATTCCTTTTGATCAAATACCAAGTATTCCTGGAAATGGAATTTAACGGCCACCACAAAAACAATGGACAAAACTAAAAGAAAATGTTTTGGAAAGACGAAAAATATCCACATGTTTTTTTCTGTTTTTGCAAATTAATATTCCAGTGTGATATAATTATTACGTACATGTATATATAGAGGGAGACACTGGTAGAAAAAAAAACGTTAGTCTTAATAATTTTTCACTATGTTATAATAGTTATGTTGTCTATATATATTAGTACTCCTTCCATTTCAAAAAGACTGTTATTTTAAAGTTTTCATATATAATAAAAAATTAATCAAAAATTCTATTTTATCATTTTGTTTATATAGTAAATTTATTTATCTTTCTAATTAATACATTAAAACAATAAGGTTAAAAATAGATTTTTTAAAAAAATTATGCATTAAAAATATAAAATGATATTTTTTATGAAACAAAATTAAAATCTTAATATGACACTTTTTATAAAACAAAGAAAGTATATAAATGAATTAAATATTATACAAAATTGGTAAAAACTAAAGATGATGAAAAAAATATGGTTATTATTATCTACATGGATAATCATTATCTTTTAATATTTTTGTTGATTATTCATCTTATTATGAAAAAAATTAATGGAACAAAAATCATGACAAAGAAAAAGAGGGAGATTAATCTGACTAGCCCCTCCGTACAAGGAGAAGAAGCTGAACACTGTTACCTAATCTGAAGACCCCTCTCTTTAAGGAATTGGCATGTTTGCCCTTTAAAAAAAAAAAAAGCACACACAAGGGAGGGAGAATTGGTTGGGGAAGAAAAATTTAATTCTGAACCAACCAACGAAACCAAAAACAATTGAATTAAACCCAATTACTCTTTTAATGGTGTTTTCAAAGACGCAAGAAAACCGCAACAGAAAAGATTCCCATCGTGGAGGAAGAAGAGGAAGAGGAAGAGGTGGAAATTGGGCTGAATTGTTTAAACTCAGCGCTGGAATTGGTAGTAGTGAAAAATAAATGTTATGTCTTTTGAGATGGTATTACTGGAACTATTAGGTCAACTATGTTATTAAGGGAGCATTGGTATAACTAGGGACAACTACGTTTATTTCGGACAACTAGTTTAACTACGGATAACTAAGTATTATTTTTCTTAGACTAATTTTAAGTTTACTTTAATTGTGAAACATCTACAATTAACTAGTTTATGTTAGTTTAACTAGTTTATGTTAGTCGGTGAACCCAAAAAAATATATATAAAAAAATTTAAAATAAAATAAATTATTGTTACTTCATCCTAAACTAAGCTATGATTATATGGCAAGTGTGATAATGCTACTATCATTATTACGAGAAATAAACAAATTTTGTATTTTCTGAAATTTTATAACATGGAAATACTCAAAATGTTGTTTAATAATTGTTTATGTTAAGTACTACTACAAAAAATTGATTCTCTCATTGTATAACTAAAAAAACCAAAAATCTGTTAAAATATAACTATATGTATTTGTGTACTACCCATTACCAAGTATAACTATGTTGACAATTTTTATTATTTTTTAAAAAATGACGGCGTCATGTGTTTGATATTTTATTATACTTTTAAAATGACAGCACCATGTGTTAAATATGTGCTAAATATTTTTTTTTATTCCAAGTGCTAGTAGTACCTAATAACACTAGTTATACTTGCCGAATTTTTCAAACCTAAAAACAGTTGTTATTTTTCAATTCCAAACCTGTTTCAACCTGTTTCAAAACCAAATAATTACCAATAATCCAAATCACTTCCATAAATACCTAAATATCTAAAAATATCCAAACAACACATAAAATAAATACCAGAGTTCCAAATCACATCCATAAACACCTAAAAAACACATAAAATAAATACTAAAGTTCCAAAGTTCTAATTCTTCTCTTCTTCACTTAGTAAAAGGAGATTGCAGCCATTGCGATGGAGTACATTTCCTCTTTGGCTTTGGAGTCTTAGTTTTAGGCTTAGACGTGGTCTTCTTCTTCTTCTTCTTCTTCTTCTTCTTCTTCTTCTTCTTCTTCTTCTTCTTCTTCTTCTTCTTCTTCTTCTTCTTCTTCTTCTTCTTCTTCTTCTTCTTCTTCTTCTTCTTCTTCTTCTTCTTCTCTTCTTCTTCTTCTTCTTCCTGCTGTCGAAGAAAAACTGCAGAGGTTAGTTTGGTCCACTATCCTGCAATACAAAGATAATTACAACATAGTTAAACTCTATAATACTTAGTTGTCCATTTGGCAAGGGGAAAAGAAAAAGGAACTTGGGCCGTTTGGGCCGTTTTTTATTTTCACACCAGATCCTTTAACATTCAGGATTCAGGCTCGAATTTGGGCTTCAAACGGGTTTGGGTCATGAAGAATGGATAACCCGCATTGCGCCGATTTGGATCCGATATTCTCTTGGTTTTTTGTAATTTATTTGATTTATTAAACCCTTCCTCGTCTTTTCCTTACTTTTCTATTTAAAAGAAAACTAAAAAGAAATGAAATTTTATAAGGAGGGCTTCATAGATTTTCTCCTTGTACAGAGGGGCTAGAGAGTTTAACGTCCGAAAAAGAGTATAGTGACGTAAGCAAATGAAAAAAGACATTACGGACCGACTGCAAGAAGGAAAGATCTCCCTCTAAAAATGATGAATATAATATTTGTTCATAGATCTCGCATTTGTTTGATTGAAGATGATTTTGTTTGTGTCACGTGTGCCGGTTCTTTCACATGGTTTACTATTTGCGTTATCTGTGTCGTCCTCCTCTTCAGCTGCATCCTCTTATTCCAAAAGCTGGTCGCTGTCAGAATTAGAATCCGTCGTTGATGCTAACTCGTTCACTTGCACGACTTCAATGAGTGTTGGGACATCTCGACCATCACTAGTTGTGGCGTGAAACAAAAAATCATTAACCGCTACGGTTATTTGTATAAATGCAATGTCGTCTTTTGATTTTATGCTAGTTATTACCATGTCAAACCCCAATCTCCCCAAGGATACAAGAAAATTTGGCTATGTCCTGAATTAGCTCTACGTGCTCTAACACAATCTTGGATTTGTGATTTTTGTGGGGCAGATACAGTAATAGAAGGACAAGCGTATTTCAGTTTTGTGTCTTTGTCTACTATTAGTGGAGATTTTTGTAGATAATCTCTCTCGTCTTTTTCTAACGCCCCAAAGAAATGGCTTTAATAGTTTTAGTTTTCTGGTATGAGTTAACCTTTTCTCCAGCCAGTTCTTCACCGGCGGCGAAGATTTTATGAGGCAGTTCCGTCTGTGCTTTTGGCTCGTTTTCTATGGTGGCAAGAACTGGGTTTTTGGCTAATTAAATCCTCAATTAATTCATTATGGTCTAATTAAACACCAACTTTTATTTAAGCATACTAAGGGGTTGATTGGTTCTCCCGCTATCACTCGCAAACGCAACATCTGCGGGTGGTAGCGGTTAGTAGCATTTAAAAACAATCACGATAAACGTTTTCTACCGCTCCGCACTGCTGTAAACCTCTCAAAATCAAAAGCTGATTCTCTCGAACGTTTGCGGTTGCGGGCGGTTGCGGATGGGTAAACAAAAAATAATTTAGGCTGGTTTTTTGTATTGTACAACATGATGTTACTAATCTATTGTCTTTTGGATTACAGCTTGTGTTGGTTTTTTAACACACATTTTGATTTTCAAAACACAAAACATCATATTCACATAAATAAATAATATCACAAAAAGACAAGACTACAAAACATAAGACACAAGACCACAAGAACCAAACATCTAAAGACTCAAAACATATAAAGACACAAAACATATAAAGACACAAAACACAAGATAACAAAAGACAACAAAAGACACAAAATATCTAAAGACTCAAAACAACAACAAAAGACCACAAGATTACCAAACACTAAAACATTCATCATCTTCCTAGAACAACCAAACACCCAATAACCACCATACATCCAATGACTAAAGCAATCATCATCTTCTTCATTTGTCTTTGGCTTCAACCAAAACTTCTTCAACCCTCTCCATCACCTCACTCTCAAGCTCCATTTTAACCTTCTCAAACACCATCTTCTCCAGCCCCATATGCTCTGTCTTAATCGATTTAAGCTCTTGCTCAAGTCTCCAACATTTGCATTGCAATGTTTCAAGCTCTTCTACCAATGCCTCATCAACCCATTTGAAGGTGTGGTTATCATTCACAAGCTACAATTCGAATTTTCAACAAAAATCAGCAGCAACAACTATCACAATCAGCAGCAATAACCACATTCACAAGCTTTCTGATTACCTTTCTTGAAGAAGCATGAGAACATCGATAGTATATCCGGTAAGGATTGTTGTCGGATTTAGATAAAGCAGCCACGATTTGCTCACCACACCAACAACTCCGAGGCAGACCTACGACTCTTCCGCCTCATGCCCGACCACGTGAAGACCCAGCCGAAGCTCCTGATGCATTACTGGAGTTTGACATCGCCGATTTGAACCTACAAAACAATCATCACCATCAACGAAATTCAGCAACTTTAGAGAACGAAAAAGCAAAATAGGGATGCAAAATCTCATCATACCACAATACTTATCAATTCAATCAACAGAAATCAGGAATTGTAGCTTCAATCAACAAAAATCGCAAATCAAGTTTTAGGGTTCTTAGATTTTGAAATTTTCGAATTTGGGGATTTTTGGGGAAATCTGGGTTTGGGCAACAAATATATGGGGTTACGTCGAATCAGGTTTGCTAACGGTTCAGTTTCTGGTTCAACGGTTCAGTATTTTGTTTACACCACAAACCGTCCAATCTACGTTCAATGGGGAAATTGGTTTCGAACTTTCAATTCGGGGGGAATTAGGTCTTTAACTTTGTAATCGGGGACATTTGGAATGAGGTCTAAGTTTAGGCTCCAAATGGTGCTATATGATACTTCTCGTGGGAAAATAGGTTGTCTTTCCAAAAAAGTTTGATAAATATTTTCTAGATCACTAATATATACAAATATAACAAATTAAAATTTTCTAAATATAACATTAATCTCCACAACATAAACAATTTCTCCACTGAAAGCATAATTAATTTTCATCCAAGTTAAAACAAATTTTAAAAATATAAGTTTTATATACATGATTTTTTTATCAATTATTATATTGAATTAATAATTTTTATATTTTATTATAATAATATCGGTTTTTATGTTTTTAATAATTATATAATATATTTATATTATTATTTTATTGTTTAACCACTACTGCATCCGCTAGTCAACCAGTCATAAATATCCTTCAAACGCAACCATTTTTAACCGCTGCACCAGTCATATAAATCGCTTGCTAACGCTTAAAATCGCAACCGTCCGCTTTCGCAAACTCCCGCATCCGTACCCGCAACGTTTAAACTAGTCAAGTCCTAAGAGTAACTCCATCGGTGAGATACTCAAAAAGAGTTTCTAAATAATAAAAAATATGATTGTTATATAATTTAAATAACTAATTAAATTTTAAAATTTTAAAAGAAATTAAACAAATCATGAAATGACAAGTGGTTTGGAAGTTTTTAATGGAGTTCTCATGAGTTCTCATTTGAGAAGCCCTTTTCATCCTCCTCCCACTTTTTTAATTTTTTTCATTTTTTTTTATTATTTAGATATTGTCTAAGAGGGATCTGGATCAATGACTCAAATGCCTCTATCTTTTAACTTCAATTCTGAAATACCCTACCTAATTAACTGAATTATTTATCTATTTTATATAAATCAAAATGTGTAAATTGACTAAATAACCTTAAAATTTTAGTTTTATTACCGACCCAACCAACAATTATTCATCCATTTAGCCGACCCATCCATTAAAACATGATAAACCCGATTAAAACGGGTTTTAGCAAACCTAAACTAAAAAATCGTATCTACAACTTTTTTAAAAAAAACCTTCTCTCCCTCGTCGCGACTCCACTTTGAACTACTCCAGAACCCGAAAAACTCGGTATTACCAGAAAACTGCAAAATCAAGCATAGAAAGCTTCAAATCGACATTATAACTCGGGATTTGGGTTAGTGTTGTTCGTCGTTTGAATTCCCGTTTTGATTTTGGCCAATCCTAACTCGTGACATATCCAGATTTGTGCTAGAAACAAGCTGGGATTATGGGTCGTGCAAGAACAAAGAGAGCTGCATACTATGGAGAAGATCTCGAACCTAGAGTGGTTCGACGGGAAATCTTCGATTCTGAAGGAGAAGAGAGCGACGGAGATGATAGCAGCCGGACAGTGAGCAACCTAGATCTTGCGATTACAACGGTATGTGGTCCGATTTGTTGCAGAAGTAGGTATGTATTAGGTAGAACTCGGTAAAATTGATTGAATTAGGAAGAATAAGTAACACGTAGTATTACTTGGTACAACCGAGTCTAAATTTGACTTTATAAGTTGGAACGAAAATGTAACACTTGATATTACTCGGTAGAACTGAGTTTGTTTTTTGATTGTATAATCTGTGACGAAAATGTAACACTTTGTACTACTAGGTTGACCTCTGTTTGTATAAGTTTTTAGAAGCGGTAATACTTGGTATTACTTGGTACGACTATGTTTATATATGATTTTATAAGCGGTAACACTTGGTATAAGTGGGTTTTAACTTGGTACGACTGTGTTTATATTGCAGATTGACGATGGGAAACAGAAGCAACGGAGCCATTGCAGCCAATACGGATGTACTTCAATCCGAAGCAGTATAAGAAGCAAATAAAGATTGGCACACGCTGCTTTATCACAAAGGCAGTGGAGACGCTTAATAGCCTAAAGCTTAAAAGGACGAAAAGAGGTGGTTTTCGTCTCATCCGCAGTTCCAGCATTTCCCATTACAAAATCAGGTTGTACCGAGTCCTACAAAAACAGATAATGATAAAGAAATACAAATTCACACACAAATTAAGATTCACTCTCGAACGGCTCAAACCAACTACCCAAGTTTTGCCCGGACACCCTTTTGTTACTCGTTTTCCGACGTCTTTCTCCAGCCGATGGAAACCTTTTTTCCTTGTTTTTTCCCTTCTTTTTGGTGTAATCCGGAGGTAGATCTTCATTGCTTGAATTTCTTAAGGAATAAGCCAGTCACACATAGCCGGCACTGGATAAATGGTTTTGTAATATGCTAATGCCCACTGTTCAATCCAATAATATCTTGAGCACAAATCTGGTATATGGATATCCCGCCCTTTATCTTCATGCTTCATGAAATCTATGACAGCGGCAATAGCATGCTTACACGGATACCTGTCTGTATCAAAACACCTGCAACTGCAACTTTTTTTTAGCAAGTTAACCAAATAACACTTTCCATCACCTCCATTTACACTGTACTCAAGCTCGAAGGTATTTAGCTCCGTCACGAGTAAGACTGATGCTTTCTGACATCGACTGTGCATCATGTTCTCAACAAAATGTATCAACGTATGTGTGTCCGATCCACAAACAGAGTCCTTCTGATGGACGTTAAACTATTTACCCATTTTTTCAATAATCAAATCAATCATGGGTAAGAAGGAGTACTTTCTTGCAGCGTTAAAAACGCTGTTCATGGATTCAGCAGCATTCGTGGTATCTATGTTGTACCTTTCTCCTGGAAAATAACACCTTGTCCATTTTTGCAAGACCAGTAATACCCTGATAACGATGCTGCTCATTATCTCCTGAAATAATAAAAACAAAAATTATTTTGCAATACCAGTTATACTACCTATTCAGTAATACCAGTTATACCAATTGTTCAATCTCTAAAAATTGTGTAAATTCAGCTTAAATGATTTCTACCTCTGATTCAAATCAAATCTAAACACTTACTAATACCACTTACAATGAAAAGTAATACTAATTAATAAAATTAAAATCTTTAATTTCTAGCTTATCTTAGTAATACAAGTTGTACCAGTTATACATTTACATTCAGTGTTACCAGTTATACATTTACGTTCAGTGTTACAAGTTGTACCAGTTATACTTTTACGTTCAGTGTTACCAGTTGTACCAGTTATACATTTACGTTCAGCGTTACCAATTGTATCAGTTATACTTTTGTATTCAGTACTACCAGTTGTACCAGTTATACCTATGTATTCAGTATTACCGGTTGTAATAAATTCCATTTCACAAAAACTCAGAATTACATTGATTTAAACACCAAAATCGACTATTAGGCATATATTGGCGAGGACCCAAACTCAAATTTGTGAAGACAAGCTTCAATGAAGCTTCAAAATGAAGTTTAATGGAGATATACCGATTTTCAGAAGCTTGGCGGAGGAGGAGGAGAAGCTAGGAGGAAGGCGTCGGAAGGGAGCTCATGGGAGAAAAAAAAATCTGGATTCAAATTTAAAAAAAAAATAAATGATTTATTAATGAAAGGCTATTTCCGGAAATTACAGAAACATTATAAGATAGGAGAGTATGTAGATTAGAGGAAGGTAGTTGAGACTTTAATTTTTTTACGGCATTTCAGCTTTTCGCCCGTCTAAGAGTTCTTCAATGGAGATGCTCTAAATATTCAACTCTTCAATAAACACTACTTAAATCATATTTTTTTTTATATATTTTTTGGCAAAAACGAATGTTTTATTAATTTAAATCACAGCTTCGTATATCTGCTAACATGCTCTTTTATCGTATTTTGACTCTCTTTTTCATACACCTTTAATCCTTAAATTTTTTTCATACCATTCATGAATCTGCAATAGACTGAGAAAATAAAAACTTATAATAAATAGAAAAAGACTAACCATGATGATCATATTCTTGAGTTTAAGCTATTTGTTTTGTGAATTTGTAATATTACTTAAAAATCAACTATATCTCATTTTAAGATACCTAACCGTGATGATTATGTTCTTAAGAACATCAAATACAATAAAATATTTTTGAATCTTTTTAATATCTTCCTCTTTCTATCTTATCCGAAATTTTTATAGGAAAAAATTGGAATTCATAAAAAGTAATAGTGATCGTAACATAATTTTGTTTTGGGCCTAAATACGGTATTCTATACTCTAGAGTCTAACTACTCTAATAAAAATGCTAAACTAAATAAAAATTTGTTCACAGGTTAATTGATGCGAAGATCTTATAAACGTCGCTTGATCCCTAAATTTGTCAATTGACTGCCAGGTACTTTCTATTCAATCTAAATACTACATTTCAACCAATTTTCTCTACAATTTCTTTTTTCTTTTAAATAAATATTGTATTTCTTAAACAACTCTTTTCTTTTAAAGAAAAAGACTGAAAATAGACAAAGAAATAGGAAGAGATGGTTTGGTCAAATATCCCGAAAAGAAAGCAACAACACACACTCACACGCTTCTCACGTGCAATCACCACCTTCTTACAACCATTATTTCAGCTTGACTATTAAAAAAACAGAAACATTAATAACCTCAAAAACAGAATTCATCTTTGACAACAACAAAAACTTTCTTCGAAAACGATAGCGTGTTCACTCTTTGTTTACGTTAGGGAGTTAAAAAAAAACACAAATCTCCCCTCGTAACAAAAAGAGAAAGATTCTCTTTTACGGTGAATGATGGCTGCTAGGTCCGTTGATGGAATGTTCCATAACATCTTCCAAGGTTGTATCTCTAGCTGTGACGCTTCCATTGAAAGACGTCCATACCACAAGAACTGTGGCTGCGCGCTTCACGAAAGGTCCCGTGGTGCACACTCAAGGACTAGCTCTTGCCGTCACAAAAGGTCCGAGATTGTATGGTTTCCAATAAAACGTTCTTGGAGCGAAGGCAACAGTATGGCTTTGCATCTCACCTCATCTTCATCTTCCTCTAATCTCCACTCGCTTTCGTCGTCTTCGTCTATCTCTACGCTAGCATCGTTATCTTCGACAGCTTCTTTGACATTGTATGATAATGATTCCTCCATTGAAGGCTTAAACTACTAGTTCACATGGGATTATTTATTTTATCGAGGAGAGTCAAATAATGTTTGTTGTGTGATTAAGAAGGTTTCTTTCGAATTGAAAAAAATATTCCAGTATAATGTCGTGATGGTCAAATATAGGGAGGCTTTATGTACAGTTAAGTGACGCTTTTGGGTGTAAATTTAGTTTAATTTTTGTACTATGATCTTCAAGCTTATTTTTGGTTATATATATATTTTTAATTTTTAATTTTGGCTTTGGGCTTCCTCATTTTCTTCGTATCGTTTAAATTATTCCACGTTTTTGATTAATTGTAGAAAATCATTTTCTATTATATTTTAGACTAAGCTGAAGTTCACAGTAATTCCTGAGTCGTATCATAATTCATATTTTCTTGACATTTAAGATGCATGTTGGTGTCCAAACGTCTCTTTTGTTTGGGAAGAAAGAAAACTAACAGCAATTTTTGTTGATTTTTTAGTATATTGACAAGACAGATGTTGGCCCATGTTTTGAATGGCCTAGAACTTGCTGTCAAAAAAGAAATAAATAAATAAATGTGTTTTCCTTTTAAGACTCTACAAAATTTGAAGTGGCTTCTTCGATTTCTTCAACACTATATATCCTATACCGAACAATCGGCAGGAAAAGGAATCTGAATCTTTCAATGCTTTCATCTCTGCGGTCAGTGTTCTCTTAGCCTGCACTTCTGCTGATCTCTTTGCAGCTTCTGTGCTGCTTCCTCTGAACTCTTTGCTTCTTCCAACTGTCTTTTCTCTTACATTCTCAGCTTATGCAGTTCCGTTGCCTAACAAAAAGTAGAAAAAACTTTAGTCAGTTTAGATGTACTAAACCCCCTCCATATATTGAATTAGAGTTAGGATTAAGTATACTAATGTACAATACAATTCTTCAAAACAGAACAAAAACCAAAGTTTCAAATTAATGCCTAGTATTTATTACATGTTATCTAGCACTCAAAGCTTCTTTGCAGGCTATATATATATATATATATCCATGGTTTGTTTGAGCTCTAAACGCAGCTTCTTCATTTCAGCTTCAACATCATCCTGCAACAACACAAACATACATTTAGGCAAATATTCTAAATGAAATCTATCTTTAATAGCACAAAAAAGAAGAAGAGAAGGATCTTGAAGTTAAAAAAAACTAATTTCATAGCTGATTATGTTGACATTTATTATGTGGAGTGCATATGTTTAGTTGCAATCCTGTCATAATCTATGTTTTTTACAGGGGATTTTGTAGACTTATTTCATGTATGATGTGTTTCTTGCCGACAGTATATTTTCAAGTAATATTATTATTTACTTAGATGAGTCCAAAATTTTTACAAATTATTTATTATAGTCAAATTTAGAATTGAGGAAAGTTACATGGTAGCCCTCTTTTTGTATCGCGTAGATTTAGTAGTTGGTTATAGTTTTCAAAGTTTCAAATTAATGCCTAGTATTTATTACATGTTATCTAGCACTCAAAGCTTCTTTGCAGGCTATATATATCCATGGTTTGTTTGAGCTCTAAACGCAACCTCTTCATTTCAGCTTCAACATCATCCTGCAACAACACAAACACACATTTAAGAAAGTATACTAATTGAAATCAATCTTTAATAGCACAAAAAAAAAGAAGAGAAGGATCTTGAGTAAAAAAAATAATACTACTACTAACCAATCTTTGAGATGAATACAAAGATGTTCTACCGCTCCAGAGAATGTCGATGATTCGTTAGGGAAGCCAGGATCATTGAACTTAATTCCCAAGCGATGTGACCCAATGCTTTGCTCTGAGCTGGTTGAGATTCTTGAACTCCTTCCAGATTCAGGAAAATCAAGTGTGAAGGAAGAGCTATCAACGCTTGGTCTCCCTGGGCTGATGAAGGAAATGTCAGAGTATCGATGTGAAGATGGACTGATGAATGAAATGTTGCTATCTGAATCATATAAGTCCCCATATGGCTTCATAATCCCTTGTCGTTACACCAATGGTGATCTACAAAGAATAAAGTTAAAAATGTTGAATCTTTTAGATTAAAGAAATCACAAGACATCGATTCAATAGCTTCAAATTCCCTACCTTGTAGCATCTGATTAAACTGATTTACGTGGCCTACATGGCGTACTACCTGTTTGCAAAATCAATGAAACACAACAATAGGATCAGATTTTGGTAAAAAGCAAAGAGATGAACATTTGTATTTTTTTACTGAAATAATATTTAACCTCCAGAATTTGTTGGTTGTCAAATTTAGAGAGCTGCATCAAATTGTGATAAGGAGGCGGAAGAGATGCATTTCTAACTGAAGCAATTTTGCCTTTTGAAATGAGAAAACATTGCAGAAATCTGAAGCTGATTTTGACACAGTTGTTGGCGAATCCGTTTTGAATCGTCTGCTCAGTGAAAATTACAGAATTTGTTACCAAAAAAAATTCAGACTTTGTTGCATAATATGAAAAATAATGTTAATATATAATGTACCTCATGAAGCCATTACGTGATGCGGCTCCAAGAAAAAAAAAACTAGATCGATCTCGCGTATACTGGTCGTGGATTTGCAGCTGCTATTCCTACTTGATAACCGTCTCGAACCCGATTCCGAACCATATGGTAGAACCATATCCAGTTCCTCTTGTTCGTCACCGTCACCAACAACACTTTTGCTATTCTCTTCTTCATGCTTGGCACGGGAAGCAAAAGAGGAAGCTGATGAATCGAGAAGAAGGGAATCAGGTTCGATCTAGTTCTCCGAAAAAATGGAAGTGGAGCTAACGAAGAGACATAAATAGATGAAGAACTGAGAGATGGAGTGGAAAAATTTTGGACGATTAGAAGCTGTTTAAAAAAGAGGTCCATGGACATAATACGCATTAAGCTGGACTCGAACCCAGACAGTGACACTGGGTGGCACTAGCATACACCGCTAGGCTACAAGTCCTGGTCTAAAAGTCTTATAACTTATTAGTATTAATTTGTGATTAATAATGAATTATTTAGTTTTATGAGTAATTGTAAAATACAAAATTTCTGAAAAACTTAAGTTATGCCACATGTCACTGTTTTAGACAATATGAATGTATTTCTTTCGTGGTAAGCTCTTAAGAAATTTCTTAACAAGCCTTGGCTCTTCGATGTTTTCTCCCAAGGCTGCTGATTTAGTAGACACTTCTGAAAGTTTACCAACGAAGTCATCGATTTTGGCTCTGTTTGTCAGCTCACCCAAATAGATCAGTTGGATGATCCATTTGGGTGATTCATCCAGATGAACCACCTGGGTGCTGTTCGTTTTTATTTTTGGATGTGCATTTGGATGGTTCACCTGGATGCAGATGCGTTCGTTTAAGACAATTTTGTGAACTTACATCTGCATTCAGATGCATTTCTTAAACCAAATGACTAAAATGGACATGCTTTTATAATATAATCATATTTTTTGATATTAATCATATTTTTTACCATAATATTTATCATATTAATTTTAATTATTTATATAAATTTTATATACAACGAAATAATTTAAAATTTATTATTTTTGATATTTATAATTATATATATCATATTTTTTATATTAATTGATAAATTTAAATTAAAATTTGCTTTTATAATATGATTTTGGTAAACAAATATCGAGACAACTAAAGAACGAAAAGAGAAAAAGAATTTTAAAAAAACATTTTGAAAAACAAATTTGAAAAAACAAATTTTGGAAAAAAAAATCACATAGTCTAGGCTCACCCAAATGCACCATTTAGACTCATCCAGTCTACACTTACACAGATGCACCATTTTTAAAAAATCACCCAGGTGATCCATTATTGCATCATATAAATATGTTATAGATGTTATAGATGTTATACATTAACTCTCTTTTTTTTCATGAGAATAGAAATCTTTGTTTGGATGTGGTGATTTCATAACAAGTTTTATTTTACTCTAGCATGTTAAATTATATATTGTACCTCTAACACCTTGTTTAACACATTAATATGAGTATTTTCTATTTAACTTAGACGTTCTTAGTAGTAATTTCATAACAAGTTATATATTATTGTAAATTGTTAACATTTTTACTGTACCATACAAACATGTAGGCTTTTGTATCATATAAATATGTAACGTTTTGCTTTAACGCAATAACATAGTTGTTATCTATTGACTTGCATATTTTTTTCTTAATCATAATGATGGTTTTGTAACAAGTTATATTTTACTGTAACACATTAAATTGTATATTGTACATCTAATATTTTGTTAACGAGATAACATGAAACATGAATTCTTGATGGTTCATAGGAAATGGCGTTTTCGAATATGGACAAGATCCCTATTGCCGCTTCTGCCAATTCCAAAATTTTGATGGTATCTATCAACGGATCTTTTGCTCCAGCTAAGGAAAAAAAATATTTGAAAAGAAAAAGAATATGTGAAAAGTAAGGACAAAATCGTATTGATCAAATGGTATAGTGTAGTCAATAATAAATATGTATTATACTATTTTCTTAATTCTGGTCTGAAACTTGTATATGGGACCTAAGTTCCCATTCTTTTAAGAGAGAATCACATAATAAGGCACTTTCTCATGTTACCTTTCATTTTTAGACACTTCTCGCTACTAAGACACTTTTCTTCCCAATTATTTCTTTAACTTGTTTTGGAAATTCCTATTTTGTCCTTCTGGTTTTTTTCCTTATATTTTAAGACAAACCATATATTTTGACCATAGAAGAATAAAATCTCCGCCATAAATATGATTGATATCTACCAAGCCAATCTTAGCCACTGATCTTAACAACAATCCTTCCAAAATCGACGGCTTAGATTTGTGTGGTAGATATTTTGAGATTTGTACATGTTCTTCTCCTTCATATTTACACAAATTCATCTCTTTCATATTTTATGTTTCATAGATCTGCATCCTTATTCAAAAATGCAATCTTCATCAATTTGATATATATATCATATATGCATATAAAACAATAAGAAAAACAAGAAAAATCATGAAAATCAGAAAAAAAACCCATGGAATCGGAAGATTAGGGTTGACAGAGGTCGTGACCTTATGAAGAAGAAGATGACAAAATAGTAATTTCATCATGCATAAATTAAAAAAAATTGCAATTAAGAATATTTACGCAGACCATCCATATGTACATGTCCACTTGTACATGGTCTCAAAATACATATTTTGTCATCTATATCCACAAGTCCACCTGGACATGCATACTATACCCAAGACAGGTCATCCACGTGGATATGTTCACCTTACTCAAAAATACATATTTCACCATCCATATCCACATGTCTCATATTTTGCCATACATATCCACATGTCCACGTAGACATACATACTCTACCCAAGACACCTCGTCCACGTGGACAGGTTCACGTTATTCAAAATACATATTTCTCCATGCATATCCACATATCCAACGCCGGTTACTATTTATATTCATAATTTTTTTCCTCTTTTTAAACTTTTACAGAGATGATAAATAAAGGAAAGAGAGAGTAAATAAGATGAAAAAAATTTAAATGAGTGACTGAGATTGATTGGGCTTTATTTGTTTTTATTTATTTTTAAAAATGTATAAAACACCAAAAAGCTTAGGTGAAGGGTTTAATAGAGTTTTCCCTTATGGAAACTGCCTTAGTGTCACAAAAGTGCCTTATAATAAAAAGTAAACTTGGAAAGTGCCTTAATATGTAAAGCTCTCTTCTTTTAATCACACAAGAATTATAAGTTATGTACAAATGAAATGGAACATTTTAAAATCCTAGAAAGAAGCCCATGTCTTAAATGTGGTTAAGAGAAGACGAGAAAAAACTTCCCCTGTCCAGTAATCATACCTTGGCTAAAACGACATCGTATAATACAGCCAGTAAAGGGCAGAGAGAGAGAGAGAGAAAGATTGTCATCATCCACCAATGGCATCATCATCCATTATCATCCCTCCGATTCTCTCCGCTTCCATCAGCCGTCGTAATCTCCTCTTCTCCACCACAATCGCCACCGTATCTCCGTCGCCTCCTTCCCCTGATGTAACAATCACCGATCGCGTCTTCCTCGATTTCTCCCTTTGTCCCACTTACTTCCGCTCTGATCCCTCCGCCACACTCTCCTCCACCACACCTTGCTCCGATTCCACTCCTCTAGGCCGCGTCGTTCTCGGATTATACGGCCGTCATGTTCCTCTCACTGTTTCCACTTTCAAACTCATGTGCACTTCCTCTTCTACATCTTACAAAAACACTCCGATCCACAAAATCTTCCCTGGTCAGTTTTTCCTCGCCGGAAGACAAGGATTACGGCGAGACACGGCGGAGATTGGTCCTCTCCTCAAGGGTTTACCTCGAAACACAGACGTCGTCAATTCTAAGTCTTTCCTCATCCCTCACGCTCGTCCTGGTCTCGTCTCTCTTTGCTTATCTGAAAACGACGATGACGACGAAACAAGACTCGATCCTGATTACAGAAACGTCGAATTCTTAATCACTACAGGACCTGGTCCTTGTCCGCAGCTAGATGGCGGCAACATTGTCTTTGGAACTGTGCTTGAAGGTAAACGTTCTTTGAAATTTCCCCAATTTTCAATTTAATTTCAAAATCTGATTTTCGGGAATCTCTTCAGGATTAGATGTTGTGACGAGTATAGCTACAGTTCCAACGTTTAAGCCGTCGGAGAATATTCGTCAGTTCAACGATTTTGCTGAGTTTCTTGGAGATGAAAGAGCTCAAAACGCACGATCCTTGTGGAACAGACCTCTCAAGACAGTTTTCATTAGTGACTGTGGAGAGCTTAAGGTCACTAAACCTTCTTTCTCTCCATCTCTGCCTTAAGTATATATGTATGTATATGTGTGTCAAATCTCTCCTTTCTTTGTGTTTATAAGTAATCCTCTACAATCCTGCTTCTGCTTCTTCTACTCTCAACCAATTGTAATTTGATTCTACTCAAGCTTTTCATGCTAGTTGCTAAAGATTAATATATATAAGGGCTTCTAAATCCGAACATGGTTCTATCGAAACGATGACCTCAGGTGAATACGATGAACAGGAGAGATTGTGAGAAAGTATATAGTCTTAACCTTGATATTGTGGTGGTTCTGAGTTGTTTTATGGAATTAACCCTTTAGTGCAAGAAGCATAGGTTGCAAATTTGCAATCGTCTGCAAAATATGTAATTGTCAATGGAGTAAGTTAATTGGGACGTAAACAACTAACGGGAATGACAGTTTGCAGTTCGAGTAATCCTGTTCGGGGTCTTTCATTAAAGTCAGTTTTTTGGGATCCACAGAGTTCTGAAGGGAACTTTCCGAACCGAACCTAATATTAGGTTATGAGTTGTAAACCGATCAGCATCGTTACATAATACATTCGGTTATCGGTTTGGCAATTGGTTCGACAATTAGTTAGTTTGGTTTAAAAAAAATTATAACCAAATTATATCAATTTATACCAATTAAAACCAAATTATATCCAAAATTTCGAATTGAATTAACTTGAATTTAACTGAACTAACCAAATTTACCCGAATTTAATCGAATTTAATCGAATTATCGAAATTTGAAGCGTAAAATCGAAAACACCGGTTTATTTGGCAGAAACAATTAATAACAAAACTATTGGACATCGAACGAAATTAAAATTTTGTTTGGTTGAATTCAGTATAATTTTCTTATACCGAATTAAACAAAAAACCTAACCAAAAAAATTGAACTCGCATGCCCTACTTCACATCATTTGTTGATTAGGTCTCCGACAACTTTGGACACTTTTTTTATACAATATACACATTTCTATGTGTATGGTGATTTCGATCGGAAAAATTGAAATGATATTGGCTGCCGCAACCTTCGCCTATTCAGACAGAAAGAAGGACATACTGGATAAATTTGCATATTTCAAGACATATTTTCACTGTCGTGGATATTTCTACAACGTTTATCGTACTTTCTTAAGCCAGTATCCCATTGAAATGTTTCTTTCAGTCTCAAAAAAACTTTTAACCCACAAGCTAAATTTTATAGACTGATCTCATATAATTTGCTTATTGTTAGCCTAAGAATAGGAAAATGTTCCTCTCAAGAGCTAAGACATGTACACAGAGCCTCTTTGTTAGGCATAACCAAAATTAAACTGTAACCATATTTCAGACCGTAACCGTACCGTTTTAAACCGTATTCGGACCGTAACCTTATATAACGGTTAAAAATTATAACCGTCAACCGTAAAAATATATTAGTTATGGTTAAAAAATTATTAACCATAACCTTTAATCAACCGTAACTGTATCAAAAATGTTGGTTAACCGTACGGTTAAAACTTTAACCGTAACGATTTTGAAAATAAAATAAAATATATAATACTTGTTTATGTATACTTAAAATGATATAGATAAATTATGTATAATCAATTTACCAAATTTAAATCTAAAAAATTTTAGTAAACAAAACAAAAATATATAAAACTAAAACGTGAATGTATAGTACTATTGATATTTTTTAAGAATAATATAACTAATTATTAAATAAAATAGTTTAACTAAAATAAATAAGTTCGAAAAAAAATGAAAAAAAAATCGTGCCATAATAAAAGGAAGCATAATGCCACTAAGTCAAACTATCACTCTAAATTTCTAACTAAAACTTATTGAGAATATTTTATATTTCATGTATTTAAATAAAATTCAAAATTTTAATTAAATTGAAGATAAAATAATAGCCATTTAGTATATAAATTAAAAACAAAGATTTTGTCTTACTAATAACAAAATAAAGTAGTCGTTTTCTCATAAAACTGATTATTTTAATAGCTTATTCTAATGTATTAGAAATTAAATGTCATTAATATTTTTACACAAAATATTATTTAATTACAAATAATGTTATTAACCGTTTTATAATCATTAAATAACTGTAACCGTTTTTAAACATAACCATACTAACATACCCGTATTTAACCGTAATTGTGTTAACCGTTTATTGAATGGTTAAGATTAAAATTAAAAAAAATTATAACCGTAACTGGAGGTTAAATAACCTTAACAGTATTAACTGTAACCGTGGTCATGCCTACTCTCAACACTCCATGTAGAGATTGATGACCTTCTATAGGCCATCTCATGCCTATGCCTACGCGAAAAAAACACATCACATCGATCCGCACTGAGACGGATTGCTCGGACTTGCTGAAGATGATAGAAAATCCCATAGATTGGTCCGCCTTCAAAGCGAACTTGACGACTACTAGTCTCTATGATAGCTTTGCAAATTCCAGTATTTATCTTATTCCGTGTTTACTTAATGTATGTGTAGATGCGCTCGCAAAAAGCGTTCGAACATGATATATTAGTTTTTCCCATGTAAATCATATCGAACCAGTAGAATACGCCTTGAAGAGTTCGCAACCTACCAATTAAACTTGATTTAATATATGGAGATTATTGATAAAAAAAAATGTTTCATAGTTTTTGTATAATTCTTCATACCATTTTTTTATTACACCTTCCATAACATTGTTTAAGATCTCGTTCAGTTTGGTGATTTAGATCGGAACTGACACTAACACAACCACAAACAAAAATGTTCAACTAGTATTATACCATCAATAACTTTTGTCAAATGAAATATAATATTTACAATTGCTAAATAAATCAGATTACTGGCACCATAGTAAAAGAATAACAAAAATTTAGAAACCATATGACTCAATAAAAAAACAAAAATGTGAGTCAATCAATCATCACCGCAAAAGGTTGTGAATCATAAACGACGATTCCGTCGCCGTCGCTTAAGAAGGTGGCGAACGAGGAAGCCTAGCGGAGAAATTGCGAAGCGGAAAGCGATCGACATTATCGTCTTCTTCTCCTCTGTCAAAGTTAAGTGCATAGCTCGACGGATCGTAATGAAAATCCGTCGTATGGCGTCGAATGTGTTTTCCGTGGCCGGAAACACCACCGACTCCTCCGCCGCCGATCCGATGGATCAGATTTTTGCACTTTTCGTGAGATTTGGACAACGTTCGAGTGAGTCGAGGAGATTTTGTCTTTATTCCGCCGCGTGGGCTTTGTGTAGATCTCTCTGTTGGGGTCGTCGGAGATGATGGTTGCTCCGGGATGTTTTGTGGGTGATCGGTTGTACGGAAACAGCCGGTGATGCAAAGCTTTGATTTGAGTTTCTTTTTAAAAGACAAGTGATGGCTCATTGATTCGCTTCCCATTTCTACAAAACCAAATGTTTTTAATTTTTTTTTTTTGTTGATCTAATCAACGAGAAGAGAATGAGAAAGGAGACATTGAAAACAAAATTGAATCTGTATTCGGATAATGAAGCAAAAAAAAAAGAGTGATCGCGAGATATGTGGCTGATTTTTCAATTTTTGTTTCCTTCAAAATCAAATGTTAAACTAAAACTACGGAGAAGTTGAAACTTTACTATTTTTAGGAGTAAGAGTTTCTAATAAAAATGAGGTTCATTTTTGTTTGAATTTGAATATTAGATTCGTGAGTTGGACTGGTTGATGATTTCACAATTTTTTCATTATATTTTGAAATATGTTGAGAGTTTTCAAGACTTACTAGCCAAATGTGCAGGGTTCTTTAGTTCATGTATTACTACTAATCATCGTACGTTGTTTCCATTTATTTTGGAAGTTTCTCTTGGCTAAGCTACCAAAAAAATTAAAGAAACCTAAGCATTTTTAATGAGTTTTCTAGAATTAGATTGACATCACATATATGTAGGATATATACCAGTGCCGTGCCTAGACTTTGTAGGATTTTTGTATCTTTGTTAACTAAAATATATAAACTGGAATGGTAAAATAGATATTTATTTAATAATGCAAAATGTATCAAATGAATTAGAAAATTATGTACTAAAAGAATATGAAGAAAAATGAAACATATACAAAAACTAATAAATTTGAATTCATTAGAAAATAAATACTGGAAACACACTAACTCAAATAAATTTTTAGAAATCTATTATCAATAACAAAACCAGAATAATAAGGCATTTTTTTTCCGGCGAAATTTAAACTTCATTAATGAATTCAAGTTATATTGATTGAATACAAATATGGTCGTAGCCAATAAGGAAAAAAGCATTCGCTGTTATAGCAAATCGTAAACCTGAACCGTTTAGCCAGCAAATGAGCTGGTGTATTATTATTCCTCTTCGTGTAGATGTAGCCGATGTCTTCAAAATTTGAAGTCCAAGTGCCAATATCCGTACAAAGGTTGTGAATATTTCAATCAGTTGTTTTCCGCGTCATATTCCAAATAAGAACCTCACTATCTCCTTCAAATAAAATATTACGAAACCCACTTAAAACAAAAGATTGAATGGCTTGTAAAAGTGTTTTTGCTTCTGCCTCTAGCGCAGAAGTAGCTAAACCCAAGGGTACCGCTCCCCAGAATAAACATTCTCCCAAATGGTCTTGGATAAGCCAGCCCACCGATGCAAATGGTCACTGATTTGGTAACCGATAGAATGGTAGCCATATTGTCCAAGATACTGATCCACCATCATTTCATCAGTTGGTAGTTACTATAGAATTATCACTATGAATTATCCACCAAAGTACGCTGGCTATATCGTCACTGATTCGATAACCAATACAATGGTTGCCATATTGTCCAAGCTATTGATTCGCCACTATTTAATATGTTGCTAATTGCTACCGAGTTATTTACCATAATCCCGTGACCTAAAACTTACTAATTTGGTAACCGATGTAATAATAAGTATATAGTCCTAGCTACTGATCCACTACAATTTTCTTGGTTGCTATTTGCTACCGAATTATCCACCAAAACATAATAGCAAAAATATCGACTTATTTAGTAATCATAGTAGCCACTAATTATTTGGTAGGGAAACGACACTGAAACATTGGCCACTGGTATTTTATGCACCAATATTTGATTTCATATAATTGGTAATTCGAATTTAAAAAAAATCATGAAACTGGCAAAAAATAAAAAGCGTAAAAAAACTTAAGCTTAAACATTGTTAAAACAAGAGTTAGGAAATAAAAACTTACAAACTTAGAAACACTCATTAGATAACAAACTAAAATATGCATCAAAAGAGAGTAGATGATAATTTCTTTTTCTACATTAAGAGGATGGAAAGTGTAAATTAGGAAGTTATATTGAATTCTTCATCAGACAAATTCATTCCTCTACGCAGTGGCTGTGACGGACGCTATGACGGAGGCCGAGATGGAGGCTGCTGCTGAGATGGTTGTTGCTGGATGGTTCCCGCTGTTGTTGCTACACCTCTTGTCAGAGTTGGACGACGTTGTTCACATAAGCTTGTAGTGTGATAAACTTGTAACCAAGGAGAATTACTATGGAGTTCATTACTGTGAACTCTGAATCCATGGAGGCTGGAAGTGAGTAACAAGCCAATGAATATTTTGAGGATTCTTGATGATTGTAGATTGATCCCAACCCAAGCTCGGTATCAGTTTTGCACTGGAACATGCTATGTAAAAGGAAACGATGTGTTAACAAAAACATATGGATAGGCATATCAAGTTTAATTAAAAACCAAGCTTCAAAATTAGTATTGAAAAAAAATAGAACAAGAACAACATATACCTAAGGCAAAACACAACACAACCAAAAAAAACATAATTTGATATCTAGCACTGAAATCAAATTATAGCTTTGGTCTAATAACACTAACACAAACAATTTTTTTTTCACTATCATTCTCTTCGTCTGAATCACCAGGGGCATATATTTGAGTAGCCAAGCTACACACCTTCTCAGAAATTTTCTCAGCGTATTTTTCCACAAATATCCCATGCTTGACATTACTATGTCTTTCCGCCTAGAAAAAAACATCTTCAGTGATAAGTTATTCCATCTAGAATTTGATCTTGAGGAAGCGTTTTGATCCGGCAGTGTGGCAATACTTACCATGACTAGAACGGGGTGAATTTCTGGACACATTACATGATTTGACTTCTTCATTGCGTGAGCTGTGTCTCAATGCTCCACAATAAGGCTGGAGTCATCATCACTTACAAAATCTGTCTTTGAACCATCACGCTTTTCCTTGCTGACAATCCGAAGCTGTTTGCGGTATTCTTTGGCCACATTGTCATGGTTTTCATATTTCCAATAATACCGTTTCTGAATAACCATTGAAGAAAAACATGTTCAAAGTATATCCGACAAACACGCAATAAATAAAAATCAATATGAAGAAACACCAACCGCAAACTTTGATTACCATTGCACTTGACGCTCGAGAGGTACCATACTCAGAAAACAGCATGGTTCTTTGAAGTTGTTTTGGTAGATGGAGATGACATCAGTACTCATACAATTATCAAGACCAAACCTGAAAAATATATAAGTCAGACTAACAGGTGAATCAAAATAAAACAAATAAAACAAACTTACCAAACATCAGTTAGTCGGTTTGGTCAAAGCGGATGTAGACGAAGCTTGAGACGCCTTCCAGGATACACCTTTATCTCATACAAGCTCATAGATGGAAGTTCAGGTGTGGCAGTCGATGCGGGTTTGTCGATAGTAGAAACCGGCGATGGAGATGAAGCTGTCGAGGGAGAGGAAGGAGAGTGAGAGATTGAGACAAAAGGTAGATATTGAGATAAAATCATAGAGATTGATAGATTGAGAGAGAATTGTTGAGATTAAAAAAGAAGATGAGGGGGGGGGATTGAGAGAGAATCAGTGAGACTGAAGGAGACGAAGAGGCTTTGCGAAGGAAGAAAGAGACAAAGTCAGGAGAAGGGAACCTTAAGGTTTCCTTAATGTTTTTTTTTTAATATAATTTAGCCAATGCATCTACGACCAATATTGATGGTCAAAACGATAAGGTAGAAAAAAATTGCGGTTCTCGCCTATTTCGTTAATTGGACAATCAAATTTTTGTGGAAATTTCTCTCCAAAACATGTAGCTACTGGTCGTTACAAAAAATTTGGTGGCGATGAGATAAGTAAAAGCTGATAAACACATATATTCGATTCACTACCGAGTGATATATGCTTCTAGATTGTTTTATCGATGACCATATATATATATATATATATATATATCTTAAACTACGAAACATCTATCCCGTTAAGGTGAATTAATACTTAAAACTTTACCAAAAAAGATTTCTTCTACTAATGTTTTGAAAAAGTATGGTTTAATACGATTATTAATATCAAAAGTAAAATGAAAATAACTCTCAGTTCAATTAAGAAGAGAAAATTACAAATTATAAGAAAAATGAAAATAAAGTTACATAATATTTTATTCAAAATTGGGTGATTCGTAGTACTTATTTTCATCTTTAGTCGAACCATATCCCACATCCCATTTTCGGTTTCTTTAAAAATCATTTCACGTTCGTCAATTTCAAGATCGTCATCTGTTTCTTGTTCAATAACATGTTGTCTTACATGAACAATGCCACTGACGACCACATTACGATCTTTTTCGTCTTATCCTGAAAAACGTCCTCATCAACTTTCCGTACAACATCTATAAAAACTCGAGGAATGACCTTTGTTGCTGACTACCATTTTTTGCTGCTTTTCTATAATCTTAGATACAAAATTAAACACACTTGGTCAGCATTTTCATGAATAATGAATGGATCATACTTTTCATATCTCCTTCTAGGACATATATCAACTATGCCAGAAACATTTCGCCTTAGTCCACGCCTGATATTTGGTCGAACAACACACACCTGAAAACTATTCTTTTGAGACCAACTGTCTGTTTTGATAAAATCCCAATATGGGTGGGCGCACCATCTCTAACTGTGGAGTATAGTTCAATCAAAATAAGAGCATATTTGATCCCGTTGGCCGAGCTTTTTTCAATCCAGTAGTTCAAGTGAGTCATTGTGGCAATATCATCGATTTTAAACATCCTCCACTATATATGACAAAAAAATAGACCAATATCTGCAGCCCGAATATTATAAATATAACATATATTTATATATATATATATATTTTAGTTAAATAATATGAAACATATTAATTAATTGATGTATATGATATTGCTCTGTGTATACTTTTGTGAAGCAGTTCCACAATTTTCTGTAAATTCTCAATTTAATTTATTCGCTCTTTGAAAAATTCTTCACTAGTCAACCAACATGGTGGATGGTCATCGATCACTGTAGTTTTACGAAAAGCTTTAACTCTTCTGATAAAGATGTCTAGGAGGTCGACGATACCAATCAAACGGTGTTTAGTACCGTGAGATAACCAAAAAGTTTTTGTATACTCTTGCCAGTATAGACATGAAAATCGCCCATGCGTTGACCACACTCACAACATGGCATATGCTGGAATATCAAATGATATTTTACATCAACGCAACCTGCATGACAAAATTATGTTTTGCAGACATATCATAAACATATATCCAGTTTATCCATAAATATTTCAACTCCTCTATACATGTTGCCTAAATATATCTAAACCTTTCTTCTAATTCTCTAGTCCGGAAACTAAAACTGACATAAATAGATATTCTTTCTTCATGCACATAGCAGATGGCAAATTATAGGGAGTTAGTATAATTGGCCATACCGAATGGTTTCTTACTATGCATACCACATGCTTAAATCCATTTGTTGATATCCTTAGATAAAAGTTTTGAAGTTCCCTGGTAAAATTTGGATATACCTGGTTATGGTGCTTCCACATGGTACCATCTGTAAGATCTTGCATCTCACCTTCAGGAGTTACATGCTCAACGTGCCATCTCATCTATGACGCTGTCTTCTCTGGTTGGTATAATCCCTTCAATCGATTACCGATGGGGAGGTAAGACATCCTATATTTTGTAATCTTCTTCGGGACCTTGTTTAGGATAATATCGATCTTTCTCACAAGCCAACATCTAGTCAGTTCTCTATTTGAACCTTTCCAAAAAGCATGCAATAATCTTCAGATAAATCAATCTTATAATACGACATCTCCAATGATTTTGCCGTCTTTTTCGTCTCATTGTACGATCTGTGGGCTTTATTACCTGGTGCCAAATATTGTGTGAGGCATCGAAGCAAATTTCTGAAAGCTTATGCTATGTCTTTATGTGAATAAGACGGGCTAACAAGGATAACACATACAATTCTTCTATACATCCCTCGTAGATGGGTTCTTCAGCAGCTGTCAACATCTGGAAAAAATGATTGGAATCACCAGTTGGCTCCTCCTAAGTTGATTTAAAATTTGTGTGCATTCCTGGAAAACCATCTTATACCATGTGTACATATGCATCTCTATCACCTCCGTCTTCACCAATATCTTCATAATTTGTAAATACGTGTGCATCTTCTGGATGAACGGTACTCGTGGAAGCTTATACACGAACAATTTATCTGTGAGCCAGCCAAAAATAGTAGTTCTCCGTGAAAAAAATTGGTGTATAAGTGATGTCCTACGGTATTTGAACCTAAACGCTTCCTATTCTTACATCGGGTTCAAGTTACAACATCGTTCCTCTCTCGATGTAACTGGCCATTTTTTGCGGAGTTGAAAAACACGTTCTATCCTTAAATAAACACATCTGACACACCATGTTTCATGATCCAATCTTTGATACGTCCACTCTCTTTCATGTAATATATTCATGTGAAAGATATTTGGAAGAGAAAAATTGATAAATTAGCGATGATTTTCAAAGTAGATGTGGAACAAAGACTTAACGTGTGGATAAACAAATCATGGCCACTACTAGCCACCGAAAAAATAGAAGCCAGTAACAGTCATAAATATATTCATTATACATTGTCACTGATAGTCATTGATAGCAGAAAAACGATAGTTACTACGGTCAAAACTAGAGCTGCTGCGCTTCGTCACTGATTCCCACTAAACCAATGGTGGCCACCAACGGTCGTATATACATCCGTCATAAAGTGAAAATTAGCCAATGTTCTGCCACCATAATCACATTTGCGGTTTAAATTCAAAATAGCTACTGATTTAGTCATGAATTTTGGTATACATAATTACAAATTAATAAACATACCGACATTCTTGGCTCTGACATTTTTGGTAGTGATTTAATCGCTATTTAGCTATCCATAATTTCAGTATGAGAATAGCTACCGAATTGCTACCAATTAGTCATCATTTCTGCATTTTCAGTTTTATCGCTAATTGGTGGCTAATCGGTGGCTTTTTACTTGCTACTGGCAAAATTCAAGGACGAGTTGATGGCTAAATAATGATTTTCTTACAGTGTATTGAAGTTGAAATCGTAATGAACCTGCTACTTGATAGAAGATGTCTCCGAGTATATCTGTTAGGCGATCTTCTAGTTTTGTTGATGGTTTACTGCTATTTTATGATAGTAAATATAATAGAATGAATAATGTCACGTCATAGAAAAATGGTAGATAGAAAAATGATAAAAAGAGGTTGTAAAGAATTTGTTACAATCATTCAGAAATTAAAGAAATTTTGTCCTTCTTCTCTTCTTTTTCTGTGCGTTAAGGTGGAAAAATTCGAGTGGAATTTCAGAAATACAACATTCTGAATGTAAATAGTCCTTGCATTGACATAACAGATCTATCAACTTTTGCTCCAATCAAAGTAAATGCAAGTTGTGAGTTTTTGCAGTTTTTATGGTATTTATTTGCTTTGTTACCTTTTCTTTTATTGGTTTTTTGTGGTAATATTTGGATTCTTTGGTAACGCCTTTTTATTTCGAATGATTTCACGCCTTTTATATCTTGCTTTTTTACTAATCTATGTAAGTCCAAAAATACAACAATTTATGCTGATGTATGATAAATGCAATTTTAGTGAATTATTGTTCTACAAATATCCTAATGAATTTACCTTTAGAATTAGTAATGGTGTTCATATTCGCTTCGGAAGTTGGATTTTTCAATCCCATAATTGGACCTGTTTGTGATTATTGATTTTTAGTTAATAGAGTGATGGAGGGATTTGTTTTGCTTTGTAAAGTACCTGATCTTTTTGACGGAGAATATGTTTTCTTTTCAAGCAGTTTGATCGTGACTCTTTTGGTGTAACTTAAGATGATTCCCGCTTATGTGATTCCATGGTAGTTTTCTTTACGTTTATATTGTCGAGTTGCTTTGGCTGTTGAAAATACATTATTTTCTGATAAGTAGTAATAGTTTTTAATCTTTGGAATAATAGAAAAGAAAATAAATTATTAAAACACATAATAAACCTTAGAAAATTTAGTAATTATAAATAACCAAAATTCTTATAAACTTTTAAGTGGATTATTTGATGGTGAAACAAACAAAATGACATCAAATATATGCTATGATTTTTTGGTAGTACGCATAATAATTTATCCATTCCGAGAGATAATTAATTTGATACTTTTCTTTTCATTTGTCCCTATAAACTCCCTTTATTTAGTAGACAAAAAAAATCCCTTTATTTTTATAACTCACATTGTCTTCTTCACCTTTCAGGATTCTGCATTACAATCTCTATCTCCTTGCTTATTTTGACCTATCCATATTCAAAGAAATCTAAGAAGAAACAAATCGTAATTACGAAGAAAACTAATTTGAGTTTGTAGATTGTGAAAGCTTTCAGTACCGTGGATCTCTTCGCCACATCATGCGTCGTGGAAGCTCCAGCTACAACTCACACTACCACCACCACTCCTCCACAGTCCCGAGACCACCACCGCCGCAATACAACACCGTCCACAACTCCTCCACCTGTAACCACCGCAACTCCTCCATCTGCAACCACCGCAACTCCTCCATCGTCCACTTTATAAATTATGTAAATAGTTGATCTGTTTTCTATTAAAGACTTCCAGTTTTATGAAATACTTACAACATTGATTTCTAAAAAATAGTTTGTAGTTTATAGATTTTTGCCTTCTCATTACCAATAATAATGAGACTTGGGAATTATGAACATTTACTATTTTATGATTATTAGATAATATTTATTTATGTATAGTAACTGGATGTAAAAGTGAATGTTGTTTATGTGAATAAATACAATGTATAATGATTAAACAAAGAGTTAAGAGGAAAACAATACTTAATTAGTTGCATAAACATTTTTTTAAAAGAAAATAAGTAACAAAACATTAAACTATTATTTGGTAAAAATACAATAGTAATTGGAAGTATTATTATTCCATAATGTTAACATTTAGAAAAACTATTGATTATCTTATTAGTGGAATTATCTGCTCTTAACTTAAATTTATCTTTTCCTCTCTCCAGCCATTTCGGGTTAAGAAGATGTGAAAGTGCATTTTTCTCTATAACAACGGTGCGTTCTGGGATGTGAATTGAGATAGAAGGGATTTCATAATTGGAATCCCTATAAAATGAGGCCCTGTTCAATAAGTGGAATCCATTAGCTGTCCGCTCGCAGGTTGGACAGTAAGGATCGGGGAAGGACAATCACTCATTCTTAAAACCAGCATTCGAAAAAGTTGAGGCGGAAAAGGGGGGAAAGCTCTCCATTCCTACTTCTCCTGTATTTGGAGCATGTAGAACCACAAGAATCCTTAGTTGGAATGGAAATGAGATTTCAACTCATCACCTTTTGACATTTTGAGAAGAGTTTTTTTTTTTTTAATTTTCAGTCAAATTTTTATCTGATCTTTTTATGTAATTTGTAGTATATTTTGTTAATTATTTACAAAAAAAACTCCAGTACGAAAGACGAATTTGGTTTAAAAACAATATAAATTATCTTCCAATATTTTTTATCCATTATGTAATTTTATTACAAAACAATCTGGTATACATTATCTGTATTTTTTGTTGTTTGTATATTTAGTTAATATTATCATCTTATGCCAGCACGTAATCTATTTCAGTAGGATAAAAATTGTGAGGTAGAACAGAATATATGTAAGATTAGCATTATCTCTATGAGTATAGTATAATTTCTTAAATTTATATCCCGATAGAGGAAGAATTTAATAAATGTTTAAAATTTATAATTAGATTTTTAAAAATAAATTAAGTAATATTTGCAAGACTTACTAAAGTTTTGATGTATCTTGTATTATATTGAGTTACTTATGCAAACATAAATACTGTATGACAACTAATCGTCTATCCATTCGTAAAACAACTATAGATATTTATTAGAAAGCAATAAAATACATAATGTTTGTTCTTATCTGGTTGTACACGTAATTAGTATTATAAACTTGTACCATTAAATAAGCAGAACACAGCGGATGGTTTTATGAGTTTTAGAGTTGTAAACATGTCTACGCTACAGTCCTATACATTTCTACCGCTACTTAATACCATGCATAACAACATGTCCATACTTAGATACTAAAATATGTTTACGTATTATTTGGAAACCATAAGAATCATAAACATGGTACTGGGTTTGGATAAATAACATGTTGTGTTTAAGAATCGTAAGTAAATGGTTACATAATAGTTGGAATGTAGCTGAAATGAAATCCTGAAAATGTTTTAAGAAAGGAAAACGATGTGTTAAAATAAAGATACAATAAATTGTGTTCCGGGTGGTGAACATATGTGGATTTAAAGTTTTTTTATGAATGGTTTGCCTTTTCTTCACATCTTCTTCACAGGAGGTTGAAAATCTTCTTCCAAGCTTGTACCTTTCTTTTCATCTTCTTTTTATCTTCACCATGGCGACCTTGGTATTAGGATATTTAGTCTTCCTTCACCTGATTCAACCTGTATAGTTTGCATTTTATTGTTAGCAAGTATTACCATATATATGTATGGCAACGTTGTATGGTGGAAGAGCTTACCAATGATTTTGGGTTTTCCTTAATGACTCTTATTACCGTAAAAGTTTGAAAGGAAGTTCTGAAATTGTATTTGGTAATCTTCACTTGAAACTTCATTGTCTTACCAACTATAGAATGAATACAATCTGGGATCAGATTATGATTGGTTTCTCCATCTTTGTCATGTCGATGCTCATAGGATTAGTATTTCATACAGTACTAGGCTCATCTACATGCAAATTTCTCTATGGAATTACAATTAATGTTACCTTTGAGCCTATGATTTCTTCGGCAGTAGTGTGTGTGAGTTTTTGCACATCTTTATCAAACATAACAAACTTGATATTCGCATTTCCACATTAGACAATTACGTCTATCCTGAACCTGCTAAAAATTTGAGACAAACTAAATCAAATCGTATAAGAACAAAAATCCGATATCACTTTCCCAACTGTTTACAGAATGTAAACCTGTTAAACTAATAAGACAAGAGACTACTTGTCTTCTTACTCTAATATATTTGTCGCTAAACACACTATAATATCACTCACAATGTTCTAAAATGATATAATTCTTCCCTAAGAATACACAAGCTTGCAGAGATTGCATTTTTACACCATAATAATACGAAGAATATCAGAATCGAAAAGAACATATCACATGACCACTCCGATGGTAGTATCTTCCTTGCATACATAGCATTGGAGAGTAGTGTCAGTCTTCTCGAGTTTTTTAGAACACTTTGCACATGATATGTAGTTCCATCCATTGTGTTCCGATATGTCAGTTATTTGTGTTTGACAAATAACCTCTTTTTCCTGATTTTTTTGAAGGATAAAATAAAAAAGTAAGTGATAGACAGAAAGAGAAATAGGTAAGGGAGTATAGTATATATGTTGCTTTCCATGGGAAACAAAATCAAGAATTTGGGCTACTGTCATTTTCTCTAATATGTTTGCCACGTTACTTTCTTCCCGAACTACTGTTTGGACTGACTTTTCTTCAATTCACAATCTTGATCAACAAAATATGTAATAAAAGTTAAATTACATATCGGAACACAATGGATGATCAGTGATTTTATAATGATTATAAGCTGGGAAAACTTCAAACTGACTCACTTATTAAAGATTTCCATCTTTTGTAGGCTAGTGAATCTATGTATTCTTTTATGGTAAATAGAAGATTGGACAAGTGTTTCATGTTCGTAACTTAGTTAGTCTATAGATAAAATAACATATAAACTATCTATGTGAAATGTAGATATTTAGAAGTCATTACTGGCAGTACCTTCTCATCTAGGAATAATAAGTCTAAACTCATCAACGAACCATTATGTTTAAAATTAGGGACTTTCCAAGAGCGAATGAGACGTACAAATATTGTTTAATTAGTTTTACCTTGCTCAAATTTTATACTGTTTTATTATCTTGGATAAACAGAAAAATTTATCATTAAAAAATTTATTTATATGGAATAGGAAGTAAACATTAGAAGTGGAAGCTTACGCTGAGTGTGTAGAGAGCATAAGGGAGAAGAACTTATAGCAAAGAGAGCAATGATCTAATGTAAATGTGTAAATGTACGATCGTGGCTTAGTGGATTTATAGTTGTTGTAATCTGTTGGTTTGTGTTTTTTGGTTAACAAAGCACCATAATTAAAATGGCACAGAAAAATAGATAGTTATTACTAGATCATTTACAGAAAATATTAAATAATGTATAGCAATCAATGTATGCTAGTTATACGGTACAGAATATGAAAAGACATAATGAAGTTTCGACCAAAAGAGAATGAGAGTTTGAATGTTATTTTGAAAGCAAATAAACTAAAAATAGCCAGATTAATATCATGAAACGCCATACATCTGAAACAAGTCTTACGACGTTACCTAATGACATGCTAATGGTCATACTTTTAAAAGTTGCGGCTGAGTCTCATATAGATCTTGGTTCTTGCATGGTAACATGCAAAAACTTGCGTGATGTATAAAAATACCCTGAAGTTTTAAGGGACCTGTTTATGTGGTGTTGTAACACCACCTTATAAGAGAATCTTTGAGGAAATGGAGCTGTTGGAAGAGTGTGCTAAGTATGGTAATGTGCATGCTACATTTTTATGTGGTTTATTTAGTTACTTCCATCTCAAGAAAGTGGCTGTAGGTTTGAATTATCTAGCAATGGCGGCTAAGGAAACTCATGCAGAAGCTATGTACTTGTATGAAATGATTTTAATCACCGGAAGCGAATTTAGTGAAGGATGCAACTATCTAACTCAACTTTGGAGAAACCAAGGAATAGAGGTGGTGAGACAATGTCACATAAATGTTCGGCGGGTCATTATGGAGATAAGTGTGAGAGAATATCGACATTATGATTTTCTGTTTAGTTTGTTGGAGGATGGTGAGAATTTCTTTGATGAAGACATCAACCAAGTGTGCAACCAATGTTTCATACAGAAAAAATTTTGTCGTTTCATGGAATACTTTTAATTAGAATAAGTTTAAGGTGGCTATTCTTTTTGGTATCACATTTCTGATTTGATGTTCTATTTTAAATTTGTAGCATCATTCTTATTTGAATTAATGATAATCACATTTCACATTTACAAACCTTAACACCATTCATACAAATACGAATGGAAATTTTTTTTTAATAACTTTCTAATTCGTTAAAAATTATTGCTTTGTAAGGAAATTGATTCTTTCATGGAATATTTTAAACATAATAACTTTTGGTTTGTTGATATTTTCACTAAATCATTTATGCTTGTTCTTAAATTGAGATTTTATATAATCACATTTATTAATCGTGGTATCATTCTTGTTTAAGTAACAATAATTTGTAATTTTGTTTGATTGTTCTGATTAAGTTCGTTTGTAAGTTCATGTCAAATGAGTACTGGTATTGTTTTATCAATATTATAATTCAAGAAAAATATGTCCTTGTAACGCAAATAGTTATGGCTTTGCAATATGCGTTCTGAGAAAGTCTTTTAAAAATTAAAAACATACCTGAATTGAATGTGGCAGTCATAATCATGTGCATTACAGTCAATCAGAAAGAACCACACTGCTGTACCTCCCTTGAAAAACATAATGCATAGATTAACGTTATTCTAAAGACGACCACAAAAACCAGATTTAAGTATTAAGGTTTGAGGACATTTTATATTATACTTACGATGTTGTCTTCGTGTATGAAGTAATTATGGGGATACAAGAATACAAGAACATGGATGATCCACTAGAAACATTGAATTAGCTAGGTTAGAAGATGATGGTATATACGGAAGATGATTAAACAAAGACTATTTTGTAATTACCTCATGAACTCTGAGTTATGGGCCTTCCATGTCCAAGCTTTCTTAAAGCGCTTCAAGTCCTGACCTTGCAAAAGATTATCAAGATCAGAACCATGTGTTTCCTGTTTAATAACCATTCGACAATGAGACAAATAGGTTTTCTCTTTTAACTGAATGTTAAAAATAGGTTCTGAACATTACCAGCTATGCTACGGGTTGCAGCATTAGTAGCAGCTAAGAGATCCTCCTCTTCAATGGTCTGATCTTGTTCCTCTGATCATTACAGTACACAAATAAATGGTCAGATATTTTCTCTAAAATGATACAAAAAATTGACATAGGAAAGATTACCCGGTTGTTTCCTCAAGAGCAACGTGATACTCGTCAGATGTGATGTTGCGAGAAAAGACTACTGTCGGTTGGCAATTGGGCTCAGTCAGGTGGGTTTTTTCTGGATGTGTATGTTGGGCCTGAGCGAGGTGAATCTTCAGCCCAAGAGAATATTAGACATGTTCAGAAGCCCAGTGTGAAAGGAATGACATCAGGGTCTGCGTTTTGGTTTTATGTCTCCTTTGTCGAAATCTGGAGACATTAATACGCAGAGGATGTCATATAAAAGCAGAGAGAGACTATTCATAAGGGTCTAAGGGTTATCCAACGGGGAAAGATTCATATTCACAAGCAAGACAGTAAGAAGAGGAAGTGGTGATAGAAAAATCTGAGAAGTAGAATGGAGAGTACTTATCTTGGGTTTCTAGATCTGTATATTCTCTTTTGATTCTTCTTTCTTTCTCAAAGTTTCTTGAAAAGCTGTGGGTGAGTGACGTGAGCTTGTGGGTAATCTTTTGTAAATCCAGACTTTTTCTATAAACTCTTGTGAGCTGAGTTAATAGCTCACCGAGACGTACTGAGATCGCGTTGATCTCGGGAACTCGCTTGATTAATGAAGCACTAAAGTTATCTACTAAGAAGAAAAACCAACAGTGGTATTAGAGCCAGGTTAACTAATAGTAAGCTTTAGAAGGTCAGATCTAAGCAAACTGTTGCAGCATCGTCAAGTGGTCAGAAGAGGGTTTTCATTTGAGGTACACTTCTTCACTGGTATTCGTCTAAGTGTATCTCAGATCTTCTGAGTTTCCACTACTTAAAGGAGCTACCTTTAGTGTCTAAGACATCATCTAAGTCTTTACACAAGATAAAGGAGTCACCTTTAACACCAAAGCCGTTTCTTCAAACCCTAAAAGTAAACAGGAGAAACCTTTGGTGCTGGAAAGTTCTGCAACGAACATCTATTGTGCAAAGGTGCAAGATAGTATTGAAATCTCAAGCTGTGTTGAAGATGGAACCAACACAAGGAATGTTTGACGTGGAAAAGTTTGATGGAGAGGGGGACTTTGCTCTATGGAAACACAAGGTTCTGGCTCAACTTGAAATACTGGGTTTCGACTCTGTGCTTCAACCTGATGCACTAGTGGATCCCAAGGAAAAAGGGGTTACGACTTAAGAGACAGGACAAGAACCAGTCGTTGATCCAAAAAGACTAGAAAATGACAGAAGAGTGAAAAATCTTTTGAGTTTGAGCTTGGCTGATATTGTCTTGAGAAAGGTTATAAAAGAACCTACTGCATACCATATGTGGACAGCTTTGGAGAACATATATCAAGTCAAGTCTCTACCACATAGGTTCTATCTAAAACAAAGATTTTACAGCTTCAGAATGGAGGAAGACAAGAATCTGGACAGAAACTTGGACACATTCAACAAGCTGATTTCTGACTTATCTAGTCTGAATGTGGAAATGAGTGAAGAAGATCAAGCTGCAATTCTTCTTAACAGTCTACCCAAAAGGTAAAATCACCTTGTACACACTCTAAAGTACAGCAGTGGAAAGGACACTATAACTCTAAATGAGATTATAAGATTGTATGTCCAAGCAAGGGGTAGAACTGAAAAGAGGGGTCAATCTAAAGGGAGAGTCAACAGTAGGAGCAAATCCAGGTAGAAAAACAAACGAGCTTGTTGGATTTGTGGAAGTGAAGATCATCTAAAAAGAGAATGCCCTAAGAGGAACAACACAAATTCAAGCCATTTCACGAATGATAGGGCAGAAGCAAGTGTGGGAAAAGCACAATGGTCTGAACCATTAATGCTGACAGCCTCAGAACACTCATCCAGAGAAGGTTGGGTATTAGATTCAGGATGCTCATATCACATGACATTCAGGAAGGATCTAATGTTTGATATAGAGGAAGTAGATGGGGGAGAAATTTTGATGGGAAACGATACCTACTGTGAGATCACAGCTATAGGGAAAATCAGAATAATTAACTACAACAAAAGCTCAGTTGTGTTAACCCAGGTCAGATACTCAAAATCGGCAAGAAGAAATTTGATTTCTCTGGGACAACTTGAAACACATGGTTGTTGGTTCAAGTCAAAGAACTACAGGATGCAAGTGTTCAAAGATGATAAAGAAGTAATGGCAGGAGATTACAAAGATACTCTCTACTTTCTAGATGGACAACCAGTAGCAGCACAAGCAAATTCAGCAACTAAAGCGAGTGATACTACTACACTGTGGCATAGTAGACTCGGACACCTAAATGAAAAGAGCCTGAAGATACTGGTTAAGAAAGACATGATCAAAAGTAATGAGATCTCATAAATGGGGACATGCGAGTTCTGCATTTTAAGAAAATCTCACAAGCTACCATTCAAGTCAGGTAAACACACATCTAAAGATCTGCTGGAATATGTTCACTCAGACCTTTGGGGATCTCCAAATGTGAACCAAGTTTGTCAAAATGTCAGTACTACATATCTTTTGTAGATGACTTCTCAAGAAAGGTATGGATATATTTTCTAAAAACAAAAGATGAAGCTTTCTCCAAGTTTGTGGAATGGATCACTCTGGTTGAAAATCAATGCGGGAAGAAGTTAAAAGCACTACGTACAGACAACGGTCTAGAGTATTGCAATAAATCTTTCGAAGAATTCTGCAAAGAAAAGGGGATTATGAGACATAAAACATGTCCTTATACTCCCCAACAGAATGGGGTTGCTGAAAGGTTAAATAAAACCATACTAGAGAAAGTGAGAAGTCTGCTGAGTGAAACAGGATTGGGAGAATCATTTTGGGCAGAGGCATCATCTACCGTGCTATACATGATCAATCGTACTTCATCCTCAGCACTAGAGTTTCAAATCCCAGAAGAACTTTGGTCAAGGAGAAAACCAGACTACAGCCATATGAGAAGGTTTGGATGTGTAGTATATTATCATGTTGACCAAGGGAAACTAAAACCCAGGGCCAAGAAAGGAATTTTCATGGGGTACCCGCAAGGAGTGAAAGGATACATAATTTGGAACAGTGAAGAGAAAAGATGTGTAGTCAGCCGGTATGTTACCTTCTGTGAGGATATATTGTACAAGGAGATGAACAATATGGCTGATGAGAACAAAAGAGAATTGATCAAGAAAGGGAAGAAAGTGTCATTCATACTGCCGAATGACAAAGAAACTGAAGAGCAGTCTGAACCAAATATAAACGCTTCAGATGAAGGTGGAGCTACTTCTGAGACAGCGGAGGAAATAGCAGAAGAGTCTGAGGTTGATCTAAGAGGAAATGAACTTCAAAATTATCTCCTTGCCCGGGACAGAAGTAGGAGAGTTAATATTAAACCACCAAGCAGATTTGATGATGATGATGTTGCTGCATACGCACTAAATATGGCTCAACAGATGAATACAGATGAACCTCAGACATATGAGGAAGCCATAAGTGGAAAAGAAAAGAAGAGGTGGACTGTAGCTACTGAAGATGAAATGTCTTCACACATCAAAAATCAAACCTGGAAACTGATACCGAGACCAGAGAAACAGAGAATCATTGGTTGTAAATGGATTTTGAAGCTTAAACTCGGCATACCAGGAGTAGAGGAACCTAGATACAAAGCAAGGTTGGTTGCGAAGGGATATTCAGAAATAAAAGGGATTGACTACCATGAAGTTTTCTCACCGGTAGTAAAACACACTACTATTTGACTAATGCTATCAATGGTAGTCAACCAGGATCTTGAGTTAGAGCAGCTAGATGTAAAGACAGCATTCTTACATGGAAATCTTGAGGAAATGATTTTAATGGAACAACCACAAGGTTTTGAACAGGGAGATCAAGTGTGTTTACTTCAGAGATCCTTGTATGGATTAGAACAGGCTCCAAGACAATGGAATTTGCGGTTTGATCAGTTTATGAAATCTCAAGAGTACACTAGAAGTCAGTATGATTCGTGCGTGTATTTTAAGAAATTCGGTGAACAAGATTATGTTTATCTACTGCTCTATGTGGACGACATGTTAGTGGCAGCTAAAACTATGTCAGAGATCTCTAGACTGAAGGGTATACTAAGCAAGGAGTTTGAAATGAAAGATCTTGGTCCGGCTAGAAGAATTATGGGGATTGACATTATCAGAGACAGAGAGAAAGGTATACTTCTACTATCTCAGCAAAACTATTTTGGTATGAGTGAGTCACGACCAGTTCAGACTCCTATGGGTACACATTTCAAATTATCCCGTACCAAAGCAGAAGATAAGGCAGAAGCTGAGAGGGAAATGAAGGGCGTACCTTACTGCAGCGCTGTAGGAAGTCTGATGTACTCAATGGTGAGCACCGGGCCAGACATTGCTTACTCTGTGGGACTTGTCAGCAGGTTCATGAGCTCTCCTAACAAAGAACATTGGATGGCAGTTAAATGGTTATTGCAATATATCAAGCACACATCAGACATGAAGTTAAAATTCACTAAATCTAAGAAGTTAGAAGTGAGGGGTTACTGTGACATGATTATGCGGCACATCTAGATAGAAGGAGATCAATTACCGGATATGTGTTTCAGGCAGGTGAAAACACGATCAGTTGGAGGTCGGGTCTCCAACAAATTGTCGCTCTCTCTACCACCGAGGCAGACTACATCTCTCTAGCTGAAGCCGCAAAGGAAGCGTTGTGGTTGAGCGGCATTGTGAGCGAATTGGGATTCCCGCAACAGAACGTCGAGATTCACTGCGATTCCCAGAGCGCAATCTGTTTGGCGAAGAATAGCGTGTTCCATGAAAGAACAAAGCATATTCATGTGCGATATAAATTCATTCGGGATGTTGTAGCTGATGGATCTCTGAAAATTCTGAAGATAAATTCAAAAGAAAATCCGGAAGACTTGTTGACAAAGTCGATACCAGTGAAGAAATTTGAAGATGGGTTAAGCAACTTAAAGGTGCTAAGGTACTGATTCTAGCTCGGAGAAGCTAGATTCTTTTCTGATGGTGAACTCGGGAAAGGGAGAGGAAGAGAACGGTGAAGTTCTCGAAGGTTTGTTTTCTGTCTGAGCAATTGAGGTGGAGATTGTCGGTTGGCAATTGGGCTCAGTCAGGTGGGTTTTTTCTGCTGGATGTGTATGTTGGGCCTGAGCGAGGTGAATCTTCAGCCCAAGAGAATATTAGACAGGTTCAGAAGTCCTGTGTGAAAGGAACGACATCAGGGTCTGCGTTTTGGTGTTATGTCTCCTTTGTCGAAACCTGGGGACATTAATACGCCGAGGATGTCATATAAAAGCAGAGAGAGACTGTTCATAAGGGCTTAAGGGTTATCCAACGGGGAAAGATTCATATTCACAAGCAAGACAGTAAGAAGAGGAAGTGGTGATAGAAGAATCTGAGAAGTAGAATGGAGAGTACTTATCTTGGGTTTCTAGATCTGTACATTCTCTTTTGATTCTTTTCGTTCTCAAAGTTTCTTGACAAGCTGTGGGTGAGTGACGTGAGCTTGTGGGTAATCTTTTGTAAATCCAGACTTTCTCTATAAAATCTTGTGAGCTGAGTTAATAGCTCACCAAGACGTACCGAGATCGCGTTGATCTCGGAAACTCACTTGGTTAATGAAGCACTAAAGTTATCTACTAAGAAGAAAAACCTACAACTACACTAACAGGAGCTGCACGAATTGGTAGATACAAAAAGCATTGCAGAGGTTAAAAATAGATTTCCTTCTGGGAAAATTGCAAGAAGAACAAAGAAGTCCAAACATTTTAAAGTTAATTGGCTGCTGTTTTGAAATTACATAATTCGAGAAATATTTTGAACGACTATGTTAATCCAAGGAAGTATTACCCTGAGATATCGTCAGAGATGCGTAGAAACCGAATTAGTAGATGTATGGACGGATTAAACCACTTTGGAAGCTCCCTGGAGAAAGTAAAACCCATCATACCAAGAGCTTCTATGTTGATGAAGAAGCTCATACGACAAATAAGAAAAACGTTAATCAAGAAGCTCATACGACAATTATGAAAACGAATCAGATTCTCAGATGCTTATGACGGAAAAAAATGCAAACCAGGGAAGTAATAACGGACTCACTTTAATAAATCGCCGGAGATGTGAAGACCCCGGATTAGTCATAGCAAAAGAGACCGCCGAGAGAGAAGAGCCAGTGAAGACAAATAAAAACGATTCAGATTCTAGGTTTGTTAGCCGGAAAAAAATAAAGAAAAAGTCAGAGAAGAAATAATGGAGTTACCTTATCGCCAAAGATGCGAAGACCCCGGATTAACCACAGCAAAATAGGTCGGCGAGAGTGAAGAAGAGGAGAAGTAAAAAAAAGAATCAGATTCTAAAATTTTTAGCCGAAGAAAAAGTTAAGAACAAATCGTAGAAGAATAATGGAGATACCTTAAACTATCGCCAGAGATGCGAAGACACCGGAACATCGAATCAAGGGTCATGATGAAGAGAGGAAGAAGAGGGTGGCTACAGATCTGTCGTAGGTATCATCGATGCAGAGAAGAAGAAGAAAGTCGCTACAAATCTGCCGAAGGCTCAGGATGAACAGTAGAAGAAGAGGGTAGCGAGAAATATGTCAGCGAGAGGGAAGAAGAGGGTGGTAACGAGTATCTCAGAGAGCGAGAAGAAGACGCTGGCGACGAGTATGCCGGAGAGAGTGAAGAAGAGGGTTGATAGGAATCAAGGAACCAACCCCGGCGACATCGAGGCTGACAACTTGGAGGTTCGAACGCAGCTTGAACCGGTGGGACAGACTCGTGAAAGACTTGGTCGGGACTTGGTCGAGGTTACCCCAACCAACCAACCCATGCGTCGAAGCAACGACCGCACGGCCGTGTACCAGCTGGACCCGACTCGGAACCAAGATGAGCTTCGCATGGTACCACGACTAGACGACCCATTCTCTCGGACCAAACCAGACATTCACCGACATAAATATAAAGAGGAGTCCAGTGACACAAGCAGAACCGGTCTGGTTCGGGCCAAACAGATCGATCATGAAGTTACCTAGGACGTCGGACCAGAACCAGAAAAGGACCTGTTTGAATTTTCTGAGAACTGGACCGAACTTGAAATGGCCCAAGCTGAGGACGCCTGGACAGAACCGAAATGGCACACACTGATTTGGAATCTTGGCGGACCAGTCTAAACCAGAACCGAAATGGCACACACCGATTTGGAATCTTGCCGGCCCTCCTAGCCGTTGTAACGGCCGCAACACTTTATTTCTCCCTTTAATTTCTTGCTTTTATTTTCTTGACTGTTTTCTTTGAAGACAATTAAGTCTTGTTTTTCCTTTATATATTGTGTCGAATCTCATTGTGAAAGAACACAAAATTTTAAGTCATAAGTTTATTTTTTTCTCTTGAGCAAAATAGATTATTCCTTTTTGTTCTCTTGAAACCTTTCTGATTGCTAGGTAGCCTTGAATTGGTTAAAGCGGATCTTCAGATTTTGGAACGACTGTTCTTTTTCATTCTTACAAAGATCTTTCGGTTGAATATTTGGTGGAAAATCTCTAAGTTTGATTAGAGAGGTTTCTTCTGAACATTTGGGAAACACTTGAGAGTAAGAGTTCAACAAAAAAAAGAAATTAGTAGATTTCGCCTTCTCAGTTGAGTGGGAGAGAAACTAAAACACCAAGAGAGTGAGGGTTGTTTCTTTTAATACGGAGGTTTAAGTGTTTTCAGGAAGCATGGAGCCTAAGGATGATGAGATACAAGAACACTCTAGCGCTGGACTATCTAACTTGCAAATGAGATCTTTGAACGAGTCTATGACTCGTTTGATGAATGCAGGTCTAGAGCAGATCCATGCTAGGTTGGACGAAATCCAAGTGTCTTCTCAGACCCAACCAATCCAGCAAAATCAACCAAACCCCGTGCCACAAGAATGCACCCCAGATGAGCCACCCGTTCTGAAAACGAGGAGATTGAGGATGAGTTCTCTGATGAAGTCCGATCTCTAAACCGAGCCAGAAGAATACAAGGTAACACTAATCCTTTTGCTAGGAGAGCTGAACGTGCTGATCGAACTGATGATGGGTTAGGAGGTCTCAAACTTAAAATTCCTACTTTCCATGGTAAAAATGACCCTGATGCTTATCTTGAATGGGAAAGAAAAGTTGAGTTGATTTATGATTGTCAAAATTTTTCGGAAATGAAAACGGTCAGGCTAGCGGCCGCAGAATTTTATGGCTAAGCTATTAACTTATATGATCAAGTTTTGACCCTCAGGAGGAGAACATGTGGAGGACCGATCGAGTCTTGGGAAGAGCTCACGGGACTGATGAGAAAATGGTTCATTCCGAGCCACTACTGCCGAGATCTACATCAAAAACTCAGGCGTCTAAATCAAGGTACCAAGAACGTTGAGGAGTATTTTCAAGAAACAGAGATACTCATGATCAAGGCCGAGATAGATGAGACCTTGGAAGCGACCATGGCGAGGTTCCTTGGCGGTCTCAACCGAGAGGCTGACAACTTGGAGGTTGGAACGCAGCTTGAACCGGTGGGACAGACTCGGGAAAGACTTGGTCGGGACTTGGTCGAGGTTACCCCAACCAACCAACCCATGCGTCGAAGCAACGACCACAAGGCCGTGTACCGGCTGGACCCGACTCGGAACCAAGATGAGCTTCGCATGGTACCACGACCAGACGACCCATTCTCTCGGACCAAACGAGACATTCACCGACCTAACTATAGAGAGGAGTCCAGTGACACAAGCAGAACCGGTCTGGTTCAGGGCAACACTTTATTTCTCCCTTTAATTCTTGCTTTTATTTTCTTGACTGTTTTCTTTGAAGACAATTAAGTTTTTTTTTCCTTTATATATTGTGTCGAATCCCATTGTGAAAGAACACAGAATTTTAAGTCATAAGTTTATTTCTTTCTCTTGAGCAAAATAGATCATTCCTTTTTGTTCTCTTGAAATCTTTCTGATTGTTTGGTGGTTTTAGCCAAATAATCAAGTTTCATTCTCTGTGTTGGTGTGTCATATCCAAGAGAGATTGAATCCGGGAATATCTGAGGACCAACCGCAACCTCAGTGCGATCCTTCGATCCATCACCAATCTATCCAACGCGAGCAAAAATCTTTTCCTAGGCAACCTCTGATCAAGGGTGGTGGCGAGTATATCAGCGAGAGAGAAGGAGAGGATGACGACACAAAGTTTTTTTTATGGTTGAAGAATGGAATCTTCATCTCTACGCAGAGTTTTGACGTACTGTGTTTTTTATTTTGTAAAAAGCGGTGATGTATAAAGAGAGATGTGCTGACATGTTAGACTTTCGTGAGACTCAACTGACTTGTTATATAATAGATAACATGATTATAAATCTTATAAATAAGCTTTATAAACTCTTATAAATTTAAATTTATTTAAATATTTTTAAAAATAGTATTTATAAAAATACATTTTTGAAAAATGATATAATGAAAGTGGTATTTTAAAAATTCTCTCATACTTTTATCAAATCTTCAATGTAGCAAGATAGATTTATGAACATGTTTAGCCCACTAAATTTTACATATAAATCCACTCAATTTTGATATTTCTCATTATAAATTTACCTCAAAAAAATAAAGAAATCAAAATTATTTATGATATTTGTCTCTTTTATATATTTATATTATTGTACTAAACTCTATCTACAACATAAAATAAAATGGTAAAATAAATTTTTAATAAAAAACATAAAAAATGTTTTATTTTACTGTTTAGTGATTTATTGGATACGCCACATTTTTCTATAAAAAAATACTTTTTCTAATTTTTGGTGACTCAGGGGATATATCATGCTCGTTTTCAAATTTTGATGACCTGTTAGACACGTCATAGCCATATTAAGATCACCTAAATATTGATGTATATTTTGGCCGCTTTTTCTAGTTGAGGTATGAACTTTTTGTTAATATGAACTATGAAATTTTTGAAAATATGGAAATATGAAAAGGTGTTTGCACAAGTGGTAAATGTAGTTCTGAATCTGGACCGCAAAGATGTGTTGAGGTAGAAATTGGCCAACTTTCCTAATGAGATATCAAAATACGCCATTGACTGCTCAATATCCGATCTTGTGCAAGCATCCAAATAGGTGTAGCGAGAGCGTAACAAAACGTGCAGTCGTTGATTCTTCGAATATCCGACAAGAGGCTTTTTCTAAGATTAATAGCTAGATGAAAGCTCTTAAACGTAAAGGCCATAGCTGAAAACTCTAAATATTATTCTCTCAAAATCATGCTCTGTTTACAAGCGATCTACTCTTATATAAGCTATTGATAATCTAGAATCTTAACTACAAGATACCTGACTAGAAAACAAAATAAAATCCCAACCTTCCCCAAATATAGCATAACTAATTAACGGCAACTAAATGGATAAAAATAACGATGTGATGCATCAGGTCTCCGGGGTATGAGAAGATTCGTCCCGTAATCTTGAACCACGTTCTCCCCAACAAACGGACTGAGATGTTTAACGTTGAAGACATTGGCTGTCTTAATATGTGCGGGTAACTCAAGTCGATAGGCATTTGTGTTTATCCTCTCCAACACCTTTATAGGACCAATCTTGCGTGACTTCAGCTTGTTATACTCGTGAAGTGGCATTCGATCCTTTGTAAGCACCACCCAGACCATGTCTCCCGGCTCAGAGAGAAGCTCTCGCCGATGCTTATCCACTGCAGTTTTATATCCTGCTGCAGAACTCTCCAAATTGACAATGGCCATGGAATGAACATCTCGTAGTGAAGTAACAAAGTAAATTGCCGACCCATGTTGTCGTGACCGATCTGGTAATGTAGATAAGTCCAAAGGTCCACGCGGGATGAGGCCGCAAACCACCTCAAAAGGACATAATCCCAAGCTCATGTTGCTTGCGTGATTATGGGCGAATTCGGCTTATGACAGTTTCGATACCCAAGACTTAATGTTCTCTCCGACTAAACTCCTCAACATATTACTAAGTGCTCCATTAGTTACCTATGTTTGACCATTTGATTGTGGATGCTAAACAGTACTCATGTCAAGGCTAGTACCCAACATTAGTCACAATGATCTCCAAAAGTGACAGGAATCTTGTTTCTTGATCAGACACGATAGAGTTTTGTAAACCATGTAATCGATAAATATCTTTGAAGAATAGATAAGCCACTGCCACTGCGTCTGTTGTCTTATTGCAAGCGATAAAGTGCGACAGCTTTGAGAACCGTCAACCACTACGAGAATTGAATTTTTGCCCTTTTGAGTCCGTGGAAAATCCATCACGTAGTCCATGCTCACATCAGTCCGTGGCTGAGTAGGCATTGGAAGTGGAGATATGTTAGACGGAAGCTATCTGCAACTTCTGATATTGATTATTAACGAAACAGAGCAAAAGCTCGAGATAGTTTGTACAGTTACGTTCTCATGGCGAACGATAACGAAGACTCATAACGTCTTTTTAACAAACTACAATCAAGCATAAAGAATCTAAAATCTTCTTCTCCTCCTTTTATATGCGCTCCTCTCACGAGATGACTCCAGAAGAATCTGTAACAGCAAACCCTCTGGTTGCATCAAAGACTCTGTTTTCCTCTTTTCTTCTCCACATCAGCAACTCCTTTGCTTCCTTCTGCCTCTCCTTTCTTCCCCCGACAAAAGTAAGCTTGATGAAACCTATCAATACTCCGCCCAACGAAATCGAGCTTGCCCTCAAGCTCATAAGAAGGAAAACGATCAACAAATTCCCGTGAAGTAATTCAAGAATTATCAATGGAGGGTTTGCCCCGCCACTTAACCAACAACTCTAATACTCCCGTCTCCGAATAACGTTTGTCAATGACGTCTTCAGGCTCCAAAGGGTTTATCTCATCGCCCACATAGGTCGGCGGTAATGTTTGAGCCACCGGTTGCTCACCAACGGCCCGCTTGAGCTGTGAAACATGAAAAACAGGGTGAATGCGAGCATCAACGGGAAGTCAGAGTTTGTAGGCCGCCGAACCAATGCGTTCCAGAACTTCATACGGACCATAGAACTTGGCCGCTAATTTCTGACAAAAACCTTCGAACCACAATTTGCTGACGATAGGGCTTCAACTTCAAATAGACCATATCACCAATGTTAAAGACAACATTTGGCCGGTGTTTATCAGCATGCTTCTTCATAATGTCCTGAGCCCGTGAAAGATTGTGTTTAAATTGAACCAACATCGCATCCCGAGTACGAAGCGAGCGTTCCAGTTCAAAGTTCGATGTCGACCCTTCTTCAAAACGGATGAACTTCGAAGTTTCCCTGCCATAAATGCACCACCTCTCGCACAAACTCATTAGCCACATCCAACGCTGTAAACGGGTGCCAAAAGCGCACAAAGTGAGCGTATTTGCTAAATCGATCAACAATAACCAAAATCACATTTGTACCATTCGATGTAGGCAATCCTTCGATAAAATCCATGGCTAAATCCTCCCACACACGAATCAGAATCGGTAAAGGATGTAACATACCAGCTGGTGATAGCGTAGTGTGTTTGTGTGTTTGACAAACCACACTATTAGCCACATACTCCTGAACCTGTTTATATAAGCCAACCCAATAAAACGAACCTTGGATGCGTTTTACGGTCTTCAAAACCCCTTAATGTCCTCCTGTTTTACTATCATGACATTCCCAAAAAATCAATGGAATAAAAACCAAGGTTTTAGGAATCACCAACCGCTGTTTCGACCATAATAAGCCATCCACCACCTTATATTTCCCGAAAACATGTGTATCCTTTTGAATTCGTGCAATCTGTTGTTGAATGGTAGGATCCTCAGCAATCTCCTTGTACAAGTCCTCCCATAGTAAAATATGAGGCACGGTGATAGCTAGCAACAATGAAGATACTGACATACTACGAGATAACCCATCCGCAGCTCTGTTTTCACAACCGGGTTTATAAAAAATATCGAAATCAAAACCCAAGAGCCTAGTCAGCCAACGCTGATACTCCAAATTCACCTCTTTTTGTTCCAATAAAAACTTGAGACTGCGTTGATCTGTATGCACTTGAAACTTCCTGCCCATCAAATAATGTTTCCATTTTCGCACAGCCATCACAATAGCCATGAGTTCCCTTTCGTACGCCGGTTTTAGCTGTTCGCGTGGAGTCAAAGCGTGACTGAAAAAAGCTATAGGATTCTTATCTTGCTTTAAAACTGCTCCCAATCCAAACCCGGAAGCATCTGATTCAAGTATGAAAACCTTCTGAAAATCTGGTAATGCCAAAACCGGAGCCTTGACCATCGCTTCCTTTAAAGAATCAAATGCGAACTGCGCCGTTTGTGACCGCATAAACTGTTCTTTCTTTAACAACTGAGTGAGAGGTTGACCTAACAATCCATAATTACGAACAACCGCCGGTAACAACCCGTTAGGCCGAGAAACCCGCGAAGCTGTTTCACGTTAGTCGGTGTCGGCCATTTACTCATAGCTTCTGTTTTTGTCGCATCCGTAGCTACTCCTTCTTGTGATATAATATGACCCAAATACTCCACTTGCAACACTCCAAATAAACACTTCTTCTGATTGGCAAACAGTGCATGGTGACGCAAAGCCTGCAACACTTGCGCAACATGATCAAGATGGAGAGAGAAACTCGTGCTATATACCAAGATATCGTCGAAAAACACGAGAACAAATTGTCGTAAGAACGGTTTAAAGATCTTATTCATCAATGCTTGAAACGTTGCTGGAGCATTAGTGAGACCAAACGGCATGACAAGAAACTCATACTGACCCTCAACAGTCCGAAAGGCCGTTTTCTTAACGTCTTCCTCCACCATATGGGGAATAGGATACTTATCTGGAACGGTAACGCGGTTTAATGAACGATAATCCACACAAAACCGAAACGACCCGTCTTTCTTCTTCACAAGCAATACCGGGCTTGAGAAAGGGCTGGTGTTTGGTCTAATGATCCCTGCCTCTAACATCTCTGTAACCATCTGTTCCATCACAACTTTACGAGCATGAGGATATCGATACGGACGAACAGAAACGGCGGCTACACCCGGCCGCAAAGTAATCGCATGTTCTTTGCCCCGTATCGGAGGTAATCCTTTTGGCAGCGCAAAAATGTCAGCAAACTGAGTGAGTAACCCGCTGATCTCGGCATTTAAATCTGGTTTGGATGATGCTAGTACATTACTTGTCAGTAGCACTCCTCTTCCTGACTGACCAGTAGCGTACATTGGCGACAACGACTTAAATGAGAGCTTGGAGCAATGTAAGGTAGGGTCACCTATTAAAGTTACTCGTCTCCCGTTATAGGCAAAGGAAAGTTTGACGTTTCCAATCAACCTCACATTTGCCTAGTGTTTCAAGCCATTGAACGCCAAGTATAACATCGACACTAACCAGTTCTAGAGAGATGAAGTCCGATGTGAAGTCCGTTTGATTGAGCTGAAACGTAACGGCCCAAAAAATGCCTAATGCCTTAACAGTTACGCCATTTCCCAACAACACATCAAGGCTACTTTCTTCACAAATTTTCAAACGTAGCCTTCGCACAATCTCCAGTGAAATGAAATTGTGCGATGCTCCACTATCGAGCAGGACGATCACCTATTGGTTGTCAATACAACCCCGCAATTTAGTTGTTTTGGGTGAATTGATTCCCAAAAACGAGTTTATGGACAAAGTCATTAACTCTTGTGATAGCAATTCTTCCTTAACACTCACATTATCCTCTGAATGTTCAAGCACCTCCAATTCCAACCCATTAATCACCGTTAACACGCTTAACGCCTTATTCGGACAGTCATGGCTACGAGACCACGGTGCTTTGCAGCGAAAACAAAGTTTATCTCTGCGCATGGCATCCAGTTCAGTATCCGTATATTGCAGCCTAGGACGTTGGGCTGGTCTAAACTGATTCACATTTTCCTTGTTCTGCCCCAAATCTCCCTTACTCTTATCTTCATAGACCCGAGCGGAACACTATGAGGCAATGGTCGAGAAGTATTAAACGATCTCGTCGTTGGTGTTCGTTGTACCGGTGCTGCTACTATACTTACAACTTGACAAAAAGCACTTGACTCCATTCAAAGTACAGCAGCAATGTAAGTCTAACCTATCTTCCTCGTTGAATCGACCAATGGTGAAAAAATGTTTGATATCGACTAACCAATCATGTGTATTAGGGCCATCAAAAGAACATCTCTACTTTCTTCAGCATGTTATCTCTATCGGCTAAAGGAAGACGATTAGAATACGGACCTGAAGACGATTCACCTCTGTGGAAATTTGTATCACGAATCGGACGAGATTGACAATCGGTGAAACCATGAGAACCATGAGAACTTGTCGTTATGATCTTCCATTGATGCGCTAAAAATGAGTATGTCGTCGAAATATACAACCACAAATCTCCCAATATAAGATCTCAAAGCCTGATTCATGACTCTCATGAAGGTACTAGGTGCATTTGAAAACCCGAATGGCATCACCAACCATTCAAACAAGCTTCCCTCGTCTTGAAAGCTGTCTTCCACTCATCTCCAGGCCTGATCCGAATTTGATGATATCCGCTTTTAAGATCGAGCTTGGAGAAAACTCAAGCTTTTCCCACTTGATCCAATAAGTAATCTAAGCGAGGAATTGTGAAACGGTACCTAACATTGATTTTGTTGATTGATATGATGTATACACACATCCGCCAAGATCAATCTTCCTTTGGAATAAGCAAGGCAGGCACTGCACACGGACTCAAGCTTTCCTTAACATGGCCATGAAACAACACCTCATGTACTTGTCGTTGCAGCTCATCATGCTCTTGAGGACTCATCCTGTAATGTGGTATATTCGGAAGTGCAGCACCAGGAACCAGATCGATTTGATGTTATACAACACTAAGAGTTAGCAGTGTCGTAGGTAACTCCACCGGGAAGACTTCAACAAAACTTGCCAACATATCAAAAATCGCTGGTGACAATTGTTTAGAGTGCGTTTATGTTCCTTGAGAACTCGGCAACATCAACAATGCAAAACCCGTTTCTGTAAACTCATGCTCAAACTCAGATCGTGAGAATAGCAATATTGGAGCCTTGTTTGACGTATGTAACTCTGCAGGTAATGTCTTTGCAGCAGTCCTCTACGCGTTTGATTCAGACAAGTTGTCTGTCTATGTTTTGGCTCGACTGATCAACTCCGCCAACACCAGCCTGCAGTTTTGCAATTGTCATCTCTGCAGTTTCTTTGTCGGATCCCTCTTTCTCTGCAACTCTGTTTTGCACTCCACTTAAGTTCCATGACGCGGATCTTACTCGGAACTGCTGCTCAAACGTTACTGCACGCCTATGCGCCTCGGCTACTGCAGCTGGATCAAACTGCGACAGTGCTGATTGAATCTGCATCTCATTGTCATAAATCTTGTTGCGTGTAAGTAGTAACGAAAATTTCTCGGCATAATCATCCCCTGTTCGAGAACCTTGACGCAAATTTTGAAGACGATTAAACATAGTTCGATCAAAATTGTACGGCAAAAAACTATTTTTCATCAATCCATGCAACTTCTCCCACGGACTGATTTGGTCTTTCTTGCGCGAGTTCTTGTTCCTTTGATCTGTAACCACCACGAAGCTGCTCCCCGCAAAATTTTGTGGCCACTAAAGCAACCTTACGATCCTCTGGAATTGAACTCCATGGCTTCCTCTACAGCGACAAGCAAATCAAGGACCTACTCTCGTCTCACACCTCCATAAAACTCCGGTATCTCTACCTTGAATCTGGATTCCCATCGACTATCCACCCTCTCATGATACATGTCACTCCTATTATCACCACGGCAAGAGTCATTTGCTGCAAAGGGGTTAACGCCATCGTCAAATTCATCCTCCGACTCATGCTGCGATCCACGACGTCACTGGCCACACTGCTGACTTAACACCTCAGCAAACTCCATAATCGACTCATGAATTGAGAAGACAAAAATAGAACGGCATGATTGTATTAGATGTGTTTCACAAGTATATATACAAGGTAGAGAAACCCTATGTCTACCGTAAATAAGGAAACAAATATATACGATACAATAATGACAAATCTCTTCTCTAATACTCCCCCTCAAGTTGGCGCATGGAGATCACGAATGCCCAACTTGCCACGAAGATACTCGAATGCTTGTACACCAAGTGCTTTTGTGAATATGTTAGCTCTCTGTTCCAATGTATGGACGTAGGACGTTACAAGTGCGCCTTTCACAATCTCATCTCGTATATAGTGACAATCTTGTTCAATGTGTTTGGTTCTTTCGTGAAAGACTGGGTTGGCTGCAATGTGGAGCGCGGCTTGGTTGTCGCAGAACATTTTCATAGGCTTATCCGGTGGTTCACCAAAAACAGAGAGCAACTCGCGTATCCATTTCAACTCCGAGCACGTAAACGACATAGCGCGGTACTCAGCCTCTGCAGAAGATTTAGACACCACATCTTGTTTCTTTGTCTTCCAAGAAATTGCTGAATCTCCAATCATAACAACAAAACCAGTCATAGCCTTTCCGGAGAATCAAAGAATTCACCCTCATCAACAGCAAGTTTATGATTTTCGACAAGCGGAGTGGCGACAGGTCTCCCTCCCAGTAAACCAACCTCATGAATTATATCCAACGCGTACTTTCTTTGAGACAAATAGATACCTTCTGGAGATCGTGCCACTTCAATTCCGAGAAAATATTTAAAAGCACCCATATCTTTCATACGAAAACATTGACTCAAGTAACCTTTGAATCGAGAAATCGCATCATCATCGTTCCCACCAATAAGCAAGTCATCGACGTAGACAATCACATACAAATGCAAGTTTCCTCGTGTCAAGGAGAACAAGGAGTCATCCTTGTACGATTGTCCGAATCCATAGCCAATGAGTGCATAAGTAAGCTTAGAAAACCAACAACGGGGAGCTTGTTTCAACCCATAGAAGGACTTTCGTAGTTTACATACCTTGTTTGGATCTGAACCTCGAAAACCGGGTGGAAGCTTCATATAAACTTCTTCATCCAAATCTCCGTGTAAAAATGGGTTGTGTACGTACCGTAAGAAACATACGGTACCATAGTCATTTGAACCACTGGAGGAAACGTTTCTTTGTAATCTTGTCCCTCTTTTTGTCGATTGCCAAGGGCCACAAGACGAGCTTTGTGACGCTCAATCGTACTATCAGAATTATATTTTAGTTTGAAAACCCAGCGACATCCAATGGCATTCTTTCCTAGGTGATACAATCATGGACCATGGTACCGGACCGCCCGACCCACGGTTGGACCGCGAGTCTAGGGAAGACGATCCACTCGACCAGTTGGAGGTTGGTCCACAGATTCCTTGACCAGATGGACGTGACAAGCCGGACAGGAGTACGAGGGGTTTTCGATGGTCTGAGCTAAGTGAACAACATAATCCTGCAGCCGAGCCGGCTGTATACGCTGTCGCTGACTTCTACGTGGCTCGGATGTAACAACAACTGCTTTGGGTGACGCAGAGAGAGGTTCTTGCTCGACAGCTTGGACATGAGAGCCATTGTTCTCTTCTAAACTCCCCCTTACCACTAAAGATTCTTGCGCAGGGAGTGTAACCGGTCTATTCTCCAAAAAATTATCATCGTAAAACAATGCCAAATCAGTGAACTATGGTGGAGAAACAGGACTGTGATGTTCTGTCGATCCAAACGGAAACACAGTCTCTTAAAAAATAACATCTCGTGATACGAAGAATTCATTAGTTTCAAGATTATACATTCTCCAACCCTTCTTTCCATACGGATATCCTACAAAGATACATTTTCTACTTCTCTGCCCAAACTTATCCTTGTCTCGAGATTGTTGATGAGCGTACCCCAAACAACCAAAGACTTTAAGGCTCTCAAACATCGGAGGTTTATGAAAGAGAATTTCATAAGGTGTTTTTCCTGCTAACACCGGAGAACGAGCCACATTGAGGATATGTCTATGTTTGCGTTCCACGCGAGCGTATTGCTGTGGTGTGTTGACACACGATGTGTGGTGAATGATTCCTTCCTTCTCAAAATAGCTTTTCAGACACATGAATTCGTTCCATTATCACTTCGCACAACTCGTACTTTTCTGTCAAATTGACGAGTTACCATTGCGCAAAATTTCTGCAAAACTTCGGACACCTCACGTTTTGCAAGTAACAAATATATCCAAACCGCTCTCAAATAATCATCAACAATTGTGAGAAAATAGACAGCCCCTGAAGAAGATGGCGTTCTATAAGCTCCCCAAAGATCACAATGAATTAAATCAAATGCAGCAACTGCTTTATTAATACTCTCAGAAAAAACATCACGTGTTTGCTTTGCTCGATAGGAAATATCACAACCTTCATCAGTTTCGACATGTTTACCAACATCAATAGAGCTAGATAAAAGAAATAAAACACGACCAGAAGGATGGCCTAAACGATGATGCCACAAATCTTGTTGTCCGTTGTTTGTCGCTTTGTTCGCTTGTCCACCAAAAATTCCCTTAAACTTGTAAACCCCATCGCACTCTTCACCCGCACCAATCAGCATCTTCGAGGTACGGTCCTGCAAAACGCACAATTCCTCAGTAAAACTCATAACTCCCTTTGTGGCTTTGAGTAATTTAGCTACCGAAATTAGAGAACATGTTAATTCCGGCAAATATAGAACATCAGATAACCACAAGTCACCACCCAAGCACATCCGTCCCTGCTTAGGAGCCAAAGCTCTATCACCATCAGGCAAGCGAATAGAGCATGGAACGATATCCACGAGATCACACAGAAAAGTGAGTTCCGAAGTCATATGGTGCGATGCACCTGAATCAATTATGAATTCTGTCTTACCGGAAAGTTTTTCATTAGGTTCTGCCTTCTTCTGGTTGCTCAAGAAACCAATCATTGCAGTCCATTGATCGTCGCTCAGATGAGGCAGAGATCCATGTTCAAAATCTCCATCACGTCTTGTCGCAGAGACCGCTGCTGCCATCGGCTGTAACTGAGCAGCGTTCGCAGAACCAACAAATTCAGTGGCCATGTTGGCTCGTGCTCTGTCCAGCTGCGACCTCTGCCAGAGCTTCCTGCAATGTCACCGCCTCTGCCGGAATGACCTCTCGCACCTCCTCTTCCACCAAAATTTCTCCCCCTTTCGCCCCACCACTCGGGAAGTCCTTTCAACTGAAAGCAATCTGAGATATCATGCCTGTATTTCCCACAGTGTGAGCAGGTCACGTCCTTTTCACGGAATTGAGAACTCCCTGTTTTTCCTTTGTTTCCAGTCTGAGCTGAAAAACCCACGACTTCTGACCTTTCTTCTTTGTTCCGAGCCATTCCCTGTTGACGTTCATCTCGTACGAGACGTTGATATATTTGCGCGAGTTTCGGCAGTGGCTCTGTATTGATGAGAGTAGATCGAATTGCTCCAAACCTCCCATCATCTAATCCCATCAAGAACTGGTGAGATCATTCTTCATCCTGATCTTGTTCAAGTTGTGATGCTAGTTCTCCAAAGATACATGATCGCAGCCGTTTATAAACTGCAAGCTCGTCCCACGTCTTCTTAAGTCGGCCATAATACATCATGACACTCTGTCCTTGCTGTTTGCAGTTTGCTAAATCAGCCTTCCATTCATGAATTCTCGGTCCATTACCAACCGAGAAGTGAAGCTTCAAATCTTCCCACAAAACATGTGCGTCATCGACCAACGAGATTGTGCTTCTCAACGTCGGCTCAATTGTATTCATTACCCACGCTACAATCATGGAATTCACAACTTCCCACTGTTCAACTTCCTCCGTCGTCGTTGGTTTCTCCAACGTACCCTCGACGAAGCCGAGCTTTCTTTTCGTACGCAAGGCATTCCGCACATGCTTCGCCCAATCCTCATAGTTTTCTCCTTTCAATTGCATCGTTGTTATCAAGTTTCCTGGTCCTTCCGATGGATGCAAGTACAATGGTGAAGACGCAGATGTTTCTTGAACTTGCACCATCGTAGCCGCTTGAACGATCTAGTATGCTGGATCTAGTTAGGCTCTGATACCATGAGAAGACAATAATAGAACGGCGTGATTGTATTAGATGTGTTTCACAAGTATATATACAAGGCAGATAAACCCTATGTCTACCGTAAATAAGGAAACAAATATATACAATACAATAATGACAAATCTCTTCTCTAATATGAATGGTAGCTTGAATGTTCTCTTGCGTTGCCAGCAAGGTCTGTCTACCTCCCTCCAATCAACCATGGCTTCATCTCCGCGGTTACATCTCGGTGGTAAGGTCGATGATGAAAATAGAATGTTTAGGTCTGATACTAAAATGGTGTAGCGAGAGCTTAACAAAACCTGCAGTTGTTGATTCTCCAAATATCTGACAAGAGGTTCTTCTCTAAGATTAATAGCTAGATGAAAGCTCTTAATCGTAAAGGCAATAGCTAAAAGCTCTAAATATTATTCTATCAAAATCATGCTCTCTTTACAAGCGATCTACTCTTGTCTAAACTATTGATAATCTGGAATCTTAACTACAAGATACGTTACTAGGAAACAAAATAAAATCTCAACATTCTCCAAATATAGCATAACTAATTAACGGTAACTAAATGGATAAGAATAAAAGGAACTATTTCTGTCACAAAAATAACTGTATCAGAATGGCAACATTAATGCAAATTATATGTATATAATTTAAATTAAAATAAATAAATTGGATAAAAATAAGGAAATATGATTTAGTTGAAAAACGAGTCACCACTTTTATAAGTTTATGATCTATTGGTTTGTTAATTTTATTTTTCTTGGGGACATTGCAAGCTTTTTAGGCTAGATAAACCAGTGCCGAACATGATCCCCGACAATCTGATCCGGTAGAAGAAGACGCAACAAGAAACAAAGAAAAACAGTAGTAGGCGAATCACCTAACATAATAACTGATTCTTATAAGAATATACTTAATCTGATTATTGAGACAGAAAGCAACAATGTTTGGTAACAATTATTAACAAAGCAAAATACTAGTTAAAGATAATAGAATATGGGTAAAATTAATTAACGACATAAGACATAATCCATAAGAATATTAAAAAGGAACAATTCAACAAAAAGTCACAAATAAGGTCCCTACTATATGATGAAAGAAACTGTCGTAAAATAATGATTTTATTATATATTTGCCACAAATGGGTTACCGTAAAAGGACTGTTGTATATAGATAGTTAGAAGTCGACAAGATTAGTTAGCAGTCAGCAACATCTCGAACCATCTAACCAACTCAATCTCTTACCAATATATATTCAACTTTAAACTGATATATCAAACTTGTATAAAAAATTATAAATGATAAAGAATAGAACCATGAAATAATTTCGTCATACCCTAAAACAGAATCTACTAAATTATAAGAACTAAACTATACTTTCGAAACACTTACTTTGTTAATTAGATATTATTGGAACTTTTATAAAAAAAGAAGACATTGTTTAAGAACTTGGTGAAAAATGAGAAAGACGATGACTGTTTTTATAGTTATAATTGTAATATTCCAGTTTCTGGTATACCATATTGTATTTGGAAAGGTTTACCATAAATGATATGGTTATCTATGTTACCAAAGGACATTTATTTTTCTAGTTATTTGTAGAAAGAAAAGTCTAAAATTAAGCGTGTTTCAGCTCGAGTAGTCAAATGATGGGTGACTTTTCCAGAAATGATTTCTATTACAGTGTGAGTGAGTATAAAATACGGAAAAAAATCACAAATTAATTGTGAGATCATTATATCAACTCTTTTGACCTTTCAATTAACGCAATGTGGGTGCCCATTAGCCGAGAGATGGAGCCCTTGGGTCGAGAAAGAACGTAGATGCCTACTAATAGAAACGGTTGGAGCATTACAAAACTCGCAAGCAGTTTAATCCGCCAAAGGGGATATTTGCGCAAGTGACATGAATCTCAGTCTCACTTTTGACTACACGGAGATGAGAGATAACGTTGGCCGCAAAATATGGACAGATATTTGACTTCGTTTGTATCGAAAACTTAATCAAAAGATGAATAAATATTTGTTCAAAACTATGATATTGCTGATGAGTTTGATCCAAAACAATAACCAAAACTTGGTCCACAAAGATAGTTAATGAACCATATGCCCTCTACTAAGAGCCATGAACCACGTCCATGAATTCAATTCTATTTTTTTTAACACTTCTTTAGTTTTTGAAAAAAGAATGAAGTGTATTAAACTTATTAAAAATTGGTCTAACAAACTCTTATTCGATATTCCTCTCCAAGAAAGAAACTCTTGAATTTAAGCAGGAGTGAAGATGATGGAGCGACCCATCTTACCTATAAAAACTTTGAAACTAAGATAGGAATAAGGATTTGACTAAACTATTTTTAAGCTTTTCTAGCACAATGTGACAATTAATGTCAAAATACTACGTAAGTTCATAGAAGACTAGGTCTAAAGATGTATAGCTGCAGAATCAAAATACAATATAGCACTAGATGATTGTATAACCTAGAACCTCTAAGCATATTAACTAGCCAAACAACTTCTCTAATTGCATATATAAACCCAATGACATATATGTTGCTTTAACTAATGATGTTGAAGGACCAACAAACATACAAAAGCGTAGGATACCAAAGCTTTTGAGTTGAAGATGAGATTGTGATGAAAAAAAACAGATATATTGAACAACCTTATGAGCAGCATAAAGATAAGATCTTCTATGGACATAGGTAAATTGACAAAACTTATGAACAACACATGTAATAGTAAGATACATTAGTTTACCCACTAATCGATAATAGTGTTAGAGACGGGCTTCGCACCTTTAAGTAAGTCCGTCTGAGATAAGTCTTCAGCCCAACTCGACAGGATATGGAATGAGGAAATAGCGAAGAAAAAGAAGATTCCTAGATCTCGTCTAAAAAAAGGGAAGATTTCGGTATTGAGGGAAGAAAGGGAAGCTTCCTGAACTTGCCGAAAGAGAGGAGGAAGATTTCCGAAATGGTAAAGAGGAAAAAGAGGAAGAGAAGATCCGAAGATCTCGGGAAATTAGGAAGGATCGACTTGTATAAATAGTAGAGAAAGTCTTGAATGGAGACTATTCACAATAGGTTAATAAGGAGCGAGAGAAGAAAGAATATACATCTAATCTCTTAGCTCGTCATATCAAAAAGATGCCGACGTCACTTCGACGATCTGAAATAAATACGCTGTACCATCTTTTAAACTTCTATTCAATAAATAATTTTTTCCTAAATCTAGAAGTTACCTACGTTAAGATTAACTTACGGGATTCCACATCAACAAATAGATCTATGAATCATCAATCAAAGATATTGTAAGATCTTCACAACTTGTTACATTCGGTTCCATTAGTACTGAACTTGGTTTTACAACCTAACATTCCAAAATCATTCAACAACTCTGTAATACAAGGAAATTCCATCAGATTTAAGAGCAATTTTCAACTCAAAGAAGTATTTTAAACAACCAAAGATCTCTAACTTTATAAGATATTGCAGAGTCTTGCTTAGTTGAACAACAACTTCATAATGATCATTATGATATTATCCACATAGACTAACACAAAAGGGGATACATCTCCGGCTTCTGTTGAGGAAGAAGGTATGATCAGTGTAGGATTTACTAAAATACAATTGTGAATATTATTATTGAACTTAATAAAATTTTGAGATAATCTAAAAATATAAAAACAAAAACATTTTGAAAAAATGATGTCTTGAGCTTGTTAGGAATCGTTTTAAATATTACTTGTAAATATAATTCAAAGATTATCTATTAAATATATATTTTTATTGAGAATTCCTGTTTATTAGTTATGTATAGTACCTGTAACAGTAGTTCTTACATAAGTATCATTATTGAACTTAATAACCTTTCGAGAGAATCTAAATTAAAATATATATATATATATATTTTTTTGAGACGATGATGGTTTGGTTTGATTCGGTGCAACAACTCGGTCAGTAGAAGCTAAAGCACCGACGCCTACTCGCATCACCAAACCGCAAATAGTAATTAGATTAAACCTTTCTTTTTCAGATTATTCATAATCAGAGTTGGTTTGTCCAACTCTTTTGTTCTAATTTGGCTTTATTAAGAGTTTGATTCCGTGAAAGTCTTTGCATGAAAGCAAAATACTCATGTAACTTAAAAGCAACAATATGTAAAAGTATTGCAGGTTGATATAATTAATATTTATTATTTTTGGCTCATTTTTATTAATGAGATTACCTTTATTAAAAGGTCAAGTAGCAAACCAACTCAAATAACAAAAAAGCAAGTAAATAATTAAAATAAAAAAGAAACAATTTCACTTTTTTTTGTTTACTATGGTCTGTCTTCCATTTGCATATATATAAACAACACTTAGTCAGATCCCATTTTCTTTATATTAAAACATAAGAGAAAAAATGGGTTGTGGCAAAATCTGGGTTATAGTTTTGTTTCTTTGGGTGTTCCAATTTTCCGACAACACCGTCGTAAGCTCCGCCGTAGAAGAGAAAGGGACGGTGTTTGTGTACGGAAGATCCGCCGTGGGAACAATAGACGAAGACTTCATCTGCGCCACTTTGGATTGGTGGCCGCCTCAGAAATGTGACTACGGCACTTGTGCTTGGGACCATGCTTCGATTCTCAACCTGGTTTTGCTTCTCTCTTTTTTTCACATTTTTTTTTCTTTTTCATTTTCATGCTTTTTGCGTCGAGAATGATGCAACTTGTGTATTATTTTTTTTTTTTACGATAATAAAAAAACGTATTTTTTTTTTTGAAAACATTCATTTGTATTTTTAGTTGGTGACAGGTTGCAGTAAATGTATTGAAATAAATTTATTAAGGCACTCTGCATTTTGCAAATACAATTTACTTAATGTAGAAATATTTATTATTTGTTTATCATTTATGGAAATCTACAAAGTAAACATTTCCGATTTTTCTCATCACATTCCTTTTTAGAAATTCATTAAAGAAATATAAAACTTGTGTATTATTATTATTATTTTTTCTTTTTACGACAAGAAAAGATATTATTTTTTCCTTAAAACATTAATTTGTATATATCTATTTATATATATATTTTGTCAACGTATTGAAATATATTTATTAAGGCACTCTGCATTTTGCAAATACCATTTATTACTGATTGTAGAAATATTTATTATTTGTTTACCATTTATGGAATGTGAAGTCCATACGCAAAGTAAACATTTCCGATTTTTCTCATCACATTCCTTTTTTAGCAATTGATTAAAGAACTATGAAACTTAATGAAACTTGTTATGTTGATCTTCTTGCAGGACCTAAACAATACAATTTTTCAAAATGCAATCAAAGGTAATAATAATTAAAGCACATTCCTCATAATTCTATATTTTATATCAATTTTTTTTTGTGACATTTTTCAATTTCAAAAAATGCAGCATTTGCGCCATTGAAAATAAGAATAGGAGGAACATTACAAGACTTGGTGATATATGAGACACCAGATCAGAAGCAAACTTGTCTTCCTTTCACCAAAAACTCTTCCTTTCTCTTTGGCTACACACAAGGATGTCTTTCTATGCGTCGATGGAACGAGCTCAATGCCTTCTTCCACAAAACTGGGTAACATTTTCAAATTCTCTTCTTTCTTCAACTTTGGTTCTCTCGCTTCTGCTTACCTACTTGTGGCTTGAACCAGAGCTAAAGTCATATTCGGTCTGAATGCACTTTCTGGACGGAAGATAAAATCTAACGGTGAAGCCGTCGGAGCCTGGGATTACACCAATGCTGAATCATTCATCCGGTTTACAGTACAGAATAACTACACCATCGATGGTTGGGAGCTTGGTAAGTCACCTGAAAACACAATTGAGATAAGAGAGAATCCACAAGGTAGAGCAAATAACTTTTCCATCACTAAGCCTTTTTTTATTTCTCAATAGGCAATGAGTTGTGTGGAAGTGGTGTTGGTGCAAGAGTTGCAGCAAATCAGTATGCTATGGACACCATAGCTCTGCGAAACATTGTGAACCGGGCTTATAAGGATGCGAGTCCCATGCCACTGGTGATAGGCCCAGGTGGCTTCTTTGAAGCTGCTTGGTTCACAGAATACTTGAGCAAAACAGAAAACTCTCTCAATGCCACTAGTCGCCACATCTACAATCTCGGTCCAGGTAAAGTTTCGCATCCAGCAGGTACATCATTTGCCTTTTACCCACCTGAATGGAAAGAAAACTACTTTTTGATGGATTAGGAGTCGACCAGCATCTGATAGAAAAGATTCTAAACCCTACATATCTGGACCAAGAGGCTACTACGTTTCGCAGCCTCAAGAACATAATCAACAACTCCCCAACCAAGGCTGTGGCATGGGTTAGCGAGTCTGGTGGTGCCTACAACAGCGGACGGAATCTTGTCTCTAATGCTTTCGTGTATAGTTTCTGGTAAGAAATAGATATCATAAAGGCAAAAAAAAAGCTTGTCACATACATTATAGTCAACACATTTCTAATGATTATATTGCCTTATGGTAGGTACCTGGACCAGCTTGGTATGGCATCGATTTATGATACAAAGACATACTGTAGACAGTCTCTGATCGGAGGAAACTATGGTCTGCTAAACACTACTAATTTCACTCCCAATCCAGATTATTATAGGTAGGTAACATAAGATGAACTCTGCTTAACACCAGAAGAAAGGGGTAAATATTAACCCTAACTACAAGTCATGCTATTTGTCAAATTGCAGTGCTCTGATCTGGCAACGACTTATGGGAAGAAAGGCACTGTTGACAAGCTTTTCTGGAACTAAGAAGATACGTTCATACACGCATTGTGCAAGACAATCGGTAAGTCAAGTTTCCATACAAGTAATTCGAAACGCTTTATTCTCAATGAGTTCTTCTGATGTAACTATAAAGTTTCATCATGCAGAAAGGGATCACAGTTTTACTGATGAACCTTGACAACACTACAACAGTTGTTGCGAAAGTAGAGCTAAATAACACTTTCAGTCTGCGACACACTATGCACAGGAAGTCGTCTCAGAAAATAGTTACTTCCCAGCTGCCTTTAGTTTCTAATGGTGAAATCCAAAGAGAAGAGTACCATTTGACAGCAAAGGATGGAAACTTACACAGCCAGACAATGCTGCTAAACGGAAACGCACTGCAGGTTAATTCAGCAGGTGACATACCTCCTCTGGAGCCCATACATGTAAACTCATCAGAGCCAATAACAATAGCTCCATATTCCATTGTGTTTGTGCATATGCGGAGCATTGTTGTACCTGCATGTGCTTAGGGAGCTGCATATGGAACTTAAGAAAGTACCATTCAATTATTTGATTAGAAGAAAAAAAAGTGTACCTTTCTTTCAGAAGAAACCTATAGACCAAATAAAAGAAATGAAACAATTTTCAAACCCAAAATTTTGTTTGCATTTTATTTCTGTTTATAAATTTAAATCCGGTTGGGACTGTGAAGCCGCTCTGGAGGACAAAGAATACAACAGACCCACTAGAGGGTCAAACAAAGCTTACAAGAAAAGATCCAACGATTACGCCAGTTTTGAACTGTTCTGCGTGAAGACGGAGTTGAAGCAAATAGTCCTCATTGACGAAGACTGCGAGAAGATTAATTTAGCAATTTTATAACTTAGTTGTCTTTAATGACGATGCTCTAGCAAAATCAGTTCATCTGAATGTCGACAAGCCAGTTGTCTCCAACATGATTTGAGTCTCTTTATCATTCCCAAACAGCTGCTTATGCAGAAGACGATGTAGTCGTCCAAAGAGCTGCTTCTTCAATGATTCGAAAGCTAAATCGAACCTCTCAAGCTGTTCCATTGCATTAGGATTGTATAAAAATAGCCCATAGTAAAGATCGAAGCTGTCACCAGCAGTATTCTCCACCAATTTTAGCAATGTCTCATAACCCTTGGTATCCACCGGAGTAGATTCTAAGCTCAGCTTCTCCAGAACCCTTCCGACAGTGTGTGTGATAAATTGAGATCCAGCAGCATGCCAATCATGTTCAGCACACGACATCTCCACCATCCAACATCCTTCACGGGCAAAAATATCGAGAAAACTGTCACACCTATGTTTTCTTTTATCATCCATTCCAATCCTAACCTTGTCAAACACAAAGGAAAGACCGTTCCATTCATTTTTACCACTCTCTGGTCCAAACATGGGATGTGTGCACAAAATATCAAAATCTTGTGGGAGAGCTTGAAGAAAGGAATTCCTTGGGAACTCTTTTACAGAAAGCACATCCACAAAAAGTGTACTTCTCTTCAGTCTCTGAAACGGGAGTGACTTGAGAACTTTTTCAGTCGAAAGGATTGACGTACAGAGAAGAATAACTTCAGGATGCTCTTCAAATAGATCATCAACGTCTGATATATACGAGACACCAAGCTTCACAGCTATATCAGTGTAGTCAGTTCTGGAATAGGCTAACACCTTGTGGCCCTGCCTGACCATGGTCTTTGCTAGAAACTGTCCAAAGTTGCCAAACCCGACAATACCAATCTTGAGCCTCGAACTGTCATTGACACTTCCAGAGAGCTCGGCTTTATATTCATACTTCAAGGCAACATCTTTTGACCTGCAGGTATACAAATGGATAAACATTTAAACCAAACAATCAAATCCACAAAGAGTCTCATATATCAAACGTAAGAAGTCCATCTTGAAACACAATTCGGCTAACTACACCCAGAGAATGCAGCAGCAACATACCTCACCATATCCACAGAAGCATCATTTTCATAACCATTTGGAAAAACACGAACTTTCTGTGCTTCACCTTCGAACAACTGCTTCCTCACAACACCATGAAGTCGGCCAAAAAGCTCTTTACGCAACGCCTCGAAAGCCAAATCCATCCTCTCTAACAACTCCAACGAATTCTTATTATACACAAACAACCCATAGTACAAATCAAAGCTATCCCCACGAGTATTCTCAGCCAAATCAAGCAATGCCTCATACCCTTTAGTGTTAATCGGCGTAGATTGCAATTTCAGCATCTCCAAAACCCTACCCACCGTATGCGTTATGAACTGCGATCCAGCAGCGTACCTATCGTGATCCGCACAGCTCATCTCCACCATCTCGCATCCTTCACGCTCAAAGATGCCGAGAAAATTCTCACACCTCGAGATTCTCGATCTATCTTCACCGATCCTAACCTTATCGTACACGAATCGTAAACTTCGCCATCCGTGATTTGAATTCACACTCTGTGGACCAAACATTGGGTGCGTGCAGAGAATATCGAAATCTTCAGGTACGTATTGTAAAAGGAGAGTCTTAGCAAATTCCTTAACGGAGAGAACATCCACGAAGAGAGTGTTACGACGGAGTCTCTGAAACGGCAACGTTCTGAGGACATTCTCGGTGGAGAGGATAGAAGTACAGAGTATGACAACGTCCGGATGACACTCACAGAGATCGTTAAGATCTGTGAAGAACGAGACGCCGAGGCGGCGAGCGGCGGCGGAGTGATCGGATCGGGAATAAGCGAAGAGAACATGGCCTTGTGGAACTAGGGTTTCGGCGAGGAATTGGCCATAGTTGCCGAAACCGATGATGGCGATTCGGAGAGGAGGGGTTGTTGGATTAAGTGGATCGGAATTGAGAGGGTTGTCGCCGGAGACGGAGAAGCGACAAATGGTGGTGGGAGTAGGAGGGCGGAGAGAGAGAGAAGAAAGCATGGAGGAGGAGGAGGAGGAGAGAGAGAGGGAAGGAGAGGAGATAGAAGGTTTGGTGAGGAGCTTCGGGAAGAAAGAGTAGTGAGAGAGAAGATGCGACTGAGATATCATTAGAGAGGTGGAGAGATGAGCGTGGGGAAGAAGAGTGACGGAGAAGAAGAAGATCGGATTCTGACTCTGACTGAATCTGCCATAGACAAATGGAGGAGCTCCGTGGAGATTTCGCAGTCTGCACGTTGTAAGAATTTAAAAGAATAAGACGCAAATGATGTCGTGCAAAAGTCTCGTCTAGAACTATTCTTTTATCGCAATTTGTTGTAAAAATGGAAGACAAACCTTATTATTGTTGTTAGGAGATCACTGAAGGTATACGATTCAATCTTGAAAACGGATCATCGATTCAAGTTGAAAGTGATCCCTGGCTACTGACTATACTGTATCGGCAGCCATGGAACAGATCACACATAAACTCATAATTTGTTTTTCCGAGGAACATCAGTCAAAACATGTCCAAACTACGACTATATGTTTGATTTATATAGGGAAAATGGGTAATTTAATCCCGAATTTGTTGTAATCGGCTGATTTATTATCTAAGTTTTGACGATGCCATATTATTCCTGAAGTTATTTTTTGTTGCGCAAAATTAGGATTAAAAATTTCGACCGTCAAACAGAAAACAGAAGACGTTAAGTTTTAATTAGAAAGACAAACGCGATTTTCATTCTTAAACACAAAATCCAGATTTTCATGGTGTTTCATTCGTTTTCATGGTGTTTTTTAGAAAGGCATTTGTTCATGTGGGTTGAAAATGGAATGTATAACGAGGTGACTGAGCTGAAGGTTGAGTTGATGAATGTGAAAGAAGAGGCCATACAATGCAAAAACGAGCTTAACAAATTCAAGATAATGAACATAGTTGTTGTTGTTTGTTTGTGTGTCTTGGTGTTTGTTTTCATGTATTACATTCTGTTTCACGACCGTGAAGGAAATGCTCTAGTGTTTGCTAACTAGAGATGTATGATATTTGCTTTTTGTGACAATGGAATGGTGTATGATCTTTGCTTTTTATGACAATGTTAGAGCAAAACAAAGAGAAATAAAAACAAAGCTTTCATACATACCTCCATGTTTTTACAAGCAAAAGAAACATCCTAAAAAGCTAAAAAGATAAGATCAAGGTTCCTCTTAAAAAGCTAAAAGAAGACAAGAACAAGGTTCATCCTAAAGAAACAAAGACCGAGAAATTGATTATTGCACATGATGATTTTAACTTAGCAGAGAGAATATTTTCCGCCAATGAAGAACCATTAGGGGAGAGACTAAATTCGTATCACAAAACTAAAAGAATAAACTTTATTCTGAATGAGATTAAGACAGATAAAATCGATTTTCTATGGGCTTTGCCATTTGGGAAGTTAATCGTGACAACATAAGCTCTCTCATTCTCCAAATCCTTTGGACAGTTTTCAATCATTAGATTATTGGGGGTCTAGAAGAGATACGAGATCTTGATTTTGTTTGCACGGAGACCAGTCCACATGTCTCTCACGAAGTTTGCATTGGTCACCGGTCTTCAATGCGAGAAATTACCCAAACCTACAAAGAAGAAGAAGAAGAAGAAGAGGAACCACTCAAAGAAAAACCTTACTGGCATGATTTATTCGGAAAATATAGAAATGCACCAATCGACCTTTCAATACATATGTTCAAGAAAAAAAAAGTCAAAAATGAGGGGGATAGATTGAGGAACATAATGGCCTCAGGTACGAACAAAAACTAGAGTGTCCGCGAACACACCAACACGCGCCAACCTGCTATTGACGATGTCATAAGTGGTGTTGTGCGAGACATAAATATTTTGTCTCATGAAGATAAGGTGTTTTAAAACATTTCTAACTGCACCCTATTCTTATAAATATCCTGAAAATACTGATACTAATTTTAAACTTTATGTGATTACGATCACATAATAACAAGAAAGGTTCCAAAGGCATAGAGAAAGAAAGAGTTCCACATGCAGGATCCCATACGAACATGGGTGAATAAGAGGTGGGCGATAACTATGAAAGTTTTATACCGGTAAGAGAATATTTAACTTCTACATAAATTATTTGGTGGTCACAATATAATTACATATGTGGCTGTGTATATGTTTTTTCAAACGCATGGCTTGCGTCAGACGAAATAACAATTAACACTATTTTACAATCTAGGTATCCCCAACGGAACACCAAAGAAACGGGACATAGTGCATCTGATTAAAAAGAGGTTGTGGATGAGATGTTTGACGTGAACATGACTCATAAAATGCTGACAACACCGGTTGATGACATTGAACCATGCGAAGATGGGATTGGAGGGAATCCGAAGAGTAAAAGATCTAGGACCTTGCCACTGGTACTAAACGATTACCAAAAGGATCTATTTCCCTTCGCAGAGAAGCCCAAAAGAATGTTTCTGACCCCGAGTATTCAATGGATTTTGAACAGCTTTATGTAAAGCTCCACAAGAAACTCAAAATAAACTGGTAGATACCTCTTAGATTAGCCGTCTAAACCTAAATTACATGCTAACAAAATTGTTTTACGTAACTGACATTGATCTTTCACAAGGTAATAAGCATTGGCAATGGCACATCCTTGAGTAACCATGATATAGTCGGCTTTGCGGGGCGGATTACTTTTATCTCCCCAAAGGTAAATAGAACAGAATCCTACTAGAACATAACCATGCCTACATAAAAATAGATGAGCAGTCCCTTATTGCAGGTAATGGACACTCTTATGTATTATTTTAGGCGCGTGCTAATCTGTAGGTATAATCCAGTCCATTTTGCGGCATCAAATTACCATCTTCATTTATGCAGCAATACTCTAGATTTGTTAAGACGGCGGTTAAGGACAGAGTTAGGCTGAACTCAACAAGTCGTTCATACAATATTTTAGACAAGATGGTGGCTTCAACCAAATGTCCGACCGGTTCTACTTCCCTTTCAACGTCGACAAGCAACACTTGGTGGGCGTCTACGTTGATACCGTATAATCTACTACCAAGATACTTGACCGCAATATATCATTTTGTAGTGAGGCCATGATGAAGAAGGACATCATCCAAATCGCGCAGTTGCCTCCATTTGTCATCAAAGTAGCGTACAACGGAAAAAACATATGTCTCAATAAATCGTTTTCTGTTTCCAGGCTCAATGGTATTTCACAGAACATCATCCAAGTTGACTCAGGATTGGCGGCTGTCCTTCTCATACAAGCTCATGTCATTATTGGAATTGATGGTGGTAAGTGCAAAATCTAAGAAGCATTTACAAAGGAAGGTTAACGACTCGCCGTATTAGTTTCTATGAGTTTGTTGAACCAATTTGAGAAACAATGTTTCGTACTCGTTAGTTGCTAAATTTTAGTACTGTTTGGTTCATCCATCTTGCGGTGTCTGACTTCGATTTTTTGTTATCGAATGTTCTCTTATATTTATATATCTAGTCACATAATATAATTCAAAATTCAGTAATATATATTGCTAATATTAATAAAACTGATAACAAAATATATAAATATTTAACAAAAATATTAGCCAGCCAACAAAATTATGTTTCCACTAACTTATTTATTATTGGTCAACATATAAGTGTTGTGATAGACATGAATCAACTAAAATGGATTTTATGGGATAAAGAACTCATTTGTTAAACTAACAAACTTATTACAACTGTATTTGGGGAGTTTACAGTTCAAACTACAGTTTTTGAAAAACCACATAATTTTCAATTTAGGTACAAGATTGAATTGAGAGGGGTTGTTATTTAATAAAATGATACATAAACATTGTCATTCTTCATTCATATAGTAAATGAGCAATTATTCAGTCCCCGTACATATATTTTTACATTGTTTCCTTGTATGGGATTGCTTTGGGGAGTTTAACTGTAAATATAATAAAAATATGTACTTGGAAAACATTGTTGATCCAATTTCGACATTAAAAAAAAACACCTAATCTGTTAGCTTCATGCTCTCTTTACCAAAAACCCAACCAACACTTAGATAGGCATGTTGCAGGTGGCTCGATTGTGATCCAATCCACCGCACCTCCTAAAGATCCTTGCGCCCCTTGCCAACACACGCTGCTGAGAGCCATTTTGTTTACTTAACCAGCTAATAAGAATAATAGATGGTATATATATCTGTTAACATGGTAAGAATACATGTACCTTGAATTCATCCTGCGAAAATATGTGTTTCCCGCTAGCGGCTAGGGAGACGTCTTGTGTGCATGGTGGATGCAGCTGAAGCTCCGAAGCTCCGCAACATATGCCATACCCATACCCAACTGTGTTCTTTGTTACCACTAGAGATTCTACATATTGCTTCGCATAAACAGTTGCAGAAACTGTGAGGGTACATGATATTAATAACATATGAACTCGAGACAGCTACATGTTTTGTCTCCCTGAACAACTTGATAAGAAAGACCATTTTTTTATTTGAAACTCATAGTCATCAAGGTTTATATAACAAACCCCAAATTCACTAGATATCTCAAAGTTTTTACCAATGATGCCATGGACCTTAAGAGCAAGTGCGGTACCAGTACTTGCAGCAGCTGCACATCTGACCGAGACTCAACCCATTAGAATTGATCTAATGTACTCTAAAAGTGGGATTATCAGATAACCTTGTGCGCCAACAAGCGCATCAATGGGATTATCAGATAACCTTGTGCGCACTCAATCCATAAAAAATAATATCCACAACCATTGTCCATCTTCTTAATCTCGTTGAAATCATTTAGAAATCAGCAATGCGATATGCCCTCACAGCTGTGGACCTCAAAAAGTGTTGTATTTTTTTTTTGAAAGTTGATTGTGTACACATGCATATAACATCATAGCATAATGACAAAATATATGTTATCTGCATGCAAATAATATGTTTACATATAAAATAATCATTAATATAGTACCTTCCGCAAACTCGCGCATATACTGAATTTTGGCGATTAGAGATAAACACAACATCTTCGCCATTACGAAATAACCACGTCCAAGCACTAATGTTTTCTCATCCACAATTCCACATGGCAGGGGGGGATATATTAGTAGTTCCCATCTTGTGCAATTGCCGTTAGGAGACACCTTCCGTACTTTCCTTTTAGGTGGCCTCACAGATCCAAATGACCTTTCTCATATACGCAAACCCACTAACACAAGTCTTAGTTGCAAAGAAAAGATACTTAAAGCGTTGTCCAAAACCATGCTCATAAGTAGTCCCTAGAGCGTCAACCGTACTTGGATTTGCAATCACCAACTGCTGAAGATACGCTGGTAACATACGGTATACGTCTATGGTTTTACCCCTTCTAGAATTCAGAGTAACCTCCCTTGAATGCTACACTTTCCAGTATAATTACGGGATAACGTGGTCATCGCGCATTATTTCTCGTATGTCACCTGGCCTAGGATCCGCTCTATGGTCAACATACATGCTCCTCATCATATCACTAGTTACAAAAGTTGTAGCATGCTTCTGGAATCCCCCTTTCATCAAAAGTCCATCGATGATTTTGTATGATTTTCCTAATCTGGTACATCTCAGGACCACCCATTTTTGTTGCATACACCCTCCACAGGCGATCTATCCCACTACATTCGAGCACCATCATTCTAAGTTGGGATTGTTTGTTACGATATTAAAACTTGTTGGTAAGCGCGTACAATGATATATGAATCTTGAAAGCCGCTTGATCAACAAACACCTACCCAACGACCACATCCCCATTGTGTTTCAACCCATGGCCTACAATCATGTAAGACGTAGATTAGTCCGTTAATCATTTTGTTATTGTACAAAACTAATGTCAAAATATTGCCACTTTACCACCAAAGTCACAACCATCCAATGAATCATCATCTGGAAGGGGATTGAGGATGGCTAGACCCTTACTTGTAGATGTGCTTCCTAGTTCAAAGCCTATAAATGGTCCACTTCTGCAGTTGCTATCAACCTCTTTCCATTTCCCTTAATATTTGGAGGGTTGAGCCTCCACAGAGTTGACTGGAGTACCATTTGCGTAAACACATATACATATTCAATTTAATGATAATCATATAATTAGCTACATCCAAGTAAAAAATACAAATTAAATATGAGCATAGCAAACTTTCAACCATTGGAGATTGTAATTGTAGGTTGCTTACTTTAGGGGTAAATAATCCTCGGAAAACAAACGGGTCACTCACATCCTCGAGTTGGATGATTCTATTTACACGCACTTCGAGACCTATTGGGCTTGGGTCATAAGATGAGTCAGATGAAGATTGTTCTTCGTCAATCACTTTTGTGTGTGTGGCCCTTTGTTAATGTGGCAGCGGAATTTCTTATTACATCCATCGGCCAAACACATTAAATTCAAAAAAAATAGCCAAGGAACTCAACACAAGACAATCATTGTACTAAATTCAAAATAGACGCCGCAATAAGTTTCCAATCACACTAGATTTTACATAGTCATCTCCCCATTTTTGTTATATTTCTTTCAAATTTACTTCAATAAGCTACCAGATACGACAATATATATACCTCTAGAAACTTTAGTAACATTTACTTACGCCAACATATCCATTAATTTATACATATTGAACAAATTTTCAACAATCTGTTGCATTTATTACACATTTGGCGGGAAAATAGTGTGGGGTTTCATATGCTCTATTTGCAGACCTAATCACTGAACAATAGCCCACTATATCCTACCCAAATCCACTTTATATCTCCATATATTTTTATACACATTTGTGTACTTTCCTAATTTCACCTCCGTTTTTGTATATCTACCTTATTGATCTAATAGATAAGGCCATTTTGCCACACATGCCAAAAAAAAAACAAAAGTGAATCAAATGTTACTTTTTGATGTTTTTTGTCTTTCACAGTCGTCGTTGGTTTAGCGTTACAGTACATGTTTATAATTTACAATTTGAATTACTCAATAACCGATGTCAATAAGTTTTTGGGAAAATCTATCTTATTCATTTTTTCATTTCATTTACTCAAAATTGGCTGCTTCTCTTCGTACAAGTTAACTACCAAAAGGGATAAAACCCAATAACTCAAATTCCCAATGCTAAGCACTTTAGTCAATAGAACAACAGGAACTCACATCACTTTTTAGTCATCAATAACATATATATTCTTTTTTTTGTTGTTTTGTTTCTTGACTTTCTGTTTCTTGTGTTTTTGAATTTTATACAACATTCTATCTTTCATTCTTGTAAGTTGTCAAATCATGGTAACAAGATTTTGGAGTTGTCATTAACTGGAAATTTTAGGCCAGCCAAAACTGGACAAACTATGAGAAACTGACCAAAATATGTCTAAACTGTAAAAAAATGATATTTTATCTTAAATTTTTAATTTTATGTTTTAACAAAGGTGGTGGTACACACCGATCATACCGGCTTGGGCATTTGTTGGATAAGAAGTACGCAAAACCACGTTCACTCCGATGGATCTTAATTCTTCAAGAGTTTGATTTGGAAACCAAAGACAGGAAAAGGTCCAGGAATGGTGTCGCCGTTCATTTATCATGACTATGGATAAAAGACGACATCCCCATCAACGATTCTATTCCATGGAGCAACTTGTGGCTCTTTGAACATTAATTGAGGGATGCATTATGGAAAAAAGATTGGACAAAATGAAGGCTATGGAGGACAAATTTCCATGCTACGCCGATTCCATAAAGTACTTGGCATGCGGGGAAGAACCACTGTAGTTAAAAGGATATCAAAATAAGAAGTTTTTCAAGGACATCAACCGCTTCCATTGGAATGAGCCGTAAGTTTACACACTTTGCAAGGATAATATCTATAGAAGGTGTGCACCGGAGGAAGAAGTCACATGGATCTTGTCACACTGTCACAAGTTAGCGTATGGAGGTCATTTTGCTATCAAGTTGGTTGTAAAAGGTTCTACAACCCAGATTTTGTGGCCCATGCTATTCAAGGATGCACATGAGTACATATCTCGGTGTGATTCAGCAAAAGAAAAGGAAAAATTAGCAAGAGAAACGAGATGCCTCAAAAACCTATTTTGGAAGTTGAAATCTTCGACGTTTGAGGGATTGACTTTATGTGGTTGTTCCCTTCTTCCTACGGAAAAAGTACATCCTTATAGTTGTTGTCTTCAAGTTGAAATGGGTTGATGCTATTGCTAGCCATATAAATGATGTCAAGGTTGTGTTGAAAATGTTCAAAAGCATCATTTCTCGCACTTTGGAGTCCTGAGGGTTATGATAAATGATGGCGGAACACACTTCATTAACAAAGTCTTTGAATGTCTTTTGAACAAACATGGAGTCAAACATAAGGTTGCCACATCGTACCATCCTCAAACGAGCGGGCAAGTGGAGATCTTTAACCGTGAGATAAAACCCATATTGGAGAAGAAATTTGTGATAACTAGAAAGGATTGGGCAGTGAAGCTTGATTAGGCACTAAAAGCGTATCAAATAGCATTCAAGAGGCAATAGGAACAACCCCGTTAAACATCCTTTATGGGGAATCTTGTCATTTTGCGGTTAAGTTAGAGTAGAATGCTCTATGGGCGGTCAAGCTTCTCAATTTGATATCAAGACGGCATCGAATAAGAGGTGGATACAATTGAACAAGCTCGATGAGATCCGCCTTGAAGCCTATGAAAACTCACGCATCTCAAAGGACCAAGGCGTTTCACGACAAGAATATCATACTGCGAGATTTCAAGTTTGATGGCCAAGTGTTGTTGTCCAATTTCCAGCTGAAACGTTTTCTCGGGAAGCTCAAGTCGAGGTAGCCTGAACTGTTCAAGATCAAATAAGTGTGATCATAGGGTGATTGTTTTGTGGAACAAAGATGGATGAAATTTCAAAGTCAGGGGGGAGCATCTAAAACCATATTTAGCCGATGAATTCAAAAGACCTCAGTTTCTCTCGCGGACCAAGCAATTGCTTGACAGCAACGCAAAGTCAAGCGAGCTACTAGTTTACTTCGGAGGCAATGGTAACCATTGTTAAATAACTTTATTTCATATATATTTTAATATTGTTTCGAGTTTTTGTGGTGTTTTAGGAACATGGAGTCATGATTTTTATTGCTAAACTCGTAATTCCTGCCTTCTTTTTCAATCCCCTATCAAAATGTAAGGCGCATGCAGAGCCATTAAACGTAACAACCCGAGGAAACAAGCTCAATCGAGCCGATGGGTAAAGGAAACAGTTTCCATTAAACGAAGATAATTTAGGGCCAAAGATCATATCGAAGAAGAGGATGCACCAACGCTCGAAATAAAAGAAAAATCGAGCAAAAAGGGGAAGGAACAAAGGAAACCACCAACCTACACGGATTAACTCAAGATACTCAAGGCAACACTGTAGACACTAATGCGGTTTCCCAAACCCGAGATCCTCAAAAAGTTTGGGAATTAAAGAGACGTGAGATTGGTCTTAGGATTTGTACTAACCAAGTGATCAGAGGGAAAAAGGGTGCAACTTGCTAGACCTAAAACTCAACGGAATCAACAATGGGTCAGCGGATTCCCCGATTTGTTACTCGGTACACCCGGTATATTCTACTAATATGTGTAGGTCCCCGTAATTCGAGTGAGATTGTCAACCCGAGATCTTCCAAAAGCTCGGGGATTTAAGGAGACGTGAGATTGATCCTCCATGCCATGGGCTTGGAATGGCTTTTCCTTATGGCATTCCCGGTTCACAAAGATGGATCATGCAAGTTACTTGCCTCTCTTGAAGCAGTGTTCCTATACAACGGTCCAAGCGAGGAAGATGGTCACGAATACAAAACTTTCAAGATCAACGGGAACGACTTACCATATAAGGTTCCGAGAGATAAGAGCCATCTGCGATTTCCTAAACGGAATAGATATTGCATCTACCGAGCTACACTCATGTGCCAAACTTAATGTGGTACAGCGTTGGTAGCGGTCACTATGAGCCAGGCTATTGTCAAAAACACGGGACTCCATACCCTAGTGGTCCATTATATGGACAAGATTCTCACCAACGTGATCTATGCGAGAAGCGTGAGACGGGCGGGGTTAATCAGGTTGAGTTGCAGTTCCTCACCAAGGGACTCCAATGATATTTGATCCACGGGGTAATATTTGGTGATTATAACCAAGCCAGGGTCTTCTCGGTCTTCATCAAGCAAGTCCCTGCCCATAAACGTTGAGCTTGGACTCAAACTGACAAGACCCCACATATGAGCCTCAGAAGATTGATCACACCACTCTTAGCATCCCGATGGATTGGCTTGGGAGATATGACTTTTGAGATCTCACGCATTGATGAGAGTTATATAAGGAGAGCCACATTCCTCTGGGGCTGGCTTGGAAACTAATACGCCTACATTTTCCGCCCCTACAAAGACATATCCTTTAAGCTTCTCCTCCCCAACGAGTCTCTCATGTCAATCATAGTGCGCAGAAACATCATCTTTAAACTGGAGTTGTATCAATCATAGTGTGTATGAAGAAAAGAATCGTCGGCGACCTTCGAGCATCGACCTCTTACAAATCGCACTTCAGATGAAACCTCACTAGGTTCAACTAAAATATGATCCGTCATTTTCTAAAACCTGCAGCTTAGAGCTTTTTAATGACAATATCCGAACAAATCCTGACTAGAGAAACTTTATCTCGCCATATAAATTTTTCATCGACCGTTGCATACATTGCATTCTATTTCGAAAGGCTCTTTATCAAGGGTTGTATGGAGATAATAACTCATGATCAGAGAGGAACGCACCAATTGTAACAAGGGATGACGCCAAACTCATCACCGCTGGATTTTGGTGGTACGTTCATCTTTTGCATAGAAAGAAGTTGAAAAAGTCTGCTCTTACAAAGGAAAAATACACCAACAAATTTCATCTAAGTGGAAAAGAAAAATCCAAACAAGTCAGAAATTAATGAAATTTGTTCGTTATGATATATTGAATGAAATTCATAGATTAGGGATGAAAGACGTGTTCATTAGAATGTCTATTGAAGAACGCATGAGCTTGATACGAAGGGACATGAAATGATTTTTTTTTAATTATTTTTTTTTCAATGGCTTTTGTTTTGTTTGCATTCAACAGTTTGTTTTTCTAATTTATTAATAATAATTGTTTTTAGTATTAGAAGCATAAATATATTTTAATAATAAAATGATATTTAATAGCATTATTGTTATATTTATCTTCTTTCTTAAAGTTTCATTATGACCATTGTCATAGTTAATCTTCTAATAAATTTTTAATTTTGATCTTTTAAGATCTTCTATAATTAGTCTTCTAAGAATTTTGATTTTTCAAATTAAAACAAAATATGGAATAGCTTATTGACGTTTTGGTCGTTAATTGGTTGGTCTTATATTCCTATTTGATATAAACACACCCAAACATACTTTTTAATTGATTTATGTGTTGTTTTTTCTAAGGTTGCTGGATGAAAATGAAGAAATTAAAATTACAAAGGAACAAATAGAGGACGAAGATTTAGATACAAAAGTTTTGTATTTGCTAGTGACAATGATTGGGTTGACACAAGCATTGATAACACATCAATATTGATTGCATATTAAAACAACAAACAATAATGGAAGAGATGATTTTGAAAATGCTAAAGAAATTTTGGAGACAGAATATTAAGAAAGAAAAATTGCTAATACGTGGAGAGAAGTAATGGCTGAGTAGATGTAGAAAGATGGAACTACTTAGTAGTGCAAATTAGAGATGATGATATAAATTTTAATTTAGAATTTTAGTTTTAATATTTTTATTTTGCTTAAGATATTTTATAATAAATTATTTTTTAGTTATTTTCCTTAAACTTGTAACTACAAATAATTCCATCAAAATCCATACTTATTAATTAAAAGATATTATAAGCTTTTCCATTAAAAGCTATTGTGTATTAGAAAATTCAACTAATATCTATTAAAATACTTTCAATTACAATTACATTAAAATACATTAATTTTTCTAAAATAACACTCCTAAAATTTGTCAAAACAGATAATATTAGTCAAAACTATTATTAAAATTGGGAAAACAATTTGGTTTTCTTGTAAACAGTATTTCTTTCATAAAAATAAGAGACAGTGAAGAGAGAGTATAAAAAAGGAAACATTGTTTAGCTGTTAAGTTATGCAACTTATGCTTAAGATCTAATCCATTTGGGTCCACAAAAAAAGCAAACCAATCACAAAGGTCCACGTATGTGGATAGTTTGATTATCTTAAGGATTATCAAATGCTCCTCATCATCGAGATTATTCTCCGAATGTCTTCTCCAAGTGTCTGGTATCAAGTTTCTTATTCTCAAATCCAACCTTTGATCTGCGATTGAATATTTAGAAGCTGATTCTTTGCAAAAATCAAATCTTTGATTTGCGATTGTGAATGAGAAATCTAGATTTCGCTTACAGGTAAATTGAGTCAAGATTTGGGAGACTGAAGCAAAAAAAAAGTATGGAGATTCATCATTTGCTTATAGTCTCCGTGTTCTTGAGCTCAGTTTTACATGGAGATGCTGGGATCACAAGTAGCTTCATCCGATCCGAATGGCCCGCCATTGATATTCCACTTGACCATCTTGTTTTCAAAGTCCCAAAAGGGTATAATGCTCCCCAACAAGTGAGTGATCTTGTTTTGGTCCTTTGTTAATATTAGAATCGAAGCTGAGAATGAAAAGGAGATGTTATTTGCGTTCTGATAGCATATTAGAAGAAGAGTTTGTTAAAGAAATCTGCTTTCTTCATTGATCTAAGAATGTTTGTAAAAGATACACCAAGCTAAACCAGTGTTTGTTAGGTGCATATTACTCAAGGTGATTATGATGGAAAGGCTGTTATCATCTCATGGGTGACACCAGATGAACCTGGTTCCAGTAAAGTACATTACGGCCCAGTGCAGGGGAAATACGACTTTGTGGCTACAGGGACATACTCAAACTACACATATTACAAATACAAGTCTGGGTATACTCATCACTGCCTTGTCTCTGGTCTTGAGGTAACAATACGAGAAGATTCTGTCTATTGGTTTCATTTTCAAGAACCATACAAAACTTATATGAAAGTATTAATCTGGTGGCAAAGTCTGAACATGAAAACTATATCTATTTTACTGTACAAAGTTATGGGTTAGAAAGTGGAATCGATTTTCATTCAGTGTTTTGTCTTTGAACCTTTGTGATCATAGTTTGTATCTCACGGTTAGATTACATTTAAATGGCGTTTTCTTTTCTGTATCTATTGGGACGATACTAATCTATATACGTTGGCTGTGTCAGTATGATACAAAATACTATTACAAGATCGAAAGTGGTGAATCTTCTCGGGAGTTTTGGTTTGTTACACCACCAGATGTACATCCAGATGCTTCCTACAAGTTTGGTATTATAGGTATGTTTTTCTTGTAAAGAGTTACTTACCTCTCAAGTGCATCTGTTAGTATTTTGATCTAGTTTTTGACTGTTCATTAAGGTTTATTGTAGAGATAGTTTGCAATATTATTTCCATGAGAGGTACATGTCTTGTTTCTCCACCTCTGTACTAGCCAAACTCAGTTTCCACTAACGAATTGCAGGCGACCTTGGCCAAACATTCAATTCATTATCCACACTGGAACACTACATGCAGAGTGGAGCTCAAGCTGTCTTATTTCTTGGAGATCTCTCTTATGCTGACAGATATAAGTATAACGATGTTGGTGTGAGATGGGATAGCTGGGGGCGTTTTGTGGAGCGGAGTACCGCTTATCAACCATGGCTCTGGTCTGCAGGAAATCACGAAATAGATTACATGCCATACATGGTAAATATTTCTAGTCATGTATTAACTTACTACCTACCCAAGTAATGTATAGGTTGCGTATAAAACTCTTAATAGTTGAGTTGTTCGAATGCTACAATTTTTCTTATTAACACCTTCTCAGACATAGATCAATTGTGACAGGTGCTTAAGAAGTTAAGATAGTACGCAGATTGAGCGCTTTGGTTGTACTTAGTTGTAACTTCTCACTAATTAGGTTGAGCGCTTTGGCTTCTGTTTTTTTCTCCTAAGTTCTCAAGTATGTAAAACATTTACAGGGGGAAGTGACACCTTTCAAGAATTACCTTCAGCGTTACACGACGCCTTACTTAGCCTCCAAAAGTAGCAATCCTCTCTGGTATGCTGTTAGGCGTGCATCCGCCCATATAATTGTCCTCTCCAGTTATTCTCCTTTTGGTAACACCCTCTCCTTCTAATTCGTCTTACAAAATAAAAGGTATATACTGATGAGTAGATTTTTGTTGTCGTTTCTATTGAGCAAGACTCTTCCCAATTATTGTGCAGTGAAGTATACCCCACAGTGGACATGGCTTGATGAAGAGTTAAGAAGAGTTGACAGGGAGAAAACTCCTTGGCTAATTGTTCTGATGCACGTTCCGATATACAACAGTAATGAAGCACACTTCAAGGAGGGGGAAAGCATGCGAGCAGCTTTTGAGGAGTGGTTTGTCAAACACAAAGTTGATGTAATCTTTGCTGGACACGTTCATGCCTACGAGAGATCGGTACTTGCTTATTTAACATTAGCTCTTCCTAGATTTTGTATGCTTCATTGTGTTTAGTAAAATCTGTGTCTTTTTAATTTCAGTACCGAATATCAAATGTGAGGTATAATGTGTCAAGCGGAGATCGTTTCCCAGTTCCAGATAAGTCAGCTCCTGTTTATATCACAGTTGGAGACGGAGGAAATCAAGAAGGTCTTGCGGGAAGGTGAGTGACATGAACGAATCCAATAAGATTGCTGGAACAGAAAAACAATGAGCTTTGAAATGTGATAAGGACACAGCTATGGAACTGTTATTCTTATTCCAATTCATCAAAATAGAGAGACTTCATTAACGAGTCTCTTTCAAGTGTCAGCCAAATGCTCAACCACACCCGAAAAGATCTGCAGAGAGATCCTTATAGTCCTAAACCTCACTAACTTCTCTCTAACCAACTCACAAGAGCGCTTATATGCTACATTCAGTCTTAGGCTAGATACAGTGGATCTATAGCTAAGACTTGAGCCGTTGAATATGGTCGAAGCTGATCCTCATATTATGTGTAGTAGAGCTATTGTTTTGTTTTATCGGGTGATCAGAGAATGTGCCCTTTCTGTTTCAGGTTTAGGGAACCACAGCCAGATTATTCTGCATTTCGAGAAGCTAGCTACGGCCATTCTACCCTGGATATAAAAAACCGAACACATGCGATATACCATTGGAACCGCAATGACGATGGGAAGAAAGTAGCAACAGATAAGTTTGTGTTACACAACCAGTACTGGTAAGTTTGCTAATTCACTTTACTAACCTTAAGTGTATAGATCCGGAGCTAAGTGAAAACAATGCACATGCAGGGGAAAGAACATTCGACGGAGAAAGCTTAAGAAGCATTATATCAAGAGTGTTGTGGTTGACTGGATTGCCAATTGATTCACTAAGTGCCTCATGCTTTCTAAGTAGGTGAAGATATTCCTCCAACTCTTTACTTTCTAAACCAGATCTTGATTACTTATTACTATAAATGCTTATTATATGATGCTACTTTTCTCTCGCTCTATTTAAAATTTGATCAATTTCATTGTTAACTTTCTCTTATGAATGAAATTATTTTCTTTTAACGATTGACATCGTGTCAGGGAAATATTGGCTTCCATTGGTGATATGTAGTATTAAAGTTGAGTTTACAATTCGATGTAATTTTTAGTAAAAATTTCATGCTAAGAAGTATAGATTTATGTTTTAACTTTGGGGATTGAATGGTCAGATAACTTCCAACATCTACAAAAATTCTGAAATAATTTTCTTTTAAAAGTTAATTTAATTGTTAGTTATTTTTAAACTGAAAAATAATTATTTACATTCAATCTGTTAAAAAATTTGATACTTACATAGATTTAGCCGTCCAAATCCATTAAATTAGGCTATTTATTTACTCATTCAACCCAAACCAAACCTATTTTGATGACTTAACATTTTTTGTTTATCCCATTTCATTTTCTTTGTTGAGATCGTGAAATTAGATAAAATTTAGGGTTTTTCTGCTCTTCTTCATCTTTGCTTTTCTTTTCTCCAAATTCTCCTGTTTTTTTTTCTTCTTCTTCATATCATTTCGCGAAATTAGGGTTTATTCTGCCTTGATTCCACCATTCATCTTCGATCCTGCCAGTTTATATTCTTCTTTTTGACCCTTCATCTTCGACATCAATCCAATTGGTTTTTAAAATTTCAAAAAATAATGTGGATTTTGGGATCGATTTTGCTTATTGGTGGTATTTGATTGGATAGTGATCATGATTATGCCCCCTCGTAAAAAGGCTAAGATTAATCCTCATCCACTATCTCCTTCTCGGCCTCTGGCTCGGACTCGAATTCCGTGTAACACCCATTTTCCGTGGATGAGCGGGTTGCTCGGAAGAGGAAACATCTTTTTTTTAAAAAAAAAGAGAAAACTGAGTTGAATGGGAGTCAGTACATGGTTTTCGGGCCAGCTGGGCAGTTATTCCGACCAACCGAGATTTTTGGACAACCTTTGTCGGATTCGGACAGCTTTTGTCAGATTCGGACAGACTTTTCGGCTTTGGACAGCCGTTGTCGGATTCGGACAGGATGATTGGGCAGTTGGACGATCCAGCTACGATCCACGCCTAAGTGATTTGGGAGGGGGGGAGGGGAAGGATTACTGGTTAAATTTGTGGGCAAAAAATCTTAAACGTCTGGGCGGGAACGGTTACTGGATAGTTCCGCGGGCTTAAGGTGAAAAGTCACGCAACTCAGTGGTTGGGACGCGTGGTAAACTGGTTATACCCGTGGTCGTCGGAAAATTGGGCGCGAGAATGGTTTCTCGGGCGCGGAAGCGGTCCCAGCAACGGTGTTCTACCCAATAGTCTAATTTTAATCAATTTTGTGGCCAGTTTTTTGGGATACAGACTGAAAAAGGCTTTAGAAAGAATTTGAGAAAGAAATCAGAGAAAAGTATCGAGAGAAAATAAGTTTGTTCGAGAGTTGATTCCAATCACATGGGCGTTTAGATCAGACAATGCACTTAGGGCGTAATAACCGCTAAGTCATGTCTGGATCGCATACGGTGATCCAGTGACTTGGGATTTCCAGGCCGATCCAGCACCTGTTAGATATGCTTGTCTAGACTGTTTGGATTATGTGTGATGCGATTGTTAATGTGGCTAAGTGGGACAGGATGACCGCTCTCACTAAGCAATTTTTTTGCTTATGCCTCCTTTGTGGACGCATGTAAGAAAACTGAGCATGTATGACCGCGAGACTAAGGCAAGAGTTGGGAAGGATGGTGGGTTCGGGTAGATTGGTTGAGTAAGAGGTAATAGCTTATAGTGAACTGATCATTGTATTTGAAACCTTGTTTAATCTATTTGAATTCATATAATGCTAAATGAACTGTCTAGAATGCTCAAAAACGCTGAAATAATTCTAAGTATGAAAAAACTTTAAAAGTGATGCAAGCCACACGGCCGCTGTCCTAAAAACTGGGTTAGGACATTTCCATTTGGTATCCAAGCATGGTAGGTTCTAGGGCAGTCTTAGCATAACAGGTTTGTGGGTCAAATCTATCATTCCAAGTGCCTAACGTCTCGCAGTATGTTGTTTCCTGTCTAAAAACTTGTTAGTTACTGAGGGGGCTAACTTACCTGTGCTATGGTCATGACATATAGCTAGGAGCAATTGTAACACGGAAAGGACTAATGCTGAAACTCGGGAAAATTACATGAATAACGTCTCAAGAAATGGGGCAGGGGATAAGAAAGCTGAGAACATTAATGCGGGTAATGTTGGGAATCAGAATGCTAATGGTGGGGCTCCGGTGGGTTTGGAGGCAGTGTTGGGTTTGTTGGCGCAACTGTTGGAAAGGCTATCTATCGTTGTGCCTGCGCCCAACGCACCACTACCGTTAGTTTATATGGAACAAGTGGTGGAAGAGGAAGGCATGTTTTCCGTGATATGGCCTCCGTCTTACCTTAAGGTGACGGACCACATGCAGAAGTTGGGAACTAAGTTGTTTGCAGGTGGTTCAAGGCCTATTGAGGCAAATCAGTGGTTGACTAGGTTGGACAGAAACTTTGAGTTAATTTGTCCTGATGCCTACAAGAAGGACATAGCTCTTCCTAGCCGAGGCATTTGATAAGCTACATGGTGATGCGCACACTTGGTGGCAGGATGTGGCGAGTCAGACTGGTGGGCGACATTGTACCTGGGTAATTTTCTGTGGGTAGATCAGGGCTAAGTTCTTCCTAGCCGAAGCATTTGATAAGCTAGAGGGTGCGTCCCTTAAGTCCGAACAAGAAACCATGACGGTGCGTGAGTACGAAGCCGAGTTTAACCGGCTTAAGAAGTATGCGGGTCGTGAGGGTGAAGGATCCTTGTCGCACAAGTTAATTTGTGGTGTGCGTGTCGACTTAAACACTCGATGCAGGATCCGCAGCTATGATTTTGTTGCCGAACTGGTGGAGAAAGCCGTTGAATAGGAAGTTGGGTTGCTTGAGGAAGCTACGTTGTTGGGAACTGGACCGTAATGTCACCTGGAAAAGATGTGGAGAAAAACAAGAAACATGGAAAAGGTTCCGGCAAGCAATCTGCGGGAACCAGTGTGTGTTTGACCTGCATAAAGATGCATGGGAGAGCATGTAGGACTGGTTCTGGTGTATGTCACCGTTGCGGCAGTATTGAGCATAAGGTGCGTGATTGCCTAGAATAAGATACAACACCTAAGGATCAAGGCAAGGATGCTGGGGAGAGATTGTCCTACAATTACGGCGAGGATGGACATTTCCAGAATAAGTTCCCGAAGTTGTTCCAGCAGCCCGGGAAACGGGCTAGTGATTGATCGCAGTCGAGTGGTAAAAGGCAAGCGATCATGTCGTATGCGTACACCATGGAGGATGGTACTTTTGACCCAAGCACTTTTCGTCAGATTACCTTGTTAGAAAGAGGCCCTTGGCATTCAGGTGAAAGTTTCAGAAGGATCTAGAAGTAGATGTTGGGATCGTCCAGGTGGCCGGGGGCCAAGTCATGTTCACGATGGGTAAGATCTGGAACGTTTTAGTGATGATCGACTATGTGAACATGTCAGCCGACCTGATAATCTGTCTAGTGAAGTCATATGATGTAATCCTTGGTATGGATTGGCTCGGGAACTATAGAGCGCATCTAGACTGTCATCATGGTCGTGTATTGTTTGAGACCGAGAGTGGAAAGTTAGAGTATCAGGGAGTTAGGCCGACAAAAGGAAGCTTGATTGTCTCGACAATCCAAGCGGAGCTGATGCTGGAAAAAGGGTATGAAGCGTACTTGGCCGCAATCACAACAGTGGTAAGTGAGTTTGAGGATGTGTTCCAGTCCTTGATTAGATTACCACTGATTTGATTTGACCCATCCACGATCAAGCTGGAGCCGGGTACTGCTCTAATCTCTAAAGCCCTCTCCCAGATGGCGCCGGCGGAAATGGCCGAGCTGAAAAAGCAGCTGACTGAAATGATGGACAAAGGGTTTGTGTGACGAAGCAGTTCACCTTGGGGTGCACTGGTGCTGTTTGTTAAAAAGAAAGCTGGGATTTTTAAACTTCGCATCGATTACCGTGGGTTGAACCGGGTTACTGTGAAGAACAAATACCCTCTTCCGAGGATAGTTGAGTTGTTAGATCAACTTCAGGGTGCTACATGGTTCTCAAAAATTGATCTGGCCTCGGGTGATAACCAGATTCCGATAGCTAAGCAGGATATCCGAAAGACTACGTTCAGGATGAGGTATGGGCATTATGAGTTTTTGTTCATCCTTTTGGATTGACTAACGCGCATGCTGCATTCATGAAGCTGACGAACAACGTGTTCAAGGACTGTTTGTATGAATCTGTGATCATTTTCATAGATGACATCCTAGTCTATTCAAAGAGCCAAGAAGAGCACAAGGCTCATTTGCGGACGGTGATGAATAAGCTGCGAGAGCATAAGTTGTTTGCCAAGCTTAGCAAGTGTAGCTTTTGGCAAAGAGAAATTGGGTTTTTAGGTCATGTGGTCTCGAACAATGGTGTGTATGTGGATCCTGAAAAGATCAAGGCAATCGCGGATTGGCCTCGACCCAATGATGCGTCTGAGATAAGGAGTTTTTTGGGTTTGGCTGGGTATTAGAGAAGATTTGTCAAGGGTATAGCACAGCCGATGAGAAAGTTAACTGGGAAAGGTGTACAGTTCGTATGGACAGTGGGGTCTGAGACGAGTTTCTCTAAGCTGAAGAATATGATCACGAGTACGCCGGTGTTGGCCTTACCCATAACTGACGAGACATATGTGGTCTACATCGATGCGTCGAGAGTTGGGCTTGGGTGTGTTCTGATGCAGCAGGGTAAAGAAATCGCATATGCTTCAAGGCAGTTAAGGAAGCATGAGGGCAATTATCCTACCATGACTTGGAGATTAACGCAGTAGTGTTTGCACTTGAAATCTGGCATTCTTATCTTTATGGTGCCAAAGTACAAGTGTTCAGGATCATAAGATTTTGAAGTAGATCTTCCCTCAACCGGAACTGAATCTGAGGCAAAGGAGATGGATGCAATTAATGGCTGATTTTGATTTGAATATTGCCTACTATTCGGGTATGGCAAATCTAGTGGTTGATGCGTTGAGCCGTAAGAGAGTGGTTGTTAATTCAGAAAAGGATATGGAAGGACTGGTTCATATGATTGAGATGTTGCGCCTTACTGCTTTCACCGATGAGGTAGCGCCATTGGGTCATGGTGCAGCGTATCAAGCGGATTTGTTGAGCAGGTTACGGTTGGCGCAGGAAAAGGATGACCTCTTGCCTAGAGTGGCAAAGAACAAACATTGTAGTGAATGGCCGAGTATCAAACTTCTAAGAACGGGATAATTGTAGTGAATGGCCGAGTGTGTGTTCCAGAGGACCAAGGGTTACGGAAAGAAATTCTTAAGGAAGCACATCATTCAAGATTTTTAATACATCCCAGGGTGACTAAAATGTATAGTGACCTGAAGGGGTACTACCATTAGGTCGAGATGAAGAGAGATGTGGCAAAGTGGGTTTCTAAGTGTCCATCGTGTCAGATGGTTAAGGCCGAGCATCAAGTTCCTAGAGGATTGTTACAAAGCTTGCCCATTCCATAGTAGAAGTGGGACATGAGTTGCGATTGTAAAGATACGATATGGGTAATAATTGACAGACTGACCAAATCAGCGCATTTCCTTGCAATTAACAAGAAGGACAATGCGGTAATTTTGGCGAAATTATACGTGGAGCAGATTGTACGGTTACATGAGGTACCATTTAGTATTGTGTCCGACCGGAACTCTAAATTTAACTCTATTTTCTGGAAGGCAATGTAGAAGGCAATGGGGACAAGTGACTATTACCTTTAATATTATTACTTTATAAAAATATATAGTATATGTAGAATTTGATCATAAGTGAAGATATATTGATAAAACTCGCACAAATTATATAAAATTTGGCCCCACAATTTTACACAAAATTATGATAACTCTGTTCTTTCGATCTCAGTCAATAAGTCCACTCAGTGTCTTTTGCATCTATGTTTATTTAACAACATCCACACTGTCGCATTGCGTGCAATGCCCAAATGAGTGCAGTCTTGGTCTCCAAACAACTCTGATTATGATATTTTCATTGCTTTGAGGTCTTTAAATGATGATTTTTGACGTTTGCGTATATGATAACATCGTTCATTATATTTGGATAATATTTCCTAAAAGATGATTGTAAGAAAAATACTTCATCTAGTTAATACTAGATTTTCTGCCTATATTTGGGATAAAAAAAAGCATACTATGTTCTCGATCTAACCGATTTTTGTCCACATACTAAAAATAATATTCTTTTTATTCAACATTCAACCGATTCGAATTTAGAGCCTAATTATGCTATCAAATCACATTTCAAAATATTTTTATTTGCTGAAATTTTAGCACTTACTTAGTTTAACAAACATAAAGACTGTCCAAATTAACTAGTTTGAAGAAGGCTCACAGTAGACGAACAACTTCACCGAGAGATCTTTCGCGACATTCTGAAAGCGAATGAAATCGACAATAAGTCGTTAATTCTTCCTTCTTCGATTAAGTGATTTTAATTCACTCAGAACCTAGATTTTGGGATAGAATTGAAAAACTCTCAATGTCTTGGAATCGATTTTGATGTCATTGTAGTGCCTACGTGAGTGATGGTTGCGCGATAGAGGTGGGGAAATATGGTGTGTTGTGTGATCACTGTATGAAGCCAGGCCACATCAAAGCCAAATGCTTCATTCTCCATCCGCTTTTGAAGCCTAAATGGTTTTGAAAGCATGGATCAAAGCCAGACATTTAGTGGAAGTTCTGATGTTGCCAATGCTAGTAACAATGATATGGTGAGAAAGTCAGACTTGGATGTTCTCATCAAAAGCATTACTAAACTGACTAAATTTAGTAAGGCTTCCTTGCCTTCTAGGATTCAGTAACCCATTATTATTGATTTGGGTGCCTCTTTTCATATGATTAGTGATTCAGAACTCTTGTCTACTGTATAACCTCATGGTGGAAAGGTGACCATAGCTAATGGTACAGTTTTGGTTTAGTATATCCGGTTATCTTCCGATCTAATATTTTATTGGTACAATTTATACTTGTATATATACACTCTGTAACGATCAATAATAAAACTGACGAGAAATAAAATCATTTTCTAACAAACTTCATCTTCTTCGTTTCTCTCTACTTTTCTCTCGTTCATAATATGGTATCAGAGCTATCTTGCTCACATTCCGCTTGATTTCTTCTCGATTTCTTCTGAATTTTTTCTTATCTCAACTTGAACTTGATTCGCGATCGTTTATATTCCTTCCCCCATGGTTTCTTTGAAGAAAATTCCACGAAGATCGACTCGATCTGTTGCTTCGACAAGTATAGCTCCGATTGCTTCTCCGGCGATATCAGGACCGGGTAATCAAGCTTCTCGAGCTCCTATTGTTGCAAATTCAATGGATTCAGTCCATTCGCCCTTCTTTATGCACAAATCTGATCATCCAGGTTTGCAAATCATAGCTCTTCGTCTTGATGGAACAAACTATGATGATTGGAACGCTGTGATGTGTATTGCTCTCGATGCTAAGAATAAAATTGGATTTTAATTTTCGCTTATGGTCGAGATGCAATAGTATGGTTAAGTCGTGGTTACTTAACTCTGTTTCACCTCAGATTTATCGTAGTATTCTTCGTTTGAATAATGCAACTGATATCTGGCGTGACTTGCATAGTAGATTTTGTATGACCAATTTACCGCGAACTTTCAATCTCACACAAGAAATTATGATTTGCGCCAAAGATCAATTTCTCTTTCAGACTATTTCACAACTTTGAAAACTCTGTGGAGTGACTTGGAAAGTTCTGAAGAGCCTGATGATCCCTGAACGTGTGGTAAAGCTGCTCATCTTCAGCAAAAGGCAGAGAGAGCTAAGATTGTTAAGTTTCTTGCTGGTTTCAATGAATCATATGCCATCATTCGCAGGCAGATTGTTATGAAGAAAATTCTTCCTTCTCTAGCTGAGGTATACAATATTCTGGATCAGGATGATAGTCAGAGGGGTTTTACAAATGTTGTTCCTCTTGCTGCTTTCCAAGTGTCTGACACTACTTCTCAGCAACATAACACAATCTGCTATGCTCAATCTGCTCAGAACAAAGGGATGTTTGTTCTTTCTGTAACAAACTTGGTCATGTTGCAGAAAAATGCTACAAAAAGCATGGTTTTCCTCCTGGTTTGTTGCGAAAGGGAAAGTAACTGAAAGATTTCAGAAACCCCAACATGTTGCTGCACAAGTTAACATGTCTGTGCAACCAGAATAAAACTCTACCAATCTGGAAGGACTGATTGGAAATCTAACTAAGGATCAGATTCAACATTTCATTGCTCTTTTCAGCTCTCAGCTTCAGAATCCTTCAGTGAGCCAGCCTGTTGAAACCAGTTCTGGTTCTTCTCGTTCTGTTTCAGATCATAGGGGTATATCCTTTTCTTCATCTACATTCTGCTTTATTGGCATCCTGAATGTGTCTCAAACTGCCCTTGGTAACCATACATGGGTTATTGACTCGGGTGCTACACATCATGTCTCTAATGATAGAAATCATTTCATTGCCATGGATACTTATGTTCAGAATTATGTCAATTTACCAACTGGTTCTACCACTAAAATCAGTGGTGTTGGATATATCCAGTTGAACAAAGATATTATCATCAAGAATGTTCTGTTTCTCCCTGAGTTCCGGCTAAATCTTATCAGTATCATTTCCTTGACAACTGACCTTGGTTGTCGTGTGACATTTGATCAATCTTTTTGTGAAATTCATGACACTACCAAGGCATCGATGAAGATTGTAATATAGAATCTGAGATTGGCCGAGTGCTACGACCGTTAGGGAAGTTCGGAGCCTTCATGGGCTAGCCGGTTTCTACCGCTGCTTTGTTAAGGATTTTAGCACCATAACAGCCCCACTCACCAAGGTTATCAAGAAGATCGTGAGATTCAAGTGGGAGCAAGCGCAAGAGGAGGCCTTCCAAAAGCTAAAGGCTAAGCTTACTAACGCCCCTCTTCTTCTCTTACCAAATTTCCTTAAAACTTCTGAGATTGAATGTGATGGCCTCATGAGTTGGAATTGGTGCTGTCTTAATGCAGGAAGGTAGACCAATTGCCTATTTTAGTGAGAAACTTGGAGGCGCGAACTCTCAACTACCTGACCTACGACAAGGAGCTATACACTTTGGTGAGGGCTTTGCAAATATGGTAGGATTACTTATGGCCGAAGGATTTTGTGGTACATTGATGTGCTGTGTTTTTGACACATACTAACAGTTTTTTTTCAGGTCTGTTAATGTCTCTCGAGTCTTTATCGAGTCATTTCAGGTTACTAAGAGGATTTAGACGAGGAATAAAGTTGTTGGAGACATTCGAGCAAAAAGAAGCAAAAGCCGAGCAAAAGGAGTCCAGAGCATCATTTGGAGCACTTTTTTCACCGTTGAGCACCCGCTCCGATTTGTCAGGAAAACAAGGAAAGCCGATCTCTCTAATTAAAAAGGGGTTAAGCCCTAATTGAGACAGACTTCTTTTTAGTTTTTTTATTTTCTTCGACAAAGGGAGGCGACGACGCTTTCTGAGAGCAATTTCAGAAGAGAGTTTTAGCTTGTAAGACTTAATGAGACGAATATCTACAACACTTTAGAAGAATTCTGAACCTTTGTTTTTATCGAGTAATAATTCATGGATTCCTTTTTATGTATTGCTATATTTTGTCTCTCCATGTCTGAGTAATCTTTCTTGCTAGTTATGATTTTCAACGGAGGCTATGAGCAATTGAATTGAATACAAATAGGGCCTAATCGAATTGTCTTCATCATTGTTAATCTTATTGCTGATATTTAATTGATCACTAATTCTCTGAACTTAGGTATTCTTGTTTATCAAATGTGCAATAGGTTGCTAGAAGAAACATTGATGATCAAACTGTCGTTATCCAACGACAGTTGATGCTAAGACAATTTGTGAATAAATCAAACTCGCTTGTTAATGCTTGTTTACAATCCTATGTTTAAACGACAGTTTAAGATTTTAGATTGTTAAATAAAGTTGGTTGTTCCACGACAGTGACCCATTCTTATCATGATCTTTGAATTCGAGACTTGAGCTTAATTGTGTCCTGAATAGTTATTCGGTTCGTGTTTGCTCCTGCGAATATTCCCTGGTCTAGCGTTCTATTTATCTGATTTCACAAACCTATTTAGACTACCGCATTTCTTATCACGAAATCAACCATATACCATCTTAGCTTAATACTAGTTCCTCGTAGAAACTTAATGTAACATTGGTCCTCTGGAATTCGAAACTTTCTATATTACAATCTTCATGTTGTGCACTTACAACAGAAAATAAGAGTACAAATCATGTGTATTATACATACGGACCACGAGACACTCAAGCATCCAAAAAGACAGCAAAATGTCACGGACTTGATCTTTGGGATGATCGAACCGTGCGGCCGTAGTCTAACTTTTCATGGAGCAAATGGACTAGGCAGCCTAACTCTCAAGAAATCTGACCCTTTGGGAGAAAAGAACTCGAACAAAGAAAACAAGAGTAAATATGTATTGCTCTGATATTCAGAGAAAATTGTTCGATGATTACAAATGAAGAATTCCACCCCTATTTATACAAAAACACCTCCAAAAATGGATGGTGAGGATTAATCTAATCCAAGGGTCCATATTAAAGATATGACAATGATTACATGATACTCATAAAAGAAGGGCGGATTTGGTGGGATACTAGAATGATTGAGGCTGATATTTAGGGATTGATATTGACCATCATCAATACTAAAGATCCTCCTTTCTTGCACATTAATCTTTTAGAAGTTCCAGCACAAAGAAAAACAAGATAAAACCCAAAAAAAAGAAAATAGGCAAAGGATGGTGTGTTGACTAAGGTATTGGTCCGGCCGAAGTTGTACCCGGGTGATTGGGCCGTGACATTCTCTCCCACTTATTTCGGCGACGTCCTCGTCGTCGTGAACCCCTTGATCTGGTCCGCGAATTGCCAAAGTTCTCCTTCCAGCTCCCATGTTGCCTCCGATACGGATAACCCCTTCCATTCGATAAGGAAGTGTGTCTGACGCGGTACGCCAGGCTTCCGAACTTCCTTCGACTCGAGCACTTCTTCTACATCATAGTCCCCTGCTCTCGTCTTCTTCGTCACCGTGGTAAGGCTTTAGCATGCTGACGTGGAAGACAGTCTGTATCTTCAAGGTTGGAGGTAGGTCGAGTCGGTAAGACATTTTGCCCACCTTGGCATTGACCGTGAACGGACCCTCATACTTCCGGATCAGACCCTTGTGTAGACTCCAGAAAACCTTAAACTGTTGGGGAAGCAGCTTCACAAGGACTTGGGCCCTGACCGTGAATTTCAACGACCTTCTCTTCTCGTCTGCCCACTTCTTCATGCGGTTGCGGGACTTATTCAAACATACCCGCGCAAAATCCGCATAATCTTCCCACGTTTTGGCCATTTTCACCGCACCTGGACTTTGTGTCTCGTGGTCGGGCGTCGCCAATGTGTGGGGCGTGTTGGATTGCTGACCCGTCGCCAGCTCGAATGCACTCTTACCCGTTGCCTCGCTTCTCTGTAGATTGAACGAAAACTGGGCGATGTCCAATCTCGTTGGTTGGCACCTACAAAATGTCGAAGGTAACATTCTAGGAGAGAGTTCACCCGTTCCGTCTGGCCGTCGGTCTGAGGGTGGAAGCTCATGAGAAGCTTAGCCCCGTCCCAAGGTGATAGGAATCTAGGGAGCAACCCCGGCGACATCTATGCAGATAACTCGGATGATGGAACGCAGCATGAAACGGTGGAGCAGAACCGGGACACTTCCGAGTCTTGGTCGAGACAGCATCGAACAGAGGAGAGTCTTGGTCGAGACAACATCGAGATTGTTCCAACCAATCACCCCATGCGTCGAGGCACCACAATACCCTCCGGACGAACCAACCGCACGGCCGTGTACCGGCTGGACCCGACAAAGGACCAAGACGAGCTTCGCATGGTACTACGACTAGATGACCATTTCTCTCGGACCAAACGTGACATTCACCGTCCTGATTATAGAGAGGAATCCAGTGACACAAGAAGAACCGGTTTAGTCCGAGCCAAACAGACAGAACATCGAGACCCTTGGAGTTTAGGCCGGGACGAACACTGGGCCGTCGGACCAGACTTGGAAAAGGACAAATTACATGACCCATTTGACTTTTCTTGCGAGCCAAACTTTAACACACGGACCGAAATGCTTACTGGATGGATCGAACGTGAGACATTTCGTATGGCTCGAGCTGAGGACATTTGGGCCGAGCAAAGATGGCAAAACATCATGTGGAACCTTGGCGGACCGAACTAGACTTGGTGCAATGCACCTGGACGCAAAACGGACGAGATCTCCTTCCCAGCCGTTTGTAACTGAAGAATCTTTTGAGTCTTCTCCTCTATTTCTTTGCTTTTATTTCTTTTCAGTTTTTCTTGAAAACATTAAAGTCTAGCTTTCTCTCCTTTATATTGTATACGATTTTCTCATTTCAGACATACAGAATTTTCTAAGTTATTTTTTACTCTTGAGAGCAAATAGATTTTCTCTTTGTTCTTCCGAAACTCTTTCTGATTGCTTGGTGGTTTTAGCCAAACATTCAATCTTCATTCTCTTACTTTGTGCGTCATATCCAAGAGAGTTTGAACCAGAGAATATCTAAGGCAAATCCACAACCTCAGTGCGACCCATCGACCCCCCCATTCATCTATCCAACGCCAAGCAAAAGCCCTTTCCTAGGCAACCTCTCATCACAAGGTTTCTGAACAGCTCCGACCAAAGTTTCCCCTTAAACCGACGATCTCTATCGCTCACGATATTCCTCGGTAGCCCCTAGAATTTGACCACGTTCTTGAAGAATGCTCTCGCCGCTTCTTTGGCCGTGCAATCCCTTGGGCATGCGACGAACGTCTCGTACTTGGAGAATCGGTCAACGACTACCAGTATGTACTGCTGAAATCAAGTGAGACGGAGTCCCATTGGCGTTCGGGTATGGGTAATGGCTCCAGCAAGCCTGCGGATTGCTTTGTCTCTGTTTTGTCTTGTTGGCACACAAGACACGTTTTGACATAGAGCTCCATGTTATCCCGCATCCGTGGCCAGAAATAGGCTGCCTCAACCAGCGCCATCGTCCGCTTCTGTCCCGGATGTCCCATCCACCGAGTGTCATGATACTCCCGGACTATGTGCCGTCGAAGGCTCCCGTACTTTGGGACATAAAGACGCCTTTTGGTTATGTAGAGTAGACTGTCCTCCAACCAGAACCGGGTCGTCTTACCCTCTCGTGCCAACTTCACCAACTCCGTGGCAGTGGAATCGTTGTCTAGTCCCTCAAGGACTCGAGTCAAAATTGCCCCCTCGGCTTGACTCATTGCTGCTAGCTCCGCCTTTCGGCTCAGTGCGTCGGCCACAACATTGGCCTTCTCGGATTTGAACTCCAAGGGGTAGTCGAACTCAGCCAAGAAGTCTTGCCATCGAGCTTGCTTGGGTGAAAACTTCTTATGGGTCTGGAAGTAGCTGGTTGCCACGTTGTCCGTCTTTACTTTGAAGGAAGACCCTAGGATATAATGTCGCCATATCCGCAAACAATGAATCACCGCCGTCATCTCTTTCTCTTGGACGGTGTACCTCCTTTCCGTGTTATTCAGTTTGCGGCTTTCGAATGCTATGAGATGCCCTTCCTGCATCAAGACTCCTCCAATGGCAAAGTCGGACGCGTCGGTTTGTACGTCGAACGGGAGTCTGAAATTGGGTAAGACAAGGACTGGCTCTCGGTAAACCGCGGCCTAAAGCCCCTCGAACGCCTATTTACACCGCTTCGACGAGTCCCATAATATCCCCTTCTTGAGAAGGTCGGTTAACGATGCTGTCTTTTTCGAGTATCCCTCGATGAACCGACGATAATAGTTCACAAGCCCAAGGATTGATCATAATTCCGTTATCTTGGTTGGGGCTTTCCACTGCATGATGGCTGTGACTTTGGCATCGTCCATCTTGATCCTTCCATGTCCGATAACATGTCCCAAGAAATGCACCACCTCTGTCGCAAATGTGCATTTTTCCCGCTTGACACCCAAATTGTTATCGCGAAGGACTTGGAAGATGGTCTGTACATGCTCCACATGTTCTTCCAAGGAGTTAGAGTAGATGACGATGTCGTTAAGGTAGGCCACAACGAACCGATCCAGGTAGGGCTGAAGTATCTGATTCAGTAGAGTGCAGAACGTCGCTAGGACATTGGTGAGTCCAAAGGGTATTACAAGCTACTCGAACAATCCGTACCGAGTGATGTACGTCGTCTTAGGTTTGTCTGCCTCTGCTATCCGAACCTGGTAATAGCCCTTTTGGAGATCCATCTTGGTGTATACGCTTGCCCCGCCCAGCCTATCGAACAAATCTGCTATTAACGGGATTGGGTAGCGATTTTTGATGGTTACCTTTTTTAATGCCCGATAGTCCACGCACATCCGTAGGGAACCATCGTGCTTCTTTTGGAATAGCACCGGGGCGCCGTAAGGTGCTTTTGACTGTTGGAACATCCCCGTCGATAACAACTTGTCGAGTTGTTTCCGAAGCTCAGCTAGCTCGGAAGGGGCCATGCGGTAGGGCGCCATGGCCGGAGGCTTGGCTCCGACTTCCAGCTTGATTTGATGGTCCACCTCTCTCCTAGGTGATAGCTCGTCGGTTAGTTTTGGTGGCATTATGTCCTTGTTCTGCTCAAGGACTTCTTCGATAAGTCCTGGAAGCACGTTTCTTTCTCCAAAATCGTCTTCCATCTTCAAGAAATCGAGAAACTATGCTTCTCCTTTCTTCACTCCTTTGATGAATTGCATCGCCAAAAGGTGTTTCGCCCCATCTCGTTCCTTATGTGGAGCTTCCACTGTCGGAATCATGCATGGTGAGCCTTTCTCCAGGATGCAGACTGTGCTAAGGGCGGGCATGGGTATGGCCGAGACTTGCCTCGGGAAGTCTAGCCCTAGCACGACCTTAAAGTCGTCCATCTGCACTACTGAGAAGTTCACTTGCCTTTTCCACGCTCCGGCGCCAAGTTCCACACATTTGGCGACTCCAAAAAGTGGCTGGGCTTTGGCAGTCAGCCTTGGTCCATGCGAGACCAAGTCGCTTAGCTTCGTCGTGGGCTATGAAGTTGTAGGTTGCCCCCGTGTCTACCATCGCCCATGTTGACTTTCAATTGATGAGAATTTCAATGTACATCAGTCCCTTCCTTGTGAACTTAGACAATGGGGTCGTCCTAAGGACGTTAAGGAGCTTGAGTGACCCCATCATGCATGCTTCCTCCTCCAGCGTCTCTTCCCCTTCGCGTTCCAGAAGGGCTGAAAGAGATCACAGTTTCGGACTTTCTCTAGCTTGGTATGGTCCTTTGCACACGTAAGACACACTCCTCGAAACGAATGACCATTTTTTTGCCTCATACTCGTCTCGGCTGGACAACTTCTCCTGGGTCCGAACGCTCGACGAAGTGGGTTGGTCCCTCCGTTCACCTCCAGTCTTCGGTACTGATATGATCCTACGTCAAGATCGTCACTTCGGAAGCAAGGAGGTTGGTCGAAGCCAAGGATTCGACAAGACAAAAGAATAGTTCGAAAGGTCACACAGAAGTCGCAGAATTACTTCTGATTTACCCGGGGGATTGAATGTATCCGTGAGGTAGGATGTGGCCGCTTTGATCCTCGATAACTCGTCGGTAAGACAAAGATTATCAAAGTATTGCTCCATTTGCCATAGGAAAATTTTGACCTCCTTGGCATCTCTCGCACCATCGAACCGGGATGGTCTGGGAAAATCTACCCTTTCTGAGCCCGGATTGTTGGTAACTTTGTTTGTAACCGCCCGTTTGCACAACACGAGGTCTTCTTGCATCGCCTCGATGCTCACGTTCAACGCATGGACTGCTTCCATCACTGACCCCTCCACCTTGGTGAGCCGCTCGTCGAGCTCACCAACTTTGCTCCGGACTTCCGTCACATCGCTGAAGACTGCATTCTCCAGTGCGGAAGTCGAGTGTTCGACTCGATCGAGTCGGTCACCCAGCGCCGTCAAGGCTACGCCCATAGCCCCAACCTCGTCATGGACCCTGCTCTTGTCGCGCTTCCTCTTAAGAACGTTCCCGTCAAAGGCCTCCTGCCTTTCAAGAGAACGGGTCTCACCGTTACCCCAGATAGCATTCTCCTCATGAGACATCGCTTTGTCCCAAATGAAAACCTGGCTCTGATACCACGTGTCACCGACTGGATCTTTGGGATGATCGAACCGTGCGACCCTAGTCTAACTTTGCCTCGAGCAAATGGATTAGGCAGCCTAACTCTCAAGAAATCCGACCCTTTGTGAGAAAAGAACTCGGAAAGAACAAAGAAAAAAAGAGTAAATATGTATTGCTCTGATATTAAGAGAAAATTGTTTGATGATTACAAATGAGGGATCCCACCCCTATTTATACAAAAACATCTCGAGAAATGGATGGTGAGGATTAATCTAATCCAAGGGTCCATATTAAAGATATGGCATTGATTACATGATACTCATAAAAGAAGAGCGGATTTGGTGGGATACTAGAATGATTGGGGCTGATCTTTAGGGATTGATATTGACCATCATCAATCCTAAAGATCCTACTTTCTTGCACCTTATCCTTCTAGAAGTCTCAGCCCAAAGAAAAACAAGATAAAGCCCCAAAAAAAGAAAATAGGCAAAGGATGGTGTGTGGGATAAGATGTTGGTCCGACCCAAGCTGTACCCGGGTGATTGGGCCGTAGCATTTACAACAGAAAATAAGAGTATAAATCATGTGTATCATACATACTGACCACGAGACGTTCAAGCATCCAAAAAGACAGCAAAAGCTCAACAAGCGTCATGCTAGATGGGTAGAGTTCATCGAAAAATTTCCTTATGTCAGTAAGTACAAGCAAGGTAAGGCAAATATTGTTGCTAATGGTTTGTCTAGAAGCTATGCCTCGATCATTACCATGGACGCTAAAGTCTTAGCTTTGAGCAAATTAAGGAGTTATATGCCTCGGATTTAGATTTTAAGGAACCATACCCTTCTTGTTCGAAACTTGCCTTTGTAATTTTTTTGGAAATAATGGATTATTATTTTACTCTAACCGGCTGTGTATTCCTAATTTTTTTTTGAGAAACTTGCTTGTTAGGGAAGCACATGGAAGAGGATTGATGAGCCATTTTGGGATAGACAATACGCTCAAGGTCTTGCAAGATCATTTTTAGTGGCCAAATTTGAAGAAGTACGTGGTGAAAGTTTGTACTCAGTGTGAGACCTGCAAACGATCCAACGCTAAGGTACAATCCACAGGTAAGTACCTTCCTTTGCCTATTCCTACTCACAAAGACGGACATCTTGATGGATTTTGTTTTAGGACTGCCTAGAACTAGAACCGAAAAGGATTCCATTTTTATTGTGGTAGATAGGTTTTCGAAAATGTCCCATTTCATACCTTGTCATACCACTGATGATACCGTGCATATTGCTGAGTTGTTCTTGAAAGAAATTGTTCGTTTGCATTGCATGCCTAACTCGATCGTTTCTGATTGGGACACTAAGTTTTTTAGCCATTTTTGGAAAATCTTGTGGGCTAAGTTATGCACTAAATTGTTGTTTCAACTACTTATCACCCACAAACTGATGGTCAAACTGAAGTGGTCAATAGGATTTTATCTGCCTTACTTAGGACAATAGTTAGCAAGAACTTGAGAACTTTGGAAGATTGCTTGCCACATGTTGAATTTGCCTATAATCATGCAATGCACTCGGCTACTAAGTTTCCACCTTTTGAGATTGTTTATGGCTTTAACCCGCTATATCCCATGGATTTAATTTCTTTACCTTTGAGTGAAAAGGTCAGCTTTAATGATGAACAAAAGACAAATCAGGTTAAGAAGATCCATGAAAAGGCGAGGGAAAACATCGTAGAAAGGACCAAGTTCTATGCGGAACAAGCCAATAAACACCGACGTGAGCAAACCTTCGAGGAAGGAGATATAGTTTGGATCTATCTAAGGAAAGATCGCTTTCTAGCTGAGAGGAGGTCAAAACTCATGCCCGTGTAAATGGTCCTTTCGTCATCACCAAAAAGATCAATGACAACGCGTACCAAGTTGATCTCCAAGGTAAGTACCAAGTGAGTTACAATTTTAATGTAACTGAGTTAATTCATTTTCTCGCAGATGAAGCAGATTTGAGGACAAATCCTTTTGAACAGGGAGGGGATGATGCAATCATGGACTATGGTACCGGACCGCTCGACCCACGGTTGGACCACATAATTGAGGAGGATGAACCACTCGACCAATTGGAGGTTGGACAACGAATTCCTTAACCAAAGACGAACGTTCGATCCAAAATTTCCTTGGAGCGGGACGAATCCGGAGATACTCGCATTGACCGAGTCCGACCAAACTGGTAAGACCTGACCAAGTGTATATTCAGAAATGACGACCTAACGATCACTACAACGACCGGAACCGAGCTATCTACCTACTAAATGGTACTTCCAAGGCGACTAATCGAGACGGATTACCCATGCATCGGGCTAGATTTGAAACTGACCAAAAAATCTTATCCATGGACCAAACCGGCGACCGTGACTCAACCGACGTTTCCACCTGGCCCAATGAAAAGGTCGCAGGACAAAAGTCTTCAAGAAGTGGTCACGCTTGTCTTGGTTAGTGAATTCAATGACACTTAAAACAGACCGACCAAACCAAACATGTTTACCGTGTTGGTCACCGCACAACCCGGTTAGGACGACCGCGCGTACGACTGCAAGGGCCGAGTCAAGGTCAACAGCGACCAACAGCTCGGATAAAAGGTCGACCAGGACCAAGACCACATTAAAGGTTAACCAAGACCAATACTGCGACTGTAATAATCTTGATTTTCTTTTATTTCTATTTATTTTCTTTGATTCCAATAATGTTTTCCCTAGGATTTTTCACTTTGATATTTTTTTGTCATTCCAATAATATTTTCCCTAGGATTTTTCACAACAATTTTCATGCTATTTTAAGAGTTTTCTTATTTTCTAAAGACTTAGAAATTTCTCTCTTTTGTTCTTTAGAGCTTTTGGTTGTTTGGTGCATCATATCCTCACAACTGCCCTTATACTAACGCATTGGTGCGTCATATCCAAGATTGGTAAAGATTTATCAGTGTACCATTGAGCTTTCACACTCTTTGATGGTCCGACTCATTCCACCACTGAACCGTGAGCGTTAGTGACCTCGCGAAGTTCTTTATCCAAATGCACCATTTTGTCATGTGCAATTTCCTCGAGAAAATTGTGTCAAAAGGGCAGGCCTGGTTATAGTACCTGCCTCGAAACACCTAGCCAGTAGGGATGAAGGGTAGTGTATCAGGCGCCAAAGTTGCTTCGTAAGTAATGCAATGTTAAAATCATGGAGATCCTGAAACCCTAATTCACCTTTTTGTTTCGGAATACATATCTTGTCCCATGCCAGCTAGTGAAAACCTCTGTTGTTATTTAATCGCCGCCAGAACCTTACAATGGCGCCTCTGAGATCATTGATAACACCTTGCGGGAGAAGGAAACACGACATCATATAAATCGGAATAGCTTGTGAGATAAATTTTATCTCGACCTCTTTCCCCCCTTTTGAGAGGAGCTTTTGCTGACCAGTTGTTCACTCGGTTAATTAACCGATCTTGTACGTTGGCAGAAACATTCTTCTTCGGTCCGCATAAGTGTTCCGGAAGTCCAATGTACATCCGTACTCCTCCTTCGCTATGAAAGATATATGATGCAGTAGATAGTAGCATATGATGATGCAATAGATATTGGAACAACATTCATTGACTAGCTATGATTTTTATAGATGGAATTTGAATCTTAGCGTTTGATAACAAATTTGTATTCTTACAAACATTTCCAAAACAATAATGATAGGAATCAACTGAGAGCAAATGCTAATGACAAAGAAAGCAGATATGTTAAAATGTCTTAAGGTGAAGAGATTGATTTGTAAATAATTCCAATGGATATGACATGGCTTAAAAGAAACATAACCACATCGTCTAAAGAACAATCAAAGGGGTATATCTTAAAGTTATTATAGAACAATAAGCATTAAATTGCAAAAGAAATCCCCACATCAAAAACAAAAATTAACAAAAATTAATTAAATGACAATTGGAAAAACTAATCGAGCAAGCGAATGAACGAAATAAAGAAAAAATACTTACCTCCCCTACAAGGCAATAACTTTTTTTTCTCGTAAATTCAATAAACCTAACCCTAGAAGTTAACTTGCGGTGGTCTTGTGTTTCTTAATTTGAAAAGTCATGGTTAGGCCTGGGCAAAAATATTTGAATCCGAAATCCGAATTCAAACCCGACTTAAAATATCCGAATCCAAACCCGAAAATTTTCGATAAATATCCGAATGGGACTTAAAGCTAGGTATTTCGGGTATCGGGTAATATCCGATCTGAACCGAAACCCGAACTAGTACTCCGAAAAACTTGAAGTTAAACCTTTTTTTATTTAGTTTCGAGTAATTCATATATTTTTGGTTTAGTTTTCTGTTTTTAAGTTAATATATGTTTTTTTAGTATTAGTATCCGTACCCGAAGTAATATAATCCGAACTTGATTTGAGTTCGGATATAAAATGAGACTTGTATGGTATTACAAAATAGATCTGAACCCGAAAAATTACTAACCATATCCGATCCGATAATTTAAAAAACCCGAATGGGGCCTAGAAGGCTAAACCCGAAAACCCGAAAATCCAAAAAACCTGATACGAACCCGAACGCCCAGACCTAGGCATGGTGCAGTTTAGATATATATATATCAATTTTTGGGTGGTGGTTTGCTACAAACTTGGTTTATTTTGTTTGTGTATGATTTTTTATGTATTGTGTTCACATGAACTGGTAGAAAATTGTTTTTGGGTGTTTTGGTAAAAAATAAATGAACAATTATAACAAATATATAGATATATATAGGTAAAGATTCAAAAGCTATGACAGCTTATTTTTTCAGGATCGGAATTTCAAAATCTTCTGTATGGACAATCTCTTGGATGGTTGGATAAGGTCTTAATTTGATGAAGTAGCAGATGAGCATAGGGTAAATCTCTATCCACTACGATATAAGAGACATTCATCGGAGAAGAGTTTATTCATGATTGAATGCTGAAAGATCCATTAACAACGGTGAAAAGTGTTTTCGCTATTTTTTATTTTGAGATTGTTTTCAAATATTAACAATAGCTATTATCCGCAAACCAAAGTATAATTAGTTTTGTGGGTATTAACATAATAACAAATAAACGTATTAATCTTTTTATCAATCATTGATTCAACTAATTTTAAAATTTTGTTTTTTTCTTTGTCGGTATGGGTATCCTTTTTGGGTTTTGTTTGTCGGCATGGGTCTCTTTATATTTGTTTTTGTCGTCAACAAAAATATTTTTATAAAATAAGTCGAGAAGAAGAAAATAAAATAAAAGAAGATAAGTTAGTATTTTTGACTAGTCACATATCTATCTAACTTATCCTCTTTTGGTGAAAGACTTAATTCACTCTTCAATTTTGACCTGTAACAGTCTCACTATGTAGTGAAGAGTCCAAAGATCATCATAATCGTCATCATCGTCTCCTGGAGAAGCGTTCGCTTGTAGAGATGCCGAACTCCACGACGGAGGTCTCCGTCGCCGTTCCGCTACTTCCCGCCCTCCGTCACTCAACCAACTCTTCATCTCAGGTGGCCATCGTCGGCTCCAATGTCTGTCCAGTCGAAAGCCTCGACTACGAGTACGAAATCTCCTCCGAACCATTGTTTCCTTTTCCTCAATTTTGTTCTTCCATTGCCTTTAATTTTGTTTCGTTAGCGATTTAGGATTGCGGAGAATGATTTCTTCAAGCAGGATTGGAGAGGTCGTAGTAAGACACAGATTTTTCAATACGTGTTCATGAAGTGGCTGCTATGTTTCTTCATCGGAATTATTGTTAGTCTCATTGGATTCGCCAACAATCTCGCCGTCGAGAATCTCGCGGGTGTCAAGTTCGTCGTTACTTCTAACATGATGTTAGCCGGAAGGTGACTCTGATTTTTTTTCCAATTGTTTCTCGATTTTTGGTTGCAATGTTGATGATTGACTTCGAACGGAGTGTTTAAATTGTCTAAACAGGTTCACTATGGGCTTTGTTGTTTTCACTGTTACAAACCTGGTTCTTACTCTCTTTGCGTCGGTGATTACCGCTTTTGTTGCGCCTGCTGCGGCAGGTTCCGGTATACCGGAAGTGAAGGCTTATTTAAACGGTGTAGATGCACCAGAAATATTCTCAATTCGCACTTTGGTAGTTAAGGTAAGCATTTTCAGCTGCTACATTCTTCAAACTCCAAATTGCGCAAATTTATTTTGATCTCTCTTTTCTTGGATACAGATCATTGGGAACATATCTGCAGTGTCAGCGTCTCTTCTCATAGGTAAAGCAGGGCCTATGGTGCACACTGGTGCTTGTGTTGCATCCATACTTGGTCAGGGTGGCTCTAAAAGATATGGACTGACCTGGAGATGGTTTCGATATTTCAATAATGACAGAGACCGGAGAGATCTTGTAACTTGTGGTTCAGCTGCTGGTATTGCTGCCTCATTTCGTGCTCCAGTGGGTGGTGTCTTGTTTGCTCTTGAGGAAATGTCATCTTGGTATGTCAAGTTTTTACAAGCTCAAATGTTGCCATATTGTTGTTTGTCTTCTGGTCAGTAGTTGTCACTATATATTTTCTTCAAACTGTCATTTTCAGGAATGATTTATTAAGCTAGGATTGGGGTTTTTTTCGTTGTAGGTGGAGGAGTGCACTTTTGTGGAGGATCTTCTTTTCAACAGCTGTTGTGGCAATCGTTCTCAGGGCTCTAATCGATGTGTGTTTAAGTGGAAAGTGCGGGTTATTTGGTAAAGGAGGCTTAATAGTGTTTGATGTCTATTCCGAAAATGCATCGTATCATTTGGGGGATGTACTTCCTGTTCTTCTCCTTGGAGTTGTCGGGGGTATTTTGGGAAGCATTTATAACTTTCTGCTGGAGAAGGTTGTTCGAGCTTACAACTACGTTTATGAGTAAGCTATCTTTTTGTATATGTTTATAATCTCCATGTACGCACAAATATGCATACACATAAGTAAAAAAAAATCTTGATCGTCAACATTTTTTTCTGTCCAGGAAAGGGATTGCTTGGAAAATCATCCTCGCTTGCGCAATATCAATTTTCACGTCCTGCCTCCTTTTCGGATTACCATTTCTAGCCTCATGCCAACCTTGCCCTGCAGGTGCCTTAGAGGAGTGCCCTACAATTGGCCGGTCGGGCAACTTTAAGAAATACCAATGCCCCCCTGGTAACTACAATGATCTAGCTAGCCTCATTTTCAACACAAATGACGATGCCATAAAAAACCTTTTCAGCAAAAACACGGACTTCGAGTTCCATTACTCGTCGATTCTCATATTTTTCATCACCTGCTTCTTCCTCAGTATCCTTAGCTATGGCATTGTTGCTCCAGCAGGGCTCTTTGTACCAGTTATCGTAACAGGAGCATCATATGGACGGTTTGTAGGGATGTTGCTTGGTCCAAACTCAAATCTCAACCATGGTCTATTTGCTGTGCTTGGCGCTGCATCCTTTCTTGGCGGATCAATGAGGATGACAGTTTCCTTGTGTGTTATTCTGCTTGAGCTGACTAATAATCTGCTGCTACTACCCATGATGATGGTGGTCCTTCTGATTTCAAAAACAGTTGCTGATGCGTTCAATGCCAACATCTATAACCTCATCATGAATATAAAAGGGTTTCCTTACCTCCATAGCCATGCAGAGCCTTACATGAGACAGCTTACAGTTGGTGATGTAGTTACAGGCCCGCTTAAAGTCTTCAATGGCATTGAGAAAGTCGAGGCTATTGTACACGTTCTGAAAACCACCAATCATAATGGCTTCCCTGTGGTTGATGGGCCACCGCTCGCTGCACCTCCTGTTCTACACGGTCTAATCCTCCGGTCTCATATTCTGACTTTGCTAAAGAAACGAGTATTCTTGTCTAGTCCAGTGGCTTTTGACTCCAATACCCTTGCTCTATTCAAGGCAGATGAGTTTGCTAAGAAGGGTTCTGGGAGGGGTCATAGAATAGAAGATGTGGAATTAAGCGAGGAAGAATTGAATATGTATGTGGATTTACATCCATTCTCTAATGCATCTCCTTACACTGTTGTGGAGACAATGTCACTTGCGAAGGCCCTTGTCCTCTTCCGTGAAGTTGGCCTAAGACACTTACTGGTCATACCAAAAATCTCCAATGTAAGTGATCGTGGTTTCTCCTTTTCCCTTGCTGTTATCATCACCTTACTAGATTCTGATAGGCAACTATGATGTGAGATGCTTGATACATATATACAAATACTGAAAAAATTCTTTAAATAGGTATGAGGGAGAGCAGATGTTAAATTTAGATAATTGGTTTGTTTGGGAGCCTTTTGGGCTTTAGAAGAGTTTTTGGACACTATAGTCTATAACAAAACTCGAACCATCACTTTGTTCTCTGTATCTGATAGCTCATGGTATCTTGGTTCATCAGTGATTTTAAAGAGATAAGCTAAGGAACTCGTTACCGAATATGCAACTTTCTACTTTGCTCGTATAAAATTCCTTTGTGACAATTGCAGAGACCTCCACTGGTGGGTATATTGACACGGCATGACTTCATGCCGGAACATATACTAGGCCTTCGTCCGTCCCTGTCTCGGAGCAGGTGGAAAAGGCTTCGGATTCGGCTGCCTTTCCTCTCATGAAGTTTTCAGCAGCCTGCCAAATTTTCAGGTATGACAGCTTTCATCAACTCTGTATTATAACTGCAAGCAGCCATGTGGTAATTATTCGACTTTGTATATGAATCAATATGAAGGTATCTCGAATAAATTGCATTTTTTCCTTAGTGATGGATACAAAGAAGTAGAGATTTTTTTGTTATAATGCTTACTTGCCCGTAAAAGCTGGGTTTTATTTTGCTTACAACTGCCCAGCTGAGAAAAAAATAGCTTGTTTTACATATTTTTTTCAAAAAAAATATCGATTTATTTTATTAATTTTTTATATATAAATAAGAGTCACAAACTCATGCTTATTCAGCTTGGACTCAAAATCAATAAATCGACCTACAATTATACCTACAGCTTGGTCTTGTCCAGTTCAGCTAATATATGTACAATAATATCTAAAACTCATTTACAGGATCCATAGCATCAAATGATACTCTCTTAAACATAGTCTCAAATAGGTACTTCGATGATTTGTCTTTTTGTATCCGACATTAATCCTTTCATCTACTTATCAATGTACTACTTGTGATGCATTGCCCTAGTTTCCAGAAAAGACGTCATATAGTAGACTGAATTGAAGAGGTCTTATTATTGTAAACTTGGACTATTCAGATTTTTGTTGCATTTTTTCCAATAAAAGAATTATCCTTCATTACGTATTCCTATTCAAAAATGGTTTTTTGTATCAAATTTTGTAAAATTATACTAAGTGCGTGTGTTCATCTTGAGGAGGTCACTGGAAAATGTCTATTTGCGGATTGGGATCTTTCGACCGGTCCAGAGTCAGACTGCCAAAATTTTTAGAGTTATCTTACCTAACACTATCCTACAATGAATTTTCTTCAATATAACTCGTGTGGTTTTATTTCTTTTTTCCAAATGAAGAATATTTCTCGTGAATCCTTTCTCTGACGGTCCCCACTATTTGAACACATGTCACTATTTTATTTTTTATGTTAGTTGACTGTGTTATGAAATTACGATAATAGTGTTTTAAGAAAATTAATACAAAAAGATAAAATAAAATAAAATTGCGTCAACAAAAATATTATATATACTAGTAGGTGGTTAATACTAGTATATTGTTTTTGTTTTTTTTCTCACTAGTTGCTAATTGTTAAAGAATAATAGTTGCTAATTGTTCAAGAATCCATTATAATAATATTATTAAGTTACTAATTTTATATTTACCTACTTTATTATTTTATGTATTTTTACCATTACAAATATGTATACACCTCTTTTATACCAAAGCACAATTAATATAATCATCTTTTATCTCTCTTGTTTTAAACTAGTTTTTTTCAAATAAAAAATGACATAATATTTATATTTAAAAAACTAAATATAAATTCTTACTCCAAAAAAAAAATATATATATATATATATATATGATGTCATTCGCCAACGTCTGGCGTTTGGCTGGGTTCGTGCTTTTAATAATAATTCTTTCTCTTTTTTTTCTTTTAGTTTCCTTGCAAGCTTTTTACTGACAGTGGTGTTTGATTTTGCAATTGGTTTGTTTAGGATAGTCTTCGATTGACTTATTCTTTCCGTTCGTAAAATCTCCTAATATTAGGCTCCTTCCACCGTCCTTAGGTTAGCCAATAATCAGTTTTCTCTTTTAGTTTTGTTTGTTCGGTTCTTGTAAGGCTTACTTTGTGTGGGGATGCAAAGTTCTTGTCTTAGACTTTGAGGTTGAAGATTAGGTGGGTCGAGGTAGATTCTGGTTCGTTATTCTTAATTTTCTTGTTAATCGTTGTTCTCAAGATTTTCTCTGCGGCGTTTCCCTTAGCTTTAGTTCTCCTCCGTCTTTGGTTGTTAACCTTCAGCTGCTACTCAGAGCTTTGTAGTGTCACGTCTACTGTTCTTACCCGTCTTTTCCAGTGGTTTTTAGAGTATCCTGGCTTTTTATGTATTTTGATGTTGTAAACTCTGACTCCTAGTCTCGTCAAAGAATTATATTTAATTTTATATTTTGTTTCCCTATTGTGGGTTTTGTCGCCGGCTATTATCATATATCTGTCATGTATCCCACTATGAATTCGACTATGTATTCTTCCTGTTTTTAATATATCAGTGTTAAATATATATAGATATGCATAAAAACAAATGCATAAACACATATCCATCTATTTTATTTTTATTACTAACTTTAATAAATCTGAAAAAATTATATTATATAGCCAGTACGTGAAAAAATGCATCGAAGAGAAACGGGTCTTTTGATACCATCAATAAGTAGAAAATAATATTTTGATGAAGAAAAGACAAAAGCCATGATATTTTTGTTTAACCACATCCATGATGGTTTAAAAGCCGAATATATCATAAAATAAAATCATGCAGATTCTTGGCAATCACTAAAAGAAATGTTTGATCATCAGGAATATGTGATTTTACTAAGTCAAACATAATTAAATACATCTCTCATTTCATGATTACAAAAATGTTAATGAATATAATTCTGCGATGTTTAGAATAACTTCCAGGATGATGATATGTGGAGAAACTATAAGAGATTATGTTTTAGTAGAAAAAACTCTCTCTACATTTTATCCCGGGAATGTAGTTCTGCAGCAACGATACCGGGGACATGGGTATACTCGCTATTCATGTCGCATAATATAATAATCAACTCATGATGATGAACCACTAGGCTCGTCTACTGGATCTACTCCATTCTCAAAAGCGAATGATGTATCACCCAGTTACAATAAATGGTAAGGATGTGGACGCGGTCGAAATCAAAGGCGAGGTCATAGAAGGGGACGTGGACAAGGACGAGGAAGAGGCTTTCGTCCTAATGATTCAAACAAACGAAGAAATCAGATTTTCAAGGAAATGATGATTGCTGGGGAGTTAAGAAACAAAGCAAAAATGTTTGCTACACCTGCGACATGAAGGGACATTAAAACGCACCTGTCTTTACACCAAATATTTACTTGATGTGTACAAGAATCAGATAAGGTAAGAGAAAGAAAGTGAAACTAACTTCATCTCTAGTGTATCAACAACAGAAAATAAGATGATAAAGTTATTATAACATGATATATGGTTGTCTTACTAAAAGTAACCAACCCTCTTTTTATGTGATATGTACTTTTATGTTTTCATCTTTTTTTTGTAAAATTGTTTTGTTGTAGTATAAGCATGTTTATAATATAAGTTTTTTTTGTTAAATATTTATCAATGCAACTTTTATAAGTTATCAATGCAAATATTTGAGTAAGTTACTATTCCCGAAAAACAAACTGATGGGAACCTAGTAAATGATTGTGGGGTTCAGTTAAAAAAAAAAGAGATCAATGGATACGAAAGATAAAAATCCCAGAAAGAAAAAAAAACTTGGAAGAACAAAGTAAAAAAGTTCTTCAAAAACCAATTGAAGAAAAATGTCCAGAAAACATAAAAAAAAATGATTCTAGAAGAACCGCGTAAGACAAAAATTCAGATGATGAAAGTAAATTTTAAAGTATGAGATTTTCATCAACTACATTGATGGAATATTTTCTTAATATGTGTCTAAAACATTGATCATAAAAGTGATGATCCATATCTGATGTCCATGTCATAGTGTTAGAAAAGACATTATTTGGAAAAATGGAAAATGACCATACAAACTGAATTACTCTACTTCAACAAAAGAAGTGTTTTTGGACATTGTCACAACACCTGAAGATGTAAAACCAGTTGGGAACAAGTGGATATTTGTTCGAAAGATAATGGAAATAAATGATATCAGATCACAAAATATAAAGCCCGATCACAAAATATAAAGCCCGACTTGTTATTCAATCTTTTTCTCAGACCGGAATTGATTATGAAGAAACATATCCACAATCATGGATGCAATTACATTCAGATTAGTAATGAGCTTAGCACCGTCCAAAATTTAGAAATATATTTTTGGATGTTGTGATAGTCATATTGTACCCCGACGAGATTTAGCTTGTGCTATTAATCTACTTGCGAAAACACATATTCTACACGTAGGCGTTGGAACATAATAGAGCATATATTTTGTTATCTTCAACGTATGGTTGATTTATGATTATTTTTTTCTTAGAAACTCTAGGATTAGTCTAGATGGTTTTGCAAATGTAGGATATTTATTGGATCCGCATAAAGCTCAATCGCAAACTGGATTTGTTTTCTAGATTGGCGTAACTGTGATCTTGTGCCGTTTCCAAAAGCAAATGTTGGTTGCATGAACTATCGCGCTTCACGAAGCATGTAAAAATGTGTATGTCTCAGATCTATGACTCAACACATACAAAAATCAAGCCGAATGGTTACTAAAAAAGAGCCAACCAAATTATTTGATGATAATTTTGTTTGTGTCGCCGAACGCAAGGAAATTTATAACAAGAGCGATAGAAGAAAGCATATTCCACCAAGATTTTGATGTGGGTTCGAGACCGCCTTTCATTTGGAGAAGCGTAATTCAAGAATCTGTTGTAGACAATTGATAGTATGAATAGCCATAAACTCAACTAGGTGTTGTTTGTTATCGAAGCAAAAGAGCTGGTAGGTTATATAAACAGGCCTATGACCAGCGTTTTAGTTTTTGCGTGTGAAATCAAGCGAGTTATGAATCATTTTTTTAGAATGGAGAATGGAATGTGAAGAACAAACATCAAATAGAGAAACTATTCTCAATACACAAAGTGTGACAACGAAATATTCTCGGTTGCAATAGTATGCAGCGGCTGGTTATCCGTTATGGCTTCACAACATTTTTGTAAGTAAAAAAATATATATTGCTAAGCAATGTTTTTTATGTATTGTTGTGTAATCTTTGTTCTTAAATGTTTATTTATTCTCTTGTATGGATGGTAATCTATGGGTTATATTCTTTTTGATGGATGTTGAGTGTTGGCTGGTCATACATGACCTATTTTGGCTCTTTGATGTTGCTCCCCTGTATAGTCTAATATTTGGTTAGATAATATATAACAACAAATTAAAAATTAAAAAAACAAAACTTGATGTAAACGTACAGAGATGACTCATCTCTATATATTAAAACAATAAATAAAGGAACTATCAGCTGCATTAATTCTAGGACGATAATTTATAAATGATCAAATAATATCAAAGCAACAAAACCAAGCAAGTAATTTATAAATGATCAAATAATATCAAGGAAACAGAACAAAGCAAGTTGCTTGGTGAAGCAAAACTCATTTCTCCCACTAATGATATATGATAGAGACAGAACAGAGAATCTTTATGACTTTTCTCCTTCCTCATCACCTCCAAAATTCTCTTGTGTCTTCCTCTTGTTAGTAAAGAATCAAGAAACAAACAAGAGAAAAACAAAAAACACGTTTCCATGGCTGCTCTTGTGTCTTCCTCTTGAGAGTAAAGAATCAAAAAATAAAAAAGAGGAGACAAACATATCCATGGCTGCTCCAAGATCAAGAAGATGCTCTCTTTCTCTGTTAACCTTTTTTTCAATCTCTCTTATTCTGTTTTCTCTTTCACTTTTTTTCTACACAAAGGCCTCTAATAAGCCTTTCATAGATTACAAAAACCAATTTTCTGTCTCTGTCTCTTTTGCTCCTCCTCCTCTGCCTCTTCTCGAACAAGTCAACTCAACAAACAATACTCTTGCTTCAATCTCTTCTTCTCCTCCTCCTATGTCCCTTTTCAGACAAAGCAACACAACAAACACTACTCGTGCTTCAGTCTCTTCTCCTCCTCCTATGTCTCTTATTGGTCAAAGCAACACAACAAAAACTACTCTTGCTTCAGTCTCTTCTCCTCCTTCTATGTCTCTTATTGATCAAAGCAACACAACAAACACTACTCTTGCTTCAGTTTCTTTTTCTTCTTCTTTTATTGATCAAGATAACCAAAAGAAGTCTCCAAGTCCTACAAGTAAAGCAATTTTCATCAGGGTATGTAACCATTTTTGTTTTTTTCTCACAAACAAAGCAAAGATGCATCTCACCGGTTTGCTTTTTAATTTATTGTTGGTTGACCCAAAAAATATTAAAAAAGAAGAAGAAACAACTAAGGAATCTTTACACTTCATTCTTTTATAATACTCTAATTATTTTTACTATTCTTTGTTAATTCTGCTGTAATCAGAAAAGAAGTGGGTTGGATAAAATAGAAGCAGATTTAGCTAAAGCAAGAGCAGCAATTAAGAAGGCAGCTTCTACACAAAGTTATAGAAGCTCTCTCTACAAAAATCCAGCCGCCTTTCATCAGTTAGTTTTTTTCTTTCTTTACTTAAATTAGTAATTTACTAAGTACAATATTTTACAGTCTAAATAATAATATGAGATCGTTTCTTATATTAATAGTAAAAAAGATAGTTTCTTTTTCTTTCTTTACTTAAATTGGTAATTTACTTCAGTACAATATTTTACAGAACTAATAATAATGTTTGGTCGTTTCTTATATTAAAATAGTCAAAGATGATAGCGCTGACATATTTGAGATCTCAAATGGATTTTTTTCTCTTTCATATTTGGTATTTTACATCGATTTAAGCATCATCAGAGTACCCTTCATTAAATTACGGTTACAATAAAGACAAAAAACAATTACAATTCTGATATCTAAGAGTTTATATAATGTTACAATTGAACTTTGCAAGGATTAAATTGATCGAAAAAGAAGTTTAAATATATTCAACTACTTTTATAATTCAAATAATGATTCTACTGACTTTTTAACATGAGCTCATTAGTTAAAAAGCTACTATGGAAAAGGTTTCAATCATGTTTCTCATTCTATGTGTAAATACTTTAATTAAAATTTTCATTTACTTAAATTTATTGTTCTTGTTGCCTTTATACTTTTAACACTTTTAAGCATAATATAAGTGAGAGCCACTTGTTCATGGTGCTCTCGGCTACTACTATTTATACGTTATATGTATTGACGTTTTTCATTTTTTTACTCAGTCTTAAAGATTCTCTGTTCAAAGCTATCAATGGTTCTTTAGTAAAAAGAATTGATAATCTATCTCTATATCGACATTATTCTTTAACCATTCTAATTTGGATATTCATGCTGTTTAATTTTGTACTTTATCTAGTAGATGGTAACAGCTATATGCTCTAAAGGTGGTATTATCTCCAACAACTGAAAAAATTATTTTAGATATGTAACTGTGTCGTTTAAAAAAATAATACATGTCATTTTTTGATAACTCAAAATATACACTTTTAATTTAATGATATTATAGACGGAGAGATTAAAACATTAATAAAAATTAGTTAAGAGGTTTTTATACTAAATTTTTAGTTAAAAGGTTTTTACTCGAATCATTTTTAATTGGGAGGGTTTTTCACTAAACACCAAAAACAATATGGGATAAACGTCCCAAACTTCTAAAAGTTTTGTTTTAAAACAATTCACACATTTTTATATCTCAAAACGTACAGCTTTGATTGAACGATATTATAGACGAAAGGGTTAAATATTCAGAGAAAATTAGTTAAAATATTTTTATATTAAATATTTAGTTGAAGGGTTTTTACTCCAAAAATTTTTAATTGATAGGTTTTGACTAAAAACCCAAAAATTTATGGGATAACCGAAATTTCTAAAGTTCATAAAAAATATATTCACACATTTCTAATTTGAAACTCTATATAATAAATGAAAGTGGTAACAAGTACATGGCATGATAACTTTAGGAGTGTGTGCACACGTGATGCGAGATTATAGCGTCTGCATTATGTCATTAAAAGATAAGAGGCCAAATATTTCGAAACTATCACTAAATAGATTTGTACTTTGATCTCACACTCGTATATGCATAAAATCAGGAGTCACACAGAAATGATGAATCGATTTAAGGTATGGACATACACAGAAGGAGAGTCCCCACTGTTCCATGACGGTCCTGTTAATGACATTTACGGTATAGAAGGACAATTCATGGACGAAATGTGTGTGGAGGGACTTAAGAGAAGCCGATTTCGGGCAGATCGCCCTGATGATGCTCACGTCTTCTTTGTCCCATTTAGCGTCGCCAAGGTCATTCACTTTGTCTACAAGCCCATCACTTCTGTTGAAGGGTTTTCGAGAGCTCGTTTACATCGCCTTATAGAGGATTATGTTGATGTTGTTGCTACTAAGTACCCTTATTGGAATAGAAGCCTTGGAGGTGACCATTTCATGGTATCATGCCATGACTGGGTACGTGATTTTTTCTTTAATCATTGAGAGTATATACATATTAGACATCTTTTATTACAATCGTAATTAGTTTTTTTTTTGTTTTGACAACAAATGTCATTTATTGCAGTGACTAAGATAACCAATAGGGTGATAATTAGTTTTTATTCATAAACCAATTTCAGAATTCAAATAAAGACTTCCTATTTGTTTATGTTGGAGATATTGCAAATTGCTAAAAAAACAAAAGAACCTTAATGTTATAGTCTCTACAAGAGTGTAGTATATAATTTATTTTATTTTATAACTAAAAAATATATCAATTGATTTTGTAATATTTTCGGATGCTACATAATAACTAAAAAACCTAATGTTATTAGAAGAAACATAACAAATAAGAATATAAATTAGAGATTTATTACTTACTTTATAAATATATATCATTTTTTCATAAAATTCTTTATTATTTATTGTTAAGTTTATCTAATTACTTTTATTCTATTTGGATCAAGTTTATATGGAATATGATACTGAAAAACATATTTTTGTGTAATTTATATTTATATTGTTGAAAAACATATTGTGTATAGGCACCAGACGTGATCGATGGGAATCCAAAGTTGTTTGAAAATTTTATAAGAGGACTTTGCAATGCAAATACTTCGGAAGGATTCAGACCAAACCTAGATGTATCCATTCCGGAGATCTATATTCCTAAAGGTAAATTAGGTCCATCTTTTCTCGGAAAATCGCCAAGAGTTCGATCTATACTAGCGTTTTTCGCTGGAAGAACCCATGGTGATATTCGAAAAATCTTATTTAAACATTGGAAAGAAAAGGATAATGAAGTACAAGTCTATGAACATCTTCCTCCGGGAAAGGATTATACTAAATTAATGGGAATGAGCAAGTTTTGTCTATGCCCGAGTGGTTGGGAGGTCGCTAGTCCAAGAGAGGTCGAGGCCATATATGCTGGTTGTGTACCTGTGATCATATCGGATAATTATTCATTACCATTCAGTGATGTGCTTAATTGGGACTCCTTCTCCATACAAATCCCTGTTTCTAGGATAAGTGAGATTAAAACGATTCTAGAGAGTGTCTCTCTTGTTAGATACTTGAAGATGTATAAGAGAGTCTTAGAAGTGAAGAGACATTTCGTGCTGAATCGTCCAGCTCAGCCCTACGACGTGATGCATATGATGCTTCACTCTATCTGGTTAAGAAGACTTAATCTTAGGCTTATTACATAAAGTATGTCTTTTTTTGTTACAAATTAGATTGAATGTCTATTAGGATTAAGTTTATGAGTTATTAGCTTTGTATTTTTTCTATAGACAGATAATTCTCTCTTGTATACACAAATAATAAACATAAGATCAAAGAGTTTCATTTTAATAAGAAAAAAGCACATTTTTCTCTCTTTTTCATAGTCTTGTTCTATAGCTTATTTCTTTCTTAATTATTCTTATTATTTTTTAGAAAACTTTCGTTAGCATACCAAGGGAGACACATTTCGCTTCAAGACCAAATTCCAAAGTTTCGACGGCTTCACTGTAAATCTGACGTGTTTCGAACACCTTTCTCATACTTCTCCTGGAAAATTATTTTATTTCTAATCATGTGTGACTAATGATATATATGGTCCATGGTTAAATTTTATTACATATTTTAGCTTTTTTTTTCAGATGCTTCATAGATTTGCATCATTAATGCTTTCATTTACCTTGTCACTAAGGGATAATTTTAAATAAAGGTATTCAAGACTTGAGTCGATTTCGGTTTGGGTTTTACTAGTTTTTAGGTTTTTAGGTTTATAAAAATTAAATACCATATTAAAATCATATCTAATATAGTTTGGTTCAGTTCGGCTACTTTCGGGTTTTTATCTATTATTATTTTTAGGTTTTTATAAAAAAATTTGTGAATTTTAGTTTATATAGTTAGAAATTAGATTCATTAAACATAGAAATACCAATACTGTTATCTAATTTTTAAATGAAAACTATTTAATTCAAAAAATAAGTTGCCAGCATAAAAGAAATCCTATGTAAAATAAAATATTTTAAGCCGAAAGAAAATAAAATATTTTAAGTTTCGGGATTCGTCGAATCTTTGATATTTTCTAGAGTTTCTTCTAAGAAGAATATTCATCCACTGATTCTTTGAGTGGTGAGTGTATTGGGCCATCTCGGGCCTCATTCTCCTTAAACGTGTAAACCGTTATATTAACTTGTGTATCACAATTAGGTTATACGTTTGTATTCTTTATATAAGGCAGTTGCCGACACATTGAAATCAATAAGAAAACCTCTTAATAACCTCTAGGTTTCTTGACATGGTATCATAATTTAAACCTAACTTCTAATTTAAACAATGCTCTTGTGGTCTCTTGGATGAAGCTTACGATTGATGAGAGTAAATCAACCTCCATGTCTCACATTGATGATTCTCATGAACTATGGACACACATATAGGAACGATTTGGAATCAAGAATGGACAAAGAGTTCAACGTCTCAAAAAGGAATTAGCAACTTGCAGACAAAAAGGATTGGCAATTGAAGCGTACTACGAAAAGCTTTCTCAATTGTGGAGAAGTCTAGCTGATTACCAACAAGCTAAGACGATGGATGAGGTTCGTAAAGAACGTGAAGAAGATAAGCTTCACCAATTCCTCTGGGGTTGGATGAAACTCTGTATGGAGCTGTCAAGTCAGCACTCCTTTCCCGGGTACCTCTTCCCACTCTTGAAGAAGCATATAACACTCTTACTCAAGATGAAAAATCCAAATCCTTGAGTTGAATGAATGAGGACAGAAGCGACGGGTCAGTTTTGCTGTGCAAGCTACATCTCGGGCTCGAAACAACACCGAAAACAGAGCCTCAGTCGATAACAGAGTATGCACACACTGTGGTCGTTCCAGGCATCTTGCTGAAAACTGTTTTCGGTTGATTGGTTACCCGGCGTGGTTCGAAGAGAAACCCAAAAATCGCTCAAACAAACGTTAGTCGAGGTTTCAATTCAGCAAAAGGAAACAATAATGGTGGCGGACGTGGTGGAGCTCATGTTAATCATGTTACTGCTCATAATGCAGCTTCTAGTCCTCATACCGATTCCTCTTCTTCATCCTACACTCTGACTACTGCTGATCGTGTAGGAATAAGTGGCTTAAGTGATGCACAATGGAAGACTTTGGTGCATATCCTCGACGAACGCAAACATTCTGATCAAAATCCCGGTAAGTTCTTTCTTGAATCTTGGATCATTGATAGAGGGGCGTCAAATCACATGACTGGAACCCTTGACTACTTGCGTGATGTATGCGATATGCCTCCGGTTATGATCAAACTTCCTGATGGTCGGTTTACTACTTCCATCAAATGTGGTCGTGTTCAGTTGGGTTCATTGTTGCGTCTTCATGACGTGTATTTTGTTGACGGGCTGCAGTGTCATTTAATCTCGGTATCTCAGTTGACTAGAGACCGATATTGCATCTTTCAGATCACTGATAAGCTCTGTATTGTTCAGGACCGCATCACTGTGATGCTGATTGGTGCGAGTAAACAGCTTAATGGACTGTATTTCTTTCGGGGAGTGGATGTAGCAGCGGCTTTACAAGTATCGGGAACACCTTCTGTTGATACATGGCATCGGCGACTGGGGCACCCATCCTCCAAAGCATTAAAGTTGCTGTCGTTTTCTGGTTTTAGTAGTTGTGGGTTCAATTCAGTCTTGTGAAGTCTGTATTAGCGCCAAACAAACTCGAGATTCTTTCTCTCTAAGCATTAATAAAACAAGCTTTGCTTTTGAAATGGTGCATTGCGATATTCGGGGTCCATATAGAACTCCAGCACTTTGTGGCTCACGGTATTTCCTTACATTGGTTGACGACTATTCCCGTGCTGTTTGGATTTACCTCCTATCATCTAAAAAAGAAGCTTCTAAACATCTCAAAAATTTCATCAAACTTGTTGAACGCCAATTCACAAGTCATGTGAAAGCAATACGCAGCGACAATGGCTTGGAGTTTGTATGTTTGTCGGATTTTTTTTGCTTCTCAAGGGATCATTCATGAAACGTCTTGCGTTGGAACGCCTCAACAGAATGGTCATGTCGAGAGGAAACATCAACACATTCTCAATGTTGCCCACGCTTTCCGTTTTCAGAGCAATCTGCCGATTGAGTTTTGGGATCATTGTGCCCTTACGACAGCCTATCTTATAAACAGAACTCCATCTCCTCTTTTAAAGGGAAAGACGCCTTTTGAACTGATATACAATCGCCCACCTCCTATGAATCATCTTCGGGTATTTGGATGCATATGTTATGTCCACAATCAGAAGCATGGAGGTGATAAGTTTGAAAGTTGCAGCAATAAATCGATTTTCCTTGGTTATCCATTTGCAAAGAAAGGTTGGCGTGTTTATAACATTGACACGTGTACTATCTCTGTTTCTTGCGTTGTTATTTTCAATGAAGATCTGTTTCATCATAGACACCCACGAGATCCATCACCTGCTCCATCATTACACTCGGATACTCCGTTAAACGTCTTTAATGAAGAGGATCCTCTGTTTTACTCTGCTCCACCTGTTCTCGTCTCTTCTCCGAAACCGAGTGACTCGGCGGACAGCTCGGGTGTTTCTGATCTGGTTACTCCAGAAACTCCACCGACTACTGAACTCAGTATCATTTCACCTCCGCCTTCTGATGTGTCGACTACAAATGAACCGAGAGTTCTTGGTCGTGGTCTCCGTCCAACGCGACCACCAACAAAACTTGCCGATTATGTGACTACACTCTTCCATAATCCTTACCCTTCTGCAACCCCATATCTGTTAGACAACTACATATCTAGTTCTCGGTTCTCGGATACATATCAAGCATATTTACTTGCCTTAACCACGGGAAAGGAGCCTCGTAACTACCAAGAGGCCATTCTTGATGAAAAATGGCGCGGTGCAGTTGCTGATGAAATCGTCTCCTTGGACGATCTCGGCACTTGGATTGTTGAAGATTTGCCCCCGGGTAAGAGAGCACTTGGTTGTAAATGGGTTTTCCGTTGGAAATACAAAGCCGACGGGACGCTTGAGCGTCACAAAGCACGTCTTGTTGTTCTCGGCAACAACCAAACCGAAGATATTGATTACACCGAAACCTTTGCTCCGGTTGTAAAGATGGTTTCCATTCGAGCTTTTCTTCAACAGGTTGCATCTCTCGACTGGGACGTTCAGAACGCGTTTCTACACGGTGATCTCCATGAAGAGGTCTATATGCAATCTCCAAGAAAAAGGTTTGTCGTCTACATAAATCACTCTATGGCTTAAAACAGGCTCCTCGCTGTTGGTTTTGAACAAACATATCTGATTATTCTCTGTTCACTTTCACAAAGGGAGAGGTTCGACTTCATGTTCTTGTATACGTTGTTGATTTGATTATTACCAGCAGCTCCGTTGAAGTGATAATGACATTCAAGCATTATTTGAGCCCCTGTTTTCATATGAAAGATCTGGGTATATTGAGATATTGTTTTGGGAATTGAGGTTGCCCGCAATCCTACCGGTATCTATCTTTGCCAGCGCAAATACACTCTTGATATCATCACCGAAACGGGTCTTCTTGGAGTGAAACCCGTCTCTTTCCCATTAGAGCAAAATCACAAACTTGCTCTCGCTGCTGGGGCTACAATTCCTGATCCGTCGCGATACCGCAGGTTGGTCGGACGCCTCATTTATCTGGGTGCAACATGTCCCGAGCTCTCCTATGCCATTCATCTTCTGTCTCAGTTTATGAGTGATCCCAAAGCTGAGCATTGGGATGGAGCACTTCGCGTTGTCCGGTTTCTAAAACAGAGTCGGGGACAGGGCATTCTTCTTCGCTCCAACACCGACCTCACTGTTACGAGATGGTGCGATTCCCACTGGGCCGCGTGCCCCATTACCCAGCGCTCCCTTACCGGGTGGTTTATCCAACTTGCAGGTTCTCCGTTGACGTGGAAAACCCAAGAAACACGATGTTGTCTCTCGTTCTTCAGCTGAAGCCGAATACAAAGCTATGGCAGACACGGTTAGTGAGCTTCTTTGGATTCGGGAACTTATTCCCGCCTTAGGCATCGCCTGTGATTACCCTATTGTCTTACACTTGGACAGTTTATCCGCGATTAATCTTGCCGCTAACCCTATCTATCATCGCTACCAAACATGTTTCCACCAAATCACAACTTGCGGACATCTTAACCAAGGCATTGGGTCAGAAAGAGTTTGAAGAGTTTCTTCTCAAGCTGGGCGTTTGCAATCTCCACACTCCACCTTGAGGGGGGGGGGTATTGGGCCATATGGGGCTCGTTCTCCTTAAACGTGTAAACCGTTATATTAACTTGTGTATCACAATTAGGTTATACGTTTGTATTCTGTATATAAAAAGCAGTTGACGACAGATTGACATCAATAAGAAAACCTCTTAATAACCTCTAGGTTTTTTTGACAGAGTGGATTGAAGGAAATGGGTTTGTGTACTTGCTTTTTCCTCGATGTCGTCAGCTTTTGATAACGCCTTGCTAGCGATCTATATGTTAAACTATAATCAAATTTTGTATAATATATAGTTTCGTATGACACATACATAGTTCTGTGTAACGCATAGTTCTATTCGTATAAGTTAGTTATGTTTTAGGAACACGTTTCGCACTTGTTCGAATGGTTATGTCTTTAGGATGTATAAGTAAGGTTCGCGTGTATAAGTGTCGAGTCACACAACATTTGGTATGTATAATACACTCTGAATCTCATTAATAATAAAGGTTTTGTTTATTCAGATTCCGTTTTGTTCTTTTCATACTAAACGTAAAACATCTTAGTACATCAACATGGTGTCAGAGCTTTACGATTGAGAAGACATAAAAGAGAGAGCACTAGTTTACACAACAAATAGAGAGAAGAAGTTTGCATGCGTTACACACAAGTCTAGACGATGCAAGGAACTTCACATTTGGAGAATGAGAAGATCGAAGTATCAAGAGATGTTGAGTTTGAAGAGAACAAGAAATGGGATTGGGTTAGAAAGGAAGAAGTCAAGAAGACACTTGTTCTACCCATGAGTGATCATCAAGCAACTAGTGAAAATTTTGAATATGTCTCTACTCCGAATACTCCACAAGGCATCAAATATGATCCTATGTAAGAAGGAGAGGCATCTTTGCCTCAAAGAAAATTCAAATCCATGAGTGAGATCACGCGAATAGCACCAATAGTGGAGATTGATGAAACTGTGCAATATACAAAAGCATGTCTCTTTGCACACAAAGAACCACAAACCTACAATGAAGCGTGTGTAAGTAGAGAATGGACAAAGGCATTAGGAGTTTCGAAGTTTGAAGATCTCAGGAAGAAGTTTGGAGTCAAAACGAAATTTGATTAAGGAAGAGTGTTAAACTATAATGAAATTTCATATAATATATAGTTTCGTATAACATATATATAGTTTTGTGTAACACATAGTTCTATTCGTATAAGTTAGTTATGCCTTAGGAACACGTTTCACATTTGTTCGAACGGTTATGTCTTTAGGATTGAGTCATACTGTTTCACTCTACAACGGTTCGCATGTATAAGTAAGCACCGAGTCACACAACATTTGGTATGTGTAATACACTCTGAATCTCATTAATAATAAAGGTTTCGTTTATTCAGATTCCCTTTTGTTCTTTTCATACTAAACATAAAATATCTTGATACATCAACAGTATCTAGATTAGGAAGAAGATGTAACGTCTGATTTAGCAGCTACGCCTGAGTATTGTTCGAGCGAAGACGACTCTCTAAGTTTTATCGGAAGACTTCTCAACTCAGACTGTCAGAAAATACCAAGCTTAATCTTCGATATGCCAAGAAAATGGCAAAAACCACGATTGTGTATGAATACGAAATAATTTACAAAGTCTGTTCACTTGTCAAAAGCTGACACATGACCAAACTCAATGCCTTTTTAGATAAAGGAAGTTGAAGAATCTGGCTGAACAAAGGAAACAAAAAGCGGCATAGGATGCTCAAAGGACAGAGCCCGTGTTAAAAAAATTTGACCCGTTGTTTTGGAGTTTTAAATGAAGATCAAGTTGGCATTAACCAAGCTCCATGGCGATCTAGGATTGCTAAAGAGATCCTTGAAGGTATGAGAACGTACCTCATCTCAGCGATTGGTCCTTAAAGAATAGCGAGGGAGGAGAGAGTGAAAGCATCCTTGTAGGACATTAAATATGGGTTACGTCCCATAAAACGCTTGTTTTAAGTCTTTAGTTACACTCTTTTTGTGTTTCATGCATTGAATGGATCTAGAGAGCTCTTATCTCTCCTAGCACATGATGTAGGTGTCCTCAATGTGTTTGTCTTCTTCGGATAAGTAACCATAAGAATCATTGGTCATGCATCCTCTCTTGGTTACACTTGTCAATGTTTGCAAGTGATATTCTCCTATTAAGCCAATTCATAATTGCATCTGATGTTGCCAAATCTTCCAAAAAATAGTTGTTAATTGTGTGAAAATCTGACGGAACCTTGTAATTCCTACAGATGAGGGGAACAATTTCGTCTTCACCAACTTGTATAGAAAATGATCCATCAGCAAGATCGATTCTGTTTCTAGGTTGCCGCAAGGTTTTGATGTTGCCTTAAGCTTTTTTTTCAATGTCTTTCGTCATAAGATTAATCACAAAGACAGTCCTTGACGTACCAGTTATTGATCAAACATGAGAGAAAGAAGTAACTTGGATCTAAAACACGTCATAAGTCTTGCAGATGATTCAAAGTGGACTTTTGCCTCTAATTCATGTTGTACTCTTCATCATCATGCGTTAAGCCTCTATATTTGCCCATGTCTTGGAGAGTTGTTAGAGTGGTTTCCTTTTCATCATAAATAGCAATATCATTTCAGAATTTAGTAAGACTGGTGCAGCCTCTAGGTGAAGTAATGTGCGTCTTTGTCATTCATGAGGAAGAAGAACATACCTAGCACAGTAGTATCCTTTGTTCCTAGAGTAGTGATCCATCGTAAAGTTCATTAAACACACAAAAACAAAGAAAGTTCTGAAAACGACCAAGACATAACTCTTTTCAAACACTCAAGGTTAACAAAGGAAATTTAGAGAAGTCCTAGGTCGGTTAGGTTTAGGTTTTGGGCAACAAATAAGATTTCCTCCGAAACTGTTGTTTGCCTCCGCCACGGGATCTGTAGGCCATGGTGTTTGGCTTCTTGACAAATAAAATAAAATTTATGTTTCATTTTAGCTTAACTCTACTGTAATACTTATAGTGCAACATTTCAATCTCTATATAGATTCGACTCTTTAATACTATTGTGTTTGCTATCTACTTACAAAAAATATGTTACAGTAACATTTTACATGCCATCATGTGTCTATGTATGTTATAAACGTAAAAGCCCATAATGGTTCATACAGTCTAGCCAGATTAAATGTGACTAAAAATCAACATTTAATGGCTACTTTCTTAATTTTCTCTTAAATAATAACTTAAGTTTGCATCTTTTCTTATGCAAATCCAAACAAGCATATGAAATATTAAACTAATGTGTCTCTGATGTTAAGCCAAGCTCTAACGCAGTGCCTCTTAAATAATCATGTCAACTTTAAATTTTTCAATCTGTCTCGTCTAGTTATGTTCCAGACTTACCTTTTACTGATATCTCATTTTGAAACCTTAATTATTATCAAGAATGTATAAAAAAAAACTAGCATTGGTAATCCAAAAATGAGACCAGTGGCCATAGATATGTTATTTATGGCCATGATCTCCACAAATTTGTACATCTTCCAAAAGCTCATCTGTATGTGGATATTGTAAACGTAAAAGCTCAAAGCGGTCCATACCAATCTGACCTGATTAAATGCTACTAAACATAGTTATTTAATGCCTGTCTTTTGCTAATTTCCTTTTAAATATTAGCTTAAACTAGGTGATTACCCGCGTGTATATGCAGACGTAATTTTAGTTATTTAATTTTAGTTTTTTTTTATTTAAATATGTTTCCATAACATTAAAAGATGGATCTTGTTTGTAGTTTAATATTACTGATGTGTCTTTTTTTGTAGAAATATAGTAGCTTTATTTATTCGAACTTGATTTGGTAATGCATTATTTGTTTAATTTTTATTATTTCAAATAATAAATTATATTGTTTGTAATTATTTTATTGTTTTCATTTTTTTCAAAAATTTATACGTATCTTATAGTTGGCTTTTTAAATTTGTATACCCATGGATCTGTTTTTTTGTTTATATGTTTGTTTTTATATATTTAAAATGTTTTATATGTAGGACTAAAAAATGGTAAATAATAAAAAATTATTTGTATAGCATAAAGGAATGGAAATTATTTGTAGTTTAATAATAATAATGTGTATTTTTTGTAGAGACGTAGTAAATTCTTTCCTTCATCCTTGGCATGTGAAGTTATTCTTGGTTTTTTTGCTAGAATAATGAGACTTGGGAATCATGAACATTTATTATTTTATGATTATGAGATAATATTTAATGATGTATAGCAACTGTATGTAATATTGAATGTTGTTTATGTGGATAAATACAATGTATGATTAAACAAAAAAAGGAAAAAATACTTAAATAGGTGCATAAAACGTTTTTAAAAAATGAAATTAAGTAACAAATGGAGTTATCATTTCTCAATGTATGTGCGGCTAAAAAATAAGGTATGTGATCAAACAGAGCCGTATCATATTGCATGAGTTGATATTATTGACATTGAGTATTCTGTTTATACACAAAGACGTAGCTATACAGACAATAAAATATGATATATGGAAGTTAAGGGAACGTGGAATTTTAATATATATTGAATAAATTTTCGATACTCTATTAATAACTGTTGACACAAAACCCTGAAATAAAAATACAAGACAAGTTCAGTAGTAACCACGGCAGAAAACACAATATCAACCACCAAGTCGATGTGATGAAAGCGTAAGTATAAAATAGATCCACATATAAAGTCTACAAAGACCCAGAACACACACTGAGATTTTGGATCGATCATTAATTTTTTTGAAGGTCAAAGTGAAGATATCAAGTTGTCCAAGGAATCGGCAAAAATAAATATGTTACAACTTACTTTGGTGCGAGGAATCAACACATTCCGAGGGATAGGCAGCTCAGAGGAAAAAAATACTGAATCAATTTTGGGGAATTCCAAAGAGGGGAAAGGGAACAGGACGACCCAGCTTCAGATTCAAATCTCCTAAAAACTGCAAAATACACAACTCAGAAACATAAACCACAATTTCAAATCTAAGTTTCCAAAGAAATTATAATTTGAAAGTAAATAAAACTTTGAAATTAAAGATCGGAAATTCTATAGCCGAACTACAAACAATCAATGATACAACCATACTTTTCCAATCCCCCAATTCGAAATCCAATTATGTATCAGATTTACACACTAAGTACACGGCTGAAAGAGAATTGACAATGGAAATCACGTAGAGAAACCGTGTCCATAACTTTTCACTCGCTGAAAGACAATTGACAATGGAAATCACGTAGAGAAACCGTGTCCATCACTTTTCACTGGCTAAAAATCGCTCTGTTTGAGATCTCGAGCAACTGAAGCATGTTTGCAGATTGTACCAATTGAGAAGCGCAATGATTGGAAAAGAAGAGGGTGGTGAGGAACTGAAAGATTTTAGGGCTGAGAAGTTGAACAATGCATTTAGTTTTTAGGAAGCGTTTCATTTTTTTTTAAGAAAGGAGATCTGAGGGAGAGAGAAAAATGGAAAAAGGAGATTTGAGGGAAAGAAAAATATGGAGGCAATAAAAGGTCGGCGAGAGAGAGATTATTCGATTTTTTTTTTAGATTTAGGATAAATGAAATGAAAACGCAGTGTTTTGATTTGGAAATATTTTTTTTAGAAGGGGCTAACGTGTCAGGAGTGGGGGTGCTGACGTGCAGCCCTTTGTAAGACAAAACCGAGTTATTATATATTAGATTTTTGTTAAAAGGGGCTGATGTGTCAGGAGTGGAGATGCTGACGTTTCAGTCCCTTGTGAGACAGAACCGAATTATTATATATTAGATTCCAAAGAAATTGTAATTTGAAAGTAAAAAACTTCGAAATTGAAGATCGGAAATTCCATAACCAAACAACAAACAACCAATGATAAAACCATACTTCTCCGATACCCCAATTTGAAATCCAATTAGGTATCAGATTTACTCACCAAGTACACGGCTGAAAGAGAATTGACAATGGAAATCACGTAGAAAAACCGTGTCCATAACTTTTCACTGGCTCAAAATCGCTCTGTTTGAGATCTCGAGCAACTGAAGCATGTTTGCAGATTGTACCAACTGGGAAGCGCAAAGGATTGGAGAAGAAGAGGGTGGTGAGGAACTGAAAGATTTTAAGGCTGAGAAGTTGAACGATGCATTTAGTTTTTAGGAAGCGTTTCGTTTTTTTAAGAAAAGAGATCGGGTTGGCGAGAGAGAGATGATTTGATTTTTTTTTAGATTTAGGATAAATGAAATGAAAACGCACTGTTTTGTTTTGGAAATATTTTTTTAGAAGGGGCTGACGTGTCAAGAGTGGGGGTGCTGATGTGCAGCCCCTTGTAAGAAAAAACCGAGTTACTATATATTAGATTTGTTTTAGAAGGGGCCTACGTGTCAGGAGTTGGGTGCTGACGTGTGAGACAGAACATAATTATTATATATTGGATTCTAAAAAAATTGTAATTTGAAAGTAAAAACTTCGAAATTAAAGATCGGAAATTTCACAGCCGAACTACAAACAATCAATGATAAAACCATACTTCTCCGATCCCCTAATTTGAAAGCCAATAAGGTATCAGATTTACTCACCAAATACACAGCTGAAAGAGAATGGACAATGGAAATCAAGTGGAGAAACCGTGTCCATAACTTTTCACTGGCTCGAAATCGCTCTGTTTGAGATCTCGAGCAACTGAAGCATGTTTGCAGATTGTACCAATTGGGAAGCGCAAAGGATTGGACAAGATGAGGGTAGTGAGGAACTGAAAGATTTTAGGACTGAAAAGTTGAACGATGCATTTAGTTTTTAGGAAGCGTTTCAGTTTTTTTTAAGAAAGGAGATCTGAGGGAGAGAGAAAAATTGAAGAAATATATTTGAGGGAAAGAAAAAATAGAGGCGATGAAGGATCGGCGAGAGAGAGATGATTCGATTTTTTTTAGATTTAGGATAAATGAAATGAAAACACAGTATTTTGTTTTGGAAATATTTTTTTAGAAGGGGCTGACGTGTCAGGAATGGGGGTGCTGACGTGCAGCCCCTTGTAAGACTGAACCGAATTATTATATATTAGATTTTTTTTCAAAAAAAACTGACGTGTTAGGAGTGGAGGTGCTGACGTGTCAGCCCCTTGTGAAACAAAATCGAATTATTATATATTAGATTTTCTCTCCGAGAGACAAACATATGAAATGTTCTTGCTCTGACACAATTCCTCTATAATACTCAGATAAATTTCAAATTCTCCAATTTATCTCATCACATTGACGTTTCGAGCTCATCTTTTACTGTTATTCATTTTGAAACCCTAACTAGTATCAAACATGCATAAAATTAAAATAAAACTAGTATTGGTAATCCAAAAGTTGGATCAGTGTCCATGAATATGTTATTTATGGCCCATATACTTAAATAAAGCGTCTTGAATCATTTACTAGGTTTCTCTCCCACATACAAAGCTATCGACATTTAAGTTTACGTGTGTGAAAATTAGTTTTACTTTTCATCTCTTTCATTTGGCTCGATCTGTTGGTTGTGATATTATGATCTGCTTTCAAGATGCTCAAAATGAAGTTAAGAAATCGGGAGTGATATAGTGAAGTAGAACAATTTTTTGACAATAACCTTGAAGCTTTACAAGCCTAATTCAAGATAATAAAATTTTGTGTAGGCAACGAACTAATATCAAGAAAGATCTTCACATTGGAGTTGGGGTTTGTCCCAGGAAAAATGCATAATTTCTATTGTTAGTTCTTGTCATGGCCAAGGTCAAGGTAAATAAATATCACCCGATATTAGTCAACCTTTTTTTTGAAAATAGGCTTTATCTCAAAATTATTAAAGTTAACAGTATTCATATAGAGCAAGCACCATTTGATATCTTCCCATGAATGGTTCATGCTTCACATGAGGAAGAAGAAGAGGTTTAGGAAGAATATGAGACTTTGTTCCAAAAGTGAGCTCGAGTTTCCAAACGAGGACCTTCCCCTACACTCGGGCATCATAAAAATCAAGTGTCAATGGTGAACCAAAGTTATTTTTGAACATTTTAAATCGTGTAAGACAGTTTTGGTTGAAGTTTGGGACAAAGCAGCAAAAAAATTGAATATTTTGCTAGATGAATTGATGCGTTAAGGATGATCATGTAAGCATATATAGGAAGTTATATTCCCAGCACATAACTTGGATCTCTTGAATAACCTTGATTCATGATATATACTATTGTATATTCTCTTTCCGTAAGACCTTTTGGACTTTCTGTATAGAATACGCTCCTCTCCGTTAATATGTCAAGTGTCGCGAAAATTAGGCACCTGAACCATCTAATGTGGAGTAGACAAGTTCGAGCGTTACTTGAAGGCCATGAGGTTCAACACTTCATACAAGACACTAACATTGTTCTATCACAAATGATTACGCTCGATGAGGTTTCATCACAGGAATTGCCAAGTGATGACTCTAAAAATGCGATGCATGAAAATGCGCAGAAAGAAATTGAAGACAGAGGAATCTGATTTTGAGGTTGAAGTACATGTTATATATTGTAATATGAGACATGGATAGACTATTATCAAGAACAAGCATTCAAGCGAAGAAGAGCACATATGGAAGCAATGGACATCTGTAATGGGTTTTCAAATCCAAGAGACGATGGAGCAAGTTTCTCTTCTAATAATGGTGCCGATGATGGCTTTGGAAATCCAACAAAAAAAAAGTGATGGTTCAGTGGACCAAATAACATCGGACCCACGATGAATACAAACTTTTGGAACTGATCAAGAAATGATCTCTAGTAGTTCGACGCCTTTAAGAGATTAGGACAACATATTCTCCGAAAATACTCTTTCTGATCGTGATGAAGAATATTAATGATGTAATCCAAGATCTAGCAGCTCAATTCGGATATGATTATGTAAAATGCATTTCGCCATTGGGGTCTTGCATTGTTGTGGAATAAGACAATTGATGTATTTTTTACTCAGTTGATGAGAGATTACTTGATTGTAAGATGAATAATCAACAGTTTTCTTTCTACTTTTTCTTTGTTTATGGCCATCCAATTCTCAAGTTAAGACACATTTTATGAGAAAGACTTGAATGGATTTCAACAAAAAGACAGGGACCACAGTTTATGTGTGGAGATTTCAATGAAGTTTTCAATGCAAATGTGGCAAAAGGTTGTCGTCCTAGAGAAGCTTTGATTCAGAAATCTCGAAATATGGTACATAACTGCAAAATGCCAGATTCTCCTTTCCTGCGCAATGCCAAGGCATGGGTGGGAAATAAAAGGAAATAGCAAGTAGAGAGTTGGCTTGATCGAGCGATAGCTAATGATGAATGGAGAGCCTCCTTTCCAGCATCACATATTCAATATTTGGAACTTATTGATTCCGACCATCGCCCATCAATAATCATAATCTGCAAAACAAATAACAAATTATGGCAAATATAGCTTCAGATTTGATGGGTGGCTCTGTCAAAATTAATATTTTCATCAAGTAGTTAAAATAGATGGTTGTCATCAGATCACTATGCATGTACCTCAATCACAAATCGGATCCGAAAATGCAGGAAATAATCTCAGAGTGAATCAGATAATTGACGGAGAAGATTGACGAAGCACACTCAGCTTTCTCAACTACTATGGAAGAAATTAATGATATGAAGAAACACTTACTACAAGCATATAAAGATGAAGAGTCTTTTTGGCATCTGAAAAGCAGGAACCAATGGCTCAACAAAGGCGATAAAAACACAAGCTTTTACCATGTTTCGACCAAAAAAGAAGAGCCAAAAATAAAACTATTTATTTCAAAGCAAATGATGGTGACAATATTTAAGTCAATTATGAGAATAATTTAGAGGCTAAGAGATATTTCAAAAACTTATTTAATTTTTCAACTAGCAGTGAAATTCAAGATACTAAATACATAACCCTAGTAATTACGCCTGTCTCACTTAAAATGTTTGAGCTGAGGAAGTTCACAAGGCTATTTTCTCTGTAGGAGCTATCCGTTATCCTGGTCCGGATGAATTTACAGCAACTTTATCAAAATATTGGGATATTGTAGGTCGAGTAGTAGTGGCTGAAGTTCATTCCTTTTTTTGAATCTGATGTGATGCATTACGATTTCAATCATACACACTTATGCCTCATTCCAAAGATAGATGCATTGAATACAATGAAATATTTCAGGCCAATTTTTTTTGTTTTTGAAAAATGTAAAATTTATTTTCAATTCCAAAAATACTTTATTTGGTTACATTGGGTATAGCAGATTGTTTAGATCGAAAACAAATTACATTTAGGTTGTATTATGGTACTATAGACACGAGATTTAATCACTGGACCATGCATTCATTGTATATTGTGTCTCCTAGCTTCTGGACTGAGAGTAGTCTATTACGAACATTTTTGTCGATGAGCTTTGTTTGCGTTGCTGCTGAAATCAATTCACCACCATGCCTTCTGTTATTCCTTTCTCGCCATTCGTGGTAGAATGTGGTTTGAAACATATACCTCAAGAGGAAGAGTATGATAATGTCTAAGTTCCCTTTGGCAAGTAGTAACACAAGTGTATCCCATTGTTGCGAAAATTCTCTCCTAAGAAGTTTGGAGATAGCTGCTTCCATATTTCCGATGAGAAGGTACATTCAAACAATAGATAATTTGAGTTTTCTCCTGATGGTCACAGAAAGAGCAAGCTGTTTGTTGACCAGATGCCCAATGCCTCATTTATCTCCCGTTGTCAACCTGTTATGGAGAGCCAGCCATGTCAAAAATCTGTACTTCGGTATCGCATAGGTAAACCAAACGCCCTTTTGCCATTCTTTCATCTCACTTCTTTGCCTTAGAAGATTCCAAGTTACCGTTGAACTGAACTTTGCTGTGAATTTACCAGCTGCATTCTTCGATAGAGCAATGTCTAGTTCGCGGATTTCACTATGAAGTTTTCGTATCTATTGCATTGATATCCTTTTTTTGGTGAGTGTGGGATCGTTGGCATTATAAGACTGCTGCGACAGTTGCCTCACCAGGCACTCTCAACTCAATGTGGCCACATTTTCCAGTAATGTCGATAATCCTTCCCAAAGCTGACTATTGATTATACCAAAATGAAGTATTCTTCCCATTTTGGACCCTTACCTGTGGAACTCCCGGTACTGCCTCTATATTTTAGCAGTTTTCTCCACATCCAAGACTCATTACTTGTATTCTCTTTTACTGTATAAAGAGAATCATGCTTAATGTAGTACCCTCATATCCAATTAACCCATAACGATTGGAAAAACAAGATGCTCCAAAGAAGTTTCAAGCAACTTACGTTATTAGCTTCTTTAATTGACTTAAACCCGAGACCTCGTTTTTCTTTTGGTTTACATACTTCTGACCAAGCCAACTTTGCCTTCTTTGTGTTCAAGACAGGACCAGGCCAAAGAAAAACTGCACATAACTTTTTCTTTATTTCTGAAACACATTCACTATGCAAACGATAGTCAGCAATCCATTATTTACCACACAAGCAATAACTGATTGAAGAAGTTGTACTCGACCAGCATAAGAAAGGAATCGCGTGGTCCATGAGTCCAATTTTTTTGGCGTATTTTATCTACCAGAGGGCATAATCCGCTAGAGTAATCTGTATTGTCATCAACAAAGGCCTAATTAGCGCATATGCAAAGCACCAATTTCAAATAAAAAAGTACATATGATGTCTTCCTTTACTCTGTCTCTTTTACCTGCAAGATATAGTGTAAACTTGTCAATGCTTATTTTTAGACCGGATCTGGTGGCGGAAGCATCAAAGATATCTATGACCCCTTTAATAGAACTGTGTTTTCCGTAAACAAAAACCATTAAATCATCTGCACAACAGAGGTGAGTTAGCTGAATTTTCTTTCCCTTGCAGATTTGTCAATCATTTTGGACAGGACATTCATGCAAATAACAAAGAGGTAAGGCGATAAGGAGCACCCTTGCCTCATTCCTCTGCCACTATGAAAAAAGCCACCAGTTAACCATTAATTTGCCCCGAGAAGGAAGCAGTCGTAATACATAGCTTTATCCAATGAATAAACCTAACCAAGAAATCCATTGAGGCAAGAGTGTTGAGTAGCAAGGACCATTGGACCGAGGCAAAGGCTTTTGATATGTCAATTTTTATAGCACACCTAGGAGAGATATGTTCCTTATGATAGTCTTTAACTATTTCAGATGCTAGGAGAACATTTACCATTAACAGCCTTTCTTTAACAATTGCCAATTGATTTTGGGAAATTAGAGAGGGTAGGAGACCCTTGAGATGGTTTTCAAGGATCTTTCAGCACTTTATAGAGAATATTGCAAAGAGAGATGGGTCTGTAGTCCTTCATTTCCATATTATCATCTCTCTTCAGAATTAAAGCTGGGATAGTCGTTTGGCATTGTGAAAAGTGTTTTCCAAATCTCTTCTCCAGACATTTCCCGCACAATGATCCCTGCATAAGATCAGAAAAACGAAACTCCATGATATCCTTGAGCTTGTCAGCCGTCATATCTGAGAAATATACGCTAAATACAGAATACCAGATCCAACATACCACTTCACAAGCTTATAAATCGGTTACGGTCATGGGGAAAAATGTCAAACACCTCCAAACCTTTTCATGGAAGTTAAAATACCATACTAAAATAAAAAATTTTATTTGGTAAGCTATTTCGGGTTGTGTATTGGTAACAAAAAATTTGTAGAATAGAAAGATCAATTATGACTTGCTATGCCTGCATTGTGGGACAGCTTAAGAAACAATTAATTATGTATTCTTTGAATGCTTTCTCGTCTTATAAATGTGGGCATTGTTACACATTCCGTCCAATCCGAATCTTTTTTCCATGTCTTCGATTTTTACAAATATAGATTATTTGTTTTGGCTGCTTCCAACATACACTTCTCATAGCCATTTTCATGGATCCTATGATATCATTTGAAAAGCAGGAATGATAAAACATATGGTAATATTGATCAGGATCCTATTGAGGCCCAAATGTTACTAACCAGGATTTTTTCGGAAACCAACACGAATAAAATGTAGTTACCGGGGACCAATGAGCCTCAAATGGACACATGGTGTTAGATATATGGTTCCTAGAAAGAAGATGAAAAACTATAAAGAGAGAGATGGATTAGCAGTCTCTGTGAGAGAGACTGTTTCATTGGAGCGACAAATATTAGAAGAAATCCTCCCCTACTGCATGCAGAAGTCATAACCTTTTTCTTGGCCATTGAATCCTTTCAGCAAAAAGAGGTAACTTTTGCAACATATTGTTCGGAGTTGGTAAAAATGTTTAGCGAGTCACATGAATGGTCTGCCTTTTCTATCCACATGAATGGCCTGTCTTTTCTATCCATATTGTAAACTTATCACAACCATTTATCGTTTACTATTTTCATTTGACTTAATTTTGTTTGGCTTCATTGGTATGTAATGCAAATTTTCTTTTAATAAACCAAGAAGGTTTTTTCAGTAACACTGAAAAATCTGGGATTTTTTCTGCATAACCATGAAATATTTGAGTACATGTTTATAAATTTCTCCATGAAATGAATTATATGCCATACAAAATGATAATCACACAAAGATGTTATAAAAATATAAGACAAATCTCATCAAGAAGACACAAATATGAAAATTATAACTAAGAGAAGCAACAAAGCTTTGTTCTTAACATCATATAGAAAAAATAAAATTGATTGTCGTTAAATAAACAGAGAAAATCAATAGTTTTTTTATACATCTATTTTGGTAATTTTCTTAATTGTTACTTACCATAAAATTAGTTTTATCGAACACCAACAAGACAATGAAAAAAGAACAAATGAACAAATGGCATATCTTGTTTGTAAAAGAAACTTATAAGTCTATATGTTTGTTCTTAAGAATAAAAAAACAAAAACAAAAACCAAAGTAATTTAATAGATCATCTATGATCTATAAAGATAAAAAATAACAAGATTTCATAGTCTTGTACTCAGTGATTGTGAAAATATCTTAGTCATTGTTTTTTATTTCTGAATACTTGTTATCATTTATGTACGATATAATGTTAAATTTGTTCTATCAAATATGTCAAAGATCACTCTCATATATATGTATATAGAGAGAGACAGAATAATAAATTTTATTAATATCACAAAGGGTTGTTGCCGATTTACTTAGTGAACAAATCGGCTGCACTTCATTTGAACGGAAATATTGGATGTCTATTTCTTGGTTCTTCTAGAGTTCTCAGATGTAGGAGAAAACAGGTCTATATGTTTCGTTCTATCGTTTTTGATATGATATAACATTCTTTGATTTGGACGACACATGCAACATTGTCTTTAAATACTTTGGTTGGCTCTTTTTTAGTAATTGTTTCACTTTCTCCTTATATGTGTTGAGTCATAAATCTGAGTCATACACATTTTATAAAATTTATGAAAAGCCCATTTTTCAATTTGTCAAAGTGAAATAGCCCAATGGATTGGGGGGACTTAATTATTCGAATACAACATAGAATAAAAGACTGATATAAACATAAAACTTTAACATCAAATATTTTTAACGTCTCTTTTCTCGTTTTTCTTCGTACTTACGAACCCAAATGTGTTTTCCACTGACGTGAAGCTTTTTGAGATTACCGCCTTTGAGTATACGATCCACTGTACCAACCGAGTCCAAAACCAACCTTGCATATAGTGATTGTTGACCGTTGCTATTCATGTTTCCATTGAGAGAGTTTCCTCTATCTTGTGGCATGTAAACGCCTTCGACACAGTTTTCTCCATATTTATCAGTGAAGAGTTTCTTCACTTCCACCTCGGATACTGGAAATCCACGAGAAAACGTTAGAAACATTGTTCGATCATTCTCAGTCGCAGTGCAATTAGCGTTCCAGTGCCAAAGACCATTAGTTATGCGGGTTAAGTTGTTGGAGATATTATCTCCGACAACCACATAAGGCATCACACTAATGTTTCCAAAAGTCGGATGTGGAAAACCGGGGATGTTGAGAGGACTATCCAATCCAGTAAAATAGGAAGACGATAAAGGAGATCGAAGAACTCGTTGAAGAATGTCAGAGAAAATTTTGGAGCAAACTGTGGTTAAGAAGCTCTTGATTCCAACGATGGCACTGTACCGATGCTTGTATATTATCTGAAGCGATATTTCTTTTGTCATGAATCTTGTAGTAAGAGGGATCCTCTTGAAATTAGCTGGGCTTTCAGGGGAATCAAGGCACTGGAAGCACAAAACAGCTTCGTCAGCAAGAGCTGCAATGTGTAGATCGGTACGAGCCATGATGACTGAAAAGATACGTTCAAAGCCAAAATCTTCAAGCCAAAGCCATGTAGCCATGACTAGAAGTGACTCAGCTGGGGGTCGTGAGAATTTGAAAACCAATTTAGAGAATATAGCTCTATCTTGGGCATAGAATGTGTGTTGTTTTTCTAGGATGGAGGTTGTCATCATCATTTTTGGGATCTAGATAAACTGTAAAAAAAGAAAATCGAAGTGATTGTGAAAAGTTTGGAATTGTTGGTATATAATGTTGTCATTATCAGCTTTATTTGTTTTAAACACATATGAGGCTCACATTTCTCTTTGAAAGATTACTTCGGATAATGAATCCATGGTTTTGATTATCTTTTCACAAAAAAAGATTAGATTATCTTATTCTTACCACAAATTAAAGGTGTTATAATAGTTTTTATGTAAAAGATACAAAAGGACATATTAGGCATCAAATCTTTTTCTTAATAGAGGAGATCAATAAAATTTTGACACGTTATGATATTCATTGTATGTATTGCAATGTATTTGTATTTGGGCATATTACAAATTATACTAATAATATATTCCATTATGATTTATTTCTTTTTAGATTATTGGATAACTATGTAATATCACACGTCACACATGAAAATATAAATTTTAAATATTTATCAAGTTTAAAATTATGATTTATGCATAAAATTTTGAATCATATCATTGTTATATTTATTAAATATTAACTAGGATTTCGACTAAAGCTTCGGTCTATGAATAATAATATCTAATATAATACCAAATATAATATATATGCTTTGTTGTGATTTCGGGTTTAAGTTTTAATCAAATATATTTTTAATTTTAATTCATTGTCGATTTTTTTTTTCATTTTTGTTTTGAATTTGGATTTGTTTTTTGGTCATATTTTCAAAAGATTTTTTTTAGATGCAGATATGAATTTGGTTCCATTTTCAAATCAATTATTTTGGTTTATATTGCTTTGTGAATTGAGTATTTTATCCGGACCCGAAGATCTGAACCGACCCAAAAGAACCAGTTCGACTCGTGTCGGATATGAGTATTTTACCCTATTATATATTTTACTATCGCATCCATGGTTTACGGTTCGGTTCTGGTTATTACCCAAAAACCGACGGGTACCGAAAATACCCGGAATTCGTGATCATTACACTTATTAGTGTCATCACGCTTGTCTGTCCTGTCCGTTGAACTCTCCAAGTGCGTTGTCGATTTTTAGATTTAGAAACCCTAAAATTATACAAAGTCGAATCCAAAAACTGGAAACCCCAAATCAACGAAATTCACCGTCTCTGATCGATCACTAGTACTCTTCATTCTCCTTCTTATACTGAATATTACCTAGATATTTAAGGTCTTCTTGCATCGACTTGTCGTTGTTTTTTGTTTTTTGTTTTTCTGATTCGATTTTCATTGTTAGTCGTTTATCAGCTATGATAAGCTTGGATATCTTTTGTCTTTTTTATATCGCATTATAATCTTCATTCTCCTTCTTATTCTCTCAATTTACCTATATATTTGGGGTATGTTTGAGTGGCTGCTTGAATCGATTAATTGCTTGTCTTTGTTGTTCTTTTGATTCGGTTTCTGTTGTTAGTCAAGCTTGGGTCTTTTTGTATCATTGTAAATTTGTAACCGATGTATATATGTCTCTTTCGCTCTCTGATTGTTTTCACTTCTTATTACGAATGATGGCAAAGTTACGATGGAGTTACAAGGTTCTGTGGCAGATTTGGTTAATCAAGTTGAGGTGAATCATGGCAGGCGGTCACAATTGACGGCGACGAACACGGAGCTGACTTCACCCATGGATTCGATTGATCATAATGTCAATCTGATTTCCCAAGCATTGGCGCGCATGGAAGCGAATTAATTTTTTTGATAAGGTTCAGGTAAAATCATTCGCAAGCACGTCCAATAACTCTAATCTGGTATATTTGGCACGAGACAAATTCATTATGTTATCGGGGAATGAATAATATATAGGAAAATCGTAGTGGAATGGTGAAAAAGATTGAGTTGCCTTTGTTTAATGGAAACCGATAATCAAGAAAAATTGAATCTTATATCAGTTAGTCTAGAGGGAGCAGTACTGAATTGGCTTAATGTTGAGATGTATACGGATCCATTTTTGGATTGGTCGCAATTCAAAAGAAAGCTGGTTATTAGATTCAGTCAGAGGATTGAAGACATACCGGGAAAACACTTGTTTTCATTGAGTCATATAGAGAATGTCGCTGAGTATATCAATGAATTGGAGGAGGTGAAATTAATTATCATTGGACTTGATGAAAATAACAAAGAACATGTTTTTTTACAATGGTTTTAAACCGGATATGTAAGAAGTGATTAAAATGAAAGAACAAAATGATCACAGAAACACATTAAAATGAAGGATTGGACAGTATAGAACCAATATTGGGAGCGGCCCAACACCTGTTCTATCTTCACTAAAATGGTCCAAAGCTTGAAAGGCGGTGGAACCTCCGGCTGATTAAGCAGGCAGCACCAACAATAGGCTTGATCTTATTGCTTGTTACTGTCTTACACCACTTAGCCAGTCCTTTGGTCGATAGAATGGCCACACAAGAGGGATGAAATCTCTTCATATAACGAAGATCTTTGAGTCATACAAATATCAAAAGTTCCAAAAGAACGAAAAGAAAGTTTCAAAGAAACAGAAATTGATTTTTATTAAAAAGATAGTGTATCTCAAAATGAAACAAACCGAAGTATTTAAAGACTCGCAAAGGAAGGAAAATGAAAACACGAAAACGTTATGAAATTAAAGTGCAATTTAAAGATATTTTTGAAGGCATTGGCCGTGGTACTCTCTGCCTCCTTGTGCGGTTTGTTGGCTCCTTTATGGCTGGCTTGGGCCAGATCTTGAAGTCTTAGGCCGAATCAAACACTTCTAAAAGGTTTAAGGCCTTTGGCACTTCACCCACTTCAAGCCCACCATCTCCTTGATTTTCTTAGCTCAAGAACGCGTCACTGGGCCAACTTGGTCATGTAGATCTTGCACTGGTCCAAGATTGGTCGCGGCCGGCCGAACAGTTTTGGTTTGGTCGGTACTTGGGATTCTTGAACCATCTTCCAAATTAGTCCGTCCCAAAGGTATTTTGGCACAATCAATCTCTTCTCCATGGTCCTTTGGACGAGAGAAATGGTCTCCATTCTTCATTTGGTCGTCGGGATCTTCAAGTTCCATGTCAGGTTCCATGTGAGGCTCGTCCGTCACGTCCGGGTCGCTTGGTTCCATTGGGCCGGTCAGTCCTTGGCCGGTCATGCTCATATCAATCCCTCCTTCTTGAAAAGGATTTGCCCTCAAATCCTGCTCATCTGCATCATAGGGAATTAAGTCAGAAACATTAAAGCTTGAGCTCACATTGTACTTACTTGGCAAGTCGATTTTGAAGAACTCTGGATGGACCATCGGCTCTAGGCAGTAACTTCGACTTCCTCTCATTTGGGAACCGGTCTTTCCTTAGGTGAATCCAAACTAGATCCCCGGTTCAAACAGCTTTTCCTTTCGTCCTTTGTTGGCTTGATTTTGGTATTGAGTCGTCTTTGACCCCACGTTCTTTCTTTCCTTCTCATGTAGTTCCTTGACCAGCTCAGCTTTCTTTTTGCCATCAAGACTAACTCTTCCACTCAAAGATAAAGGCATTAACTCCAAAGGAGATAAAGGGTTAAATCCATAAACCAATTCAAACGGCGAATACTTAGTAGACGAGAGTTAAGCATGGTTATAAGAAAATTCAACATGAGGCAAACAATCTTCCCAAGTCCTAATATTTTTCTTGATTATGACACGCACAAGTGTTGACAATGATCTATTGACTACCTCGGTTTTTCCATCAGTTTGTGGATGACAAGTTATTGAAAAGAAGAGCTTAGTACCTAGCTTAGACCACAACGTTTTTCAAAAGTGACTTAAGAACTTAGTGTTTCTGTCAAAAACGATTGTCCTAGGGATTCCATGTAAACGAACTACTTCCTTAAAGAACAATTCAGCTACCAAAGTCGCATCATCAGTCTTATGACATGGTATAAAATGAGGTATTTTAGAGAACCTATCTACCACGACAAAGATAGAATCCTTTTCTTTCCTAGTTCTAGGCAACCCGAAAACAAAATCCACAGATATGTGAGTCCATGGTTCAGTGGGAATAGGAAGAGGGGTATACAAACCTTGGATTTGCATTTTAGACTTAGCTTGCTTACATGTTGTGCACCGGTTGCAAAGCTTCTCCACATGTCTTCTTAGATGCGGCCAAAAAATGTGCTCTTGTAAGATACTCAACGTTTTAGCGACACCAAAGTGTCCCATCAAACCACATTCATGAGATTCCCTAAGAAACAAGTCTCGTAGAGAGCAATTAGGCACACACAAATAGTTTTCATAAAACAAAAACCCATCTTGTCTAACATACTTTCCAAACACAAATTTCTCACTTTACTTGAACACATCTTTGAAATCTGAATCATTGGCATACTTACCTTTGATGTGGTAAAAACCAAGAAGCTTTGTGTCTAAGATAGAACGTAGATTGTACCTTCGGGATAGTGCATCAGCCACTATGTTCTCCTTACCTTGCTTGTAGTGTATGACATAGGGAAAGGTCTCAATGAATTCGTCCCACCTAGCATGCCTTTTGTTCAGTTTCTGTTGGCCTTTCAAATACTTCAAAGATTCATGATCCGTGTGAATCAAAAGTTCCTTGGGCCACAAGTAGTGTTGCCAAGTTAGAAGAGCCCTCACCAACGCATACAACTCCTTGTCATAGGTGGGATAGTTCAGCGTGGCTCCTCCAAGCTTCTCACTAAAGTAGGCAATCGGCCTTTCTCCTGCATTAGAACAGCACCAATACCAACTCCTGAGGCATTACATTCTATTTCAAACGTTTTAAGAAAATCAGGAAGTGAGAGAAGAGGTGCATTGGTCAACTTCCCCTTTAACGTTTGGAATGCGGTTTCTTGAGCTTCTCCCCATTTGAAGCCAACGTCTTTCTTGATCACCTCGGTGAGTGGTGCGCCTATTGTGCTAAAGTCCTTTACAAACCTGTTGTAGAAGCCGGCTAGGCCGTGAAAGCTTCTTACTTCTCTAACGGTTTTAGGACTTGGCCATTCTTGAATTGTCTTGACCTTCTTTTGGTCCACTTTGACTCCATTCGCACCAACAACAAAACCTAGAAAAACTAGACTATCCGTACAAAAGGTGCATTTCTTGAAATTAGCATAGAGCTTCTTGTTTCTCAAGACTTTTAACACACATTTTAAATGCCCCACATAATCATCTAAGTTCTTGCTATAAACTAAGATGTCATCAAAATAAACCACAACAAAAACGCCTATGAAATATCTAAGCACATGATTCATTAATCTCATAACTTGGTGCATTAGTTAAGCGAAAAGGCATAACAAGCCATTCATATAACCCATGTTTGATTTTAAATGCGGTTTTCCATTCATCCCCTTCTTTCATGCGAATTTGATGATACCCACTCTTAAGATCTATCTTAGAAAAGATACTAGAACCATGTAATTCATCAAGCATGTCATCTAAACGTGGAATGAGATGGCGGTACTTAACTGTTATGTTGTTGATGGCTCGGCAGCCAACACACATCCTCCAACTACCATCTTTCTTTGGTACCAAAAGGACTGGTACGGCGCATGGGCTCATGCTCTGTCTGATGGACCCCTTTGCTCATGAGCTCACCAACTTGCTTTTAGAGTTCCTTGGTCTCCACGGGATTGGTTCTATAGGCCGGCCGGTTGGGAAGTGTAGCTCCGGGCACAAAGTCTATTTGATGCTCGATTCCTCTTATGGGAGGCAAACCACTTGGGTTTTCATCCAGAAACACGTCCTCAAAATCCATTAAAAGAAAGGATACAATGCTTGGCAATACTGGCTCAAGGTCAGAATAGGTTAGCAAAGACTCGTTATAGACAAACGAATGTAAAACTCTCTTGATGTCATTGGATTTAGCAAAGAAATTAGATGCTTTAACCTTTTTCTCTTCTTTGGCGAGGCTTTGGGTTGGTTTTTCACCATCCTTGGGACCGTTTGCACACGCCTTGGCCTTTATCTCATTCAGCTGCTTTTGGTCTTGGTACACTTCCATGGGTGATAAAGGAACAAGTGTGATCCTTTTGCCTTCATATTCAAAAGAGTGTTTGTTGGTCTGGCCATCATGAGTCAAATTCCTGTCAAATTGCCATGGTCTTCCCAAGAGAATGTGTCCGGCCTCCATAGGCAACGCATCACACATAATTTCATCTTTATATTTACCAATTGACAATGGTACCTTAACTTGGCCTTGAACTCGCAATTCACCATTGTCATTGAGCCATTGTATCTGATAGGGTCTAGGGTGTTTGGTAGTCTCCAAACCAAGTTCTTCACCATGGTCAGACTCGCCACATTAGTACAGCTGCCCCCATCTATAATCAAGCTACAAACCTTGCCGTTGACTAGACACCATGTATGGAAGAGATTCTCCCTTTGCTCATTCTCCTCAGCCTTACTCTGAACCCTTAGGTGCTCTACTAGCTACTAACAACTCTCCTTGGACAGATTCTCTTCTAGTTCATCCTTGGAAGACTCCAACTTAGTCTCCTCTTCCGTATCGTCCGTGACAACCTCACCGTTGTCCAGCAACAACATGGCTCTCATGTTCACACACTCATTGGCGTAGTGACCACATCCTAGACACTTGTAGCATTGGACATCTCGGTTCTTGGTCTGGCGGTGTCAGTCTGGCCTTTTGAATCCAGCGGTCGGCTCCCGGCCTTGTTGTCTTTTCTCGACTTAGGCTCAAACTTGGGTTGGAACCCTTGGCTCCTTTCCTTGTTGTAGACCGGCTTTGAGTTAGAACCATATGATTGCTTTGCATACTTTCCGCTTGTTTTGTTGTTCATCCAAGATCGCCTTGTGCAAAATCTCTTCAATGCAATCGTACTCTTGCATTTCCAACCTATCTTGGATATCTCGGTTTAAGCCACTTAGAAACCTTGCCATTCTGGCTTCCGGATCCTCATCACCATCGGCCTTGATCATCAAGGTCTCCATTTATTGGTAATACTCCTCAACACTCTTGGTTCCTTATAGTAGACGTCTAAGCCTTTGGTATAGCTCGCGGTGGTAATGGCTTAGAACAAACTGTCTCCGCATGAGATCTTTCATCTCATCCCATAGAAAAATGGGTCTCATTACTAGTGCGTCTCAGACAACATAAAAATTTGAATTCCGTACCCAAACTTAACCTCGTTATCCTTAAACCGACTTTGACTAACGAGGAGTTAGTCAACCGATAACTCCAAATTTTCAGACTCGTGCTAATCCAAAAACGACGTTATTTTGTTCATTAAACGTTAAAGAACAAAACGACGTCGTTTTGGAATTGGGGCTAAAATCCCTAATTTCTCTCCTCTTCCTTCACCCTTCTTATCGAAAAATGTGATCGCTCATCCAAAATCCTTCTTCTAAAAAAACAGAGTGGTTGTTGGACCTTGGAAACCTGATTAAAACCCGTTCATCGATTCTCCTCCAGTCACTAAACGCCCCAGTAATTCTCGTTCTTCAACACCCCTGAAATTAACGGTCGATTTTTTTTTCAAGAGTTTTGAAGCTTCATAAATCCCCAAATCGCGAGAAAGAAGAAGAGAGAAGAGATAAATTAGGGATTTAAGCCCCAATTCCAAAACGACTGTGTTTTTTATCATCTGGGTTTAATAATCTAAAACGACGCCGTTTTAGATTGGCGCAAATCTGAATATTTGGAGTTAACGGTTGACTAACTCTTCGTTAGTCAAAGTCGGTTTAAGGATAACAACGTTAAGTTTGGATACGAAATTCAAATTTTTATGTCGTTTGTGTTTAAATACGCACTAGTGATGATTTTAGGTTTTAAAAAGCACGATGAAAAAAGTTTAGGTCGAAATTGATATTTTTCCCGTCTTTCTCATGTTCTCCTCCTGTTTGTTACCACTTGATCCCATCAATAAATAACATAACCATGGAATTCGGTAGCAGCAATTCTAACCTTTTTGAGGTCGGAGCAGTTTTGGCAATCGAAGACCAACTCGATCTTCTTCTCCCATTCAAGGTAGGCGTCCGGATCATTTTTGCCATAGAAGGCAGGAATCTTGAGCTTAAGGCCTCCAAGGTCGTCTTCGTTTCTAGAGGTGTAGTCCCGGTTCCTACTAGGTCTCCGTAGACTCTCGCCCGAAATGACCTCTTCTTGGCTTTCATGGCCGTCATCTCTTGTCCTGGTGCGTCTAGAGGCCGTTCGTGGTCTCTGGTTAAACTCCCTTTGGGTTACTCCTTGTTGAGCTTCTTGGACTAGGTCCAAGCGTGTGTTGACCGTTTTGAAACCTGCATTGAGAAGACGAGTCATTTCACTCATTAAAGCTTGCATTTGTAATCTATTCGAACCGGTGTTACGAGTGGTCTCTTCATTGTCACTCTTATCTCTGTCTGACATGGTTCCTGAAATAGACTTAAAAAACACGGTAGGTAGAAATTCCTCATAGTTGTTTCTCTCTTTCGTTTGGTGTTTCACTCACGGCTTGTTTCTTCTAGCCAAATTCCTTAAGATGTTCCAATAAAGCTCTTAACCCAAGAGGTTTGAATCTCTTAGAATCCAAGGTAGATCAAGCGAAAAGAAAAGAAAAGATAGAAAGATTGCAAGATTTTTTTTGAAGAACCAAACTCCAAAGATCCGATTTCTCCTAGACCTTTACAAACTACTAGCTTGAAATTTTTTTTTTGAAGTTTCTAGAGTTGGATCAACGATCTAACTTCAAGATAGAAAGAAAATAATTTTTTTTTTATAATTTTTTGTGAAGGAAAAAATTCATTCAAGGAGCTACTAGCATCCAAGAAAAAGTAAAATATTTGGGCAATATTTTAAGGCTACTAGCACTCGAATTAAAAAGTTAAAAAATACCGAGCTTGGAATGTTGCTCTGATACAACTTGACGCGACCCGAGTCTACTAGACCAAGGTCTATCCCAAAATCTTCACTTAAAGTGGTAGAGGATAATCCTTAGGTAAGGATTGGACCATGTAGAACAAATATTGGGAGCGGCCCAACACCTGTTCTATCTTCACTAAAACGTTCCAAGGTTTGTAAGGCGATGAAAACTCCGGCTGATTAAGCAGGCAGCACCAACAATAGGCTTGATCCTATTGCCTGTAACTGTCTTACACCACTTAGCCAGACCTTTGGTCGATAGAATGGCCACACAAGAGGGATGAAATCTCTTGATATACCGAAGATCTTTGAGTAACACAAAGATCAAAAGTTCCAAAGGAACAAAAAGAAAGTTTCGAAGAAACAAGAAGTTGATTTTTATTAAAAAAGATAGTGTATCTCAAAATGAAACAAACCGAAGTATTTAAAGACTCGCAAAAAAGGGAACATGAAAAGACAAAAACGTTATGAAATTAAAGTGCCATTTAAAGATAGTTTTTAAGGCATTGGTCGTAAGACTGTCTGCCTCCTTGTGCGGTTTGTTGGCTCCTTTATGCCTGTATTGGGCCAGATCTTGAATTCTTAGGCCGAATCAAACACTTCCAAAAGGTTTAAGGCCTTTGGCACTTCACTCACTTTGCAGCCCATGAGGTTGGGTTCGGACCAAATTTCTCAAAGTGTCAAGCCCACCATCTCCTTGATTTTCTTAGCTCCAGAACGCGTCACTGGACCAACTTGGTCATGTAGATCTTGCACTAGTCCAAGATTTGTCGCGGCCGGTCGAACAGTTTCGGTTTGGTCGGTACTTGGGATTCTTGAACCATCTTCTAAATTATTCTGTCCCAAAGGTGTTTTGGCATGATCAATCTCTTATCCTTGGTCCTTTGGTCGAGAGAAATGGTCTCCATTGTTCATTTGGTCGTCGGGATCTTCAAGTTCCAAGTCAGGTTCCATGTGAGGCCGTCCGGCACGACCGGGTCGCTTGGTTCCATTGGGCTGGTCAGTCCTTGGCCGGTCATGCTCGTATCAACAATGCATTTTGTATGCCGACTGGAGCAGTGGTGCAGCCATATCAATTATGGCATTTTGTCTCATATACTCCGTTAAGGTCGTCCTCCAACTACAATACTAACAGGTTGAACAGTACGCAACTTGTGTAACCAAAGAAAACTATTAAAAGCAACACGGATCAAAAGCCTGAGAAAAATCCTTGGCGTGAACAAAAACAAGGACCTAATAATGGTCCAAGATGATTAGTACTTGGAGATGTTGCTGAGAAATGCAGACTAGGGCTATCCTACAAGTGTGATGAGAAATTTTTCAAAACACATGAATTTCAGAACATAGAGTTATAAGTCTTTATAGTACTGAATGGCTGTGAAGTAGAGATTTTCAACGAGGAATGGATTGATACAATTGAAGATGAGAATGGTATAGTCGATGATTGATACAATTGAAGATGAGAGTTGGGTACATGCATAACTGTCGCTGGGTCAGGATTGTGTCATGAAATAATATTTCAGCTTTAGTCATTGGAAATTATAGCAGATTGCATCATGTTGGAGTTAGGAATGCTAGATATGATATTGGTTGTGCAATTGTTTCGAATGTTAGGCAAACGTGATATTGGATAAGCATGAGATGTCATTTATTTTCAAAGGACAACGTGTGACCTTGTATGGCGATCCATCTTTACATAATTGAGAGGCGTTAACAAGAACAATGCATTATTTGGAACCATCACAAATTTTTTTATTTGATGTCGAGCTCTTCCATGTCAATCTAACCGAAAAACATCAAGAGAATCCAATTCTAGTAGACCATTTATTGGATAGGTATTGTAGGTTTTTGCAGGGTCTACCCAAATTCCGCCTTTGTGAGACAGAGAGCATGGTATCAATTTAATAGCTGGAGTGAAACACCTCAGTGTTCTTCCTTATAGATATCCACATGCTTATAAGGAAGAAATAGAAAAAATGGTCTCTTAGATGTTACAATCGAGCATTATTCGTCCAAGTCATTGTCCTTATTCAATACCAGTATTGTTGGTGAAAAAGAAGGATTGTTTTTGGCGATTTTTCATTCATTACAAATCATTGAATAAGGTAACAATAGCTGATATGCTCCTTATACCCATGATTGGTCAGCTTCTTGATGAGTTGTTTAGGGCGAAAGTGTTTTCGAAACTGGATTCAAGATATCACCAATTTAGGATGCATGAGAAAGAAATTCGCAAAACAGCTTTTAAAACAACATATGGTCACTACGAGTTTGTGTTCATTCCATTTGGTCTTACAAATGCCCCTGCAAAGAACCCACAAAATATGCTTAAATTTGAAAAGGGTTCAAATCTAAATTTGAAATTGGAAACAATATTGAAAGACCGTGATACTATGTTGGCAAAACTAAAGAACATTTGATATAAGCACATGATCGTATATAAAAAATGTAGATAAGCATAGGAGAAAGTTCTAATTTGATGAAGGCAATATGTTGCAAAACGTATCTACCAAAAGCTGGTAGTATTCTATTTTGGTCTGGTTGAAGTATTAAAGGTGGGAGCTGTTGCGTACAAACTAAAAATTCCACAAGAATCAAAGATCCATAATGTTTTTCATGTTTCGCAACTGAAACCTGTTACAGGAAAAGGTCGTCAAGTTTATCCTTTACCGAGCTCCTTCTATGTGGCTGATGAGATTATTATTGAACTAGATACTATCATTGATACGCATTATGATATTGATGGTCATTTAGAAGCGCTGATATCTTGGACTCGATTACATATCATTTAACTCATGGGAGAAAGCTGCGGTACTAATAAGGAAATTTTTTAACCTGAAGCTTGAGGGCAAGCTTCAGTTTCAACTCGGCGGGTGAGAAGATAGAAGTCAACAAAGATGAGCTGGAATCAAGAGTTGTTGAATAATGATGTGGCAAAAGGAGAAGGAAGAAAAGAGGTTGTTACGAAGTGAGGAAGAATATATATAATTTTGGGAATTACATTGTTTCATTGGTTGATTTGTGTATATTGTATCATAGGCTTGTGGAAAAATTCTTCTCAAGAAGGAAAATTCAAGTGTTGGTAGAATTTGAGAGATAAATTCTTATTTTGGTGGCTTCAACATTGTAATTCTACTGTTAATCAATCAAATACAGTTGTTTGCTTAACAACCACACCCGGAAAAATCTGCAGATTCTTATAGATGTAAACCTCACCAACTTTCTCTAACCAACTCACGCAAGCGCTTATATGCGATATTTAGTCTTAGTCTAGATACAATGGACCTATAGCTAAGACTTGAGCTGTTGAATAACTTCAAAGCTATCCTCATATTATGTTTAGTAGAGTGATTATTTTGTTTTATCGGACAATCAGAAAATGTGTCCTTTCTATATTAGGTTTAGGGAAACACAGCCAGATTATTCTGCATTTCGAGAAGCTAGCTACAACCATTATACTATGAATATAAAAAGGCAAACACATGTGATATACCATTGGAACCGCAATGATGATGGGAAGAAAGTAGTAACCTATGAGTTTGTGTTACATAACCAGTATGGGTAAGTTTGCTAATTCACTTTATTAACCTTAAGTGTATATTTACCAATTAAAGCCCCAAATCACTTTGTATATCGGTCAATTGAATAGCAAGGAAGGAACTGAGTTCACGGTGAGCGAACATAGGCTAAAACGCTACTTGGTCGATCAAATCATACCAGAGAAGATCTTAGTTCCTCACTCTGAACCCTCCCAAGCTTAAAAAGAGTGAGAAGTCAAGCTCAGAGACTTAAAACAAGCTCACTTGGGAGGAAATTCCATGCCTATCCTTGTATATCAAACTTTTAGTTTTTTTGGTATTTTTTAATCTTTTTCCTAGTGTTTGTGTTGATCAGGTTGCAAGAAAGGTGTTCGAGCCCAGAGTGATCAAGCCACAAGGGCCTGAAACCATAAAAGCCCTAGCTCGACGTCTAGGCTCGATGTGCTGGCCGAGCCAGAATCAGCAAATGGGCGGGTGCTTGACTCGACGAGTCAACTCGACCAACACCTCAAGCCAGAGCCCGTCACCACAGAAACCGCTCCTGCCAACCTGGACTACACAAGGGAGAGCATGGAGGAAAAAATAACCGCCTCCTTTTCCCAATTTTGAGGTAACATCTCCACTCCTTCATTTTATATACTATTGCATCTTTGTTATTTGTTGTTGTTGTTTCTTGATTCTTCTTTCAATTTTTTATTACACAAAGGACTGTGTCATTTAAGTTTGGGGAGGGTTTGAGATGTGTCTAATCAAGTTTTTTCTGTGAGTCTTATTTTTATCTTTGCATATTTGAGGCTGCATATCATCTAAGGCATAGAAAAACCAAAAAAATTTGAAAATTTTCAAAAATTATCCTTCAAAAACAGAGTATTCATGTAGTTGCATTTCGAATTTAGGATTGAGTCTAGTTGCACTTCATTTAAGATTGATGCATTTGCATAGGAGACTAGGATGATCATGACCTTGTAAGCATGTTGATAGACTTGATAGCCTCAATGCACATGTTTTTAGTTGTCTGATGCATAATCAAGTGAGTTTGAAGATAGCACCATGCTTTGAATGCACAATTCGAAATGCTGCTCTTGATTGAAGTATGTAGTGATTTTGCACATTTCCCTATCTATGTGAACCTGCACTTGACTTGTAATTATCATGTCTATGCATTGCATTTGAACTCATGGATACTGATATAAATACTTGGATTTTCTTTCATCCTTTTACCATTCTTGCTAATCCAAGTAGTTGATTCCCCTCATTGGAACAATTTTTCTGCCTTTAGCCTGCCTTTCTTTCAAGCCTTGATTATTTAGCGTGTGGAATGCCTTATTTTTGGAATGAGTTTGGTAGAAAGTGAAAAAGGGTACTGATCTAGTAAAGAATTTTGGGGAATTAAAAAGGAGAATGATAGGCTATGTGCAAAAGAAGAAAAGAAAAGGAATAAAAAGTAAAAGGAATGACAAAATGTCTAAATAAGTCTTACGAATAAGAAGAAAAGGGAGCCATAATTTGTTAGTGAAAAACTCAATCCGCTAGATATCACCAAGTCAGTGAAAACCTCTCCTTGGAATGAAAACACAAAAACAGGAAAAATATGAGTTTATTTAAGAATTGATCAAGGCAAAAGAGTGCCTCATAAAAAGAAGGTAGAATTAGGATCATCTAAATAGGAAGATGAAGTCACCACTGTTTCTTTGGGTAGATGAGATTTTATCCTTGTATGCATAGGTTGGTCCTTACCCTTAGCATTCTTCTAAAGCTCATTCCTTTCATGAGAGATCAATGTTTTGAATTGGATAGACCAGATGAGAAGAAACCATTTTTGTCTCTTAACCTTACCCTTAGCCAAATGAGTTCATTGAATGTGCATAGTCTGATTCACGGTTTCTGCTTCATGAATGTTAAAGGGATTGGTATTTTTGAATGCATGTCTAAGTTGAGACTGAAGTTAGGTTTTGTTGTGAAGAGTATGGCTAAAGTTTCTAAGTAGAACTCACTCACTTTTCATCCCAAAACTGTTAACTTGGACATTGATTTCATCTCTTCAGCGAGCATGTTTTTTGTTCCAAGTCCCCTCCTTCAAACCTCTTCTATTTAAGCATTCATTTGTCACCATTTAAGCATTGTTTCATCCCTTGTTCATTACCATTTTTAGTTCATTTCTTCCATTTTGCATACTTAGTACTGCTTGCATTAGCATGGCATACATCCTTGCATTTGGAGATGTTATTAGGTGTTTCCTGGACACTTTGGGAACTATACTGGACAAGGACTCAATTGCTAGAATGCTAGAATCAGACTAAAAGGGGAGTCAAGAAGAGAAGAAGAAGAGGAAGTTATACCTGACTAGACCACTTGGCTCGACCATCACTTAGAGCTGGAGTCAAAGGAGCAGTCTTGAACCTAGCTCGACCAAGCAGTTCGACCTTCACCCCGAGCTGGAGCTAAAGGAGCCACCTTTGCACCAGCTCGACCATCCAGCTCGATAACCACCTCGAGCCCGACCAACCGCTTTGCTATTTTGTCTTTTTTCTTTTTAGGGTTTTAAACCAACCCTATAAATACTCAACATTGATCATTACCACTTTTTTGGGGTTTATCTAGTTTTCAAACATTTCTTAAGCAACTTTGTAATTTTCTCTTGATCTATTGAGTTTTTGCACGTGGTTATTTGATCATATCTATTCTTCTCACCTTCATCTATTTGATTATGTTATGTTTATTGATTTTTGGGTTTGTGTTCATAATGATGATTAGTGTGTAGTCATTAGGGTTCTTGAGGATATAGATTAGTGAGGAAACTTAATCTCCTTAGGTGTTTAAGCTTAGATTCTTGTAGATCCCTTCTTGATTAGTGTTTTTAATGCATGTTTCCATCTGACCAATTGAAGCTTAAGCTTAGGCATTTCTACACCTAGAAGGTGTTTGATGAAATGTTTGAACCAACTAATTCAAGAGATTTGCATTTCTAGCCTACAGGATTAGATGTCTAAAGTGTTTATTGGGTTTCATATACTGAATCTTAGTACCTGCTCTGTTATATTTCGCTAATGATGATCAGGTCTGGAAGTAGCTTGGCTTGAGGGCATCTGCCATGAAAGTGGATTTGTCTGGTTTTGATGTCTATTGTCTAGGGATTAGCTCTGATTGGGGTTTGTTAAACACTCAGGGTTGATTAAGGAGAGTCACTGGCTAATTACCCCATCCTTAGGAGCTTTCATTCTCTAGTTTATTTATTGCTTCTACTTGCTTGTTTAATTTCTGCTATTTTGCTTCTATCCTTGTTTAATCTCATTCCAGTAGTTTTATTAGGTGCCTATGCATTTGATCGCTCCTGGTCTTTAGTTTCATATTGCTTTTTATTTCTATCACTTAGGTTGTTAGATCATAAGAACACTTGGTGAACCCCAGAAGTCTGAATGTATGTAGTCCAACTAATCCTTGGTCACGTGCTTTGCAGAGCTAAAATTGACCTTATGTATTTTCTCAATAACGCAGCCTCCACATAACTTTACCTCGTTTATGTTCTCTCCACTTAAGCAACTCTTTTTCACCAAAATCTTAAGACTCTTATATCATGCATGACCTAGGCAATTGTGCCACATTCTTGTTTGATCATTCTCCGGACTGCGGAGCTTTGGTCTGCTACCTTCTGCCCTATAGTCTTTGATCTATTTGATGAACCATGTAAGATGTACAAACTATCCCCATCCTTTATGATACCTCTCATAATGACAGTGCACCCTTTGATGATTTTAATTATTCCATGTGATCTTTTGAACTCACAACCTCTATTTCTAAAGTACATACGATATCAAATTTCTTGCTATATTTGGCATAAAACCTAACATCATAGAGAAAAAAACATTGTGTCATCTGGATTTGCAAATCTTACAGAACCAATACCTTTTATTTCTGAGTAGGAATTTTTTACCATTCTCACTTTTCTTGTAGGCAACTCTTTCACCTCAACACAGACATCTTTCCTCGGTGTCATGTGAAAAGAATACCCAATGTCCATTACCCATTCAATCTCTGTCCATTTCCGTATGTGACTTTTGATACAGTTAGTCCCACCAATTCATGAGCCTCATCTTTCGCAAGTGACGATTCTCCTTTATCGTGGGACTGAAACTTTCCGTTGTTCCTTAAGAGCAACTTATAGCATTGCCTTATATAATGCCCCTATTTTTCACATATCCAGCAAATATTCTTTATTTCAGTTGATTTTTTTGATCTTGATCTGCTAATTTTCCCTTTCCACTGTTTTAGTCATGTTATCTTGATTACCAAAAAAAAATGAAGCATTTTTATAAATGTGCTTCTCAAATAATATAAAGAAGATTAAATAGATTGTCCAAACCAGTTTGGATTTCAGTTTCTTTTAAGTGAATTTTAGATCCGTGTCTTGGATCGGATCCATTTAATACTAAGTTGACTCAATTCAATTTGTCAAATCTACCCTAATTTAAACTTGTTTGCAAACACATTTTTTTATTAAATAAATAGCATAAATCATAATGAAAATTCTTTCCAAGCATTTTTATAAATGTTCTCTCAAATAATATGAAGAAGATAGTTAGGGATCAAATCTATAGAGACTAACCGTTTCCACAAAAAGTTTGATAGAATTGGATGAATATTTTTGCTGCAAGTAATTTTGATCGAATGACTCTATTTTTGATACTTTTCCTTGGTTTATTTTGAACTTGCATATATAAAAACACCGACTTAAATAGTGTAGAAAACACTCAATATATGTACTAACTACTTATGGATTTCCTTTCACAAATCGCTTGTTTAACGTTGTAAACTCAACGTTTAATGTTTTTTACGCTTGAAGAATATCAATTAAGGGAATTATTTCTCCCTCGATCTCATCAATGTCTACTAGACATGGCTGAGGACTTTGTCCATTGAATGTGAAATGACCTCCATTTTCTGTTTTAAATAACATCATCAAATTTCACTTCTGTAATCTTGAACCATCCAAAGCATCACTATATAAACTTCCCATAAAAGAGTTTTAAGTGCATCTTATGAAATGAGTAGTGTACTTGACATTAAAACCAAAAACAAATCTATTCTAAAAGCAGCATAAAAAAACTTAGAAAAAACCAATTCATTATTTCACAAATCATATATATATATATATATATATATAATTATCTATTAATTTCCCTCATTCCCTATTGATGCATTTATGAAGATATTTAGATTTTTTTATTTTTACAATCTATTCTAAAAATGCATTTATTTATGATCTAGTAGCATATCCGTTTGTATTTCATGTAAAACAGCATATAGCAAGAGGTGGCACAACCTTGAAAATCTGCTAAAACCTAGTGACCTGAACAAAACTCAAATTCGGCCTGCTTCCGGTCTAAGGAAATGACTCGAAAGACAATGAGATATTCATGGTTTTCGCTTAATTCTCATAAACTAACTATTCTATTTTTTTATTAATATGTTCAAAGGAAAACCAAAGGATAGAAATGAAATAACAGACTCACAACATCGTATAAAGGATTATGTGGTTAAATTGCATACAATAAGCGTTTACGTAATAAGGACTCTCGATCTCTCAATGACCATCATTCCAGAGGCTCCGAGGAAAGATCATATGGGTCATTGGTTGTAGGCTATGTCCTTACAAAAGAATTAAAGAAGAGGGAGAGGGGGGAGAGAGGGAGAGAGGGAGAGAGAGAGGGAGGGAGGGAGAGAGAGGGAGGGAGAGAGGGAGAGGGAGAGGTTGAGGGAGAGGGGGAGAGAGAGAGTGGGAGAGAGGGAGGCAGAGTTAGAGAGAGAGAAAGATAAATGTTATTAATATCACAATAGGTTATTGCCGATTTACTTAGTGAAAAAATCAGCTGCACTATCATTTGAACGGATATATTGGATGTCTATTTCTTGGTTCTTCTCGAGTTCTCATATATAGGAGAAATATTTTGGGTCTATATGTTTCGTTCTATCGCTTTGACGTAACATTCTTTGATGTGGACGACACATGCAACATTCTCTTCAAATATTTTGGTTGGCTCTTTTTTAATAATTGTTCCACTTTCTCTTTGTATATATTGAGTCATAAATCTGAATAATATACAATTTATAAACTTTGTGAAAAAGCCCATTTTCCAATTTGTCAAAGTGAAATAGCCCAATGGATTAGAGTGACTTAATTATTCGAATGCAACATAGAATAAAAGACTGTCATAAAAATAAAACTTTAACATCAAATATTTTTAATGTTTATTTTCTCCTTTTTCTTCGTACTTACGAACCCATATGTGTTTTCCATTAACATGAAGCTTTTTGAGATTACCGCCTTTAAGTATACGATCCACGGTAACAACTGAGTCCAAAACACACATTGCATCCAAAAACTGGAAACCCTTAATCGACGAAATTCACCGTCTCTGATCGATCACTAGTACTCTTCATTCTCCTTCTTGTTCACTGAGTATTACCTATATATTTAAGGTATGCTTGCATCAACTTGTCGTTGTTCTTTTTTTGTTTTTCTGATTCGATTTTCGTTGTTAGTTGTTTATCAGCTATGATAAGCTTGGATATCTTTGTCTTTTTTTATATCTCATTATACTCTTCATCTCCTTCTTATTTTCTCAATTTACCTATATATTTGGGGTATGTGTGAGTGGCTGCTTGCATTGATTAATTGCTTGTCTTTTTTTGTTCTTTTGATTGGGTTTCCGTTGTAAGTCAAACTTGGGTCTCTTTGTATCATTGTAAATTTGTAACCTCTGTATATATCTCTTTCACTCTCTGATTGTTTTCACTTCTTATTACGTATGTGACTCTTGTCTTTCATGCAGATGGTGTAACACCCGTTCCCATCACTTTTGTGCCCTATGTCTCGCGCCCTAATTTGCACTTGCGCTATTGTATATTTTGGGGAATTTATGAGTATAGATGTGAAGTGAACAAAAGTGGTAGTGGTGGATCGGTTTGCATCTTCTCAGTCACATGGAGTATCTTCTCAGTCCCAAAAATAATTTGGAGATGAAGTTTCACAGAGAACGGTTCTTGGTAATGGTTTTGCATATGAAACTATGAAAGATATCTACAACGAGCTTGTTCAAGAAACAAGTTTCCAAGAGAAAGCTAATGAGTTGGATTTATATTTGATAAAGAGTGTGGAGAATCAAAATCTTCCAGACAGTTCAGAGTACGATGTTCTTTCTTGGTGGAGGATAAACAGTCTATAGTTCCTGATTCTATCATTAATAGCTAAAGATAAACTTGCAATGCAAGGTCTTCAGTTGCATCTGAATCTGCCTTTAAAAACGCTAATCGTTAATGCAAATCATAAACGTTTGTTTAAAAAAATTTTGATTTATTTTATAAATTATTTTTTATTATTAAAAATATTATTTATTTATTTTGAATATTAATGGCATTTTTGTTAGTAAGCAGAAAAACTAAGTTCACAAGTTTTTTCTTTTAAAATTTGTATTATTATAGTAATCTGAAATCTCTTAGGATTGTTTTAATAATTAAGCAACTTTTCAAAATTATTTTAATAATTTTCTCTATTTTTTTAGGAAATGCTTCTTTCTTTATTTTTCATTTAGGTCTTTTTTTATATGTATGTAGCTATGGACTATACTTGAGGTTGGCATCAGCAATTATGCAGAGTGATGAAAGATAATTTAGCTGCAATCAAATAACTGTTATAAATAACTGATATTGTATCGATTGCAATACTTAACCACAAAGCATAACACTTCCTGAGTTTATTAATTTATACACTAAGGAACAGAGCAAGAGAGACAGAATAAAAAAGGGAGACAGAACTCTTTACCGGATCTTCTTGCCGTTCCAACAAAATCTACGAAGAACGAAGCAAAGCTCTGTACAAATGTAATGACCAAAAGAAGGCCAAACACAAGATTTTATATCAGTCATCTTTGCAAGTAGCTTTGTTATGTCCTACTCCTCCACACCTTGTACAACACACGGATCGTCCTCTTTTCCTGTCTTTGATTCTCTTTTCCCCTCCCTGAACTCGTGAAAAAAGAGGCGGAAGTACTTGTTCTTCTTCTTCCTTGCTCCTCTCTTCATTCTCCACCAAAGCTAAGTCGATCGCAACTGCTCCCAGAGCTTCTGAATAAGTTGAGCGGTAACTCTCAACAGTAAAGAAACTTGAACAATAGTCATATAGATTTCTTTCTTTTGTGTTTAGGACAGCAATTGCATGCTGGCAAGGAAGACCAGTGGGCTTCCACCCGAAACAGCTGCAAGTTTGGTTACTGATGTCCACGAGTTGAACAGACCCATCATGAACCTCGAAAAGTGTGTCTGAACAAAAGAAAACTTTTAGAGTGCTTGCTTTTTTGCATTCTTCCACTAGACTTTCCTCCTTTGATGGCACAAGTTGGGTGAACCACTCTTTTGACTTCTCCTGGCTACTGTTTACCAACTCCACGATTCTAGTCACAAATGCCACAAGCTTCTGGACCACGGAGGTCTCCTGAATTTCTTCAATCCACTTTGCGTATATCTCTCCCACATCTGATGTAATATGGCTGTATGGTTCACCTTCAAACAATGCACTGGCCCAGTGCTTTGGTTCAATATCCATTACCCAATCATACGCTCTTGGGGACACTCGTTTTATTTGCTCAGTGTATACCTTAAACCCATCAACTCGATCAGCACGTGCTGCAGCCAGTAAATAGTACATTAACGATGGCTTTCCATCTCCAAGAAACGGACCTCTCAGGCTTCTCATGATATCCTCCATCAAGTAATGTATCGAATAACCATGATGTGCATTCTCGAAAATCTCAAACACAGAATTCACTAGTCTTTTCTCTCGGTCAGAGACAAACGTAAGTGGTCGTAAACTAGGCACAGCTACCTTTAATTGTTCCAGAAACCATCGCCAACTTTCGTTAGTTTCCATATCCACAAGGGCTAATGCCACTGGAAGTACACCATCATCTCCATCCAAGGCAGAGGCTGTTAACAAAATCTCATGATACCTAGATTTAAATGGAATGGCATCAAGGAAAAGAAGCGGTCTGCAACCAGTTTGAAATCCATGTATACATGACCGGAAAGACAGAAAAAGCCGCTGAAATCTTTTGTCCTCACCAACCACAAGATCAACAATACTTCCAGGGTTTGCCTCAATTACCTTATTCACAAAAAGAGGCAAATGCTTATATGCCTCTTTGAATGATGTATGAAGTCCTCCTTTAGCTTCATCAATGCCTCGCCTTATAGTGCAATAACTGAGCTCAATACCAAAATCTTGAAAGATCGAGTCGGCAATATTCTTGGTCTTCTGATTCGGATTCTCTTGCAACCTCTCCTTGATGATACTCACTACCCAGTTCTTTTTTGGATGAGCAGATTTCCAAGATTCTCCTCCGCATGTATGCCTTCTGTTAAATTTTTTTATCCTAAACACACTTTCGGAAGGTACCCATGACGCATAAATCTTCCAAGGACAACCTCCGACCAAACAAACACCACATGCACGATTTGATTCATTTTTCCTAAGTCTGTACCCAAAACGACAAGCAACCGCATATTTCTGCAGCGCATCACGAAACTCAACGACACTCTCAAATCCTTGCCCCACACCGGTAATGCAACGTTTCCATGACGCCACCAAGCTCTCTACGGAACCATCATTCGTATCAGATATAGAATAATTCATCTCGCGTTCAGAGTCAAGATCCTCAGTTTCAGGGTAATAGGCATCCATATCCTGCATGTAGTCCTTGTCATCATCAACGTTATCATCAACATCAACATCGTCATCATCATCTCCGTCAGTTAAGAGATATTCATCATCATCAGTTTCTGTTACAGGCTTTCGAATTTCTCTCCTGTTTCTTAAGGATCTTCTCCTTGTAACACTGACGTTTTCATCATGGAGCAAAATGCTGGGTTCTTCCATCATACGTCTTCGTTTACTAACACTTGTAGGTGAACTAGTTGTCACATTACCTACGATACTCAGAGACATCAGAGAGGAGCTTTTACTACCTATGACTGATTGTTTGGAACTTTTGGGTGTCAGTTTAGAGTTACTGGATACAAGACTCTTCTTCCCTTTCCTTTTGGGTGTTTTTGAGGTTGATTTGGCTGGTACCACTGGATCAGTAGATATTGTTACCGGAATGTCAACAAGGCCACTGGATTCAGAGGTAATGCTGGGGGCGACCTTTCTATATCTCAAACTAACATCAGTGAGGCTGTTTTCTTCGGGGGTTTCTGTGACAACTTCAATGGGTACATTGGCCACATTCCCATATGCCACCTGTGTAGTCTCTGTTCCGACTACTATATTATCTGACCTGCAATTATATATAGAAATATATTATACAACCATTGAACTGAATGTCTAATACTCCACCATTTTGGATCAGAAGCATTAAAAAGAAGTTCTAGATAACTCCAAGAAATGATCAAACAAATGCCTGCTTAAGAAGAAACCCAAGAAGACTTTAAAATTTTATCGTGCATTAGTTTTGAAAGAAACGAAAACAAAATTTCACAGATGTGGCAAACACACAGTATCTACTACATTCTCTAGCAGATTAGATTAAAATAAAATAAAGAAAGCTGTGAAATAGATATAACGAGGACAATTGCTTGCATGAAACAAGGTTAAATAAGAGGTCGTACCAGTTACCAGGTGACATAACTGCTTCAGAGTTGAAGCCTTCTTGTCCTGTTACAAAGACTTCCGCTGTGACTGATGTCAGATGGAAGTCATACATCCTTTTCATGTCCTTCTCTTGTTTCATGGTGATAAGTGTTCTTCTGTTTCCCGGGAGAAAATACTTGAGGGACAAAGAGTTATAGTCCAAGTTGAAGAATTTAGCCACTTCTAGCTTAAAGTCATCAAAAGAGGTTTCATGATTGATATTTACAGCTTCTGCATGTCCTCCAGTGTATGTCATTGACCCATCATCATCTGTCACAAACTTACCGCCGGATTGACAAATCAATATAAGCTTACCTTTGCCCATACGCACAAAATCCTGAAGAAACGAAAAACGTTATATCAGATAAACAAAAACAAGCAAACTCTATTGTCTCAAGTCATATGACATATAGATCCGCAGGTGGTAAAAGGTAACTCTAGTTGCCAAAAAAGGACAAAACAATGATGATCATTTTAGTAAAGGTCAAGCCTGCAAATTTTTGAATATACACAAAAATTGACAATTATAGTGTTTTAATAGCACAATTAGTATAGCAAATCACAGCAAAAGCCATTGTGGCTAGACTGTTCAATCAAATCCACACAAATTGTCTGCGATACATTATGAATTAATCCAACTAATACGGTGCTTGGACCTGCTTTAAAGCTCCACTTCACGCTAATTGCATGTGACAATCATTCAAACATCCATCTCAATTTTATCACAAAGATTGCTCATTTACTAAAGGGACAAAGTTTTAGTAAAAGACATCAAAAAGAAGCAATTCCGGTCTTTGAATAAGAGTTATAAACCACCAAATTGGGATAAAATTTGGGGATAACTAAAAAAACAAAAAAAAACAAAACGGTAAGAGAACAGTTGAATCTTATAAAATTCAGACATCCATTATCCTTTAAATCCATAAACACAAAAAACAAACAAACCCTAAATTCGCAAAACTCTAATCGTCTGTTTAACTGACCATTCGCATTGCTCGACAAGGATTTGGCAAATCAAAACCCTTTTTCGAGTTTCTTTAAAGAAGATGAAATTAGTAGTGAAGGGAGAGATCAATTTACCAAAATATCGAAGTCGATCTGAGGAATTGGGAACCCTAGGGTTAGGACTGCGAGAAGTTGAGAATTTTGGGGAAGAAACGAGAGAATGAAACGAATTAGGGTTGAACCTGTACGGGAATAAAATAAAGAAAAGGTCCACTACATCGAAGAAACTAGTTTCCAGGGGTTGTTTTAAAACTTTTGTAAATCGTATAATATACCTAGAACATAAAATAAAACTTCTATAAATTACTAATTTCAAGATCTGAAAATATATATATATATATGCATATCAATTAATTAATGAATTAATGCTTCTTCATTTTTTTGACATTAAATCAATGTTTTTCATCTATAGTACATAATTTTCTAAAGTTTTTATTTTAAAAATGTTATATTGCAAAATTTTACTTTAAAAATAACTTAGATGAAGATAAAATTATGATTATTAATATCATATAAAATATAATTCAATGGTTTATCAAAAATCCACTTCATATATTGATTATAGAAATATATTATTTGTATCATAAAACCAATAAGATACCACAACCATCTAGCTCAGCCGAGACACCAAGACACCAAGACGAGAACAGTTAGGACGATAGTGTTTTATTAATGTTTCATAGAAGGAAGATGATATTTTCTCAGGATAAGAATGGAATACCAGTTTTGATGGGGTCGACGGAACTATGGGGACACAAAATGTTAAATGTTCTCTCTCACCGTTGCACGCCAAACTTGAAGCACTAATATGGGCAATGGAGTGTATCCAAGCGCCACAGGTTCGAGATGTAGCGTTTGCTTCTGATTCTTTTGAGCTCGTTAAGATATTGGAAGCTCCAGGAGCCTCTCCATTCATATCAAAGACTTTCAGAGATGTAAAGAGTCGTTTTCAACTTTTATTCCCTCGTATATTTAACACACTGACAACACCATAGCGGACAAGTTAGCAAAAGAAGCTTGGGTAAAACCACCGCACTTTGTTTACTTAGATTTAATTACACCTTCTTAGTTTTCTCTTTCATGGTTTTTCTCTCAATTCCTTTGTCAACAAAAAAACAATAAGGTATATAAATGTTTAAATAAGATAAATTGTATTTTTTAGGAGGAAAAAATTACATAGAAAACTCTAATCCAAGAGAGAGAGAGAGAGGTGACTACGATGGCGGCTAGGTTTTGATGAGGTGTTTTACGGTGATGATTCGTCACGGATTCCAGAGGATTCTGATCTACTAAAAAGCAGCCATGGGAGGATCTGCGACGGGATTAAATTTTTTACGATATTAGGTATGGGATTGATTTGGGAGATCAACAATCGGATCAGTGATACAGGGTGGCCACAGAATATCTGGTCTATTATTCAGTTATTTGGTAAAGCAATTTGTCTTCAATTGACGGGATTTGGTAAAGCAATGAAGCAACGGTTTGGATGGGCATCGGGTTTTTGGAAAGGAAATCGGTACGGTTTATGAGAAGTTTACAAGGCTCAGGAAGATACGGGATTGGCAAAATAAGAGAATATGGCATTTCGATTTGGTAGATCATGGCAGATTATGGATATCTTGGGTGAGCGGTATATATACAAGGAGGAAGACATATGAGCTCAAGTATCTTAAATCATTCTCTCTTTTCCTCTTTCTAGTCTGCACATTAAGCATACAGTCGGTGTGGTGGTGGAGAAGAAGAATGACTCAATCACAATTGGTGAAAAAGTCGGAGGGGCAAAAAGGCATGAATACGGGCTGTGGGATGAAGATTGTCATTCCTCAGTTTGACAACTCGTCACTTATCCAGAGTTGTTCGCGGACTCTCATTGGCAGGTGTATGAATCCGCCGAAGCAGGATATAAAGACCCTCTTATACATGTTGCCCCGCATATGGCAAGTTGATGACCAGGTGGCTGGAGCTGACTTGGGTCTTGGTCGTTTCCAGTTCGATTTTGACAGAGAAGAGGACATAATTGAGGTCTTTAAAACAGAACCCTTCCCTTTTGATTACTAGATGTTGGCTTTGGTGTGATGGCAGCCGGTCGTCACTATGAACTACCCCTCAAAGATTACCTTTTCGATACGAATCCTAGGGGTTCTGCTGCATTTTTAGGCTGATCCTACGTTTTGGAGCATCGGAGAAGCCTTAGGAGTAGTCAAAGCAATTGATATTGATGAAGGAAGGGTTCAAGTTAGTGTCGATGGTTTTAAGCCGTTGAACTTCACTATCATGTTTGAGTTTCACAGCGGAGAAGAGACAATGGTATATATGTGGTATGAAAAACTTTTTGGATATTGTAGGAGCTGCTTCAGCTTGTGCCATGACCATACTCGCTGCCCGGTTCATGAGCCGTCACTTGACAGAGGAGATGAGGGAAAGGTAGATCAAGTGAGCAAGGGGCCTACCATAACGAGTTACAAAGCAGCAACATCACATGGGTGGGAGAAAGCAAAAGATATCGGAACAAACCTTTGGAAAGGGAGAATTACAATGGGAAGGCGATCATGAGAGAGTATCATCGGTATGGAAGGTCAGACAAAAAATCTCGAGGTTACAAAGGAAACCAGACTCGGGAGTGAAGGTTCAAGTCGCAACGGAAGACAGGTTGGTAACCCTCACAGTCAGGATTATCAAAAAGGACTATTGATGTCCACCCGAGGCCTACATCAGCTTCAGCATCCCAATGTCGGGAAACATTTTTCCGACCATGAGAATAAGATGGTCGAAGCTTTTCACACGATGGATACAGAGACAGAACGAGCGGGGTCAGGACATGGAGGGTAGGCAACTCCTAAGGCGAGGAAAGAGTTACGATTTGAAGAATCCGGATCCGAAGGGGAGAAAGCTATGGAGGTGTTCAGACAGGACAGTCCTATGCAGAATCTGATAGGTACAAACTTGGACCTCTTGGATTCAAAAATGGGAGAGACGGTTTGTAGCACCTGCGATCCTCTCTAGGACAGGCAGGACGACCGTGGGACGAGGACAAGGGCAATCAGGGGGAACGGATGGTTGTCGATGCTCCATGGTCGAGATCAAGGGTTAGGTAGGTCGAAAAAGACTTAACCAAGGGAAAAGGGAGAGATTCAAGCTAGAATGAGCTGACCGACAAGCTGAAGCTAGCTGGATGGTCGACTGGCAGCTCGGCCTAGCTGGGTGGAGTGACGGGTAGCTGGACCAGCTGGGTAAGCTACTAAGCTAGCTAGCAGGTCAATTCGCATCAACCGGTTGGGAGCGGTTGCGGGAAGTTACCCGCGGAGGGGTACACACCCGTTTGTACCATTACATCATTTTGCGCGGATGGTTGTCGACCCAAAGGCCTATAAATAGAGCCTTAGGGTCGAGGAAAAAGGGGACGATTTCGCTAAGGCATAAAGACACACAAAAAGACCGAGATTAATATATCGTAAGGTTTAAGAGTGATAAACACAAGTGGATAACGAATCGGACGACTCGACCGAGAAGGACGGGTGGTGATGGAACCTAAGGAAGAGAAGGAGAAGGCTGTCGGCACACCAGACCGTTCGGCTAAGGTGAATTCGGCCTCGGGCTTAACCACATGGTTCATGGCGGTCGTACACCGACCGGACTGTGAGTCATGGGTTGGCCTACAGACGAATTTCTCTCTTCTCTTTCTTTATTTGTTTCACGTTGTTCCAGGTAACTTGACTCCGAAAGAGTCGGAGTCATGGTTGGATTAAGTTTGGCTATAGTCCGGACGAATGGTTTAGGCGGGTAAAGCCGGGCATGATTGCATGTTGCATAAGCATCATAATGGACGTATGTAAGTGAACCAAGGGTTACTTACGCGTTACGATTTCAGGATCCGAAGATGACCTTGGGGATGGCATGGCTTAGGAGCGCGAGACATGGTGGTAGGATGTCAGGTGGTGTATTAGTCTGGATATTAGGATCGTTCATTGTAATAGCCTATAGTGCAAGACTCTATTTTTGTAACGAATCCTATCTATTATAATAAAGGAAATCCAGATTTGTTGTTGTATTTATTGCATATTGACTCTAATAAGAATGAATCTCAGAATAAGATAACTCGGAATACTTTCTAAGTATAAAATGTCTAAGGAAATAAGACTAAATTCTCAGGTCGACCGCGGGTCGATGTGTGGTAACCTCTCCGGCGTAGTAGCCGGGTCGGGTTGCTAAAAGTTGGTATCAGAGCATGCTTGGTCCTAGGATATTTGGGTTTAGGTACACCACCCGTCGGGTTAAGTCTCGCGCTAGGATTTTCTTAGGCTTATGGGAATGTCAGTTGGTTAGGATTACTAACGAATGTTGAATCTCAAGGTTGAAAAAACAAATCCGAGAAAAGCAGGAAGGATAGGGCGGTAGGCGAGACCACCCCCGGGAAAATAGGTGGGACGACCTTAACCGTCCAGAAGACCGTTGGTAAAAAAACCGCAAAACCAGTCAGACCTGAGGCTGGTTTGGTGACGACCGCACCTACGATACCCGACCGCACCTACGACCGCACTTCAACGAGAGCCCCGACCCGATCGAGGCAGATGAATGGAGGAGTCGGTTGGTGAGAAATTTTAACTCCACCTATTGTCCGGGTGATTAACAGAAGGATATAGCGGTTCACTTCCTGGAAGGAGACGCTCATAGCTGGTGACTTGCGGTAGAAAAGCGCACTGGGGGTCGTATAGAGACCTTTGCTGACTTTGAGACCGAGTTTAATCAGAAATACTTTCCAACAGAGGCGTGGGACCGCTGAAAGGTAAATTTCTAGACTTGGTTCAAGGACGCAGGTCTGTAGGAGAATATGAAGAAGAGTTCAACCGGCTGAGATGCTATGTGGGCAAAGACTCAAGCGCGGTCAAACCAGACTAGAGCAAAGACCAATGACCGCAAAAGGAAATGGGACCAAGCCGAAGACGGAAACCAGTCTTTGGCAAAACCTGGTGAATGCCCGAGTTGTAATAAAAGGCATAAGAGGGAATGCTGGAAAACAATGGGAGCATGTACTAAGTGCGGAAGTATGGATCATGAGATCCGGAACTGTCCGCCGATGGAGCAAGGGCAGACCAAAGTGATAAGTGACAAAGGGAAATCCTGCTACCATTGCGGAAAAGCGGGTCACTTCAAGAGGGAGTGCCCCAAGATGCAATCAGGACCGAAGGATAACCGTGGAAGTGCGGACCAAACGGGTCAGGCTAAGAGGCAAGCCGTGGCTCCAAGGGTTTACGAGCTGACCAAGGACGATGGCACAGCCGGAACTTTCAATGCGATCACTGGTTAGTCACAAAAGCCCTTCTTAAAAATTCAATATCGTGCATAAGGGTTGGGGTACTTAGCATTCTAGGCGAATGTGTAGGGACTTTGAGTATTTGTGGTTTAGCCCACCATACAGTGTTTGACTCCGGAGCAACACATAGCTTTGTGAGCTCGGAGTTGATCGGGAAGGGAAAATTCATAAGGGGAAGGAATAACGATGTAAGAATTGTAAATGCTGCGCGCGGTCAAAAGATGCTGTCATCGGGTATGGTCGAAGACATACCCGTATATATTGGGGGCATAGATATGCCCGCCAACGTAGTCATCATCCAGCTTAAGAATCACGAAGTGATCTTGGGCATGGATTGGCTAGGGAAATATAAGGCGACCCTTGACTGTCACCGGGGACGGGTGAGGTTCGAAAGGGAAGGCGCGGAGATAAAAGAAATTCCGGTAGTGAGAGATTTTGGGGACGTGTTCCAAGTCCTAACAGATTTACCCCAGGATATATCTGATTCGTTCACCATTGAACTTGAACCCGGAACAGCTCCTTTGTCCAAAACGCCATACAGAATGGCCCCGGCCGAAATGGCAGAGTTTAAAAACAGTTAGATGAATTGTTGGAAAAAATGTTCATACGACCAAGTAGTTCGCCATAGGGTGCGCCCGTACTGTTCGTTAAGAAGAAGAATGGCAGCTTCCAACTTTGCATTGATTACAGGGGTTTGATCCAGGTAACAGTCAAGAACAAGTACCCGTTACCCCGGATCGATGAATTGTTGGATCAGCTCCGAGGGGCGACTTGGTTCTCGAAGATCGACTTAGCGTCTGGGTATCACCAAATCCCGATAAACCTGACAGACGTTCGAAAGACAGCTTTCAGAACAAGGTACGGTCTCTACGAATTCGTAGTGATGTCTTTTGGTTTGACCAACGTCCCCACGGCCTTCATGAAGATGATGAATAGAATTATTTAGGTCTACTTAGACGAGTTTGTGATCATCTTTATAGATGACATACTTGTCTGTTTTAAAGACCGAGAAACCCATCAAAATCATCTAAGGTCCTTCCTTGGTCGGTTGAGGGAACATAAACTCTATGCGAAGCTAAGCAAGTGCAGCTTCTGGCAAAGGAGTATAGGCTTCCTCGGACACATTATGTCATATCAAGGTGTTGCAGTTGACCCGGATAAGATCAAATCTATCCAAAATTGGCCGCGACCAAGGAATGCCACCGAGGTAAGGAGTTTCCTCGGATTGGCAGGATACTACAGAACGTTTGTGAACGGATTCGCAAGCCTGGCCCAAGCCATGACCCGATTGACCGGAAAGGATACAAAATTCACTTGGACCGGAGCATGCGAGAACGGTTTCATGAAGCTAAAGGACGCCCTTACTAGTGCACCGGTGTTCGCTCTGCCGGAGGAGGGCGAGCCATACGTGGTGTACACGGATGCCTCCATAACCGGACTCGGTTGCGTGCTGATGCAGAAGGATAAGGTGATAGCTTACGCCTCTAGGAAACTGCAGAAGCACGAAGGAAACTATCAGACCCATGACTTGGAGATGGCTGTGGTGGTGTTTGCGTTAAAAATTTGGAGATCATACTTGTACGGAGCCGAAGTACAAGTTTTTACCGACCACAAAAGGCTAAAATACATCTTCACCCAGCCAGAATTAAACTTAAGGCAACGAATATGGATGGAACTGGTGGCTGACTACGACTTAGAGATCGCCTACCACCCGGCAAGGCAAACTCGGTCACAGATGCCTTAAGTAGGAGGCGGTCGGATGTGGCCACTGGGAAGGATGCGGAAGGGCTGGTTCACATGTTAAGAGCGTTACATCTAAAGGTTCTAACAAGTGAACACGAGCCATTGGGTTTGGGCGCAGCAGATCAGGCTGACTTACTCACCCAGATCAAGGCTGTGCAAGAAACGGCCGACACCTTGAAAAAGTTAGCCAAAACTGTTGGGATGGAATATCAAGTTTCAAACAATGGGACAGTCAAGGGACGGGTATGTGTGCCAGACGACCTCGAGCTCAAGGAGGAAATTTTAAAGGAGGCGCATCAATCCAAGTTGTCGATACTATCCGGGATGAGTAAGATGTATCACGGCTTAAAGAGGTATTACCACTGGGTAGGAATGAAAAGAGACGTGGGTAACTAGATTTCGAAAGTGGCAGACTTGCCAATTAGTAAAAGCCGAGACCCAAGTACCTAGCGGCTTGTTGCAAAATCTACCCATTCCAGAATGGAAGTGGAATCACATAACTATAGATTTTGTAACCGGTTTGCCAAGGACGAGGGCAGGCAAGTGACACAATCTTCCCAAGGAAATTGCACTTGAAGAATGGTTGATGCGTTGGGTAAGGAACTTCGCGAGGTTACTAACACTCACAGCTCGGTGGTGGATCGATTCAGACCGTCAAAGGGTGTGAAAGCCCAATGGTATACCGATGAAAATCCGTTCCAACCTTGGATATGACGCACCAAGACGTTGGACTAGACCGGTTGTAAGGATATGACACAGCAAACAACCGAAAGCTCTAAAGAACAAAAGAAAGATTTTTTGAGACTTTAAAAGGAAAAGCAAAAATGCTAAATTAATCAAAAAATAAGTTGTGTCTACAAAAAGCACAAAGATTTCCAATTTATAGTCAAGTTCCTATCTCACATTTATTGAAAAAAATATAAAGCAAAAAAAAAAGAAGAAAATAAAATAGACTTTAAGGCCGCGATCTTGACTTTAATGCAATCCTGGTCGTGGTCTTGGTCTTGGTCTTGGCTGGCCATAAATGCGCTAGCCGTTGGCCGCTGTTGGTCTTGACTCGGCCGTTATGGTCGAGTGCGCGCGGTCGCCTTAACCGGCTGGTGCGGCGACCAATGCGGTACACGCGGTCGGTTTGTCGGTTCGCCTTGTTGGAAATTGAATTCTCGAGCCAATGCAATGGAATTCTGGCCAGCATTTGTTAGATAGAGATTCGCGGTTCACGTCCCACTTTTGGAAAGCCTTTCAGAAAGCTTTGAGAACAAGGGTGAACATGAGTATAGCGTATCATCCTCAAACCGATGGACAATCGGAACAAACCATTCGCACATTGGAAGATATGTTGCGAGCATGCATTCTAGATTGGGGTGAATCGTGGGATAAGCATCTACCCCTGGCCGAATTTTCCTACAACAACAGTTTCCAACGAAGTATAAGCATGGCGCCATATGAAACGTTATATGTACGTCCATGTCGAACCCCAGTATGTTGGACACAAGTGGGGGAGCGTAGCATGGTCGGACCAGATACCATAAGGGAGACAATGGACAAAATCTGATTCATGCAAATAAAAATGAAGGAGGCACAAGATAGGCAGAAGAGTTACGGGGACAAACGTCGAAAGGACATAGAATTCTCGGTAGACGAATGGGTGTATCTGAAGATGATCACCTTTAAAGGAAAGGCGAGGGTCTCGAAGAGGGGAAAATTGGATCCAAGGTACATTGGACCATTTCGGATACTTGGAATGGCGGAGCAATGGCTTACAAGTTGGATCTGCCAGAAGAGATGAAGGCATTCCACAATGTTTTCCATGTTTCGCAATTAAGGAAATGCTTAGCAGACCCAAACGTGATAATGACTGAGATTCCTACAGAACTAAAAAGAAATCTCACCATGGAGACAAGACCAATTCAAAGATAGGATGGAAAAAACAACAAGGAGAAAAACAAATAAAGAAAGAGAAGAGAGAAATTCTTCCGTAAGCCATCCATGACTCACGGTCCAGTCGGTGTACGACTGTCATGAACCATGTGGTTAAGCATCATAGCGGACGTATGCAAGTGAACCAAGGGTTACTTACGCGTTGTAATTTCAGGATCCGAAGATGACCTTGGGGAAGGCATGGCTTAGGAGCGCGAGACATGGTGGTAGGATGTCGGATGGTGTATTAGTCTGTATATTAGGATCGTTCATTGTAATAGCCTATAGTGCAAGACTCTATCTTTGTAACGAATCCTATCTATTATAATAAAGGAAATCCAGACTTGTTGTTGTATTTATTGTATATTGACTCTAACAAGAATAAATCTCAGAATAAGATGACTCGGAATAATTTCTAAGTATAAAATGCCTAAGGAAATAAGACTAAATTCTCGGGTCAACCGCGGGTCGATGCAAAGAAAGGTGCAACAAAAAAGGTAATTGAGTAGAAATGGAAAGTTTGGGGGGGGGGCGTGATGATCTTGTTAGGGCATTAAAGGTGGTAATGTGGTGGTTAATGGGCAATAAAGAGCTTAGACTTAAGAGGAACCAGATTCATTGGCGGATGGCCACTAAGGTTACTAAGTACTTTTTCAGATTTCTTTATTTAATTATGCTTTGGAGATTTCATATGATTTAATGAAGGTTTTAATAATAATGGACAATGATAAGAAAATGTTGCATGGTATCACAATGTATAATGTCGGTGTAGTTGGTTTTGGTGCCATAGTTGTTCGAGGTTTTTTAATGACAAGGTCACTAAGGTTTGTTTACCGGCCTTGCTTTACAACAGTAGAAGGGACATATAATCTGCAGGTAGATTATACTCTCCCTATTATGTTCCTGATCTTCGGCCTTTTAATTTGATAAAGAAGAATTATTGGAAGACGCTAGTATGCAAATTTTGTGCCAATGAGGACGGATTTCCATCATGCATGGGCGACCGGTATAGTTGGATACGCGAGAACTTCATGGTTTATGTGGTTATCACTGGTCTATTATTTTATAAGACTTTGACAATCTTAATTGTTGGACAACTGTGGAAAGTATACGCATGAGAATTTTGAGTTGGAATTGCCAAGGTATAGATTTTAAATGGACAATAAGCTATTTAAGGAAGGTGTGGTATAACTACAAACCCGAATTCATGTTCCTTTCCGAAACAAAACAAGAGTTCATGTTTGAACAACAATTTCAGGATCATTTTCGCTATGATAATATTTAGACGGTCGAACCAAGGGGCACGAGTGGGGGATTGGCTTTGTTTTATAATTATTCGTTTAATGTCAATATTGTGTTCGCCAACAATATAATCATAGATATCAAAGCGGAATTCCAGGGACAAAAATTTTTCTTATCATTTGTCTATGGTAACCTGGTACAACAGCTTAGAGACAGAGTTTGGGAGCGCTTAACACGTATAGGAATAGGGTGATCGGATCCGTGTTTTATCATTGGTGACCTAAATGAAATAACAGAGAATCATGAGAAACAAGGCGGACCCTTACGACATGCCTCTTCATTTGTACATTTTAATAACATGATCGAGAACACCGGATTAGTGGAATTCCCGTCGTTAGGGAATACATTTTCATGGAGAGGCCGGAGAAGTGGGCAAATAATTAGGTGTCGCCTTGATCGAGCTTTGGAAAATGCGGAATGGCATGCCTTATTTCCCTTCTCTTTTGTGGAATATTTACAGATGGTTGGATCGGACCATAGACCCTTGGTAGCCATACTCGAAGATAAACTTATCAAGAAAAGACGTCAGTTCCGGTTTGATAAGCGGTGGAATTGTCAAGAAGGTTTACAAGAAGCGATTGAGATGGGATGGAAAAAAACGGAAGAGGGGGAGGAAGGTAGTACGGCCTTCGCTTCGAGGATCCAAAATTATCGCAGAGATGTATCAAAATGGAGGAAACATCAAAAACCATACGGAAAAGATCGGATTGAGGATTTGCAAAAAGCCCTAGATGGACCAAATTCCCATCACCATCACCATCACCATGCAGTATCTGAGGCGGAAGTGAAGAAACTCTTCACTGATAAGTATGGAGCAAACTGTGTTGAAGGCGTTTACATACGACAATATAGAGGAAACTCCCTCAACGGAAACATGAATAGCAACGGTCAATAATCACTATACGCGAAGTTGGTTTTGGACTCGGTTGCTACTGTGGATCGTATACTCAAAGGCCGTAATCTCCAAAAGCTTCACGTCAACGGAGAACACATTTGGGTTTGTAAGTACGAAGAAAAACGAGAAAAGAGACGTTAAAAATATTTGATGTTGAAGTTTTTTTATGTCAATCTTTTAATTATATGTTGTATTCTAATAATTATGTAATCTCAGTCTCTTGGGCTATTTCACTTTGGCAAAGTAGAAAATGGGCATTTTGCAAATTTTATAAAATTTAATGTTTGTTTTTTAAGAAAAATGAGAATGGCATCATTTGGTAATAAACCTAAACCCGAGGGCATTAATAAAATAGCTATATGATTTAAAGAAAAGTCATCTCGCGAGAACCAGAAAAATCCGAGCAACGAACGAAGCAACACGAAACGTTTCATCTAATAATTTCTTAAAATTGATTCTCTTCGAAGTTTGAAATTGAGGATTTGCAAAAAGCCCTAGATGAGGCTCTTAACGATGACTCCAACACCCAATTGCAAATATTATAAATCACTCGGCAACTAAAGGACGCCTATGTAGATGAGGAACTCAATTGGCAACAGAAAAGCAGGAACTTATGGTATACAGAGGGCGATCAGAATACAAAATTCTTCCATGCCTTAACTAAGCAGCGGAGAGCAAGAAATCAAATTATTGGTCTCTACATCTCGGATGGCAATTGGGTGGGTATGGAACCAGTAATTGAAAGGGTGGCAATCAATTATTTTCACGATTTATTCACATCAACGGACCCGGGGGAATTTGAGGATTTTTTACGATAAATCCCAGTGTCAATTACGGAGGAAATGAACGGTAAACTTACGGCTCTTGCATTGGAGGAAGAAGTGCGAAAAAAATTATTTCTCATGCATCCAGAAAAAGCACCAAGATCCGATGGGATGACAGCGCTCTTCTACCAGAATGCATGGCCCATTATTAAGGATGATGTGATTCAGTTGGTAAATAACTTCCTCAGGACAGGTGACTTTGACTCAAGGTTGAATGTGACGAATATTTGTTTGATCCCTAAAACGGAATGACCAAGTAAAATGGCGGAACTCAGGCCCATTAGCTTGTGTAATGTGGCTTATAAAATAATATCTAAGGTTCTCTGCCAAAGATTACGGCCGCTCCTACCGGAGATCATATCAGAAACACAATCTGCCTTTGTGTCAGAACGCTTAATTACGGATAATATTCTAATCGCACAGGAAATGTTTCATGGGTTAGGAACGAATTCAACATGTCATGAGAAATTTATGGCTATTAAATCGGATATGAGTAAGGCATATGATCGGGTGGAGTGGGCTTTTATCGAAAAAACGCTCTAGAAAATGGGATTTTCACAACAGTGGGTCATCTGGATAATGAAATGCATTACTTCAGTACAATATAAAGTGCTGATCAATGGTCAACCTCGCGATTCATCTTACCTAAGTGGGGACTCCGCCAAAAGGACCCATTGTCGCCATATCTTTTCATTCTATGGAAGGAAACACTTATTTCAAATATAAGGAGAGCAGAAAGGGAAAAACGGTTAACAGGGTTAAAGGTAGCACGAGCTAGCCCTCCTATAACACATCTCCTATTTGCGGATGAAAATTTGTTTTTCTGCCGAGCTATTAAAGAGGAGTGTCAGGTTATATTAGAAATCTTATAGAAATATGAGACGGTATCAAGACAACAGATTAATCTCAATAAGTCATCGTTACAATTTGGACATAAGGTTGACGGCAATCTTATGAAAGAGTTGAAATCGGTCTCGAATATCAACCATTGGGGGGTATGCGTACCTATCTTGGTATCCATGAAAGCTTAGGAGGAGCAAAAAAGCAAATATTCAGCTTCCTAAGAAGCAGACTTTATAATAAGGTTAATGGATGGACTTCAAATTACTCTCAAGAGGAGGCAAGGAAGTGTTAATTAAATCCATCGCAAAAGCATTACCGAATCATGTAATGTTGTGTTTTCGTTTACCTAAAACAATCCTGACCAAACTCACCAGTATAATAGCACAATTCTGGTGAAGTTCGGGGAACAATCAGAAAGGTATGCATTGGAAAGCATGGACGAAACTTTGTTGGGACAAAAAGCAAGGGGGACTGGGCTTTCTGGCATTGGAGGAATTTAATATAGCTTTACTCGCAAAACAATTATGGAGGTTAATTGAGAAACCAAACTCATTATTTACCAGAGTTCTCAAAGGTAGATATTTTTGCAATTCAGATCCATTAAAATCGGTTAAATCGTATTCCCCTTCCTATGGTTGGAGGAGTATAGTTATAGCGCACCCTCTGGTTAACAAAGGACTAATTAAAAGGATGGGAACATGAGCATCAATTTCAGTGCGGAATGATCCATGGATCTCATCCAACTGCCCGAAGCCAGCAATACGCAAAACGTACAACTACTATCCTTCACTAATGGTCAACCATCTGATTGATCATAGATCACAAACATAGAACAAATATTTGATTTGTACAATCATAATCCCTGAGGTTGCAGAGGTAATTTTGAGGATGCCGATTAGTCGAATCCAAAAACCGGATTGCTCTGGCTGGTATTTTACACAATCCGGGAAATATACGGTGGAATCGGGATATCACACTATTTGTTCGTCCCTGCAAGACGAAGTTCTCCCTATACATGGACCAAATTTAATATCGTTAAAGGCTCATGCATGGATCTCAATTTTCTAAGAAAAATAAAGCATTTTATTTGGCAAGTTTTGTCGGGATGTCTACCGGTCACTAAAAATTTGCGAGACAGAGGAATCCAGTGTGACCCGGTTTGCACCAGATGCAGTGCGAATGAAGAAACGATTAATCATTTCCTATTTCAGTGTCCACCGGCCTTACAGATTTGGGCCTTATCAAAGATCCCGACAAACCCCAAGACATTTCCAGCGGCATCGGTTTTTACTAATTTGGATTACTTGTTTTGGAGAATTCCTCAAGGACACTCAAATCATCAATTCCCATGGGTGATATGGTATATCTGGAAAAGTCGGAATGACAAAGTCTACAACAATCTGGAACGTGATCCTCGAGAGCTGATAAAACTTGCAGAATCAGAGGCTAAATTATTGGTGGAGGCCAATACAAAACGACAGCCGGATACGATACATGCCCAAGCACAAGCGGAAGGAGAATCAGACCCTTTTATGAAACAAAATAACTTACGCTGTTTTGTAGATTGTTCATGGAAAGCAGGGAATAGATTTGCAGGACAGGGATGGACCACAAGAAGACTGGGTGTTGCCGGATGGTTGGGCACAAGGAATATCCGCAGCATCCTTTCTGCCCTACATGCTGAGATAGATGCTCTCATGTGGGCCACGGAATGTATGCATACAACGGAGCAGAAGAAAGTGTGCTTCACTACAAATTGTTTGTAGTTAGTGAAGATGGTTTCAGAACCGCTGAAATGGCATGCATTCTCAATGCACATGGAAGAAGTGCATCAATGTAAGAAATTTTTCACCAGGTTCGAATTAAGACACATACACATACACAGAAACAAGAACACACTGGCGGACAAGTTTGTGCGGAGTGCTCGCATGTAGTCATCATATTCCTATCATATAGGTTTTTCACCACCAGTAGTTTTCTGAATCATTTTAAGCAATGACATCCTTGTTGACAAAAAAAAATTGTATTTTTTATTCATGTGCATTTTTGTTAGCGAATCTATTTTCATATACTTATCCCGTAGACGAATCAATTTTCGTATACTTATCCTGTGGACGAATCATATTTTGCGGAGAATGTTCTCGTAATGTTTTGTTTAAAATAATATATGATCAAAAAATTTAAAATTTAAGAAAGGAGTAATATATACAATATTTAATGTTGTTGATGAAATTAAAGATGATACTTTATACTTTCGGATGCAACTACACGTAATGATTTAACTATCGCATCAAGATTTTTTTTACCGTTTTGAAATGCATATCTATAACACAATAATATAATTTTTTATGTAAAACTAGATTTGCATGTGAATGAGATTCTAACTTAAAAAAAACACCATAATTTTATTTTTTTGAAATGTAATACTACTAGTAATTAACTCACGCTATGGAGAAGATTATTTTTTTTTATATTTTTTTTCTTGAGTTTACTGATATTTTATTTTTAGGTTCTATCAATTTTTTATAGATAGAGGTGGACAAAATTTACTTCCCATCCAACTAGGTTCTATTTGTGGTCCTAAATTTTTGTTTTTTTGTGGGAATACTTTTACGTATGAGACAAAATTTTGGTTCCTATTTAGAGAATGTAACATGACGAAATCGAAATAAATTTCTCAAATCTCTGTTTATATGAGATTATAATCTCATATGAAACAAATTTTGATTCGTGTTTGAGATGATATAATAGGATAGATGGAAATGAGAATTTCTCAAATCTCGTTCGGAACAATTTATGTATTATGTAACTATAGAATTATCAATCATATTCAATAAAAAAGCACTAACCATAATATGCACTCTGTTATATTTTTCAAAATGTTAATATATATATTAAAGTTTTTATATAGTTGGTATTACTTTTTATATAGTTTATATATATTTGGATAAATTCTTTTTCGTTAGCATGATTCCAAATTTTTTGTTAGAATTTTAATATATATTTTTCAAAAACTAAAACTTACATATTTGAAAACTTTAACAATTATTTTTGATTAAATGCTGTAAATCTATGTTCTTAGCTTTATTATAATTGTACCATGATTGGTTAGTATTTAATGTCACAGATTTATATTTTTGATTTTTTTGCTTATTTTGTATTTAATTAATTGTTTTTATAAAATATAGTGGCATTCTTGTAAATTTTCTGTATTTTAATACTATTTTATTAAATATACTTTTCAATTAATACATTATAGAGAATAAACAATTATCAACAGAAAAACGGATGGTTACATTATTTGGATTATACTGGACCAACTAAACCAAAAGACATAGTTTCACATAAACTAGAAAAACAGTCTTTTAGAACAAATTAGAGCATAGCAAAGCAATAATGTAATGACTTAGGTTTGTTAAATTGTTGACACTTCGTTCCATAGCATGATGACTGCATCTTCTGCGTTGTGCTAGAGAGATAGCAGCTGGTTGTATAACTCTTTGTCAATCTATTGATTAAGATAAGGGGGTTTTGTGGGCCGTTGATGTTGCCTCCCATCGCGTTCTTTCCACGCCCAGTAAAACGTAGCTTACGTCCTGCTTTGTGAGCCTATTTCTCATGAGGGATTGCTCCATGATTGTCCAGTCTTAGATGAATCACGTTCTAGGAAATTTAGCGTTAAACATCATGTAGATCGTATATGAGGAAGGGCGGGCAAAAAAGAGATGATTTCGACTCTTATTGGGTTCTCCACAATGGAATAATGGGTGGTAGCCTCCCCATGTCTAGTAAAATCTCTTATGGATAGTATGTTTCATAATGCGAGCCACCCACAATGAGCCTTAATTCTCAAACAATCTCCATAAGATCTTGTGGGAGAACACATTAGGTGAATCTTTCATTCTTCTTATCCCCAACCCTCCTTTTTTGGTATACATAGGTATTTCAATGCCACTCGGTCCAGTATTGTAATGTGAGGAGGGCATGACCATTAGAATGGTGTGCGAATTCACTCGATTTTTCCAAAGCATTGTTTTGTGTAGTCGAAAATCAATGGAAATCTCAGCTTAGCTGGGTCATCTTCTAGGGAGCTCAACCTAGCTGGAAATAGTGTTCGAGTGTTGGGTTAGCTGGGCGACTGTCTAGCTAGCTGGTCGAGAAGAAAGTTGGCTGGCAAAGGCAATATCGTCTGTACACGTACAAAGCTGCGCGACGGTTGGTAGAAGTTACTACCCAAGAATTAACGCGCTCTTTCGCTTAATTGACGATTTTACGATCAGAAAAAACCTATAAAAAAGGCATTTAGTCAGCTTTTTGGGCATTCACGCTTACAAAGAAAAGTTTACTGAAAATTTTAAGGACGAAAGCGATTAAGAAATGAGAGGAGATCGATAAAAAAGAGTTGGCAAAATTGAGAATTTATATTAAAAAATAATAAAAAAAGAAATCAGTGAAATCCTCCAAGACAACGAGCTGTCTTGAGTTTACCCATTCTTACTACTTTGGTATGTCTATACTAGCACTATATGTGATACTTTTGTATAGGTTGGAAAGTGTAGTACTGCTGCGACCATTTTTTCAGTTGATACTACTTCCGGATGGTATTATATTGCATGTTGTATATGTGATATTGCCGTTAGTTCATATCAAGAAGCTTTTGATGATAACGGTTTTTGTCTATTATATTTTTCTGGATGTAATGCTTATGTCTCTTTTTTTGTTCGGTATTTATTATTTTTCTTATTTTCTATTTTTATACTAATTTAAGATTATTATTATATTGTGATATTCCATGTTAACATTTTTAAAAATTGTATTTAGGTATAAACTCATTATATGTGTCTTTAATCATACCAAAGAGATAGTTACATTCTTTCTTTTGGACGTTGTTGCCAAATTTTTCTGTGTCAATATTGACTTATTGAAGAAGTTGTCGATGTATGTAAATATAAAGCGTTAATGGTTTATAGTATTTCATTTTTATATGTGTTTTGTTCGGACCGGATAAATTACACCCAATAGCATTTTTTAATGATTCTATTACAGAATAGAGCACTTTGAGCTTTTGACACACTTTTACAAAAAAAGTGATAGGTGAAAAATCTTTTCTACCATCTTTCTATTAACTGTTTGTCTTTTTGCACAACAAACAAAACTTTTCGGCTAATCTCAGCCATTGAAATGTGTGGCTGAGTTTTGCTCACTTTAGTGCAAATTTAATGCACATTAATGATACATTTTTTTCGTGAGGAGAGAGACAAAACAAAAGCTATGGAGGTTTTGTCTTCCTTCTTCTCATTTTTTCTCGTCATATTTGCTTCAGAGATTCATTATCCTACCAATCCTTCTTCTCCACCATCGAATCCATCTTCTCCTGCAATGTCGTGACTTTCACCATTCACCAGCTCCAGCCACCACCACCACCCCGCCTGTCCTCCTCCTCATAGCTTCAGTGGTAGTGGTTGTCACGGTGGTCCTTAACTACTACCCACCTCCTTCTCAATCTGGCTCTTACCGACCACCACCGTCTTTTTCTGGAGGCGGTGGCTACTATTATCTGCTGCCCAAAAATGGAGGAAACTACCCTTTTACGCCACCGCCGAAAATTAGGCTCACAATAAGTTTTCTGCAGCGGCAGTGATGGTTTCAATCATATGGTACATGTTGGTGTGTCTAATACGCAGTTGACACATGAGACCAAACAAAAAAGCCATCGTCCAGCAACCAAGCTACAAGGATTGTATGAGCAATGACCGACCACTACGTGGACACGACTACATGGAAAAGATTTTGATGCTTGTCCACCACCGTCCATGTGTTCTCAGCCGGTGTGCACAGTGGACTCAACCATATGGACATGGTTCTAATACTCATACACATCCTTCTACGTGTTCAGTTCCGGGTGGACAATGGTTACGACCACATGGACAGGGTTCTGGAGTATTGATTCTGTATCCACATTATCCCGTCCACATGGACAGGGTTACGACCCAAGTTAGTTTTGGACACATAATCACGGAATTCAGTTGAGCATGTGGTCATCACATTTTGGACACGTTAAAACCACCACCAGCAAATATTCTGATAGATTTGTTATGATGGATATGTTTTAATGGACAACATATCATGGACCTGTTTAAGGTTAATAAATGGATGTGCACAAGAACACATCTATGCATTAGGATATGTCCACATAAACATATGCATAACAAGAGACTATGAACTACTGCACACTAAATTATAATTAACCATGGACTAGCTCTGAATGTATTAGTGATTTCTATGAAGTGTCAATCTATGAACTAGTACATACTAAATTATAATTACCCATGGACTAGCTCTGAATGTATTTGTGGTTTCTTTGAAGTGCCAAGTTTTATATGTAAATTATTTTTTTTTCCAATATAAGTTTTCGTTTGTTAGAAGGTATTTATAGGATTTCGAGTTTAGTAAAATGACACAGAATTTGTCTCTTTGTTTGTTTAGGAACAAAAATCAAAAAACAAATAAAATCATATAATTACAAATCATATATCCACACAACATTGTCCACACAACCTGTCCACACCACAATGTCCCCACCATCATGTCCACACAACATTGTCCACACCATCTCTACCCCATGGAAACCGTAAAAAAGCATCAAGATCTTCAAGAAAAACAACATATTGGGGTGTGGGATATGAAACTTGTGTCCTTGCAACTAAAACCCCATCAACCAACAGAATCAGATTTAATCTCAGTTTTCTCCAACTAGACATTCCTCTCTCATTTACCTGCATATCCCATATGTCACCTAATGTTACTGTCCTATCTACTCCAAACAACCGTGTCCACAAACTATTATCCACACGATTATTGGGCAGTTGGTACTCAGGGTCATAGTCATCAGGGAACTGCCCACAGTCAAGCCTCGTTACTTCACCAAACTCAGTAAGAGAAAACCTACGGGGTGTCCACCAAATACTGTCCACAACACATACTTGTTTTTGGACACCGGTTGTCTGGTCAGCAGCGCATGGATTAACTTGCAGGAAATTGCAGACCTACTGATGGGGATGTCAAACAGCTTTCCAAACCCAGATTCTCTTATCCTTTCAAACTTATGGCTCCCTTGAAGTGTACTTTGTAAGAACGTCAACATGTTTTCCATTTTTTTAAGCATACCTTTTGAGTTTGGTGACGGCGGTTGGTCTTTAGCCTCGACGCAACACAACCGTCACTACTACCACCGTCGCCTGTAATTTCCAGAAACACAAACAAATTTCAGAAATTGGAAAACGAGAAAACAACCAAAAGACCTCGAAATCAAACTGTAACTACTTAATTCATCACTCACCTTCATCCACGGCCACGCTATTCTTCTCCGGCACCAGCGTATGACGGCGTCAGCTAGACATTAAGGTTTTCAAAAAAAAAGTTTGGAAAGAGAGAGAGAAAAACGCGATTGTTATTTTTTTTTCCAGAAACTGTAACTTTATTTTTAAACCAGATAAAAAACAGTAAAACAGTTTTAACCACATAAAAATAAGAGAGAGGACAATTTTGATTTTTCACAAGTTTAAAGTGTCTACTTCTGATGAAATGTGTGTTTTGTGAACAACATTTGAAAGTGTCCTTTTATGTAAAGCACTCTTTAAAATATTGCCTTTGGCATTGAGTAAACTTGTGGGGAATGCCTTTGTTATCATGATCGATAATCAAATGAATAAGAACATGACGTTTAAAGTTAATATATTTCTGATGATGTGGATAATTTTGATATTTTCATGAATCAAACTTATTGATTTAATAGTTTTGATTGTTATAATTATCATTTGTTGACTATATTTGTTCTTATTTTATATTATTCTTTTTTGTTTGTTTTGTCGATTTAGTCTCTTATGATAGTGAATAATGGTGCTCTCACTCGGTTATCTCGCCTGAAAAATTATTGTTAAATGGTGTTAAGAAATAAGGTGATAATGAAAAAGGGAAAAACCAATGATGAACCAAAGAAATGGGAATGATCAATGAGATTCTATGCTAATTTATCTTATTAGATTGATTGTTTTTGTTTTATTGCATGATAAATATCTCATGATTAATTAAAACGATTATTCTATTCAAAATTTTATTATTTTTCTTAATTAATTTTTTTATTAGACTTTACTTGTCCTTCAGGACATGGACCCGTTAACTAAAATCATAATTCCATAAAATTGATCCCTCATGATTCCATATGTATTTTACAAAGCATACTTATTTGAAAATACTTGATGCAAAATCCCCTCTTCATTATTTTGTTATATGTTTGTTTTTTATTTAATACATATCTTATTCAACTAATGTTATTCCTTTCTTAAATAAATTAGTTGATCTCATTATTTGTGTTATCAAAGTTTGGAAGATAGAATAGGATGTTACGGATTATATAGAAGAAGATTTTGTGCCATAACAAAACTCAATTCTCAGATTTACAATGAGAGATTTTCAATAAGTTTTATTAGGTAATTTAAAATTTAATTTCTGTTAATAACTTTACATAAATAATGGAAATTTTATCTAATTTGTTTTTATACAGAGGAGTGAATATTGATTGCATGCTTGGGTAAATTTGTCTACGAATTTGAATTTATGTGGAAACACAAATATATTAATGAAACAATCATTTGTCTTTTGAGGTTTAACAGATGCATATCCAAATTTCGACACATTTGCTTTTACATCATTCAGATAAAATGTTTGAAATGGTTTGGTAAAAACTAAAAACAAAATCTTGAAGCTTCTTGACATTTTCTGTTTACTTTCACATCTTTTGTCATTTTCATTACTTAGCAACTGGTTTCTGCACTTTTCTCAACTTACCAACTTTTCCAGTTTCCTGTAGAATCCAAAGTTGAAAGTTATAACCAATAATGTAAAGACGGTTTGGTCTAAATCAGAGATTGCAGAAGAATAAGAAGCTTACTTGTATATTCCCTATATCACGTAATGCTTGTGTGTTTGCTTCTTTGTTGTTGTCATGGCTAATCCCAATGGCCTTCTTACCATCTCCTCCTTTCATTGCTTTACCGGATCCTACGTTTTCTTCTCTGTTACTACATTTGGAAGCTATGCAGCCACAAGAGATACCGCACCCACTTCCATTTGCTCTGCATTTGCAGTTTTTGGTCTTGCACAGAGATTTTTTTAGTGCAAGAGCAACACATCTCAGCTTTGCTCTGCTCTTTCTTGCAATGCGTTTCCTCAGATGTTTTCGGTTGAGATTGCTCCAAATTTGATCGATCGTTGGTATTGCAGAGCGTTTCCTCAGAATCTTTCAGTTGAGATTGCTCTATGCTTGATTCATCATTGGTACCACAGATCGTATCTTGGGAAGTTTTCTGTTGAGAGATGTTTGATTCATCCTTATCCTTGTTGGAAACAGAGTTTTCAGCTGGTTCGTTCTGATGAAGAAGTTAGATTTGAAAAATCAGATCACAAAAGTTTGGTTATGTAGGGATAAAATTAAACGTTAAATTTAAAATTTAGGATAACCTGAACTTTATCTGTTTGACTGAGTTGTGATTTGGCCATTTCCATCTGGCTGACTAGAGTACTTAGTTTGTTAAATTCCTCTTTAAGTTCCCGTAGTTCCGAGTCCATAGGGGTTTGGTTGATTCCATTGTCCCATGACGCAGAGCTGAACAAGACAAGCAAAAATAAAATCACCTTAGAGAACACAATTTGAGGCTACAACAAAAGTTTAGTTACTATCAATCTTACCATGAGTTTTGCTCTCCCTCGAAATCTGCCTTCAACACACTTGCCTCTAGGCTGAACTTTTTGACCTCTTCAGCTATTCTGATTAAAAAAAGTAAGGAACACAAAGTTTCAGACTACTACTGAAGTAATAAGACATTTTATTAGCATTCATGAACTTTCTTTAATAACCATACTCTTTCATTTGACGTTCGTAACCAGAATGAATCTTGTTCAACTTCATTAGCATCCCAACTTCATTGCTACACTCCTACACAACCAGAATAAGAAACCAATTACAGCGTTAAGTTATAAAAATCAATACGTAGCTGCAGATATCATGGATAAACAAGAATCTATATCTTCATCCGGAAGTTTAAGGTACCTATACCAAAGATCCTAAACAAAGGTTTAAAAACAATAGCGCAGTTGAAAGCCCATGAAAAACTTAAGCAATTGCTTATATTCTTTTCGGAACTCAAATGTTGCTTTGTCACTCAGGCTCAGGTAATACCTGAATCGTAGAGCTCGTTCCCTTTGGTGGGCCTGGAAAAATACAAAGAAGACACTTAAAATTTAGCCAAACAAAAAAGGAAGAATCAGGAACGGATACTAGCTAGCAGTTATCTGACCATTATTTTTCTTTGAAGAAGCCTTTTTCGATTGCAGCAGCAATTTTAAGCGCTTCAGGGCTGTCAAAGCTTGTGTATTCTTTAGCTGCAAAATCTGATTAAAAGAATATAGAAATCAATCAACAAGCCGCATGGACTCAGTACAAAACGGCTGCTGAAAAACTACATATAACAATAGAAACAATCAGCAGAATCGATACCAGCTTCTGGCGCCTGTTCAAAGCTGACAGAACATGTTTCTCGAACTCGCTTTTCCTTAGCTCTTTCTTGAGCTGTTAGAAGAGAAGATAGTTAAGAAGCTAGGGTTTCATAAGAAGGCTAAAGAGCACTAGACAAGGCAAGCACAATTGTTGATCAAGAAAGGATGTATCCAAACTGATCTTGGCTTACCTGAAGAGTTTCCTTTTCTAGTGAAGCTTTTGATAGTCTGAATTGCATAGAGTCTAGCTTGATCTTGCACTGCAACTTAACCTGAAGAGTAGTCACCACTCACAAATGTAAAACACACAACGGAAACTGCTTCAATTTTTCATACAACTTTACATTATATGCAACAAGATGCTTACCTTTTGCGCCTTTAATTTCTGGACTTCGTCATCGACCTGCTTTACAGAACTCTCAGTTTTATGCTTCTTTGTTGAGCACATAGAGCGTGAATTTGACTTACTCCTTGAGCTCATACCCTATACAAGTATCAAAGTTACAAAATGTGGATGGTATATCATACATCTTTCTTTTATTGAAACCAGAAAAAAATGATTCACCTCCTCTTTTGTAGCATTAGACTTCTGAGAAAACTCTCTACTAGACTGTAAGGTACCAACAGAAGAACTAATTGAAACATCAGCCCGTTTGGACATTAGCTCCTCCACATCGCGCTGCCAATTACCGACAAAAATCATTTCAAGATGACACAATACACAATAAGTTCCGCAACTTTTTAATCAAACAGATCATTCAGCTTGGCCATTTCTCACACTAGTGTACCTCACTTCTTAGGATTCATACATTATACAGATAAAAACTACAGGATTAACCAAAACATAGCTCCACTGATTCCAGAAATATCAACAGATAAATCTAATTCCATTATCACCAAGAACTGAAAAACTTATAAGAAGGAAAATTATGAACGGTGTTGCATTTCATACTTCACACACGAAACTAAATCGATGGGTATCATCCATGAAACCGCTCTTGCTAGAGCCATTTTTTTCCCCAAAGGTGCGAAATCAAAACGAAATAGCAGTTGCTACAGAGCCAAAAGAAAAGCGATTCTAGATTTCAAAATCCGAAAATTTTCAAAAAATAATTGGGAAGAGGGAAAAAACCTTGAGAGCTTCATTTACGGACTCCAGATCTCGAATCCTCTTCTGGAAAAGTTGCTCGGCGTTTTCATCGAGTGTAGACTCCTTCGATCGGAGATTCCGTTTAGTCATTTTCCGGCGATGTGTCTCTTCTTTCTCGATGCGAGTGAGACAACAACGCTCCCTCTTCTCTCTTTTTCCTAATTGGTGATGAACATAAAGTGACTAATTTCAAAATAAAAGTATCAGGTGGTGCAGAGTGCAGAGTATGCTCTTTGTACTCGTTTTGTTTGCACCAATAGGTCTATAAGAACGTAAGCTTAGCTCATCTTATTTTGTTAACGTATAATATTATTTCATATGTACTTTTAGGTGGTTATGTTCATTTTGAACCTAAATCATCATTTTTGAAATAATTCTATGATATTTCAAAACAAACACCAGGGTTCTCTCTTTTTTTTTCCGGCTAAAATATTTGATTTATATATAAGTATCCAAAATTACATTGTTAACAAGAAATTGAGGACATAGTTCATATATATATCAATTATATGGTAGTTCTAAAACCTTTTCGCTTAACAGTCTGCACGTGTGTTGCCTTCTCTCCGCTGAAATTGGAATATGATTGAGTTGAACAAAGATTCCCAATGGCGAACCGTTTGTAAGTACCTTTGCAGTTTCAAATTCTATGTCTTGTGGTTTAGGCAGTTATTCACATTGAGGTTGTCAACTTCAAAGATTACTTTCCGGTATCCCAAGGACCATGAAGATTGGATTGCCCAGATTAGTGCGGAGAATTCTGCTTCCTCTGGAGTATGTCTTCCTTCAAACTATCCCATTCCGCAAGTAACAAAGTCTCCATTAGAGTTGCGTATGATCCAACCCATTCCAGAAGAACAAGAGCCAGGATGATGAGAAACCTCATAGTTACATTTGATCCAGCCAACCGGAGGTCGTGTCCATTTCATATGGTGCGAGGAAGAGAGTCGTTGCTCGTCTGAGTGAATAGGAGAGATTGGCCATTCTTGGACATCCATTATCGATCGAGCAAGCAATTCATCTTCAGAAATGTTTTTCTTTTGTTAAAAACAAAGTCATTTCGACTTTTCCAGAGTCGCCAAAGTATCCAGAAAGCCAAGAACTCGTGTTTGCGGTGGTACAACAATATCATTTCCGAAAATTCGCCTTAACCTGCAAAAAAGATCAACAACAGATGGAAGAGATAAAGGCAAGGCAATTGCAATGGAAGACTCATCAGATACGGGTAGCTCGGCAAAGAAACGCCTGCAATTTGACGTCCCATCTCCTGCAAATGCAGAGACACAGGTTACTCTCCTTTCTGCTGGAAGAAATCAGGAGAAAAATGGTAATACCACAAAGAGTTGGTATGATTTGACTTTGGAGGAAGAAGAAGAAGAAAAGGAGAAATCGCCAAACACCATCACACATAACCCTGTCGTGTTACCAATTGAAGAGGATGCAGGAGAAAGCCAGATGGTGAACCCAGAAAACGAAGAGCTGGATCAAGTCGATTTTGAAGAAGACCTGTTGGAAGAGGAAGGGGATCTCGCTGGAGAAGGGGACTGGATGGTTGATGACGACCTTCTCGAAGATGAAGAACTGAACAATCATGAGCTCCCCACGGATTGGGATGAAGGCGGAGGAGAAGAAATACAAGCAAACCGACCGGAGCTCCCGGAAACGTTCAAACGATGGAGACAGTGGCGCAGGAAAAAGCAGCGGTAGAAACTGTGGAAGCCGCGGAGGAGAACTGTCCAAAGAACCCCGCGAAGACCGTCGATCAACCACGATCTCGTACTCCGGCGAGGAAAAAGCCTTACATTGCTCAAGCCAAGATAGGAACCTCAAAGAAAATGGCCATTCTATTGGGCCGACCCTCTCCAAAGATCAAAAGCAAAGGAAAGCCTTCTGGGCCTAGCACAAGGCCAAAGTTTACAAACGTTATCCCTCACAAGGAGGAGAATGAACCGAGAAAGTCAAAGGAAGATGTTAACGACCCAAGAGAAGAAGCCAACCTAGAAAGCGAGTCCAGTCCGAGAAAAACAAAATAGTGAGATGAATGTGATCGCATGGAATTGTCAGGGAACGGATGCCGATCTGACAAAAGAATATTTAGAAGAACTCCACCATTGTTTTTTACCTAATTTCCTGTTTTTATCGGAGACAAAAAACAGTCGCTATTTTCTGCAAAATTTGCAAGTATCTTTTAATTATGATCATGTTTTTACCGTGCAGCCGAGAGGCAGAAGCAGAGGCTTAGCTTTATTTTATATGAATGATTCAAAAGTCACTATTATCTATCATGATGATCGCATGATTGACGTAGAGACTTCGTTTGAAGGACAAAAAATCTTTATGACTTTTATTTATGGAAATCCGGTGGTTGAACACCGAGAATATGTTTGGGAACGATTAACAAGAATGAGTATCAATCGGCACAATGCCTGGCTCATGACGGGAGACTTTAATGAAATTACTGGTAATCATGAAAAACGCGGCGGCCGCCGCAGGGCGGAATCTTCTTTCAACCCATTCCGCACAATGCTACAAAATTGTGGAATGGTCGAGTTCCCATATAAAGGAAATTCTCTCTCATGGGTGGGACGACGTAGTTCCGGTAAAGTAAAATGCAGACTAGATAGAACGATAGAAAATGAAGAATGGCACATACTCTTCTCCCACACTTCTGTGGATTACTTGAAACTATGGGGATCAGACCACCGTCCTGTCCAAAGGCCGACCGTAGGGGCGGCCGGGCACGCGCGACCGGTTACTTCGGTTCGCCAAGGTTCCAAACCAGGGTCTGCCATTTTGGTTCGGTCAATGCGTCCTTAGCTTAGGCCATCTCACATTTGATCCATTTTCCAAATATTCCGGCGCGTGGGTCAAGGCTTGGTTCGGCCGAAAAATCAAACGGGTCCTTTTCTGGTTCTGGTCCGACGTCCTGGATAACTTCATGATGGGTGTGTTCGACCCGAACCAGACCGGTTCTGCTTGTGTCACTGGACTCCTCTCTATAATTAGGACGGTGAATGTCTCGTTTGGTCCGAGAGAATGGGTCGTCTGGTCGTGGTACCAGGCGAAGACCATCTTGGTTCTGAGTCGGGTCCAGCCGGTACACGGCCGTGCGGTCGGTGCTTCGACGCATGGGTTGATTAGTCGGGGCAACCTCGACCAAGTCTTGACCAAGTCTTTCCCGAGTCTGTCTCACCGGTTCAAGCTGCGCTCCATCATCCAAGTTATCAGCCTCGATGTCGCCGGGGTTGGTTCCTTGATTCCTATCACCTTCCATCAAAAAGTCGCCTCATGTCGTAACAATATCTCCTCTTGGAATAAAACTCTGCCAACAAACACGACAAGAGAGATCGAAAAACTAAAAAATCTCATTGATGCCGCCCAAGCGGATGAGGAGCTACGGAGAAAACTCTGTAAAGCCTTCCAGGAGGAAGAAATCTTTTGGAGACAAAAAAGTCGCACCCTCTGGCATAAGGAAGGGGACAAGAATATGAAATTTTTTTCACGCTACCACCAAAATTAGGAGAGCAAGGAACCGAATCATAAGCCTTAAGGATCAAGACGGTAATTGGGCTGAAAACGAAGGTGCGTTAGAATGAGTGACGATAAAATATTTCCGAGACCTTTTTACCACATCGAACCCCCTCAGATTTCTTCGAATCCCTCCGGTTCATTACCGAGAAAGTACCGGATCATACAAACCAAATCCTTATCTTCGAACCAACAATGGAAGAAATAAAGGCGGCCGTCTTTGACATTAACCCGGACAAAGCACCTGGCCCGAATGGGATGACAAGTAGATTTTACCAAAGATTCTGGCAGCTTATGAGCCAAGACATTATCAAACTAGTCAGAGATTTCTTCGCGAACGGGAGATTCGACCCGAGACTGAATCAATCCAATATTTGTCTCATACCAAAATAAGAACGTCCGAGAGCTATGACGGAATTTCGACCGATAAGCCTATGTAATGTGAGCTACAAAATCGTCTGAAAAATGATGTGTAAACGCTTAAAAAAGCACTCGCGAACTTGATTTCGGAGACACAATCGGCCTTTATGGCCAGGCGTCTGATTACATACAACATCCTATAAATCGCATGTACCGATCAGAGTATATGGCCATGAAAACGGACATGAGTAAAGCATATGATCGAGTGGAGTGGGGATTCATAAGAGCCCTAATGTTAAAGCTCGGTTTCACAGAGAAATGGGTGGACCTGGTGATGTTATGTGTCTCATCTGTGACATACCAAGTCCTAATTAATGGAGAAGCAAAAGGGCGGATTAGACCATCTAGAGGACTTCGACAAGGAGACCCTTTATCACCTTTTTTATTTATAATATGCACAGAGGCACTCATATCCCTCTTAAACGGGGCAGAAAGAGAAAAAAACAGAATTTATGGAATGCGAATCGCCCGGGCAAGTCCCCCTGTATCACACCTCTTATTTGCGGATTATAGCCTATTCTTCTGCAAGGCAGAAGTCCTGAAAAGTGCAGAGATTCTAAAGACCATTAATATTTACGGAACGGCATCAGGACAATAATTAAATGCCTCCAAATCATAACTCTCTTTTGGAAGTAAAGTACCCCCTAGTACACGTTGTGATATAAAAATGCCATCATTCGGATGGAGTAGTATCATGTCGGTAAAGGACGTGTTAGCCCGAGGCCTAAAGAAAACAATTGGATCGGGGAGAAATACTAGAGTTTGGACCGAATGTTGGATCCCTGACACTCCGGCAAGACCGCCGCGAGAAAGAAACCAACAAGGACAAAAAGATCATCAACTCCTAGTCCACCACCTCATCAGACGAGATACTAATGAGTGGAATGAGGAAATACTGCACGATCTTTTTCAACCTGAGGATATCCCTCTTATCTTAGGGTTGAGGCCTAGTCGATCTATCACCCTTGATGGGTACGTATGGGACCATACAAAATCCGGAGTTTACACAGTGAAAACTAATTATGAACAACTACGAAGGATATACCCAACACAAGAGGGCTAGGAGGTAGGGGAACCGAGCATTACCTGCTTCCAAAGCCAAGTATGGAAGGTGAAAGCCCCCGGAAAACTAAAGCATTTCATGTGGCAAGCCCTCTCAGGCTGCGTAGAAACATGCCAACGACTCACATACCGACACATTGGCACATACAAGAGTTGCCCTAGATGCAACGCCGCGGAAGAAACATTAAACCATAGGCTCTTTGAATGCCCTTCTGCATGACAAGTGTGGGCTCTATCGGACTTTCCGTCCTTTCCGGATTGCTTTCCGAGTATATCTTTATACCAAAATATGGACTTCCTGTTTTGGAGGACATGTGAAAGGGGCCTACCTGCTCTCCAGAGAGATATTTACCCATGGATCCTGTGGTACATTTGGAAAGCAAAGAACGATAAAATCTTTAATGGAAAGGATACCTTACCGACAGATACACTCCAACTGGCTTCGATATAGGCAGAAAGCTGGCACCAAGCGAACCAAAAGGAGGAGGAAGAGGAAATGGACGTGGTTCAGGGCCATGCAGAACCATATCGCACCTACCCATTGCCGAACAATATCCCCATATGTCCAATTGATGCATCTTGGACAGAGCAAGGATCATGCAGCGGTCTCGGACGGTACTTAAGACATCAGTCTGGACATCGCTCTTTTGGAGCTAAGGCATGTAGACGTAGCCTCTCGGCACTCCATGCAGAGATGGATGGACTTCTATGGGCCATGTCTTGCCTCCATAACGTTCGTATCACATCGGTCCGTTTTGAAACGGACTGCTCGAACTTACTCAAAATGATTGAAGACCCCGTTGACTGGCCGTCATTCAAGTCGGAGCTTGAAGTCTATTATAACCTCAGTCGTTCCTTTGAGACATGTAACTTAGTGGTAATCCCCCGCACTGTTAATGTACAAGCGGATACACTTGCAAAAAGTGCCCGAACTAAAGATATCAATTTCTCCCATGTAAGTCACACCGGGTTGGCCGATCTGTCCAATCGGACAGTCTTCACCGACCAAACTTGATTTAATGTATGAAATTTGAGGAAAAAAAAAGAATACTCGTGAGTGGGGTAATGGGTACAGTTGACAGAGACCAGACATTCTGAGCATAACGACATGTAAACAAAGTATGATTTGTCGTTTCAACCTCAAAATGACAATGCAGGCACTTAGGATCAATATTGATTCTTCTATGATGAAGGTTAGCATTAACAGCTAAGGCTTCCGATGCAGTTCTCCATAAGAAATGTTTTATCTTCGGTTTCGTAGGGGTTTTCCATATGGTCTGGGCAATGTCCGGTTGGTGTGCTAGTCTTGGGAGAGGGTAATCGGTACCCTGAATATTTTGCAGTGCTAGATGATACCCTGTTTTAATAGGGTACATACATGTAACAGTGTATGCCCATATCCAATGATCAGAAGAAATGGTTCTTGATAGGAAAAGTCTGTGTATATCTTGATGATCCTCTTGTTCAATGAGATCTCTTAACTGATCTTCATCCCAGCAGTTTGTACGGTCATCAAATAAAGTACTAACTAGGAGTGATGGGTTACATAGGGTAGTAGGTTAGGTGCACGCGGAGGATTTCCGGGGATCCATGAATCAGCGAGTAAAGTGTTAGCACCATTGCCAATGCATCGTTGAACCCCGTGTCGGACCAGATCAAGACCAAATAGTAATGATGTCCATCCGTAGGAGGGTTGTGTACCACAACGTGCCATCAAAAGATCTGTATTTTTGAAATAGCGGCTCTGGAAGACTCTGTAGAAGAGCCAATGTGGTCGTTGTAGAAGCTTCCACACATGGTTACCAAGCAGGGCTTGATTAAATAAGTGAAGATCCCAAAAACCTAAACCACTTTTGTATTTTGGGAGGACCATTTTCTGCCACGATACCCACACCATTTTCCGTTTTCCGTTATGTTTGCCCCACAAAAAGGATGAAAGGAGACTATTAAGTGAAGAACAGAGTTCCATTGGCAGTTGAAAACAGTTCATATAATAGACAGGCATAGCAGAAGCAACAGCTTTAACAAGAACTTCTTTACCCGCGTTAGAGAGAAACCTTGTTTGCCAACCCGTAATCTTTTCTTGGACATTTCTTTTGATGTATTGAAACATTTCTTTCGTCTTTCGACCAAATTGTTCCAGAAGTCCTAGATCTTTACCACTGCCGCCAACATTTGGAATTTGTAGGATAGCGTTTATTTCTTCTCTTGTACGTTGGTACACCTTGTCACCGAATGTGATAGATCATTTATCGAAATTAATAAGCTGACCTGAAGCCTTTCCGTAGAGTTCAAAACTTTAAAATGACTATTTTTATAGTCCGCTTTAACAAAAAAGAGGGAATCGTCAGCAAATAACAGGTGTGATATAGCCAGACCCCCAATACTTAACCTTATAGGGTTGATCGAGTGATTTAGCTTAGCTTTCGTAAGTAAAGAACTAAGAACATCAACGCAGAGGATGAAGAGATATAGAGATAGAGGGTCCCCTTGTCGCAAACCTCTAGTGGCATTGAAATTACCGTAAGGACTCCCATTAATGAGGATGGAGAAGCTAACCGATCGAACACAACTGATCACTCTTTGAATCCAGTCATCACAAAAACCTTTCCTCTCTCTTTTCTATGACCGATTTTAAGAGAGAGAAAGCTTTACTTTGGTTTTGCGTTTTTTTTTCTGATCCAATCGAATTATCAATTTCGACTAGTTTGCTTTTTCTCTCTCTACCAGATGATAATTCCGACTTTATTCGGATTTAGTTATGTGCCTTTTTCTTTCCTTTAATTTTGTATGTCCTTTGGATCTGTTTTTCTCATCCGATTGTTTGTTTAACTTTTGGTTATGCTCTTCCCCTTATAATTGAGTAACAATCTTATCCTTGCCGTAAATTGGCTTTTGGAGTTACATTTTTCAAGAGAAAGTGGGTTGTAGTTTTTTAATTAATTGCAATTGATTTTGAGTAGGTCTAGTAGAGATGATGTTTTATGATCTATTTATGGATCTTTTGGATTTTTTCCTGTTATTATCTCCAGTGAAATTAAGACTTTTAATTTGCATTGGTGAATTTGAAAAGGGTGTGTAGAACAGTGGTACACACTTTAATCTCATCGAGAATTTCGAAGCAAAATTCTGATGACAACTAATGAACGAGAAAGTGACCGGTGATGCTGGTGATTTTGCACTGGTGATGTTTCATGAGGAAGATGGAGGCATATAAGTTAAGTATCGACGGTGGCTAAGGATTTTGGCAGTTAAGCATGCTGGAGCAGCAAGTTTCAGTAGGTAAGGTGTCTAAAATTCAATGTGCATTACGGTCGTATGTCTCAAAGATTATTATTATTATATGCACGTTAATTGTTTCTATGTTAACGGTTATGAGCTTATTGGGTCATTTGTTGTTGGGTTTCTAATGAAAATTTGGAGGCTTATCACTCTTATCATCCCTATTTTGGGTTTTGATATACACAAATTGACGACAAAAAAAATCATAGTAAAAATTAAATCGTATAAATTTTATTTAAAAAATTGAGTTATAAAATATCGTATTATCTAATTATTATGTAATACGATATAGTATATTTTTATAAAATAAAAGTATGAGTTATCACAAAAATAATCTGATATATTATATGGTTTTATAATTAAATTTACACTTATATTTTATATAAATGTAATTAAAAATGTATGAGTGTAAAAAAATAGGTTAATATGTGTGTTCGGAACAAAATTTCGTGTATTTTGTTCGAAGATGTATATGGTAGGTAGAATAGCGGCCTATAAAAAGCTATTTAGGGTCCGGTTTTTTTTTATATTCCGTTCTGCTTTCGAAAATTTTCTTTCAGCTTTCCTGTAGTTTTGATTCGGGTTTTCAATATTTCCTTCTTCAGATTTATGTCTTCTTCAACTTTTGCATCTCTTTGTTCATTTATGTCGGGAGACAAATAAATGACTTCTTTAGATGGGGCTTCTTCATCTTCAGAGGATAGGTTTCCCTGTGTCAACGAGCTTTCTCTTGCTTTGTGGCTTTCGTTTCCCGCATCCGGCAAGCAATCACTCGCTCCGGAGACCAAACTTCCGGAAAGCATCAAGTCTCGCTGAACCAGACCCTTTCTCGTCTAGAGGGGGCCGTCTGCCATATTCATGAGCAATGCGGACGCCTCAGCCCGGTCTTTCCAGGATATTGGCGACCCATGGTGTATTTCTCTCCAACCTTGGCACATTCCGCTTTGGGGCCGAGGGATCTGCAGGAGACCTTCCTGTGGAAGCCGAGTTTGACTCCCAGTTTGATATGAGCATGACCGGTCAAGGACTGACCGGCCCAATGGAACCAAGTGACCTGGATGTGCCGAACGAGACACACTTGGAACCTGAAGATCCCGGCGACCAAAAGGAGAATAGAGACCATTTCTCTCGACCAAAGGACCATGGAGAAGAATCTGATCGTGCAAAAACACCCTTGGATCGGACTAATTCAGAAGATGGTTCAGAAATCACATGTCTCGACCAAACCAAAACCGTTAGGCCGGCCGCGACCAATATTGGACCAGTGCAATATCTACAAGACCAAGTCGGCCCAATGACACGTTCTAGAGCCAAGAAGATCAAGGAAATGGTGGGCTTGACACTTGGAGAAATTTGGTCCGAACCAAAACGGATGGACCGAGACGAGGAGAATTTGGCCAAAGCCTTAAATCTTTTGGAACTGAAAGACCCAGCCGAAGTCAACAAGAAATGGCCCAATGCTGCATTCAGAGAGCCAAGAAACGGTACAAGGACGCCAAGAGATCCACGATCAGTTCCTTAAAATATCTTAAATTTCTTGCATTTAAATTGGAAACGGCTACCTTTTCGTTTTCTTTTTTGTTTTTGCAAAGTTATTTAAACACTTGTCTTGTTTCATTTTGGACACCACCTTTAATAAAATAAACCTTTGTTTCTTCGAAACTTCCTTTCTTGTTTCTTATGAACTCTTAATCTTTGTGTGACTCAAAGGTCTACGGTATATCAAGAGATTATATCCCTCTTATGTGGCCATTCTACCGACCAAAGGAGTGGCTAAGTGGTGTAAGACAGTTACAGGCAATAGGATCAAACGTATTGTTGGTGCTGCCTGCTTATTCAACCGGAGGTTCCACCATCTTTCAAGCTTTCGAACGTTTTAGTAAATATAGAACAGGTGTTGGGCCGGCAAGTTGGTAACTCATGAGCAAGGGTTACATCAGAGAGAGCATGAGCCCTTGTGCCGTACCAGTTCTTTTGGTACCAAAGAAAAACGGTAGCTGGAGTATGTGTGTTGACTGCCGAGCCATCAACAACATAACAGTTAAGTACCGCCATCTCATTCCATGTTTAGATGACATGCTTGATGAATTACATGGTTCTAGTATCTTTTCTAAGATAGATCTTAAGAGTGGATATCATCAAATTCGCATGAAAGAAGGGGATGAATAGAAAACCGCATTTAAAACCAAACATGGCTTATATGAATTGCTTGTTATGCCTTTTGGCTTAGCTAATGCACCAAGCACATTTATGAGATTAATGAATCATGTGTTTAGACATTTCATAGGCGTTTTTGTTGTGGTTTTTATTTTGATGACATCTTAGTTTATAGCAAAAACCTAGATGATCATGTGAGGCACCTAAAATGCGTGTTAGAGGTTTTAAGAAATGAGAAAATCTATGCTAATTTAAAGAAATGCACATTTTGTACGAATAATCTAGTTTTTCTAGGTTTTGTTGTTGGTGCAGATGGAGTAAAAGTGGACCAAGAAAAGGTCAAGGCAATTCAAAAATGGTCTAGTCCTAAAACCGTTGGAGAAGTAAGAAGCTTTCACAGCCTAGCCGGCTTCTACAGGAGGTTTGTCAAGGACTTTAGCACAATTGCCGCACAACTCACCGAGGTGATCAAGAAGCACGTTGGCTTCAAATGGGGAGAAGCTCAAAAAACCGCATTCCAAACGTTAAACGGGAAGTTAACCAATGGACCTCTTTTTCACTTCCTGATTTTCTTAGAACGTTTGAAATAGAATGTGATGCCTCAGGAGTTGGTGTTGGTGTTGTTCTAATGCAGGAGAAAAGACCGATTGCCTACATTAGTGAGAAGCTTGGAAGAGCCACACTGAATTATCCCACGTATGATAAGGAGTTGTATGCGTTGGTGAGGGCTCTTCAAATTTGGCAACACTACTTGTGGCCGAAGGAATTTGTGATTCACACGGATCATGAATCTTTGAAACATTTGAAAGGCCAACATAAGCTAAAAAAAGACATGCTAGGTGGGTCGAATTCATTGAGACCTTTCCCTATGTCATATGCAACAACCAAGGTAATGAGAACATAGTGGCTGATGCACTATCTCGAAGGGAAGCTCATGGAGGTGGCTTAATGGGACAATTTAGTGTCGCCAAAACCTTGAGTATCTTACAAGAATTCTTATTTTGGCCGCATCTAAGGAGAGATGTGGAGAAGCTTTGCAACCGGTGCACAACATGTAAGCAAGCTAAGTCTAAAATGCAAAGCCAAGATCTGTATACTCCTCTTCCTATTCCCACTGAACCATAGACTCATATATCTATGGATTTTGTTCTCAGGTTGCCTAGAACAAGGAAAGGAAAGGATTCTATCTTTGTCGTGGTAGATAGGTTCTCTAAAATGGCTCACTTTATACCATGTCAGAAGACTGATGATGCAACCTTGGTAGCTGAATTGTTCTTTAGGGAAGTAGTTCGTTTGCATGGAATCCTTAGGACAATAGTTTCAGACCGAGACACTAAGTTCTTAAGTCACTTTTGGAAAACGTTATGGTCCAAGCTAGGTACTAAGCTATTGTTTTCAACAACTTGTCACCCACAAACTGATGGGCAAACCGAGGTAGTTAACACTTTTGCGTGTGATAATCAAGAAAAATAAAAAATATTCGCCGTTTGAATTGGTTTATGGATTTAACCCTTTAACTCCTTTAGATTTAATGTCTTTATCTTTAAGTGAAAGAGTTAGTCTTGATAGCAAAAAGAAAGCTGAGCTGGTCAATGAACTACATGAGAAGGCAAGAAGAACGTGGAGTTAAAGACGGCTCAATACCAAAAGCAAGCAAATAAAAGACGCAAGGAGAAGCTGTTCGAACCGGGTGACCTAGTTTGGATTCACCTAAGGAAAGACTGGTTCCCAAATGAGAGAAAGTCAAAACTACTACCACGAGCCGATGGTCCATTCAGAGTTCTTCAGAAGATTGAGAACAATGCCTACAAGATCGACTTACCAAGTAAGTATAATGTGAGCTCAAGCTTTAATGTTTATGACTTAATTCCCTATGATGCAAATGAGCAGGATTTGAGGGCAAATCCTTTTCAAGAAGAGGGGGGTTGATATCTGTATGACCGGCCAAGGACTGACCGGCCGAATGGAACCAAGCGACCCGGACGTACCGAACGAGCCACACTTGGAACCTGACTTGGAACTTGAAGATCCCGACGACCAAAAGGAGAATGGAGATCATTTCTCTCGACCAAAGGACCATAGAAAAGAATCTGACCGTGCCAAAACACTCTTGGATCAGACTAATTCACATCACATGTCTCAACCAATCTGGAACCGTTATGCTGTCCGAGACCAATCTTAGACCAGTGCAAAATCTACAAGACCAAGTCGGCCCAATGACGCATTCGAGAGCCAAGAAGATTAAGGAAATGGTGGGTTTGACACTTGAAAAAATTTGGTCCGAACCAAAACGAATGGGCCGAGACGAGGAGAATTTGGCCAAGGCCTTAAATCTGTTGGAACTGAAAGACCCGGCCTAAGTCAACAAGAAATGGCCCAATGCTGCATTCATAGACCAAGAAACGGTACAAGGAGGCCAAGAGATCCACGATCAGCTCCTTAAACTATCTTTAGTTTCTTGCATTTAAACTACCTTTTCGTTTTCACTTTTGTTTTTGCAAAGTTATTTAAACACTTGTCTTGTTTCATTTTGGACACAACCTTTAATAAAATAAACCTTTGTTTCTGTGAAACTTCTTCTTGTTCCTTGTGAACTTTTGATATTTGTGTGATTCAAATGTCTACGGTATATCAAGAGATTTCATCCTTCTTGTGTGGCCATTCTACCGACCAAAGGAGTGGCTAATTGGTGTAAGACAGTTATATGCAATAGGATCAAACCTATTGTTGGTGCTGCCTGCTTATTCAACCGGAGGTTCCACCGTCTTTCAAGTTTTGGTACGTTTTAGTGAAGATAGAACATGTGTTGGGCCGCTCACAATATTGGTTTTACACGGTCCAATCCTTGCCAAATGATTATTCTTACCACCTTGGAGTGAAGATTTTGGGTTAGACCTTGGTTTAGTAGACTCAGGTGGCATCACAATCACGACGGACATCTCCTAGCAAATGATCGCACCATCGGGAAGCTGTCGCAGGCTATCGATTCCGCTGTTTAACTCTTTGGCGTGGCCCGGGAGAGGCAGGCTATCGCTAAAATCGTGCACTTCCACCTCCTTTTTTGGCTATATTCTGTCAGCGGAAATGCGATTCTTTAGTGGTTGCTCAGTGGACTGTCGAGAGTCAGCTAAACTATGAAGTTTCCTTTCTCAAGAAGTTAGGAAAATGAAAAGATAATAAATTAATATTTTGTGTTATATATTAATTTGAACCCTTAAGCATATTATCTATCGATTGCTACATATCCTGAAAACCTAAATCTTTATTTTTATTTTTTAGAAACTCAATTTTTACGGCTATATTATCTATCGATTGCTACATATCCTGAAAACCTAAATCTTTATTTTTATTTTTTAGAAACTCAATTTTTACGGCTTGCTTCACTTACTTGTTTTCCTGCTCACCAACGACAACGTTATTGTTTATTCTAGCTTGATTTTCTCTTTACATTTTATAGTGTGAACACAATTTCTTGTGGATTCCATATCTTCCTATATTTATTATGATTTATTGAGCACTTGCAAGTAGAAATAGTTGGGTGAAAACTTATTACACATCATCAAACCGAAAACATAAGTATTCAAGTTCGTTGTCCTGAGCTAATTTTAAAAGATTAATTATTTCTTAATTTCCCTTTTGGATAACCAAACCAAGATATTTTACTGACAAAAATTTATATTATTAAGACATGATTATCTAAGTAAATAATATTTAATCATATGTTATATTACCGATAATGACACTAATAAAAAATACTATGATCTCATTAAGGATAGTTTAGACTAAACCTATAATTAAAAGAATATAGAGTATAATAAGTGTCATAAATTACATAGAATCATTTAGACATTAGTTACCAAAAATATAGCTATATTATATTTTCTTTCTCATATTTGTCTTATCTTATTTTTATAAAATAAAAAGAATAATCACATCATCCACATAATAAAAAAATTTATTTTTTCGCATATCATCCATATGTATGATTTAAAATTTTTAAAACGAATATAGATACTGAAAAAATATAGGAGTATAAAATATAAATTAAATGTGTCCAAATTTTAAAGTTGTATTAGTTTAATCAAGTTTTGAGTTGAATCTCATAATTAGACCAAAAATACTTATAACTTGATAAAAAAAATTATTAAAATTAATCAATATTTATATTATTCGATTATATAGTGAGAGGGCGATATGAGCATGGGGTCTATCAAGACCCTACTACCTACATTCTGAAGGTATAAAGAACAAACTATTAAACATATTGCTTGTCATGAGTATGTCGATAAAATTGAATTGCTGACAGTAACATAAAGTGAACGTTTGATAGTATATCAAATAAGGCCTTGATTCTGAAAATAGGTAGGACGGTGGGCCCCCACGTCCAACGCATGTGTGTTTGTTCCATGCTTCACTACCTACCCTCTTTCCCCACTTCCATATTAATATGATTTTCAGAAATTTGGTGGATCCTTTTGACTCTAGCTACTATAAAATTCATTTTTTGAAAAAAAAAACAATATTATGTTTTGTTAATTTGAATCTTGAGGCCTAAACTAATTTCTAAAACTTTCAGTTATTTTGTTAATTTTGTTACCGTGGCCGAGAAGTTTGTGCATTATATCGATATTAGTACTTATAAAATTTATTTGTTTGATTTATTAATCTTCTAAATAATGAAAATATGTAGATTTTTCATTAGTCAAAGGGTTAGTGTGTCAACAAAGGAATACATTTTTACACTATGTTTAACTTAATTTGTTTCTTTGCATTACTATTTTAAAATTTATATATGAAAAAAAATTAAACTACTGCATACATTCAGGTCAAGAATCTGCGTTTGATTCATGACAAACTCCTATTGTACCATAAAATGATAAGTGCTTTTAGAGAATTTGAGGCTCAAACTAATATTGAGTCAAAATATAGGACTTTTCAATATAGTAACTTTAATAATGAGAACAATCCTAAAAAGTACAAAAGAAAACAATATTCCCTACTATAAATTGTATTTATTTATGATTATTGATTTGTTGAGTCAAGATATATGTTTTTTCAATATAGTGAACTTTAATAATGAGAACTGTTCTAAAACAGTATCATCTTTTTTCAGTCTAGCACACCAAATTTAAAAATTCAAAGGAACATAAATTATTTTAAGAAAAATACTTATTTACCCTAAATTAGCTACATAGAAAGTTAAAACATTATGTTTGAGTTCTATTTTACAACTTAGAGTTTATATTTTCTCCATTAGAACAGGGACTTAATTCATTTTGAATTGAATTTGTAATATTTTAGAGATTTGCCTAAAAATACATATATTATATATTTATCGATAACTTAAAAAGTGATCTAAAAAATTATAATTTGGATTTGATTGTAATAGGTAGAGTAGAAATAGGTATAAAATATTTTAAAGGGACAAATAAAAATTGAAAAAAAACATAGCACTAACTAGTTGGTTTCAATTAAACACAAACTGTTTTTTTTTCTTTTCCTTTTAATTATATGCCTAATATTAATTTAATTATCAGCAACAAAAAAATCAAAATAAGGTTTTATTAATAATTCATTTGTTTATCAATTAATTGAAAGTTTAAGTTAGTGTTATAAATTATTTAGTTATCAATTGATTTTTAAAAAGTTCTCTTATATACTAGTTTAATTACTCCTTTATTCCATCATACTTGATCTAGAGAAAATATGATAGTTTTCAAATATAAGTTCTACGGGATTCATGTATCAGATCAAACAATCAAATATACATGTCATGCGATTTATTCATCTAGGTTTTCAAATTGAGACACAAAAATATAATCAACTATTTTCGTAAAACGGACTATTTATGTCTAACAACTTAACAACTCTTTTTTCGATGGTAATTACAAAGTAGCGCCCACCTTAAAAATGAGTTTATAAACATTAATAATGTTCCGTAAGTATGTTTTCGTATCTCACGATGCAATTGCTCGCCTATCCTAGTTCTGGTTAATAATTTCAACAAGTTAAATGTTTTTTAAATCCTAAAATCAGCTGCCAGGTGATGAATCAAGCAAACATGGATTATGAATAAAGATAAAATAGGATATATATTAGTAATCCTATGTCTATGAACCTAATATAACAGATGCATCATTAAACCCCTTCAACAACTCTTAAAAACCTAACTAATGAACTACTCGGACATGAAAACGACGAAGATCATTATGCAAGACATGAAAATTATGCGAATGTATAGAAATATAAAGAGGATTTCAAAATATTTTTTGTGAATAAAAAATATAGAGATCTTTAAATATGAAAAGGAAAGAACTAGAAAAGCATAAAGTAAAAGCTCCTATGACGGAAGACGGCTGTGTTTTTTAACGTGAATTAGTGAAGGGGATGTGGTCGTTGAAGCCCTGAAGGTGTTACATATATTCTTTAGGTCAGCTTTAAGCTTTAGTGGGGTGAAATGATAGAAGAATGCAAGTGGACATGAATTGGGCCAAGTGGTCCTGGCTGTGAGCTCGATGTCAGGTCTAGGTAGATCCTTGGTTTGTCATGATATGGGCACTTTGGGACGCTGTGGGATTTGGGTGGCTGAAGTCACGAGAAATGGTCTCTTTTGCCTTTTGGTTTATGCAATTATGCAATTATTTCATCTTCAAGGCAACATGATATGTCTTCAGTAAATTGAGCATTTCTGGGGTCTAACAACATGATTTCCTTTAAATCACTTTGCTGAAGAGCATAATTTATTTATCCTTCTTGTATCTATAAATGAGTCATAGCAACTTTGTAGAAGGCTTCCATCTGATTTGATATTTCTAGTGGTCAGAATCTGTCAAAATGCTATTTTACTCCAGAAAACTTCAAAAGGTATCTTATATGTCCAAGTTACTTATTATGAATTTTCAAAACTAGAAGACATGAAAATCACTTAAAAACATTTGAAAACGGAGTAAAACACATGAATATTTTTATGTCACTCCCAAACCGATGGTCAAACCGAAGTGGTAAACAATACTCTATTTATTTTGCTTCGGGTTACACTTAGTTGCAACATGAATATATGGGTAGAGAGTCTACCATTTATTGAAGTTGCTTATAATCACGCCACTCACTTGACGACAAAAATGTCACCCTTTGAAGTTGTGTATGGTTTTAATCTTCTAACGCATCTTGATCTATCGCTAATTACACAAGTTGAGCAAGTTAATCTAGATGGTCTTAGTAAAGTGAAGTTCGTGAAAATATTTCACCAGAAGCTCCGAGACAACATCATCAAGAAGACCGAAGATTACAAACGGCGAGCTGATAAGGGACGCAAGCAACTTATATTCGAATCAGGAGAGTGGGTTTGGTTACACATGAGACCCGAAAGATTCCCACAGCAGAGGAGTTCGAAGCTAGCCCCAAGAGGAGACGGACCTTTCAAAGTCTTTGAGAAGATCAACGACAATGCCTACCGCTTGGAGCTCCCGGGTGAGTTTAATTTCTTACACTTTTAATGTCACTGTTATCTCCATTTGATGCAGATGATCCATTTTTGAGGACAAAACCTCCTGAAGAGGGAGAGAATGATGCGGACATCCGATCAGACCATGATGAAAACGTCCGACCAAGCCACGATGCAGATGTCCGACCAAGCCGTGATGCGGACATCCGACCAAGCCGCAACCCCGAGCGCATACCGGTGGTTGGAGAAGGGTCCATGACCCGTTCGAAGGCCAAGAGGCTGAGAGAAGGGTTCAACATGGCCGTAGAAGCCCTTCTAAATCCAATAGACCTGAAAGACCCCATATGAAACACACCGATCGTCCACAATCTCCAAGGGCACCTCAATGCATCCGACCTAGGCATCCTAGAGGACCTTGCGCGTCTAAGCATCAAAGAGACCCAACCACGAGGCAACCAAGGTAAGAATGCTGATTTGGCAGGAATTGGAGCTGAGGACATCAAGAACCAAGCCATGGTCGACCCCGGACCCTACGAGGTTGCCAATGCAAACCGGTCGGGCGATAGCATGCAAGCTGACCTCGAAGAGGAATCCGAAGACGTTCAGCAAGCAGCAGCTGATGACATCACAAGCCAAGACATCAAGGACGGAAGAGCAGAAGAAGCCGCCAAGAGACCCATGCCGGACTGACCAGCTCCAACCACACTAACATCGGCCATCAACCCGCAACGTTCGAACCACAACCAGATATTTTCAATTTATATGATTAATGCAGGTACAATGGCAAGCCACCGTGGCTCCTAAGGCCATGCAACATCAAGACCGAGTCCTAGTAGAGTCTTAGAATTATTTTTGTTGTTTTATTTTGTTTTGTGAAACTTTCATTTTTCGCGTCTGTCGCACGTCTTGTTGTTTTCGTTTACAAGTCATGTTGTTTTGAGTCATTTTCTTGTTGTTTTTGTGTCAATCTAACCTAGATCTAAGCTGTCGAACCACTTTATAAGATTTCCCTGCAGCATTGTAATTTTCAACCTTTTTGATATTAATAAAACGATAACTTTCTTCAATACTCGGCCGCCGCCTTGTCTTGAAACCTCACTATATCATGTTGTGTGTGAAGCACTTGTGACCGAGTGTTTGGCAGTATCAGAGATCATTCCATCATCTCTGTGGTGCTCATCGAGCCACCCCTCAACCTCATACATCGGGCAAACAAGGGAGAGCGTCACAGCCAACTTGTTGCTTCCGCCCCAACTTCAAGCCCAAGCCGTTCGAAGCTTGTCGTACCATCTCTCACCCAGAGGTTCAGACGAGAGTGCGTGACAGCCAGCGTCCTGACCTCATCAACCCCGGTCTTACATCAACATGGGTAGAGTGTCTACCCTTTATTGAGTTTGCTTATAATCATGCCGCTCATTCGGCGACAAAAATATCATCCTTTGAAGTTGTGTATGGTTTTAATCCTCTAACGCCTTTTGATCTATCGCCAATTCAACAAGTTGAGCAAGTTAATCTAGATGGTCTCAGTAAAAGGGAGTTCGTGAAGAAACTTCACCAGAAGGTCCGAGACAACATCATCAAGAAGGCCGAAGACTACAAAAGGCGAGCTGATAAGGGACGCAAGCAGCTTATATTCAAACCAAGAGAGTGGGTTTGGTTACACATGAGGCCCAAAAGATTCCCACAGCAGAGAAGTTCGAAGCTAGCCCCAATAGGAGACGGCCCTTTCAAAGTCCTTCAGAAGATCAATGACAATGCCAAAAGATTACGCTTGGAGTTTCCGGGTGAGTTTAATTTCTCACACACTTTTAATGTCATTGGTTTATCTCCATTTGATACAGATGATCCAGTTTTGAGGACAAAACCTTCGGAAGAGGGAGGGAATGATGTGGACATCCGACCAAACCATGTCTTGAACATTAGTGATAACGAGATGTTTTTCCTTTATTCTTTGGATTTTTAGTTAGTTTAACAACTCTCTTTTCTGATAATCCCATTCCCATGTATGAGGCAAGATGAATTCATTACCTTTTATATGAAGATGTTTTTGATATCCATGGGCCCTGAGCAAGTCTATGTAGATTTGTAGACAGCCAATTATCTTTCCATACTCATATGGTTTTACCATTACCCACCCTCCACCTTATACATTTTCTAAGTGGTTGCTGAGTTTGAATTATATTTATCCAACCATAATTAGAATTTGGCTGGATGGTTGCTTCTAGAAAATAAGCCTTATTGAAATATTTGGTCTTATATACTCTTGCAAGCAGTGTAAATGGACAACTCATCATTTCTCCTACCTTGCTTAGCAAGAAGGGCCATGTTGAAAGTATGAAAATCTCTAATGCCTAATCCACCTCGATTTGTTTGCTTATTTTATCTTATTCCAAGCTATTTATGGGATCTTCCTCATGTTAATATCATTTGACCAAAAAAAGTTCCTTATAGTAGAAGTTATTTCATATGTTAAACATCTAGAAAGCATAAAACAGGACATGGTCTAATTAGGCAGAGAAGCAACAACAACACTGATTAAAACTTCCTTACCAGTATGTGAAAGCTAATTTGTATACCAGTTTTCCAGCTTGTGTTGGATTCTCTAGACTATATAGACAAAAACATCATTTCTATTCCTGCCAATTTGCTCTGACATATTAAGTATTGATCACCCTTGCTTTGAATGCCAGTTAAACTATAAATAGATCTTTTCAAGGTAGAATGAGTACATTTGCTGAATGTGATTGCTGATTTCTGGTAATTAATTTTATGCTCTGATGCTTGTTGATCGATCTTCAGGACATTAACAAGCTCCTTAAATTCCTCTAAGTTTGCCTTACAACAAAAAAATGAATCATCAGCAAACAACAAGTGAGATATTGCTGGACCATTACCAGAAGCCTTAAAACCATGAATTTGCCTGCTATTAAAGGCATTATAAATAAGCTTAGTTAGCCCTTCAATACACATGTGGTAAATGTACTGTGAAAGTGGATCACCCTGCCTAATGCCTCTTGGAAGCTTGAAGCTCCTAGTCAGACTTCCATTAAGCAAGATGGAAAAAGAGACATAAAAAGAGACTGAGCTTATACATTGCATGATCCAAGTTGTCTCCATTTTTCATTGAATCCCATCCTTTCCATTACCATGTACAGAAAAGGCCATTCCACTTTATCAAAAGCTTTTGATATGTCCAGCTTCATGGTCACATATATATTAACTTTTTTCCTAGTGTGCAAGAATAGAAGCAGCTTCTGAGCTCTAAGTACGTTATCAGTGATTAATCTACCTCGAACAAAAGCTTACTGACATTCAGAGATAATTAGACTCACCCAAGGCTTTAATCTTTCAGCTTAAAGTTTAGAGATGATTTTATAAGCAACATTAAGCTAATAGGCATGTTTTCTTTGCATGTCTGAGGAGAATCAATCTTTGGTATAAGGCATATATGAGTATAACGGAGCCAAAAAACCGCACAAGGAGGCAGAGAGTCCACGACCAATGCCATAAAAACTATCTTTAATCTATGCTTTAATTTCATAACGTTTTTGTCATTTTATTTTCCCTCATTTGCGAGTCTTTAAATACTTTGGTTTGTTTCATTTGAAAATACACTATCATTTTTAATAAAAAGTTTTCCTTGTTTCTTCGAAACTATCGTTTTGTTCCTTTGGAACTTTTGATCTTTGTGTAAAGAGATTACATCCCTCTTGTGTGGACATTCTATCGACCAAATGAGTGGCTAAGTGGTGTGAGACAGTTACAGGCAATAAAATCAAGCCTATTGTTGGTACTGCCTGCTTAATCAACCGGAGGTTCCACCGTCTTACAAGCCTTGAAACGTTTTAGTGAAGATAGAACAGGTGTTGGGCCGCTCCCAATATTGGTTCTACATGGTCCAATCATTTCCTAAAGATTATCCTTTACCACATTGGAGTGAAGATTTTGGGATAGATTTGGATCGCGTCAAGTGGTATCAGGACAACATTCAACATTCCAAACTCGGTATTTCTATCACCCTTTTACTTCGAGTGCTAGTAACCTCAAAATTTTCCCAAATATTTTCTTTTGTTCTTGGATGCTACTAGCTCCTTGAATGAATTTTTTCTTCACAAAAAATTACAAAAATTTTTTTAAAAAAATATTTTCTTTCTATCTTGAAGTTAGAACGTTGATTCCAGAAAATTCAAAAAAAATAAAATATATATATATATATATAATAATAATAATAATAATAATAATAATAATAATAATAATAATAATAATAATAATAATAATAATAATAATAATAATAATAATAATAATAATAATAATAATAATAATAAAAATGATCAATTAATTGTGATTTGACAATACAAACCATATAAAAGGACGATCAGTTCAACTATTTAAAATCAAACTTTTGATGTAATAGAATTTTTTTTTATTCTATTTTTCAGTTACTTTTCAAGATAATTTATTAATAATAAAACTGTTTTTTGGCTTAATATAATTTAACATCCATTTTTTTACTAATCGATTGATACTCATTACCAAAAGAGTTTTTTTTGTGTGTTGTTTTGGAAAAGCCTATAGTTGTGAAAGGCGGACTTTTCAACCAAGGTAAGAGAGAGAGAGTGATTCGTCGTTGCGGTAAGGTTAGAAGTATACAAAGCTTTCTCATTTCCTTTCCAATAAATATATATATTACTCGCCTCTCTATTTCATAGTGTGCTCGTGGAGAGTATTCGTATCTCAGCCCCCACCAACCCACTCGACGGAGTCTCCAACGCCTTTCTTCCTCCAAAGTCCAAACCTCTGATTCAGATCTCCAACGCCGAGATGATGCAGAGCTCCGCCGTGTTTTCCCTCTCTTCGTCACTCCCTCTCCTCAAACCACGGCGTCTCTCCCTTCGCCATCCCGTAACCGCTTCTTCCTCTTCAAATTTCAACGATCTCAACGTCTCTCCTCCAAATGTTGTCTCTGTTCCTTCTTTATCTCGTCGATCTTGGCGTCTCGCCTCTTCCGATTCGCCGCTTCGTGCTTGGTCTGGTGTCCCTTCGTTCTCCCCTTCCCTTGACACGAACCGTTTCAAAACTTCTGCTACAGCAGTTCCCGAAAACGCCGAGGAAGGAGATAGCAGTGGAAAAATGACGAAGGTTCTAGAGCTTGGCCTGTTGTTTGCGTTTTGGTATCTTTTCAATATCTACTTCAACATCTACAACAAGCAGGTGCGTTTAGCTTTTTCCAGCTTGATTTAATCTGAGTCCAATGTTTCGATTGCTATACATGTTTACTTTTTAGTTCAGTGCCTTTGCAAGTTGTTGTAAGTTTATAATTTTGATAGATTGAAGATTGTGCACCTATGTTTTCAATCGTGTTTATCTGCTGCTTTGATTAGGAACAGAGTTATGTATAGGATGAACAATTGATTATATCTTACAGTCATATGAAAATGGAGAGAGATTCGTCCTGTTGATTGCTGATTTGATTTTTGATTTGTTATATTGTTTGCCTCTGAGAGATTTCAGTGTTTGATTATGCGATAACCCATTGTAGTTTCTTGGTTCTTATTCCTGCTGATTTTATCTGAGTCCAATTTTTCACTTTCATTACATGGTGTGTTCAGTGCCAATTAGTTTATTCAGAGATAGCTAGCTTTCTACACATGTTTACTTTTTGTGATTTCAGTGTTTTATCTGTTTTGGTTAGAAATGGAGATAAATATAAGATGAAGAATTGAGATTTTGATTATGTCTGACAGTCTTCATAAGCAACTGGAGAGAGATTCATCCAGCTAATTGCTGAGTATGCTTTATTAAATCTGAGTCTAAAGTTTCTCTTTCTGTACATTTTGTGTCCAGTCCCAAGATTTCAGTGATTGGGCTGTTTTGATTAGGAACGGAGAATTCAGAAATTTTATTACATCTTACAATTATAGGAAACTGGAGAGAGATTTGCCCTGCTGATTGCTGATTGCTGATATATATATATATATATATATTTTATTCTGAAGAACCAATAGTAGTTTCTTGTTTCTTGTTCTTGCAGGTTTTGAAAGCTCTACACGCCCCTATGACTGTCACTTTGGTTCAGTTTGCGGTTGGTAGTGTGCTCATTACCATCATGTGGGCTCTTAACCTTTACAAGAGACCAAAAATCAGTGGTGCTCTAGGTTTTTTTTTTTCCTGGAAGCTGTATTTAATCACTTTAAGAAGTTTCTTATTCTGGAGATATATGCCACTCACTCTCTGATATGTTTTTTACCTTGATAGCTAGCGGCCATCTTGCCACTTGCAGTTGTGCACACACTTGGTAATCTATTTACTAACATGAGTCTTGGGAAAGTTTCCGTTTCGTTTACTCACACCATTAAAGCCATGGAGCCTTTCTTCTCGGTTGTTTTGTCTGCTATGTTTCTCGGAGAGGTGAGCTGTTCTCTGATATCTGTTTTTCCTTCTCATCTCAGAGTAGATTGTTGCTCATTCCTATTGCTATGTGTTTCTTTTTCTAACGACCTACTCGTATTAATCTATATTGGTCATTGCCTTTGTTTAGTTTATGTTAAACATGTGCAACTTCACCAGTTTTGATGTTTTGAAGCTTAATTTATTTATGGGGTTCTTCTTAGGTGCCTACTCCATGGGTAATCGGTTCCATTATACCAATCGTTGGTGGAGTTGCACTTGCTTCAGTGACAGAGGTCTCATTCAACTGGTAAGTTTGTTCGACTATTATGACATTTGAGTTTATCATTATCTATTCTCCAGATAACTTAAAAAGATATTTATTACGTTTACTTGTTTTGTGGCAGGGCTGGTTTTTTGAGTGCAATGGCTTCAAACTTGACTAACCAATCCCGTAACGTGTTGAGTAAAAAAGTTATGGTTAAGAAAGATGTAAGTTTCGAAATGGATTAAAAAATTCCTCAACATATTGATTTAAAAAGATAACAAAAACAAAACTCGATGTTGCGTCTTTGCAGGATTCTTTGGACAACATCACCCTTTTCTCTATAATAACGTTGATGTCTCTCTTTCTAATGGCTCCTGTGACTTTCTTCTCTGAAGGCATCAAGTTCACTCCATCATACATCCAATCAGCTGTGAGTTTATTATTATATATTCTAAATTTTTTTTGTATCCTTCACAAATGTATCCAGTCCCTAACAACACATTTTCGTTTCAGGGTGTGAATGTTCAACAAATATATACAAAGTCCCTTATTGCTGCACTCTGCTTCCACGCGTATCAGCAGGTTAGGCATTTTCTCCTACTGATTTCGTTGCTTTACTTGAGCATATAAAGATTTTGAATTGCATTTGTAATGAAATGCGGAAAATTCAGGTGTCGTACATGATACTGGCGAGAGTATCACCGGTTACACATTCTGTAGGAAACTGTGTGAAGCGTGTCGTGGTCATCGTGAGCTCAGTCATCTTCTTCAAGACACCGGTCTCGCCTGTCAATGCTTTTGGTAATATCCAGTCTCTTATACTTGGCTAGTTAGCCCATCTTACTCAATCTTTTGAAGCTCATTGTTGTTTTTTTGTATCTTCCTTTGCTGTAGGAACGGGGATCGCCCTAGCGGGAGTCTTCTTATACTCCAGAGTGAAGCGTATCAAGCCAAAGCCTAAGACTGCTTAAGCAATTATCTGCTAATGCCTCGTGCGATCCCTCCCGCCCTTTGGATTTATATATAATACAATTTTCTTGAGCTGAAGTTTGTTCAGATAGATGGTTTTATTCTTTTGCGGGTTCTTGATACGTTTCATCTCTTTCTAAGTTTTTCATCGCAGCCATCGCTTCTCTTAGAATTTAATGTGAGTTGTTTGTTCTTGTTGGTAACTCGACATTGCTGAACTCTTAAATATTTTACAGCTTTTCAACAATAATTGGTCCTGTCGCAGTAATTCGTCCGAGACCAACCATTGAACGAAATGTGGTCGATTATCTATACTAATGACATATTTTACAAGCAGTGGTTGATGATAGACAATGTGGAGAAGCAATTTTTTTTCTTTTGTCAACTAACTCCTATATTAAATCAAGAGAAATTAGTATCTTTTTTTTACCGTCTACAAATTATTGATTCAAATATTGTCATTCGTTACAATACGATTCAGGAAATATGGACAATCAAGAAACAAACTCCACTCAAATGTCGAAATAATGGACTTTCTAGCTAAAGTATCAGCACACATGTTAGATAATCGATTCCTATAAACCAATTTAGTGGAGGTGAACATAGCTGCCCAATGACGTATGGCCGTAGTGTAGTGTTGGAGCCGTAGATTGGTATTGTTGCTATTTAGCAGACTTGAGACTGACTAATTGTCCCCTTCAAAAATTAATTTGTGAAAACCCAAACCCCAAGTATCCTGCATTGCCCGTAGTAGTGCTGAACATTCGGCTTCTTCTGAAGAATGTCGTCCTTGAAACTTCCCCATACCAGCAGCTCGAAAGGAGCTGTTGTTATTCCGTACAATCCACCCCAAACCCGATGCACAATCTCCGGAGTGATGTGAAGCGTCATAATTGTATTTTAGCCACCCCATTGGTGGACGTTGCCAGTTGGTCTGAGAGCGAGGAAGGCCATCTGTGGAATTATGTGAGCGGAAGTTCGATTGCAAGCTGGAGACCCATTCTTGTACGTCCTCAGAAGCTCGCATGAGAAGATCTCTTTCAGTAGAACTTTGATGTGAGAAAACTAACTCATTTCGACTTTTCCAAAGTCTCCACATGATCCAGAATGGGAGATACCGATGCTCAGCAGAGGCATTGCGGTTGAAATATAAAGTGAAACGAGTTCCCAGTTTATCCTCTAATGATGAGGAATTGTTGCAGAGGAGCTGATAAGGGAGGCCGCTCAAACGCCATATCGTCTCTGCATATCTACAAGTAAAGAGGAGATGATCACCTGTTTCTGCATTTAGGCAACATCGGGGCAGAGCGGACCGATGATCTTGCGGTGTCGTAGATTGGCATTGACCGCAATCGTCCGAGAAGCTATTCTCCATATAAAATGTTTAAGTTTCGGAACCTGATCTGATTTCCATATTGCTGATGCTAAATCCGGCGAGGAAGCGAGAGGAGCCTCTGCAGGCAGATCGGTTGTGACCTGGGTGGCTATTTGGTACCTTGTTTTGATTGTATACTGTCCGCCAGTTGTATGTTGCCATAACACTGAGTCTTCATTGGCCATTGCGGAAGAAAAATTTTCTGAATAAGCTGAATATCGGCATGCTCAATTAAGTCAGACATTGCGTCTTCGTCCCAGTTTACAGTCTCCTGATTAATCAAAATACTCATAGAGAGGGTTGGATTCGTGTATGGCAGGAGCCATGGTGGTCGTGCAGGAGTTGTTGGGAGCCAGGAGTTCTGCTGATGTAAGAGATCTACCATCTCCAATAACATGTTGAAATCCTTGAGTTAGCAGATCGCGACCAAAGAGAAGAGATTGCCATCCATATGAAGGTTGGCTTCCTCTTTCTGCAGTACATAAGGTATCGTTGCGGAAGTAGCGTGCTTTTAAAAGACGATGAAGTAAACTTTCACGTCGTTGGAAGAGTTTCCAAACTTGGTTACTCAGGTCGTTGGAAGAGTTCCCACCGCCTCCAATATTAGGAATTTGCAAAATGCGTTGTATTGCATCACATGTATGCTGGAATACTTTATCTCCAAAAGTGATTGCAGATTTATCCATATTGATGAGTTGTCCCGAAGCCTTTTCATAAATGTCAAAAATTTTGAAGAGGTTACGACTATATCGAGAGTCAGTTTTAACGGAAAATAGTAAATCATCCGCAAAGAGTAAATGAGAAATAGGAGCCTCTAATACTTAGCCGAATGTGTTGAATCTGATGGGTACGTTCAGCCAAAGAGAGCAAAGAGCTCAAAACATCCGCACATAATATAAATAAATAAGAGGATAGTGGGTCACCTTGACGTAATCCGCGCTTTGCTCGAAACTTTGCATAAAGACTCCTATAAATCAGTACCGAGAAAGAGACAGAGTCAACGCAAGTCATAATCCATTGCGTCCATTTTGCGAAGAACCCTTTTTTCCTTAGAACCGCCTCCAGGTACTTCCGCTCAATTCTGTTGTATGATTTACTTATATCAGTTTTGACAGCCATATACGATTTTGCACATCGTTTTCTTACATGTAGCGAATGAAGAGCTTCATGGGCAAGAAGGACATTATCGGTTATTAGACGACCTGGAATGAAAGCTGCTTGATTTTCATAGACAACACCAGAGAGGGTTGACTTTAATCAAAGAACCAGTATTTTCGATATTATCTTGTAGATGACATTGCCAAGGGCTATTGGTCTGAAATCTTTCATTGTGGAGGGATTATCGATTTTAGGGATCAGAGAAATATCATTCTGCCTCCTCAGCAAAATTGGAGTTACCCGTAACTGTAATAATTGCAAGACAATGATCATATTCCACAGGCTCAATATACTTAACACCTGAAGCTGGTAACGCAGCTCTCCAATCGGCGTTCGCCAAGGCTCGATCGAGCCAACATTCGACAGAATAGGTTCGACGTTTCCCAACCCATGACATATTGTTTCCCTTATAAGGCAGATCCACAACTCCACAATTGTTAACCATATTTCTAAAATCAGTAAGACTCCAGTTTTGCCTATCTCGGCCACCCCTCTTCTCATTTGCATTCAGAATTTCGTTAAAGTCTCCGAACAGAAATACGTTCCAAACGTTTCCATAGAATATGTCGTAACTTCCGTATAAGATGACCATAAACAAAAAAATAAATAAAAAGAAAGCTCTTTATTATTTATCTTACAATCAATGAGTCTTTCACCAACATAAAAGAAACATACATCAACAGGCTTTTTCTATAATAAAGCTAGACCGCCACTTAATCCAGACGGCGGGACGCACTTAACATAATCATATTCTAACTGAGCCGCCACATCTCGGATGATATCATTCGGGTTCTTCGTTTCAATCAGAAAGAGTAAGTCCGGGGAATAAGTAGCTTTAATCCCTTTGAGACGTCGAACTACCAAGGACCCTTTCAAGCCCCGGCAGTTCCAAAAGGCTGTATTCATCCCGAACCCGGTGGCTTCTGGCCCACCGTGCTCTCTCTGTCATGTGGTGATTTTGGCTGGCCGAATTGTTGACCAGGCGTGTTGGAGGAACTCGCGCCATCATCCATCGTCTTCGCGAACCAGTGACGTGCTTCAGCAGCCTCGCCTTGTACTCTTCTTCTCTTCGAGACTTGTTCCACATACTCATCAATGACATAAGCTTGCCTCATTTCACTGAAAGCTGACGGCGTTGCCATTACCGGCCCCAGAGTCTCTATTTTCCTCTTCATTTGTGCTCCCCCTCCATCTGCATTTTGGTTGTCATCAGCGTTGGTAGTGTCTGCATTCTTTGGCTTGGTGTCAGTATTGTCCCGCGGTGGAGTAAAACCTGGAGGGTGATCGTCTTCCTGATCGTCGTCATCATCATTTGGTCCATCTAGCGGAGCAGTGTTATTATTTGCAGGGCATTCGTTTGCTTCATGTGACATCAGACCACTGACGCTGCAGAACCCCCGTAACTTCTCATACCGAAAGCTTAACACCATTGTATGTTCACTGAAACGAAACAGTCTCTGGAAGCGCAGAGGAGAGGCCGTGTTCCATCGGGATGCGAACCCGGACATACTCGACATGAAGAGTACCATCTGCCTGGAAACCAGTCTCAAGGAAATGGCCTAACGTGTGTCCGATGTGAGACACCATACGGGGTGTGAGAAACTGTAACGGAATACCCCTGATTTGGATCCAGAAGTCTATGTGCTTGAGGTCATGGTCAGTGTGGTGAGGAGTCCACGGTTGGAGAATACACATCCATTCGTTGAAAGACCAAGGACCCCTTCGTAGAACAGAGAGCATTGCGTCTTCAGATGGAAAGACAAATTGAATCCGATGATTCTGGAGAACTCGCCCCACGACATTTTCACCCACTCCCCACAGTCGTGGTAACGCTGCCGTCATTACCCAAAGGTTTTGTTTGTGGATGTTTAAAGGTTTGCCGATAAGGCTGAAACCGGTCTCCTCCGCTGCTTCCACACACAAGTTCAGTGAAAGATTAAAAATCTCATCCTCCAATCCTAATGAAATATCTCGCATCTTCTTCCTTATTTTGTCTGTCATGATCAACAGAAACAGAGGAAAGGAGATTCCTTCAACCTGATTCACGTTGGAGATCAGATAGACAAAACATGGTATAAATAGATAATCGAGACAGACGGTTCTGGAATCTGTAACCGCCAAACCATTATCTGACCCTGACATAACTGTCGGCAACCGACGACATACCCTGTCCGGAGAGAGACATGAACGGTTATCTACGAAACAGTGCAATTGTTCGTTTTGATTTTCGAGAGCATTTCGACTTTTTTCTCTCAAAAGTTTAATTTGAGAAATTAGTATCATTAACCAAAAAAGATCACTATTGTTGTTCTGTATTATTTACAAGACATACCACTTTATCATTTTATACACATACATCTATACATCTACAGTAATCCATTTCTCTTCATTTTTTTCTCATTTTTTCTTTTTTTACATCTTCCATCTATCTTGTATTATTGTGTGCTATTCTGAGTATAACTATTTTCTTACCCCATTTCATCTTTTATATTGTATTAATCTTTAATCATCCATTCACTAAATCTAGTATTTCCATAAAAAGATACAAAACTTTTTCGCACTTAACGTAACTTATATTTTTTTTAAAACAGACATATTTTCTAATTTGATAATTTGTGTTAGTAATGAACAATACACCATTCGAGATATACATGCCTAGAATATAATATCATCTGCTTATATCATACATAGAATATAATGATATGTATAATAAATAGTATGATCCATCTAAGATTTTCAGATGAAATTACATAATTTGAAATAAAGAGGGTAATATCCTGTCACAGGGTCCTCAAATATTTTGACTAAATCCAAGCAGTCCATCTTAAATCGAATCGACGTAATATGTACATCTTGTAGACATAACATAGCCCAGATGAGTTCAATCATCTCCGGTGAAGTGCCGAGAGACTCCGTCTACACGCTCAAACTCCATTGACGCATTGTCCCCGATAATCTTTTAAATCCATCCGGCTCCACTTGTCGGCCTTTGATCGATCCACAATGCATCGATTATGCATGTGGGAATACATTTGGGTTCAGAGTATACTCGCGGGATTGCATGAGGCTGGGAGTGTATCACTTCTTTCTCACACTCCTTTAGAGTTTCTATTCGCCAACTCTTCGCTTATCGAAGCGAGTTGCAGGGTACCCGACGGTAAGATCTCTTTGCCATTGAAAAATCTGTCGTTCTTTTTCTTCAATCTGTACCATATGATCGTATACAACTCTGTAATAGCATAAACGTGTGATATAAGTGTCTTATTTCGCAAAGCTTCCTCTGTACGCTTAGTAGACTTCTTGTTGAAGTCTGGTCTGTAGACTTCTCTCCTATCTAATATTGTCCTTAAGTATCATCGGATTACCTTGCATAAAACCTGTACACCGCAGACTTCATAGCGAAGTTTACGTGGTAGACTTCTCTGTGAAGTCTGCAATAATAAGCTAAGTACGTGATTAAGAAAGAAAAGTGATTTGAGCAGAATAACAACAAATAAAGATGTAAACCCGATAAAAAAGCAAGCATATCAACTATGACAACACCAATAACCAAAAACACTTATAACTAATTTATAAGTTTATCAGAAATGCATTTTCAAAAAGCTGGTTATAGCAGACTTCTAAACGCTGTCTACCACGCAGACTTTGCTATGAAGGTTATTTTTGCAATTGCAATTTAACGAAGGCAGACTTCACCCAAAATCTATGGGTCCATTCAGACTTCTGTTGAAGTTTTTCTCGTTAAATTGGTAGGTCATTTTTTCAGTTCAGAAAAAGTTTTACTAGACTTCGGGTGAAGTCTGAAAAATTTTCGGGTTAGTTTTACAATTGACCAAATTATGACTTTTCAGGCGCATACTTCTTAAATTGTTTCAAACTTCGGGTGAAATCTACTGAAAAAATAGACATCGGGATGAAGTCTGCTTTAAAAAAGTAGACTTCGAGAGGGGTTAGTTTTGCAATTGACCTTCTCAGAGTAGACTTCCGGTGAAGTCTGCGATGGGTTAGTTTTGCATTTGACCAACATTCGAATAAAAATAAATCGCAGACTTCACGCGAAGTCTACTTATTTTTTGATAATTAGTAGACTCACGCGAAGTCTGCAATTTAAAATATTTTAACGATCAATGTTCGACATTGTTCGTTAACTCCAAAACTAACCTCAGCAGACTTCTAGGAGAAGTATGTGAATTCTTTCAATTGCAAAACTGACGTGTTTCTTGGGAATGCTAACAAGATACTTCGAATTTTTGAAGTTTTAAGATAGAAATTTCTTGAGTGTTAGGATGAAATGGATAGGAAATTGAGGTTGATAAGTCAAAAACGAGCTCAAATATGATTGGTAAAACATTTAGAGCTTGATTTTGCTTGTTAATGGTGGTTGAAAAACTTGAATTCAATGGCATTTTCGAAAATAAGTGATGAAGATGAGGACTGTTTTCTCCATGGCATTTTCAAGAAAAAGAAAAGTTAAACACAATGGCAATATTGTGAATATTGAAATGTGAGAACGATGATATTGAGATTATCTAGTATTTGTTGGGGGGGCAGAGAAAATGAAGGTTAGTTTTACATTTGACCACAATTTGTAGTCAAATTTATGAGAAATAAAATTATAAAATAGAAAAAGAACAATATTTGCAAAAACAATTTGTAGTCTCTCCCCAAAGCGCGTGTGTATGTTCAACAGACAAAATCTAATGATGAATTTTATAATAGACATCTTAGACTGCGCAACTTAACCAACCTGAACGATCACATTTCTAACATAACATTTAACTAAATTATTTAATTCAAATATTTTTATTTCCTTCAAAAACAAATGTGTGGCCTTAAACGTTCTCTTCTCCATTAATAAATGTATTATATTCTGTAGTTTGTGGGTTGTGCAGAGTACATTAACTAGAACCATGTCGGTTTAAATCATAAAGTTATAATACATAATGTAAATATGACTGATATTGATATTTAAATACGTGTTGATGTTTTTGCAGGGTGAAAGACATAAATCAAATATGAAATATCCATGTTCTTTTTCTGTCTGTATGACCGACACTCTCTCTCATATATTTCTGTTTTTTTAAAGGTGGTTTTAATATTATTGTAGGTAATACACTCTATATCCTAACCATCAGTTGTTATGGTTGTAGAGTGAATTTACTTTTTTTTTTGTAGTTATTCCTGCCAATTCCCCTTAAAAATAACTTATGTTGTAATATAGAGAGTATTATTTTGATTTTTAGTATCTAAATGATTAACAAAGAAAAAACTTGTACTATTATATCAACATGGGTTACAATCTAAACTTATATTACAATATTTCACGATAAAATAAATTATACTTACCATATATGTCAGGTTCATGTTAAGCTCATTAAAATTCATTCAGATTTTTGGCAAAGCGTAAACTTTTTGATGGGTGGATACTTCAAAGCCATCTTATATTCAATTTGTCAATATATTACCGTTCCAAGACATTGCACTGCACGTAGGAGATTTGGGCAGGCATGCCGTAAATTACACACAGACAAGACCAAAGTAGTTATCATGGGTCTGCCGTGATGATGTTAAGTAAGTTCCAACACGATACATAACGAGTGGGACCTCTCTCGATCAAAACTACCAAAAACAAAACTTTCGAGTGAAATATTGTGAACCATTTGTTTTTAATAACAAGGAAGATGTTTGTGTCTGTGTGTATGTGTGATGAAGGAAGCCAAGTCATCAATTCGATTGCACTTTTCAACTAGACGTGGCTTCTCATGGCTCCTCATTTGCCTCTCTTTATTTTGTTTTTTAAATTTTATTGTCGACGTGTTTTTTTGTGTAACGTTCAACTCAAATTCATGTATATTGTTTTCACATTTTTCTACGATTTCATGTAATAGAATAACTGAATAAAGATGAAAAAAATTATCTTAAGTAGAAAAACATCTCCACCTTATTATCAAATTCGGTAAGAAATGTAACTCAGAATCTAATGCCTTCAAAAAAAAAATATTTCCCATATATAACGATTTCATTCCTAGCTAGATTAAAAAAAAAGAATTAAAATAATCCTATTAGTTTAAATCTTGGTTCATGGTAAACACGTTGTGTCAAGTAGAATAAGATATCATGTGAAAAATTTCATGTGCTACAAAACTTGAAGTAAAAAGATATAATTTTTGAATTGGATCAAATTAATATTCGAATGAAAAAATTGCACCTTTGGAAAAATTATGACTGATGATGAAAATCAAATGTTACACACACAAGTTAATAAGGAATAGAAAGACTTTTTATTTTTTTTCCAACTGTGATAAAAAGAAAATAAATATCCCATATAAAATAAATAAATAAATGAAAAATCCAGAAAATAAAATAGACCTATCATTCACCTTCACACACACTATAAAGACAAAGACGATCCTGAGTTTACACCACAAACCAATTCAATCTCATATCTAAGTCTTAGTGTTTAATAATTCACTTCTCTCACAACTTCTTCTTCATTCTTCATCTTTGGCTCTTGTAAAAAACCTAATCATAAATGGGAACGGCGTCGTTTAACATGCAGTCAGTGTTCGCCGCCGCTCCTTCCGGTGGACTGAGTTCTCGCAACATCAAAAACACAAACCAACTCTTCTTCAAGAGGAATCCTTCGGTGGGAGTCAGGTGCATGGCTCAGGTATATAAACCTCTTATCATCACTTCCCTACGTACGTTACTTGTTTGGCTTTTAATCCTGACCGTTCGTTGCTTTTACTCTTTCCTTTAGAACGATCCTATCAAAGGAGAATCTCCTTTGCCTTCGACCTCGGCCACACAACCGAAGACACCGTTGTCGTCTCCTCCTCCACCAGCTAGCAAGCCTAAGGTATGATCTAATGATCAAAGTCTTTAATATCATTACAATTTTACTATGTAAGAGTGTTGGTTAAATGATTTGTTAACTGTTTTTAGGTGAGTACGAAGTTTGGCCATGCTTGGCCTCGTGGCCTTGGCCTTCACTGAGTATGTCACGGGCGGGACTCTTGTCTAAGTCTTTTTTTTTGTATTTCTTGTTTTGCCCTTTAGCTATGTGTTAGGGAAACAGTTGGAGAATGGAGCATGAAGAATGTATGCATAGTCTTTTTTATTTGTTTTGTATTTCTTGTTTTGTCCTTTAGCTATGTTAAATTTGGAGAATTTATGCATAGTTTGATTATAATGTGATTTTTCAAAACTTTAAAACTATTAAGACGACTTGAATCAAAATTTATTTATTTGTTCGAATTTAGCAAAAACTGGGACGGAGAGAATTTGGTACACCAGAGTTTAGACATCACTAGACTAAAAACGAGATTTGTTTTCTTAAAAAAAAAGATTCTAACGATGTTTACATTTTTTTGGAGAAAATATATTTTTGGAAATTTGGAGCAACCACCATTAAAAAAAACTATAATTCATACATAACTAAAGAAAACAAAAACTATGATATTCTCTATATTATATACAATATATATTCTTTTACACTTTTTAACACACACCACATATATATATATAAGTTTTCTTCATCATTCTTATCTTAATTTCTTTATATCTATTCAAAGACACAAAATTTAATTTACAATTTGATTGGAAATGAATATAGAGTTTTTCTGTATGTACCATATTTTGAATTTTTTAAAATACACTTATATGTCTAAAAATTATGATTTAATGTTAAATTAAAAAAGTTTGCTCTATATAAAACACAAACTCGTTATGTTTGTTATAAGAAATAAAGTAACACATATTTATTTTTCTGCATTTTAATTTTGTTTATTTTGTTTTCAACTTCAAAACATGATCCTAAATATGCCTCTCCATTTCAATTCTTCAATTTAGGTTTACTAGTTCTCATATTCACTATTTTTCATATAGTATTATATAAACTTGCAAAGAATAGATATCATCATGTACTATACTATATTATAGTTATACCATTCTATTTACTATATTCAGAATTTCGTTAAATTCTCCGCACATAAGCCACGGTCCAGTGCGATGAATAGAAATACGTTCCAAACGTTCGCATAGAATATGTCGTAATTTCCATATAGGATGACCATAGACACAAAAAAATAAAAAGAAAGCTCTTTATTATTTATCTTACAATCAATGAGTCTTTCATCAACAGAAAAGAAACATACATCAACAGTCTTTTTCTATAAAAAAGCTAAACCGCCACTTAATCCAGACGGCGGGACACACTTAACATAATCATATTCTAACTGAGTCGCCACATCTCGGATGATATCATTCGGGTTCTTCGTTTCAATCAGAAAGAGTAAGTCCGGGGAATAAGTAGCTTTAATCCCTTTGAGGCGTCGAACTACCAAGGATCTTTTCAAGCCCCGACAGTTTCAAAAGGCTGTATTCATCCCGTACCCGGTGGCTTCTGGCCCACCGTGCTCTCTCTGTCATGTGGTGATTTTGGCTGGCCGAATTGTTGACCAGGCGTGTAGGAGGAACTCGCGCCATCATCCATCGTCTTCGCGAACCAGTGACGTGCTTCAGCAGCCTCGCCTTGTACTCTTCTTCTCTTCGATTTGGATCCAAAAAGTCTATGTGCTTGAGGTCATCGTCAGTGTGGTGAGGAGTCCACGGTTGGAGAACACACATCCATTCTTTGAAAGACCAAGGACCCCTTCGTAGAACATAGATCATTGTGTCTTCAGATGGAAAGACAAATTGAATCCGATGATTTTGGAGAACTCGCCCCACGACATCTTCACCCACTCCCCACAGTCGTGGTAACGCTGCCGTCATTGCCCAAAGGTTTTATTTGCGGATGTTCAAAGGTTTGCCGATAAGGCTGAAACCGGTCTCCTCCGCTGCTTGCACACACACAAGTTCAGTGAAAGATTAAAAATCTCATCCTCCAATCCTAATGAAATATCTTGCATCTTATTCCTTATTTTGTCTGTCATGATCAACAGAAACAGAGGAAAGGAGATTCCTTCAACCTGATTCACGTTGGAGATCAGATAGACAAAACATGGTATAAATAGATAATCGAGACTGACGGTTCTGGAATCTGTAACCGCCAAAATGTTATCTGACCCTGACATAACCGTCGGCAACCAACGACATACCCTGTCTGGAGAGAGACATGAATGGTTATCTACGAAACAATACAATTGTTCGTTTTGATTTTTGAGAGCATTTCGACTTTTTTCTCTCAAAAGTTTAATTTGAGAAATTAGTATCGTTAACTAAAAAAGGTCACTATTGTTGTTCATGACCATAGCAAGGTCATGGCTACGATGTGTTCTATATTATTTACAAGACATACCACTTTACCATTTTATACACATACATCTATACATCTACAGTAATCCATTTCTCTTCCTTTTTTTCTCATTTTTTCTTTATTTACATCTTCCATCTATCTTGTATTATTGTGTGTTATTCTGAGTATAACTATTTTCTTACCCCATTTCATCTTTTATATTGTATTAATCTTTAATCATCAATTCACTAAATCTAGTATTTCCATAAAAAAATACAAAACATTTTCACACTTAACGTAACTTATATTTTTTTTAAACAGACATATATTTTCTAATTTGATAATTTGTGTTAGTAATGAACAATACACCATTTGATATATACATGCCTAGAATATAATATCATCTGCTTATATCATACATAGAATATAAGGACATGTATAATAAATAGTATGATCCATCTAAGATTTTCAGATGAAATTTCTCTCATTAAAAAAATCAGCATGTTGTGTTCTATGTCATTTGACCTTATGTGTTATATTATTTTGTTATTATACAGGTAAAAAGAAACCGTATGCAATTTTTGTACATAGAAAATTTCATGGCTATATTTTTCATATTTGGGCTTACTATGAATATTGGGCTTACTATGAATATTGTGCAAATTTAGTACATAGAACAGTTACTTGAATGAGTTCTACCGGTTCGATATGACTTATATGGAAAAAAACCATATGCACCCGTATTTTTAGCAAGTGAGTCCGCACAGTCATGACGAAGGCGATGAATTAAATGTAAGCTACGCATCTAAAAAAAACCTTCTAATATTGTAGTAATATTCTAATTCCAAGCTGAAAGAAGACTAGAACGGGTCTGAAACAGTAAAACCTGTGAGATAACCCCGATCTAGAGATCCACCGTGAATCTTAAGAAAGGGAAGATCTTGGCCTAAAAGATGATTACCAAATGAAGAAGAATCACCTCGAAGGTACGAGATCTTGAGAGGAGCGTATGAGAGAGAAAGATAAAAGGAAGATAAGATTTTATTTTTGATAATTCCCTGACAGCTCAGAGTGTGGTACATAAAGAAGAAAGCACAGCTGCGGTCTAACACTTGACCAACAAACCAGAGAAAACCGAAAGGAAATAACCAAACAAAGCAAAGAGTTGGTTTATTACATAATTTGAAATAAAGAGGTTAATATCCTGTCACAGGATCCTCAAATATTTTGACTAAATCCAAGCAGTCCATCTTAAATCGAATCGACGTAATATGTACATCCTGTAGACATAACATAGCCCAAATGAGTTCAATCATCTCCGGTGAAGTGCCGAGAGACTCCGTCTACACGCTCAAACTCCATTGGCGCATTGTCCGCGATCATCTATTAAATCCATCCGGCTCCACTTATCGGCCTTTGATCGATCCACAATGCATAGATTATGCATGTGGGAATACATTTGGGTTCAGAGGATACTCGCGGGATTGCATGAGGCTGGGAGTGTATCACTTCTTTCTCACTCCTTTAGATTTTCTATTCTCCAACTCTTCACTTCTATCGAAGCAAGTTGCAGGGTACCCGAGGGTAAGATCTCTTTGCCATTGAAAAATCTGTCGTTCTTTTTCTTCAATCTGTACCATATGATCGTATACAACTCTGTAATAGCATAAACGTGTGATAGAAGTGTCTTATTTCGCAAAGCTTCCTCTGTACGCTTAGTAGACTTCTCGTTGAAGTCTGCTCTGTAGACTTCTCTCCTATCTAATATTGTCCTTAAGTATCGTAGGATTACCTTGCATAAAACCTATTACACTAGCAGAATTCTTAGACATCCATCTCTTAAAAAGAACATTATGCCTCCCTTTTCGATTATCCACCTTAAAATACCATGAATTTTATTTCTTAACCCATTCTCCATAAACAACTGGTAGTTGAGTCATCCCCTGCAACAAAAAACACATAAAAACAGTAATTAGTTAATAGTTGGAGGAATAAACTTCACCCAGATGTCTACTTAGAAGACTTCATCACGAAGTCTACAAGATTATGTTAAATGCATGAGTAAACATGAAAATTTATTTATTGCATTTGGTGCATGTATCACTGGTTTTTATTTTATTAAAAACGTGATTGTGGTTGATGGAGCTCATTTGAAAGGAAAATTCAGGGGTAATCTACTTGTTGCCGCTTCACAAGATGAAAATCGAACTGGGTATTTTCTGCATAAATAAAACATCTATGAATTAAGAACGATCCAATTTTGCTATACTTGTACCATTGAAAATATTGTAAGAAGTTAGGAAACAAATAACTTACTCGTCTAACTGCAATCAATCATCCAAATTCTTAACTTTGTGCATATCCACTGGAGCGAGTGGATCGTATCCACGTCCTCACATCACGTTAAGATGGTTATCTTGTTTGTTGTTACCTGCATTCGGTAGGATACTATGAATTGCAGAGCCGGCCCCGGTTTCTTTACCTTTGTACTCGTCTCTCGTCCAGCTTTAGTCTGGTCATCTCCCATAATCTTTAATGTTTGGCCAATTATTTTATGTGTAAACTTTGCTGCAATAGAAAGAGTGGACTGAATTATCTTTATTGGCAATGATTTTGTGGCTGCGTATTTCGATTGTTTAACACGGGATATCTTCCATCTACCGTGTTCTCGTCATCTGATTCAATCATTTTGTCTCGTACTGCTTTCATGTTAGCACACACTTCGTTGGTAGAATTGTCTTCATCTTTCAGATGTGAAACTTCAACCATCTGTATATTGACAAAAGAAACAAAATCGTAACTCATACACATTAATTTTAGATTTGTGAGAGTATATAAAACTACCTCATTAGTCTTTGACTTCTCTCCAATAGCATCACTTCCTTCTCCGAAAGTTCAAACTTATTCTCATTGTTTCGAAGCTCTTAAGCTGTTTTCCCATCTCTTCTAACTTAGACTCCAATGTCTCAGCTTTTTTTTCTTGTTTTTCAAGTTCCATTTTCAGCTTTAATGTCTCAGTTTTCTCAGTCGAAGAAACGGAAACGCTTGAATCTGATGCTTTCGTTTTCTTCATACGTACTATCATCGCTTTTGTTTTGCATTTTTGTGATGTTTTCTTACCATCACCATTTCCATTTTCCTCTTCAGTTTCCCCTCCAACATCTCCTTCTATGTTCTTTTCCATTTCGATGTTGTTTGATCCATGCTCCACCCAAGTCACAAGTCCCAAACCTTCTTCTTTACATATGGCTTGTAAAAGAGCGTCAATCTTCTTGTCGACAACTTTAGCATCCCAAACAATAGGTGCCAAATGATTGATAATGACATTCCTAATATTTTTTTCTACAAATTCAGACCAAAATCAGAATTATTTTTTCAGCGACTACGCAAACCTTATCAGCGACTGAGACCTGATGGATACTGATGTTGTTTGCTCCTTTTAAACCCTTCATCTTTAGAATAGGGGGCCCATCAATGTTTGATGGACGACCAATCTTTGCTCCGACGCATGAGACGACATTGTAAACCCATACTTGAACCGCTTGAACGAACCCATCTAATGTGTATAAGTTAGCATTCAAGTTTACATGTTTCACTTGAAAGCCTCTCTGTCCCAACGATATTTCTCAAATTTAGGCAAATTAAAAAGCTTATGAGCAAGTTCAATTTGAAGCTCTTTTTTATCATCCTCACCTATAATGGCGGTTGGTAAAATAGATAAATACATAAAACTAATTTTGTCTTCCATTGACCAAGAATAAACATCTTCCAACTCTCTTTTTAACTATCTTTTGCAAGGGTTTTTTATGTAATTTTAACTTCTTTTATAACGCTTTATGCACTTTTATTTCAACGACATCATCATTCTCTGGAAATGGTGCACAATTCGAAGTCGTTATATTTTCGAACTTCGACAAAGAGAATTGAGCTGCTGTATCGTCAAATAAGCACAACATCTCTTCCTTCTTCTTGCAAGCAAGCTGATTCACAAGAAGATGCTCGACGATCTTAGATAACCAAGTGAATTTATTTTGTACAAACCGTATGATTACTCCTAGAGAAAAGCGACGGATATCGTCCCATATTTCTTCTCCAATAGCGTTTTTCAAATCTTCTAGAAACTCAGTTTTACTATGGTGATTTATGATTTTTTTTTGTTTCAGCTCATAGCCTAGTGAATACAGTCGAAACGGAAGTCCTAAATCCACATTTGTGTGAATCAACATCCTGTAAAAAACCATGAGTCGAATAGATTAAATGCAAAACTCTATATCAAACAATCAACCAACATTAACAGAAATGTTAACAGAGCAACATTAATAAAATAAAAAGAAGAGCAAAAGTCAACGTCACTGATTCTTTGTATAATAATTGAGTAGCTTAAGAAAATAACAATGATAGACCAACAAATTGAGTGCAAAAGACAATATTATAATACTAAATATATACAAGTGGAAAAAATATTCAACCAAAAGAATACATGAGCTGAGATTTATAATTTGAAGATAACGCATTCAACGTTCGTACTCAAACAGTTTGATAGAAAAACATATGAGGCATGAAAATTACAAAAGCAAGATTTCAAATAGATTTTAATACTGATTTAAAAAGACAAAGTGATGATGAAAATAGTTTTATAAATCCTCTTGAGAGAAGAATAGTAAACGCAAATGGATTCGACCAATAAGATGAACAAGATTTGAAATCCTACCTCACGATGACACCTTCGCTGATATGGGACTCAACAACAGAGAGTGGTTGGCTGTGAGTAACAGTAAAGCAGGAGAACGATGATTCAAATTCAGTTTAAACCCTAACTTGCTCACGGTGCGAGATTCGTCGGCTGAAGAAGGAGAACGACGAGATAAACAAATAAACCTGAATCTTAATAATAAATTAAATTTAAAATAGAAGTATTTAGTTTAGTTAAGACTCTTAATTTTAATAATAATTAAAGTGGAAGTATCTTTTCTTGTACAATAAAGTCCTTAAACGTGAATCGCTTACGGGATCCACCCTATGAAAGAGTTTGTATTTTCATCACAAGATTTTTTTTTCCATAGAGCTTTTATAACCCTATAATTGACTCATATGCCCCTATGAGCAACACATGAATAAATCCTTCCACGATATATGTTTTTTTTTGCATTATAATTGATACACTTAACGGAGTATATCAAAATTTTATACGCAACACGACCCCATGGGTATCTTTCGAAAGTTTCAGAATCAAGTACTTTTTTCACACACTCCAAAAGATTTGACTTTTGGGAGATATATCATAAATTCCAATATGCAAAATACACAACCAGCTAACCATTCTCTTCTTCTCAAAACTTCAGTTCTTGTATCTTTTCAACACCAACTGCAACTTATTTAAATTAGGACCTCCAATTGTAGAGACCTTAATCTCTCCCCATCTTCAAACGTATCACACTTCAAACCAGTAATATTACCAAACTCTAACAAAGATAGACGAATCGGCTGGCAATCAATCAACGACCATATCTCATAATTCTTCTTAACCACACGCTGATTCGTTAGGAGATAGTGAACTGACTTAGCATACCATGTGAAGTCCAGCTCATAAACATAGGGATAACTCCAACAGATTACTTCTTCAATGCATCCCATGCATCTTTTCCAACTCCCGTTTCCGCTATTTGAAAATTCGACAAGTAAGAGTAATAACTCCTACATTTTTGTTGAGTCGGAGCTTTTTCCTTTGTATAGAATAGTGGAGAATAGTTTCTTGGAAGACTTGATAAAGCCATGTCTAGCAAAAGAAAACCTACACACTATTAAAATAAAATATTGAATTTAAATGACCAACAAATGATAATGATGACTTTAAGAAGCAAAAGAATATTCAAGTATGAAATACGCAAGATAAATCACAGATTTTGAGTAACCGTAAATGGGAGAATCCAATCAAACAGTTGCAATTCTTTTTAGAGAAAGACCTGCCCCAGCAACCTATCCTTAACCAAGCATAAAAAAAAAAACAGATGCTTCTATCTTTCTGCTCATAACTTTGTAAATGATTCTAAGTTTTTTCAAACTAAGCTACGATAAACTAAATAAATCACAATGTCATAGTTTCTGTAAGTCTCAGACATCATATTTTAATGACATATAGTAACAGAAATGAGACCAGCAGACATTCCTTATCCACAACTTATCATGATGACACAATCTATGAACAACCACAGATTTTTTTTCAAACTCAACAATTTTTATTCACAAGTTAAGTGCTATTGGTTGCAGTTAAAGAGCAAAAGGGAATTTTGTGAGGACCTTAGGGACAAAAACAATTCTGCTAAGTTGCTGCTTCATGCGATATCACGTGATGGATTGAAACGAAAATCCTCCCCAATAATCACAATCTACAGAAGATGATCATGTCACTTTGTCTTGCAAAACGAGAACTCGAGGAGTCGACTACAACTGGGAGTGTCAACGGAAACTAGTAGCCAGTTTGCCAAAATCGGGGAATCAAAGTCGGTTGTTTGCCGAGGACAATTGGGAGTGTTGCCCGCAACTACTAACCGGTCTGAGGTTTGCCAAAATCAAGGAAAAAAGAAGGAGAGTCGTTGGAGGAAGAGGTGGCAGAACGGCGAAAGAAACGTCACCATTGACAGTGAACGGCGGCGAAAGGCTCGTCGTCGATAGATTAGGGCCGGACCGAGTCACCCCGAACGGTGATACAATAGCAATGGCAACAAAAAAAAAGCAATCAGAAGTAGCTTGCCTATTATCGCGAACGATGATAGAGCGTTTTCAAAAATATTATAATACCGTTAAATAGCATTTTCCAACGGTTGTGGAATGCTAATTTTCACGGATGCATATGTTTCATATTCATTTCCTTTTAGAACATACAATCTGGACCGTTGGTATTTTCCACGTCAAATGGTTCTTTATTTCAATATATGTTTAAGATTCATGTCTTTAGATAAATACATTAAAAAATACTATGTGATAAAAAGATATAATTATGACACAGAATTGAGAATATGTAAGGAATGATAGAATCAATAGGAATAAACATGATATTGTCATATAAATATATGGTTCAGATTTATTTCCTTATATTAAGAAAAATTAGTTATGATTTTGTTTTTGGCATGTAAAAAGGTTCAAGAGAATCTTCTCTTTCACTTTAATTCATAATATTCATTTTTCTTATAATATTCTCTTAAACACATCCTATCATAAATAGCTTTTTTATATATCATCATTTTTAATTGGGGTTTTAAGATTAATATTATACCTTGTTTTCTCCTTTTCTAATTAACTCGTGTTAGATTTTGTTTTAGGTTTTACAAAAATTAACTCTACAGTTAAATAAATTCACAAAATATTTATCTTAATAATTAAAATCTAAAATACCCCTTTTAGAAGTTGATTAAAAATTTATTTGAGATTAAATAGGAATATATTTTATATTGAAATTAAAATTAAGAAAATCATACTTATTGTCTAGGTGCATGATACATGAACCAAAATGAGGAGAAGTAAATCACAAATTTATGAAGATTTCCGACTTTATTTGTTGAATGCTTATGCTTTGAAGAATAATCTAGCATTAAAAGAGGAGGATATATGTTAGCATTTATAGAAAACACAATATGAAGAACCAGTAACAAGAAACACAATCATAAGAAATGAAAGAGGCATACTCCTAATAAAGAAAAAAAAATAAACTCATTAAAGATAAAATCTTTCTGTAATATATTTTTTTATCTATCAGATTCTCTAAACATGAATGAGAAATGCATGTCTAGATTACCTACTAAAACCATCAAAATCTCAGCATGCATTGCCATTAATTTACCAATATCTCATTAACATTATAAATATATGCATATTAGATTGTTGAAGAAAACATACTCACAATTCACATAAATTACAAAGACAATGGCCTCTCTATTCTCTTCAGTTCTCTTGTCTCTATGTTTGCTCTCTTCATCCTTTCTCTTAAATGCAAAGACCCACACAAAACTCGGCTTCACCACTGATCTAATCCACCATGATTCTCCTAAATCACCTTTCTACAATCCTATGGAAACCTCTGGCCAACGTATGAGAAACGCTATTCACCGATCCATAAACCGTGTCTTTCATTTCAACGGCCAAGATGCATCAACTGACGCACCCCAAACTGAGATTACCTCAAATGGCGGTGAATATCTCATGAATATATCCCTCGGGACACCTCCATTTCCGATCATGGCAATTGCTGACACTGGAAGCGATCTTCTATGGACCCAGTGCAAACCATGCGATAATTGTTACAGTCAGGAGGATCCTCTCTTTGACCCTGAAGCGTCTTCTACATACAAAGACGTTTCTTGCTCCTCACGTCAATGTACTGCCCTTGAAAATCAAGCAACTTGTTCCACAGATGACAACACTTGCTCTTACGCTATGTCTTACGGGGATCATTCATACACAAAAGGTAATGTTGCCGTGGACACGTTAACTCTCGGCTCAACGACAAACCGTCCCGTGCAGCTCAAAAACTTTATCATTGGATGTGGTCACAATAACGATGGAACATTTAGCAAGAAGGGCTCTGGAATCGTTGGACTTGGTGGTGGTTCGGTTTCGCTCATTTCACAACTCGGCGAGTCGATTGATGGTAAATTCTCTTACTGTTTGGTCCCACTGTCTTCAGAAAATGATACAACGAGCACGATCAACTTTGGTACCAATGCCTTAGTGTCGGGAAATGGTGCTGTCTCAACTCCTTTGATCACAAAATCCCAAGATACCTTCTATTACTTAACTCTAGAATCCATTAGCGTGGGAAGCAAGAATATCAAATATCCAGAATCTGATTCTGGAAGTGCTGAGGGAAACATCATCATCGATTCAGGCACAACCCTGACGATGTTACCAACAGCATTTTATTCCGAGCTCGAGGAAGCGGTTGCGTCGTCTATTGATGCTGAGAGGAAGAACAATCCACACAGCGTTTTGAGTCTGTGTTACAGTGCAACCGCTGATCTGAAAGTCCCTGTCATTATTATGCATTTCGATGGAGCCGACGTGAAATTAGAATCCTCTAATTACTTTGTACAACTCTCTGAGGATTTGGTTTGCTTTGCCTTCACTGGGAGTGATAGCTTGGGCATTTATGGGAATCTATCACAAATGAACTTTCTTGTTGGATACGACACCGTTTCTAAAAAGGTGTCATTTAAGCCAACAGATTGTGCAAAGATGTAGATGGTTCCGCTTGGGCTGCTTAATTGTCTTTCAAATTTATGTTTTCTTTATAATAATGGCTAAGTTCATTTTAGCCTAAGTTGTTCTTTCAAATTTCAGTTTATTATGATCATGTAGAATCTGTAATGTAAGGATCTTTATCTAATCATATATAATATTGCCTTCATTTTAATTGCATATTTATCATTTCATTTTGGTGTTTTGCTCTCTCTTTTTGTAAAATAAAAAAATAAACAGTATTTTGCTCTATAACGCTGTTTTCTCAGATGTTATTTAAGAGACCTCTTGTGCTTTGAGAAGACACACAATAAAATTATTAAAACAGATCATTAGAAAAATTGAGTTTCATGCAAATTGTGTTAAGTTTGTGTGGCTACTGAGGTTGGAAAGACATGTATGGAAAGACATCTTTGGACTGGCGGGAGGATTGATTGTGGTGGGATTCATGAGATATATTTGGCAAGTAGATTTACAGATATGGTCACAATAAAGAGCAGAACCGAGATATGGTGGATATACATGAGTTATTATGATCTCGGTAATTTGGGGTTACATTGGGTCGGGGATATTGTATATGGCTTTCGGAAAGAAAAAAAGGATGCAAATCAATTACGCTGGCAATTCAGACGATTGCGAATCATTTCTCCTTTGCTGATTGAGGTAATTAATTGCGGAAAAAATGTCAATTTCGACCCGAACAAACTCAATTGCGGAAAAATATCATTTCTTTAACTTCACACATAGAATTTTTGTGCTTGGGAAAGCCCAGTATCATAGTGATGTTTTCTAGCTCAAGACGGATCAGTGATAATTGGTTTCCTATGGAAACAATGGTTTGAAGAAATGGTATTTTTATGGCTCTTACGTGGAGATAGATGGTGGTCCTGGGTTTTAATAGGATCTCTTTATATCCATTTGTAATTAACGATCAACTCTCAGTCAGTGATTAATTATGGGGTTCTAAGCTGGAACTATCAAGGACTTCGCAGCAAGTATACAATTATTTTTTTTGTTATGAAAAATTTGGCATAAATATAAGCCGGCCATTTATTTCTCTCGGAAACAAAACAAGATCTTACCTTGTCAAACAATTTCAATTTTATTTTGGGTATGAAAAATTATATACGGTTGAACCTAATGGGGCTAGGGGAGATTTGGCTTTATATTATGATACTTCTTACAGTGTAAAGATTATGTTTGCAAATAATCAGATGAATAATGTTGAAGCGGTGTAGCAAGGAAAAAATATTGTTTTAACCTTTCTCTGTGGAGAACCGAAGAAAATTGGTTTGGGAAAGGTTAACGCGGATCGGGGTGGGGCGATAAGACCCTTGGTTTGTTATTGGAGATATAAACGAGATTACAGGAAATCATGACAAACAGGGAGAATTTATACTACATGCATCAACATTTGTACCTTTTAATAATATGATTAGAGATTATGGTATGTTAAAATTTTTGTCCTGAGGGAATACTTTGTCATGGAGAGGAGGAAGAGATGGACAGACGGTGAAATGCCGGTTGAATAAGGCATTGGCGACCGAGGAGTGGCACATGCTTTTTCCTTCTTCATATGCTGAATATCTAGGAATGGTGGGATCGGATCATCAACCATTGTTTGCTTCTATAGAAGATAAGATTACACAAAACCAAACTTTATCTTGCTTTGATAAACGATGGATTGGACAGGAAGGTCTTATCACTAGTAAAAATGTATCGTATAGACACGAAAAGTTTTGTGTGTATGACCAAAATGTCGTGGCTATATGAAGGTATAGTCACCAATTGGCACGGAAAAAAACCGTGGTTATACGATCGTGACCATTAATATTTCGTGGCAAATCGTGTCCGCTTAACCACGGTTTGGACACCTTTCCGAGCGTGTCATGGCGAGTAACGGATCGTTGACGCTATTTTCCGTGGCAAACAAAATGATATGATCCTACGTCAAGATCGTCACTTCCGAAGCAAGGAGGTTGGTCGAAGCCGAGGGAAAACCAAGGATTCGACTAAACAAAAGGATGGATTGAAAGGTCACACAGAAGTCGCATAATTACTTCTGATTTACCGGGGGATTGGATGGTCGCACAAAGGTTATGAGAGAGCCTTTGATTTACCTTGATCTAATTTAGAGAAAAGCGACCTTCTTCTCCCAGTCAAAATACGCTTCCGTATCGCTGTTGCCATGGAAGGGTGGTATTTTGGCCTTGTACCCCTGTAACGGATCAACGACCCATTCACGACCCTCGCGTTCTCGTCTATATGGTCGTACAGACCCGTTTAGTGACGACCCACTCCTTGGCCGTCGATAGTAGCGGTCGGTGTCTCCGTGAACCGATCTCTCGCTATTCCGTCCTTCCTCGGACCGGGGTAGGGGTCGCTCTTGTTGCTGGTCGAAGGCCGGTGGCAAATGAGGGTTGGTTCGGGTAGGCGCATTACGTCCTACTTGTTGTCGAACATCTTGGAGTTGTGTTTGCACGGCGTCAAATTTCTCCATCATCTTGCCCATTTGTTCCGTGAATGCGTTGATTAAGCCCTGATTTTTGTCTACACTCGACGCAGAGACCTCTTTCGAAGTCTCTTCTTCTTCTCTTCTGGCCATTGTACCTGAAAAGGACACAAAACACAACTCGTAGTTAAATTGTTCCACTAGACACACACCAATATCTAACAACAAACCGATAAAAACTTAGATCTGATGGTTTTAAAACGTTTGAAACTTGTAAATAAACGAAAACCAAAAGAATAAGAAAACTTAGCTTCCAAAGTGGCTCTGATACCACTTGATATGATCCTACGTCAAGATCGTCACTTCGGAAGCAAGGAGGTTGGTCGAAGCCGAGGGAAAACCAAGGATTCGACAAAACAAAAGGATGGATCGAAGGGTCACACAGAAGTCGCGGAATTACTTCTGATTTACCAGGGGATTGGATGGTCGCACAAAGGTTATGAGAGAGCCTTTGATTTATCTTGATCTAATTTAGAGAAAATCGTCGAGGGCTTTAATGATAACATTTAGCTGAGTCCTTGTTTCAGCCATCTCTTCCTTGAAGCCAGAGTTGAGGGCTTCCATATCAGACTTGAGTGTAGTCAAGTCTGCCTTCAGTGCGTCCACATTGGTCTTTACTGTTTGGGAGTTGATTTCAACACCAGATATGCGCATCTCCATGTCTAGGTTGCGTTGCAGAGAAGCTAGAACATTGTCAGGTGGTTCCAAATCCCGATATTGCACACTACCTATCCTATAAATACGTCCTTTGCTAGATTGACCACGCTGGAAATAAAACAATGGAAAAGAACTTCAAAGCAAATATGTTTGTATGAAAACATAATCAAATGCTAAAAAAAAGACCAATACAGCATCAACCAGATCATGATATCAGACTACAAGCAGATAAAACAAGTACATCACAACACCAATTAAGTCACGGTTCTCTAATTCTAATGCCATAAGTTCTAAAACAGATCATTTCCTAATAATGAAAGACAAATAATCATAGTAAATAAAACAGGGAAAGAATTTACCTTGAGATACTCTTGGTCCAGTAGCAACCGTGAAGGAATTGTGGCTGTGGAGGCAGTTTGGCTGACTCCATTGGGAGATGGTTCTCCCTGTGTCATCTGTGCCACGGCTTCTTCTACTTCACAGACAATTGACTTTGCTCTTTCGTCAATGAAGGTTCCATCTTTCCGCATGTGTGTCCTCTTCTCAAGCTTGGTGAAAGGGGGCGGTTCATCCAAACCCGACTCTACCATCTATAAAAACAAGATAATAGTGTTAGTATTATGCAGACACTTAAAAACAGGAAAGAAAAAGGAAGGAGTATGCTTACCATGTCATACTCTATTTTGGAAAAATTTTGAGGACCAGCACAATGCTTGTGCATCTCTTTGCCTTCTGGAGCTAATTTCCGAGACTTAGCAGCTGCCTTGCTCCTGTTAATTGCTGGTTCGGTTGCCCAATTCTCGAGCAGGTGGTTCCAATCTATATCATTGATGTACTTTGGCTTCTTACCCTCCCTCTTCTTCTTACTAATGCGTTGACAAATGGTGTGTTGTGTGTGTAGCTTCCATCGGCTGTACACCATGCTGTGAAACCTCTCTTCCCAGTAGTAGTTTTGCTGCAAAACAAAATAGTGTGTGCATTAGTAGTTGTAATCAAATATAAATAGCTGAAAGTAAGCAGAACTTACAATGAATGTTTGCCACCACTTATCTTTCCTCTCCTGCGGGACAAACTTCCAACTAGACCAGGGTCTCATGTAGTAGCCTTGCCATGTTGTTCGGATGAAGGCATGGACAGAGGGGTCTACACCAAACCTCTCATAAGAAATAGTTAAGACACATCAAAGGCAGAAAGAAAAAATACTAACTCAACACTAAAAAAGATTTAGTCAGGGTTGCAACATTACCATAATGCGCCATTGAGCTTCCGGGGATGTAGGTGTGGCTGGTTTTCTATACTAGGAGCACACAGCAATGCATCTTCGGTTCTCCGGGTGTAGTTGTTTGCAGCTGAAGATGCTGCACTTGTAGAGTGGATGGCACCCGGAGGCATGGACTGGACTGAAGCAGCAGACCTTGGTGGCCTACAGTCTGCTGCTTCTTAGAAGTCATACACACAAAAAAAAACCAACAAAAAGCATAAGATAATCAAAAACTCAAACAAAAAAAATTCAACATATCAAACACCTAATCTAATCATCAACCCTAACTGTAACCCTAATCATCAAACAAGCGACATAATAGCCCAATTTCAAACAATTCCTTATTTCCAATTCCAAACCATCAGAGAGAATAGCCAAACACCATTATCAAATGCTGTATCTACTCATCAACACAACACGTACCCCCAATTCGTAACCCCAAATCAGAACAGAAACTCAAACCTTAACCGAAATCAAACTGTAACCCAATGCACAAATTCAAACCGTAACCCGTAGCCCAAACTGTAACCCAATTCACAGATCCAAACCGTAACCTGTAACCCAAACCCGTAACCCAATTCAGAAATCCAAACCCTTACCCAAATCGAATCCCTAACCCGAAATCAAACATCCAAACCCTAACCGAAACCCTAACCAAAATTGAAACCCTAACCGAAATAGAAACCCTAACCCCAAATCTAAACCGGAAACCCTAACCTGAAATCCAAATCGAAGCCCTAACCGAAATCGAAACCCTAACTGAAATAGAAACCCTAACCCCAAATCTAAATCGGAAACCCTAACCCGAAATCCAAATCGAAGCCCTAACCGAAATCGAAACCCAAATCGAAATCTTAATCGAAGCCCTAACGCGAAACCCTAACCAAAACCCTAACCCGAAACCCTGACATAACCTTAACGCGAAACCCTAACCCCAAACCCTAACCCATACCCTAACCCTAAACCTTAACCCATACCCTAACCCTGAAACTCTGACCATAACCCTAACCCGAAACCCTAACCCCAAATCAGAATCCAAACCGTAACCGACATTTAAACCCAGATCGATCAATGAACCCTAATCGAAATCGAAACGGGAGAACGAGGAAGATATGAAAGGACTTACCCGGTTGAACCGATTCGGTGCGTCGCGGAGTTTGAAGGTCGGAGGAACCTCTAGAGAGATGGGTTAAGGGAAGGACAGAGGGTTGGCGGAAGGGTTGGACAGAGGCTTGGCCAGAGGAAGGGCCTGATGGTTGGCAGGACGCATGCATGGTGAAGAGACGAGAAAAAGAGAGAAGGAGGAAAATGTTAGCCGCCGGAATCGCAGAGCAAGGGTTCGCCGCACGAATTGCAGGGCTAGAGAGAAAATGAAGAAGGCGAAGAGTTTGGTTTTTTTTTCTAAGTGTCGAAATAGGGTTACACCTACTGAACTAAACTAAACAAATGGGCCGCATTAACTTTTGTATAGCCCAAACTCACATTGCCACGGACAATATCATGTCAAATAGTGGCTATCCGTTTATAAGATTATATTTCAATTTATATATATTATTAGAATTATATTTATAAAAAATGTATTTTAAGAAATAAAAAACACAAAATATGAACAAATTTTTTAAAAATTATTATTAATTTCATAAAATTACAAACACATAAAGATTGAAGTAGAATTTGATTCAGAATCAGAATCAGAATCAGAATCGTTACAAGAATATTCCAATACATCTTCTGATATATATTCGTCGTTGGGAGGACACACCGGTAATATATCGAAATCTGAAACATCTGGCACGATATGAGAGTCAACCCGCAACAATTCAGTTGGAGTTACAATTTGGTTGTATATATCATCTTGTAACGCAGTCAGAGCAACTTCAGATGTTTCACGAACTCCACGTGGCAAAACTTTGGTACAAGCCCACCAATCAGTTGCTGAGGTACGACGGACACGCGGATAAGGAATTAAACATACTTGGTCACAGTTGCCCGAAAGAATGAAAGGATCATATTTTTCGTATTGGCCGCGTGGGGAAACGTCAATAATGCCTGATTTATGTTTGCGCATTCCACGACCTACAACTGTGTCAAACCACCTGCATTTAAAAATCATGGCCTTTAAACCAACAGCTCCATAATACTCAACCATCATGATCTCTATGAGCCCGTAATACTCCGTATCTGTGGTTCCACGAACACACACGCCATAATGTTGTGTTTTTTTGTCCTGGCATCCACCTATATTGGACTGGGCCACCTAACACAGCTTCTTCTGCAAGTGTACGGAAAATGTTCTATGACATCGAAGAAGGACGGGAGAAATATCTTCTCTAAGTTGCAAATCTTCACGGGGATATTTACTTTTAACATGGCAACATCTTCGGTTTTCAGAATTTTCGATGATATATCTCGAAAGAAGAGTGCTATTTCTACACACATATAGAAATAGCAAGTGTTAACATTAATTTTTATTTAAATAGAATATATCATATACTAAATTATAAGTTAATTAATATTACCTGAAATTGTTGTGTGAACGTTCCGAGGAAGTAATTCCAGAAATGCAAATGGCAGGAGTCGTTGCATGATGACATGACAATCATGACTTTTAAGTCCAGATATCTTCCAATTAGTTTCGTCAATACATCGACTAAACTTTGAAGCGTATCCGTCAGGAAATTTGATATCATTTTTCAGCCATAGTAGGAATTGTCTTTTTTCTTCATTAGACAACCTAAATATTGGCACAGGCATCGTGCCGTCGTCGTTCACATGTAAAGCTTGTCTTCTACATATACTTGGAAGATCCATCCTCGATTTGATGTTATCTTTTGTCTTTCCCGAGACATTCAAGACTGTGTTGATTAGATTATCAAAGAAATTCTTCTCGACGTGCATGAAGTCAACATTGTGGCGAAGGAGTAGGTACTCCCAATACGGTAACTCCCAAAAAATACTCTTCTTCACCCAATTATGATCCTTCCCATAGCCAGATATAGTACGTGCTGGCTTATGTTGCCCATGCCCTCCACAATCAACGCTTCTGGACAACCCCTCAATGTTGTTTAATCTTTCATGGAGAATTTCCTCTCCATTCAACCACGGTGGAAGAGCATATGTTATACTCTTCCCCCGCCGAAATGTTTGAACATTTCTCCTGTAAGGATGATCTGAGGGCAAAAACATTCTATGGCAATCAAACCAACTATGTTTTCTTCCATTTTCTAACCAATATGACTTTGTCTCATCTAGACAATATGGACACGCTAAACGGCCATGCGTCAATCAACCAGAAAGCATGCCATACGCTGGAAAGTCGCTAATTGTCCACATCAACGCAGCTCGCATCGTGAATCTCTGTTTTCTGGATATATCATATGCTTCCACACCCTCATTCCACAAATGCTGTAATTCGTCAATCAACGGCTGAAGATAAATATCTAAACTCTTTTTTGGATGTTTTGGCGCAGGAACTAGCACTGTCAGGGAAAAATATTCCCTATTCATACACATACCCGGGGATAAATTGTAGGGGGTTACGATCACTGGCCAAACCGAGTGTGCCTCACCATTCATACCAACTGGATTAAATCCATCGGTTGATAAGCCTAGATAAATATTGCGACTTTCAGCAGCAAAATTAGGATATACCTCATTAAAATGCTTCATGCTACTCCATCAGAGGGGTGGTGCATTTCGCCTTCGGGAGACAAATGTTCTGCGTGCCATCGCATATGAGATGCAGTCGTCTCTAATTGGTATAATCGTTTCAACCGTTCTGTAATCGGCATGTAAAACATCCTTTGCTTATGTCGATTTTTGCCCTTCCCACGGTTTGAATGGTATATGTTTTTACCACAAAACCGACAAACAAAAATATCTTGATCTTCCTTCCAAAATAGCATGCAATTATTCTCGCAGACATCAATCTTAACAACGGGGAGGCCAAGAGATTTAGTCAACTTCTTTGTCTCGTAGTATGATGCATGAGCTTTATTTGGCTTTGGCAGAAGATTTCTAATCGTCTCTGAAATCTCATCAACCCAGGACTCGGCCAAATTGTGATCGGTTTTTGCTCAATTTGCGTTTCAAATATTTGCACCCGTCGAGTTGCTTTTATAGACATAAGATAATAGTCACGAATTGCCACCAAATATTCCGTGACTAAGTAAATCGAATATATTCTCTGCGCCACTATCTGCTCCACTGTCTGCTCTACTACCAGCGTTTGTCTGAGAAAAGTTAGATGTGACGGTTTTTTCGTTGCTATAGACACGAAAAAGCCACGTTTCAACGCGTGCCTAAGGATTTGGATTATTTGATATGACAACTCTTATAGCCACGACAAAAATTGTGTCAATTCATGACAAACTATTCACCGTTTATCCACATTACATCACTGTGGCAAATCAGTCACGATTTTTTCGTTACTTATCGTGTTTATTTTTATCACGTTTATTTAAGTTACTGTTCTGTGGCATAACAGCCACAAAATTGTCACGAGTTAGCCACGTTCTCTTTGGTTTTGTCACGATTTACTTTACGTGTATAATTCGTGACACATTTTAGAAAATGCCACGCTCCGATCGTGTCTAAGCCGTGGCTATGGGCTATATTTTTACTAGTGTATGGATTCTATAGCGCGAGGTAATATGCTCAAAAGTAAATCCTAGAGCTACTCTCAAATTCAGAGAATTGCAATCATAGTATAAAGGGGTCGAATCCACAGAGACTCAAGATCGCACAATAGATCGTAGTTTTGAATTAAGCTAAACGATAATAAATGTAATTAAAATAAGCAAACCAACAAAAAGATGTAGTAAATTCGATTGAGAGAAAGCTAGGCTTAGAGAGATTCTCAGGTATATCCGAATTATAGAATGAATAAATTGTCAAGGGTTTAATTAGAACCGTTCACGAACTCGAAACATATTTGTAAAATTAACCAACTTTTGCTGCGGAAATTATCTATGTCTAAATCTAGAATCCCAAACGTTTTTGCAAATTCAACAATTCAACCAAGGATTAAAGTCCAAGTTTGATTGTTCACAAAATCTCTAAACCAAATTTCTTTGCGAATAGATATTTTTTCTCATCTAGGAGTTTCGTGTCTACCAATCAACCTCGTTCTAAATTCCAGGTCGCGAGTCTAAATTAACATAAACACAATCCAGATGAAGAACTCTGTTGATAACCCTAACAAAATCAATTCCAATCTAACAATTTATCTTCTACCTTTGAAAAACCCTAAGCCTAACAAGAAATCTACTCAGACATGATTAATGAAACAAAAATCATAACTGAAGTAGAAAGCATAAGACAAATTAATAGAGAATTAAAAGGGGTTCGAATTCTTCTCTCGGGATGAACATGGTTCGAAATTGTCTCCCCAAAAACTCTGGAATAAATCTCTCTCTAAAATCTTGATAGAATAAAACGTAAGTCTAAAAAATGACCCAAATAAATGATAAATAGGTTAAAACCGCGGAACGGCAATTTTGCAAAGAGCAGAAATTTCTGGACCAATTTGTAATTTTCCAGAGATCTTTAAAAGGGATGTTGGAATCTGTGTGCCACGTTGGCATCGACCGACACCAGAGGCTGTTGTCGACTGACACCAAGTCCAGAATTTTCAAAACGACTTGACGTCTTCCTCCAAAACTCTCCAATGTCTCCAAATAAGCTCCAAAAATCCATAAACTGCAAAGACTCGAAAAGACTCCAAAAATACCACAAAGACTATATATAAAAGACCTATATCATGGTCAAAAACCCAGAAAAACCATGATATATCACGAGGCATGAATGTAAAAGGTAACAGAGACAAAGGAAATTTATATTCAAAAATTCAAAATTATCGGTACGAGATTTCAAAATGGCGGAAAAACAATTTTTCCTAAGGCAAGGAAAAAATAAAGCAACTCCAAGATGCTTTGGAGGAAGTAAAAAATGATGATAGTCGGACACATGAAGAGGTAATCGAGATCACTAAAAAATTGAAAGAGGCATATAGGGATGAAGAGTTTTTTTGGAGATAAAAAAGTTCGAAAATATGGCACATGGCAAGGGATCAGAATACAAATTTTTATCATGCTTTAACCAAGCAACATCGAACAAGAATTATGATTTTTGGTCTTCATAACGAGGCAGACGAAAGGGGTGCAACGGATGTAGGGATTGAAAACTTGTGGTAAACTATTTTGAAAGCATATTTTCGTCCAACTTTCCATCGAGTTCGAAGCTTCCAGAGGTGCCGGTGTCGATTTTGGAAGAAATTAATCATAAACTCATTGCTATGGTAATAGAGGAATAAGTATGAGCTGCTCTATTTATGATGCATTCCACAAAAGCTCCAGGACCAGATGGGATGACAGATTGGTTTTTCCAAAAATTGTGGTCGGTTATTAAGAAGGATGTTCTACAGTTTGTAAATGATTTTCTCCGTACGAAAGTTTTTGATGAAATGATTAATATGACAAACATATGTCTGATTCCTAAAACGGAGAGGCCGAGACGAATGGTGGAGTTAAGACCGATTAGTCTCTGCAATGTTGGATATAAAATTATTTCAAAGATCTTATGTCAACCATTAAAGAGTTTATTACCGACTATTATTTCAAAGATACAATCAGCATTTGTGTCTGGACGGTTAATCTCGCATAACATTTTGATCCTCCAAGAGATGTTTACTGATAAATAGTTGTAAGGAACGATTTATGGCAATAAAGACAAATATGCATAAAGCGTATGATTGTGTGAAATTGACATTTATTGAACATATGCTTAGGAAAATGAGTTTTGCACAACAATTGATCACATGGATAATGAGATGTATCTCAACGATTCAATATAAGGTGCTTCTAGATGGACAACCGCGTGGGCTGATTGGGCCCAAGAGAGGGCTCCGACAGAGAGATCCATTATTCTTTGTATGGAAGCATTAGTAGCTAACATTAAAAAAGTGGAAAGAAAGAAACTGTTAATGGAATTCAAGGTCACAAGAGTGAGTCTTCCAATCTCGCATTTTTTATTTGCGGATGATTGTTTATTTTTTGTCAGGAAACTGAGGAAGATGATAAAGTTATTTTACAGATACTTAGAAAATATGAATTGGTATCGGGTCAAAAGATAAATTGTGACAAAATCATCCTTATAGTTTGGATACGGTTAATGAGGTCTTCAGGGAGGAAATAAAATCAATCTTAAGCATTTCAAATATAGTTTATATGGGATCCTACTTAGGAATTACAAAGAGTTTAAGTGGGTGAAAGACATAAATTTTTAAGCTTTCTGCGGGAGAGGCTACATAATCGGGTTAATGGTTGGATGTCAAGATTTCTGTCAAGGGCAGGGAAATAAGTATTGATTAAACCGGTGGCGACTGTGCTATCCACACATGTTATGTCATGCTTCCGTCTCCCTAAATCGGTCATTACAAAAATTTCAAGTGCGGTTGCCAAGTTTTGGTGGAGTTCGGATGGAGGTAACAAAGAAATGCACTGGCTGTCTTGGAACAAATTATGTCAGAAAAAAGGTGACTGGGGTATTGGATTTCGTGCTCTAGATGATTTTTCAGCACTTTTGGGAAAAATACTATGGATGTTAATTGATCAACCACAATCATTATTCTTAACAGTTTTCAAAGGGAAATATTTTCGTAACACAGGGTCGCTGGAACCTATTAGAACTTACTCGCAATTCTATGGAATGACTAATCAAAATGGTGGTGGGAACATGTGAAGGACTAATCAAAATGGTGCAATATTGTTTCCGCTCGATCTCTGGTTGGTAAATGACGAATCAAAATGGTGGGAACATGTGAGTTTATTTCTATATGGAATGACTCTTGGATCCCAGCCTCTCGTCCAAGATCAGCAACTTGTATAACCTATAACTATTATCCCTCTCTCAAGGTGAGCCCCTTGATTGATCAACGGACGAGGACGTGGAACGATCAACTAATTGAGGCCATTATTATGCCTGACGTTGTGTCCATTATTTTAGGTATGCCAATTAGTTGGACGCCATTGGTTGGCATTTCACGAAGTCAAGAAATTATACAGTGAAATCTGGATATCGAACATCACAAATGAGGTTTTGCTTTGCATGCGCTCTGACATTAACACTTACAGACATTCACATGGAAGTTGAAATGTCCACCCAAAATAAAATATTTAATTTGGTAGGTCTTATCACCTTGCCTACCGGTCTCAAAACTTTTAAGAGCACGGGGGATAAATTGTGATGAACGATGTGCTCGTTGTGAGGCGACCGAAAAATAAATTAATCATGCACTTTTTGAATATTCCCCAACTTTACAAACATGGGCTTTGTCCTAGTGATGTGTTGCGTTCTTGACGCATACTAAAAGTTGTTTTCGAGTCTTTATCGAGTCATTTTTGTTGTTTTTGAGTCACTTCAAGTTACTTAGAGGCTCTGGACGAGGATTAGAGCTGTTGGAGACATTTGAGAAAAAAAAGAGAAAAAGCCAAGCAAAAGGAGGTCAGAGCATTGATTAGAGCATTTGATCCACCCTGGAGCACCCGCTCCGATATTTTAGGAAAATAAGGAAGCTGATCTCTTTAATAAGAAAAGGGTGCAAAACCCTAATTAGATTCAATTTTAGTTTTGAGAAATTTTCTTCTTCTTCTAGAGAGAGACGACGATTTCTGAGAGGATTTCAGAATAGAGTTTTAGCTTGTAAGACTTGCGGAGACAGATCTCTACAACACTTGAGAAGAATTCTGATAATAATTTCATGGATTTCTTTCTAATAATAATTTCATGGATTTCTTTTCATCTTTTGCTATGTTTTGTCTCTTTATGTCTGAGTAATCTCTCTTGCTAGATTAGGGGTTTTCAACGGAGACTATGAGCAATTGAATCGAATATAAATAGGGCCTAATCGAATTTTCTTCATCATTTTTGATCTTATTTCTTAGTTTTAATTGATCACTAATTCTCTGAACTTTAGGTATTCCTATTCATCAAAAGTGCAATAGGTTGCTAGAAGAAACATTGATGAGCAAATTGTCATGATCCAACGATAGTTGATGCTAAGGCAAATTGTGAATATATAGAACCTGCTTGTTAATGCTTGTTTGCAATTCTAGGTCTAGACGATAGTTTAAGATGTTAGATTGTTAAAATAAAATTGTTGGTTCCACGACAGTGGCCCAATCAAATCATTATGATTGAATTCGAGACCTGAGCTTAATGGTGTCTTAAATAGTTGTTCGGTTCGTTTTTTGTTCTCTCCCGCGAATATTCCCTAGTCTAGTGTTCTGTTTATTTGATTTCAAACCCTAATTTATATTATCGCATTTGTTACCAAGAAAATCAACCGTATATCATCTTAGCTTAATATTGATTCCTCATAGAAACTTAGTGTAACATTGGTCCTCTGGAATTCGAATCTTTCTATATTACAATCTTCATGTTGTGCACTTGCAGTAAAAAATAAGAGTACAAATTCTGTGTATCGCTTAGGTCCCAACAAACCCGAGAGTTTTCCCTACTCTATCGGTGTTCTCGAACATAGACTTTTTATTCTGGAAAATTCCTCAAGAAATTTCAAATTGTAGTTATTGGATAACATGGTATATTTGGAAAAACAGAAATGTCCGAGTGATATCTTTAAGTTGACAGAAACATAATCGCTATTATTTTACGATTATTTTATGATTTACCCCTTTGTTTTATTTTGTTCTTTGATTATGATTTTGTTTTTATATATCTCTCTCTTCACTCTCCGGTTGCAGTTCTTTTTAACAAGAAAGGAAGAAAGAAACAAAGAAAAGGAAGATTGGTGGAGGAAGTTTTTGCTTGTAAAATTCACATTCTCATTGTCAAGAAAGAAAGCTAAATCGAAGATCGGCTATTTTAATGAAATCAGATGTGTAACACCCCTGTCACAGATCCACCATAGAATTGGGAAGAAGCCCATTTGACAGGTTTTCAATGTTTTAAGAAATAAAAATTTTCTAAAGATTAGAATTAGGACACCACCAGGACTGAAACTTCTTATACTTGTCGAGAAAGTGAGTTCATGTTCCTTTAGTTAGTATGGTTTCTCCTAATCCTTCAATTGTCCATCATGTTGAAGAAGAGCTCTTGAAGAGCGAGCTATGAGGATGTGCCGGTGATGCTACCAGACATGAGTTTATTAGGAAATATTATGAAGATGGAGTTTGAGCCGATATAAAGTGATTTTGGGGATGGATTAGTTAACCCAACACTAGGCAGTAATGGATTGGGCCAAAACGTGTATACGAATTCCTCGGGAGGAAAGAAAGATAATATTTAAGGGAATGAGGACTAGGACAAGGACTTCTATAGCTTCGATGTTGCGAGCAGACATATGTCAGATGTTTTAGAGGAAAATAAGTGTAGAAGCTTGCAGTGAATTTAGCGACTATGCGCTTGTGCGCCATGTCCGTCAAAGACGAAACCACTGGGCTGGAAGCTTTGGACCAAGCAGACCTGTTATAAAAGATCAGGGAAGCCCAGCAGAAGGATAATACCTTCCAGAGGTTGGCTGCCAAGGAAGTCGTTAGATATCACACCGCAGCGAGTGACACCTACTTTTTAGAAACCAAGTAAGCCTTCCAAGTAGCAAAGAACTGAAGGACGAGATTTTGAGGCACGCTCATCAGTCGCAATTTTCCATACATCCGAACAGTACGAAGATGTATCGAGATTTGAAGAGATACTACCACTAGGACTTTGGGTGACTGTGGACCGACTCATTCTATCTGCACATTTTTTGGCGATTAAAAAGATGGACGGAGCTGATGTTCTAGCTCACAACTATATGGAAACGATTGTAAGGTTGCATGAGGTGCTTGTGAGCATTGCATATACCTCAATTTTCTGGAAGGCCTTCCAGAAGGAATTGGGGACAAAAGTTCACCTCAGTACTGCATACCATCTGCAGACAGATGGACAGTCAGAGCGGAGGACACAGACATTGGAAGATATGTTGAGAGTATGTGTACTGGGTTGGGAGGAAAAGTAGAGAAAATACCTACCATTGATTGAGTTTGCCTATAATAATAGTTACTAGTCGAGCATAAGAATGTCTTCATATGAGGCTTTGTATGGGCGGCCTTGTCCGATCCCCTTGTGCTAGTCCGAGGTGGGGGAGAGGTGTTGACATGAACTTAACCGCAGCAAAACAATCAATAAATGACATGACAAGATTCAACTGGATCAAAAGCAAAGTGACTTCTTCAACAACTTCAAAATCGACTAATCTATGAAGTTCTGGATGTGGTGAGCACTCAGAAGCCCATTTTGAGCATGTTGGAAGTAAAAAAAGAGCCCAAATAGATCACTTAATTTTTTACCCCAAAAGATTGACGAGAATTGAAGACCAAATGTCATTTGGAGTTGAAGAGCCATGTGGAGGCCAAAAGTTATTCAATTCTAATTTATTTGTCTAAGTCTTGGTCTTGATGTTAAAATTTTCTAGTTTAATGACACTTTATTGTCTACATTTAACACATATATTTTCTATAAATACAAATGTAATTTCTTTGAGAAAAAATAAGATTTTTTTGTTATTTTTCGAACTTTTGAGAGTGAATCTCATTCTTTTCATTGGTGTGTAATATCCATTGATCCGATTAATGATCCCAAACTGGAGTATCAAGAGTCTTCCGTAATTCTCGTGTCACCATTCGTTCCGCCGCCTCATTTCTTTGGAGTTTCATCATTCCGTTGAAGTCAAGGATTATCCCTACCACCTTAGAATGCAGACTCCTTGGAAGATTGTATCATTTGGTATCGGAGCCACACTCTAAGCATGGTTTCTATTATTCTATGTTTCTATCATTTTTTCATCTCTGAATCTTCTTTCGTCCATCTTCTATCCTTCATCTTCTATTCTATTTTCACTTTTATTATCTATCTTTCGTTTTTCCAAAAAAAACATATTTCGTTTGTGCTATGAACTCTTTTGTTAGCAATATTTCCGAAGGGAGATAATGATGTGATTCTGACTGCAGCAAAACAATCAATAAATGACATGACAAGATTCAACTGGATCAAAAGTAAAGTGACTTCTTCAACAGCTTCATAATGGAGTTATTGGGCTAATCTTCGAAGTGCTGGACATGGTGAGCACTCAAAAATCCATCCATGATGGTAGGAATCAAGTTCAACCTATTTTGAGCATGTTAGAAGTAATTTGTTGCTCCACGAGAGTGACAAAAATTGACGATCAAAAATCATTAGGAATTGTAGAGTCATGTGGAGGCCAAGAGTTATTAAAATATAATTTATTTGTCTAAGTCATGACCTTGATATTAATATTTTCTAGTTTAAGGACAATTTATTGTCTACTTTGAATACAAGTATTTTTTATAAATATTCATGTAATCTCTTTGAGAAAAATAAGATCTTTTTGCTATTTTTGGAATCTTTGAGAGTGAATCTCCTTTTTTTTCAATGGTGTGTAATATCCGTTGATCCGATTAATGGTGCGTCATATCCATTAATCAAACTGAGTATTAAGAGTCCTCTGTAACCCTTGTGTCACCATTCGATCTACCGATCCGTCTTGGTCCGTCATATCCAAGGGATCAACCAGAGTATCAAGAGTATTCCGCAACTCTTGTGTCACCATTCGCTCCAGCGCCTCGTTTCTTTGGAGTTTCACAATTCCATTGAAGTCAAGGATAATTCCTACCACCTTAGAGTACCGACTCCTTCGAAGATTGTATCAGATATGACTTAGAGCCAGAAGTGATAAAAGAAACCGTCGAACAAGTTGAGTTACTCAAGGAGAGACTGAAAGAAGCCCACAACCGCCAAAAGAGTTACGCTGATAAGCATCTAAAGGATTTGGAGTTTGCAATGGGCGACACTGTGTATCTGAAGATATGGATGCTCCGGGGAAGTGATCCAAACCGTAAGCTGAAGAAGTTAAGACCAAAGTACGTGTGACCATTTGTGATCAGTGAAAGGATTGGTGCAGTGGTATATCGGCTGAAATTGTTTTGGGAGTTGTCAGATTTTCACAATGTGTTTCATGTATCGGTTTTCCGTAAAGTTGTCCGAGAGTCAGAGTTGATTCTACCTAAGCCGCCAATAGATGTGGGTCGGGATATATCAGTAATCAGAAAGCTTGTTGAGATTATTGATCACAAGGAAGAAGTTAATCGAAAAAAAGAAGTAGATGATCTTGGTTCGTTGGGAAAGAGATGGGGTTCAGGAGGACGTTTGGGAACCAGAGTCCTAGTTTCGAGCATGGTATCCCAAGTTCTTTGTGGGTGCCAGTGGGATGCAGGGTGTTAAGTTAAATTCAGGACGAATCCCCGTTCAGTAGGGGGAGAATTGTAACACCCCTGCGACAAGCCCTCCAGAAAATTGGGAAGAAGCCCATTTGGCAAATACCTAAGAAGAAGGGTTAGCCCTAGGGTCTCCCCTCTCTTTTTCCTATAAAAAGAGCAGCTACCCTTCTCCTCTTCCACAACGTAGAGAAGTAGCAGAGCTTTGCAGAGATCCCGAGCCGTTGCTCCCGCTGCTGCCGTCATATCGCCGCGGAGGAGCTGCTGACCCGCGAACTCTAGCCGTCGCCTCCTCGATTCTGCCGTGTGTCACCGGCTCCATTTGTGACATCTTTGGCTTTGTGATGTTCTTCTCATCGTGTCTTCTAGATCAGTTGGATTATACAAAGTGAGGACTGGCTGTGAACTATCTCTCTCTCTCTCTACCGCGATCCTTTTAGGAGTTAGTCTCTTGTTAATCTCATCTTAGTTCTAGGATTAGATCTTGTTGTTGATTTGGGTTGATGTGAGAAAAAAACACATAGAGATTTAGGTTATTTAAACTGAAATGGTTGTTTGATGCTTGAATGGTGATTGGGGTGATTTGTTGTTGTGCATGGGAGTTGCCCATGTGTAGAGATCATAGCAAGTATGATAGGGTCAAAGAAAGGGATGTTCTCTTGAGTTGGGCATGTGTAGAGCTGTGTATAGACGGCATGCCCTCGTTGTGGGGGTGTGACGGACCCTGGCGCCGGGTTTGGCAAACAGTAGCGAGACCACTTAGGGCCACTAGGTGTATAATAGTTTGCTCTATAGGCACAAGTGGGTAGAATAGAGAGTCTAAAGAGTCTTGTTTGATACATGAGTGCCTCTCATGAGGTGATGTTTCCAAGGTGATATTAGCTTATGAGTTGTGCTTGTTGTGTTGTACTATTTTGAGAAGTGTTTGTGGGTCTCTAAGACCTGCATTCACTGGATAATTCAAATTACACATCGCTCCTTCTTGCAGATGTATTCGAGGAGTTGTGGGAATACGATACTAGGTTTTTATCGTGATTTACCAATCAATTACCCTATGCACTATCATGGTCATCACAGTATAATAGGTTATCAATCCAAATGGGTGTTGTGCTAACAATCAAGATATGAATAGAGCAGATTAAGTCAAGCAATACAATTTTGGTAGTAGAATCTAAGATCCTAAGTGATAGAAGTAAAATAAAATGCAAAATTGAAGAATAAAACAAGTAAGCAAACGTGTTTAACAAGCAATTAGGAAGCAAGCTCCTAAGGATGGGGTAATCGATCAGTGATTCTTCTTAATCAATCCAAGGTGTTTAAAAAACTGAATCAGAGCTAATCCCTGGACAATAGACATCAAAACCAGACGAATTCACTCCCGTGATAGATGTCCTCAAGCCAAGCTACTTCCTGACCTAATTCCTTTGCGAAACATAGCAAAGCAGGCAATAAGAATCAGTCTATTAAAGTCGATAAGCACTCTAAACATCTAATTCCTTAGGCTCGAATGTGCAAATCTCTTGAATTAATTGGTTCAGATACTTCAACAACACCTCCCGATGGTGAAAGTACCTTAGATCAGGTTTCAATTGATCAGAAAAAAACAGTCATTAAAAACTCTAATCAAGAAAGGATCTATATGTATCTATGCTTAAACACCTAAGAAGATTAAGTTTCCTCACTGATCTATCCCATCCTCAAGAACCCTAGTGACTACTCACTCATCATCAGTGTAAACATGAATTTCGAGTTTAATGAATAGAGCATGAATGAATAGAAAAGATATGAATAAAACAGTCTTAAAACTCAATGGATTCAAAGAAAAATTACAAAGTAGCAAGCAAGAGTTTGAAAACACGAAAACTCTAAAAAATAAAGTCGATCCCCTTAAGGATAAGACCTAGAGAGAGTATTTAGAGGAACAAAATAGAAACCATAGAAAGAGATAAGAACGAAATCAAAAACAAGCTCATTGGGCTCGAGGTCGTGATCGAGCCACTTGGTCTAGTTGGGTCAAGGCTTGACTTCGGATGATGGTCGAGCCGTGCGATCGAGCTAGTTTCACGGTGACTTCTTCGGTTCCGGCTCGAGGTGATGGTCGAGTCAGGTGATCGCGTTAGATGAAATTTCCTCTTCTTTCTTCTCTTCCTGACTCTCCTCTTCGTCTAGCTTTAGCATCGAGTTCCTTGAATAGCTTCCAAATCGTCCAAGAAACACCTAATAACATCTCTAAATGCAAGAATGTATGCAATGCTGATGCAAACTACACTAAATATGCAAAATAGATGAAAGGAACTAAAAATGGTATGAACAATGGATGAAACGATGCTAAAATACTGATAAATGAATGCTCTAATCATGCAATTTATAGACATATCAGAGTAAAAGTCTGATGTGGAGTCAATTTTTTTTGGGAACAAAACGGTTTCTTTTATGTTTTTGTTGTGGGAGTAGAAGTCTGATGTGATGTCGTGCTTTCGCTTACCAGAAATATATAACCACTAATCTTTCTAATGTGGAGACTCATTTTTGGTGGAGTTCAAATGGAAATCAGCGTGGTATGCATTAAATTTCATATAAACTAATATGTCGTCATAAAGCGGATGGAGAAACTGTGTTTCAAGTAATTGAGGATTTCAACACGCCTTTGTTGGCAAAAAACTTTTACTCGATTATCTTGATTCACTTTTTGCAAAAGTTTTGAACGGATGATATGTTCGAAACACATCCCCTTTGGATCCAATCAAATCTTATTCCCATCTTTGCAAAAGAAAAGCTCATTAAAAGAGTTGGTACATGACCACCTACTGTATTATGAAATGATACTTGGAAACCGACTCAATTCCAGATATCAGCTAGCAAATGCGTTAATTATTGCCCTAGTTTTATGGCCACTCATTTGACTGATACTTGGACACAGACGTGAAATGTTCTATTAATAAATATCATGTATACTTGGACATCTTGTATAAAGATTCAGTATTAGCTATTTAACTACATATTATATATACAATAGCATATAGGTAATTGTGAAATATCATTAACATAGATACGGTTAACTGTTAATGTAGTCAAAATTTTTGAATTTTGTTAATGTGAACGTCAAAAAGATATCAGGTTTAAGAATTCATGGCATTCATGTCATCATGATACGATTTCTCCCATTTTCATTTACGAAAATACTTCTTAAATATGTTCATTCGGCAATTTCAGATATTAAATATTTAAAATTAATATTTTTTTTCACCAGCACGATATATTCAAAAATTAACATTCATATTTATTGTTATTACCTTTTTATTCATATAGATATTGATTTTTTTCGAGGCATATCTACCAAAATTTAATATCCATCGGGAAATTTAATATTGTTCTTCAACCACGTTAGAAATGTATCTTTCCAGAAACATTTAGCACCATGTTAGTAAGATTGTTGAATAATTGTTTTTCGATATTCATTTTTGCTGAAGAAGTATCCCAGTATGGTAACTTACAAAAGATACTATTCTTCACCGAATTCGGGCTAACACAATTTTTTTTTTTAATTTTTGGAGCAGGATTTTCATGTCATTTGCTTCCACAATCAACTGTTTTATACAGTCCATGTATATTGTTTACTCTTTCATATAAAATTTCCTCTCCGTTTAACCACGGCGGCAGATCATCATGAAATCTTTTGCCCCTTGAGAAAGCCTTAGCATTTCGCCTATAAAGATGTCCTATAGCCAAAAATATTATATAGCAAGCAAATCAACTGTTCTTTCTTCCATTCGTCAACCAAAATTTTTTTATCTCATATATATATTATGGACAAGCAAACCTACCATGTGTCATATGTCCATATAGTATCTTTGGATCCAATCAAATATTATTCCCCATCTTTTAGTCTCTACTTGATATTTGGTTCAAAAAAGGTTCATTAAAAGAGGTGGTACATGATCATCTATTTCAGTAGAAAATGATCTTTGGATATCAGATCAATGCCCGTGATGAGCTAGCAAAGGAGTTATTTATTGCCCTAGTTTTATGGTCAATCATCTGATGATCCCTGGACATAAACATGCAGTTTTCCATTAATAAATCTAATCATTGTTCCAAAACATGCTTCTATCGTTCGTAGTACGCCGATTACTCGAACAAATTGATCCGATAAATTAGGATGCCATTTTACCAAACTTGAATATATAAGGTCAAATCAGGTCATCACATTGAGCAAGAATACATATACACATGTATCAGTGAAATAATCTATAGATCCATGTCAGAGATTTACATGCATTTACGTGGAATCGATGGTGTCTTCCAAAATTATAGCATTTTGTTTGGCAAGTTATTTCGGGATGTGTTTTGATAGCATCAAATTTCAGTGGTAGATGTGTTTATTGTGATATGCAATATACAAGTTGTAGAGTGGAGGACAAAACTATTAATCATGTATTTTTGAATGTCCATCTGTGATACAAACTTTCTCAAATACCATCAAACCCTAATGTGTTTACCATGATATTGATTTTTTTCAAATATAGATTATCGTTTTTGGCAGCTAAAAATATAATCAGTAAAGACATTTTTCCTGCAAAACCAGCATGCTCATCAAAAATTTCTACAAGTTTAACATTGCTTTTTAGCTGTTCTTCTTTTCCACGGTTTCTAATATTTGACCTTGTGGAAAAATCTGTTTTCATTTCTTCCATTAGAGTAGCTTCTAAACTTATTTGGAAAATCTGCATCACAAATACCATGATCAAAATAATCATAAGAAAGATTTTTAGAATTCTTAGCAATCTTTCGATATATTTTTGTCTTACGGGATCATCAAAATTTAATACTCTAAAATATCCTCTCTACTAGGGAATTCAAGAATACTCTTCTTATACTTCTCACCATTCCATTCCTTCGAGCTAGCGATGTTTTCTAGCGAGTGTCCAAGATTTGTGATATCCATTCCATTGTCATTTTTGTCAATTTCATTCCACATGATATATTCTTGAATAGGAAACTTCCTTTCCTTTTACTCCTTTGCTGTTTTGGTAAACTCCTTTAAGCATATATTATAATTTACCTATAATACTCTCAACTTCTCACCAAATTTCTTAAATTCCTCATTGTCAGAAGCGACAAACTCCTTTAGCAACATGACCACTTCCCTTGCCGGAGTCATCTGAGGTAGTTGTGGTGGTATATAACTATCATCATCCCAAATTAGGAACATTTCTACCTTTTCGTTTAAAACACAATTGTTGAAACCGGTCTGCAACAATCAAAACGTACAAAGTTACATTTCTAATAAAGAAATGTACGACATAAGCGTACTAGAGAAGTCTGCCACAGAAGTCTACTATAGAATACTGTGACAGAAGTCTATTACAGAAGTCAGCGATATAGAATTATGAGACAGAAGTCTATGAAAGAAGTCTGATAATGAAGTCTAACTAAGAAGTCTGTAGTTTACCTTTTTCAACATAGTCTTTTCACATATTTTCAAACTCTCGAACTGTTGTAAGCTAGCAAAGGTGGATTTAGATCATTGGCAATGGGTTCTCCAAAGTTCTCGGCAGAATGAGAGATAAAATTGTACACCCAATGTTATAAGACTTAGTCAAGTTTTTTTCCTTCACAGACTCAATGAGGTTCTTGAAAGCTACTTTTCCCCATGTGTAACTCTCAAATACAGGTACATCCATGACTAACCTAGCCATGTTAAGTGGTGTGGGTAAGGAAATTTTCCGAGATTCGACAAAACCACCGTAGATTGCTAAATATCCTAAATGAATCCGTTCCTGCCTAGAAAAGGAATCAGCAAACTTACACGCATTTGTAAGCTCTTCAATACCCGAACCCATATCAATACCCACTCCAAGCTTCTCCCATAATTCTTGCATCTCTAATGTAACCTCAATCTCTGGCAACCCTAGTTTGTCAACATAAACAGAGTTGACCCTAGTGATATATTCATAATCATTTAACGAAAACCTCACTGGATTTACTCCAATGAGACTCCATATCTCAAACTTGTTCTTACAAAAAATAGAAAACCAAGTATATAATGCACCAGCCTCGACGTCCAACAAATATCTAATTTGTGGAACTTCAAAAAGACACCTAGTTTGGAGTCACAAATCTCTGTCCATTCATACTCTTTTGGTCCAGTCACAACTTCATATCATTGCTATAGTAGCCGATGCTTTTCATCGCATGACTCTTTAGAAATTCTGGCTTCGCCATTCTGCAAACAAAAGGGAAGTAAACATTACAGAAGTCCAAAACATTACAGAAGTCCAAAACATTAGTATAAAGGAAAACTGTGTAACATGAGAGAATAGGAGAAGATGGTGACGAAAACTGGAACCAACCGTTTGTGGGGAGATCTGGAGAAAAAAAACCTCCAGAGGCGAAGCAAGAACGACGGCGGAAGAGAGATACATACAAATCAGTTAAAATATAAAGACATTAGATTAGATAAAGACAGAGATAGAGAGAGAGATAGAGAGAGAGAAACAGAGAGAGTGGAGAGAGACAGAGAAAGATAGAGAGAGATATAGAGAGGTAATACCGGTGAGGGGATGAAGATGGAGGAATTAGCAAGAGAACAACCGGTGAGGATAGAGAACAGAAGGCCGAGACAACAACAGTCAAGGGCAACCAAATCGCCAAAACAAGAGCAAGTCGGCATTAGGGTTTTATTTTGACCAATAAAAGAATAAATCGGCTGTAAAATTTGTTTATATATGTCGGTGAAATTCCTTGGTTGGTTAGAATTTTTTGATAAATTTCTATTTAACTCCAGTTCAATATCAAAATTAATTTAAATGAGAATTTCAGACTTCACATGAAGTCTACAAACGAAGTCTACTAATGAAGTCCACTTTTTTCCACAGATTTGGTTCCTCGGTTAATAAGTATCGTCTCTCGTGCATTTAATTTTTATTTCTGCTTTTCCCAATTAGGCTAAATGTGAATTTCGGACTCTACGTGAAGTGTACAAACGAAGTCTTCCGAAGAAGTCTACATGTTTCAGACTTCACATGAAATCAACGAACAAAGTCTACCAATGAAGTCTAATTTTTTACATCAATTTCGTTACTCGCTTAATAAGTACTTGTTCTCGAACATTTAGTTTTGATTCCTGCCTGTCCTAGTTATGTTTAATTTCAATTTCAGACTTCATGTGAAGCCTGAAATTACGTTCTGATTTTGCAAACAGACTCATATTTTCCAAAATTAAAACATATAAATTAGAAATAACGGTACTAAATTTCACTCCAATCTGATGAATAGATATATATACACAGAGGTAGATGATCACAACTATGATGATTACACCGGCCACCATCACATTGTTCAGCTCGACAGCTCTGGAACGCTTCTGCAAAATTAGCTCCTCTAGTTGAGCTATATATGCCTCGACCCTAGGCTTATGTTCGAGGACAATAATGCAGTCCCCCTGGTTTTCCAGACGACGTCCTAGCTCTTGAAATTCTTCCATCATAGCCGCATCCCACCACTTGAACAGATGGTGGCTACCATCCTATACAAATAGCTCAAATTCCAATCACAAAGAAACAACACCATAACAGTCTCATTAACTTATAGTTCTTGCATCCAAAGAATAACCTTCATGGATTCAATTTTGTTGTGAATGATTTGACAACGGGAACCAAACCGCGGAAAAATCTGTCAGGGATTCCAAATTTACAAAGTCGACGCAGAGGAGTGGAGCTCACTTCTGGAAATCAATTACTCCACAAACTCCTCCAAATAATTGATGGTTGACTATAGCTGAATCAATCCATCTATATGTACCATTAAACAATAAATCATTACAAAAACTAATAGTAAAGTAAAACAATATTTTAAACAAACTAAATAACATACGACAAAACTTACCTGTTCTGGAGAGAAGGCTTAGATCTGCAACCATAAGAGAAGATAAATTTGAATAAATAGCGTGTTACAATGGCGATGGAGATTTGGATATTGTGACTAACATAAAATAAAATGAAAGACTCAAATAGAGATGACGATGGATTAAGAAGATCAAAGAGGATTACCACAACAAAAAAAAGAGAGAGGAGAGCGCCGCTTTCGAAAAAGATGGATATCAGGGTTACCATGGTAGTAACTCTCATTTATAGTTGAAGATATATTTTTCGGTTAGGTTAAAACATTTTAGTTAGGTTAAAAAAAATTCTGATTAGGCAGCCTTCAACATGAAGTGTATTTCAAAAATAATGATACAATCGTACGCAAACTTTTGAAGAAGTCTGCTCAAACTAAATCGAATATTTATATAAAACTTATATAAAAAATTATAATCTTTTAAATTGACTCATTTGTATGAAACTTTATTTTATATAGATGAAAATTGTTTACATTTTATTTATGTATACAAAATGTTTTGTCAAAGTAGACTTCGTTTGTTCTATCAGACTTGGCAAGGTTAAAAATTTTAATTTCGCTTCAGTTTTTTGTTTATTTATAAAGGAGAGAGATGTAATTTTCTTATCTCTCTGATTTACTTTTGTCAAATGTTCAATAAAATGTTTAGTTTTGCATTCAAAACCAAATAATAGGTAAAAACAAACAATTCTCTCTTTTTATTCAAAAATGTTTTCATTAGTTAAATTTTGTTTTACCAGGAACTTTTTGTTTTTAAGATAGTTTTCAAAAGTTAATAACTCTATAAATCAATAAAATATAAATTTTCGTTATTATTAATTTATAAATCTTTTGAATATATAAGACAAGTGCATGATTAAGAAAAGGAAGAACTTTCAAAACAGAATGTAATGAGAAGACGTCAATGCAAAATTGTGGCGACATTATGAACTTGGGAAAATGTCAAAGAAGAGAGGAGGGATTAATTAAGAATACTAAACTTACAAAATTTTGAGTATAAATAGATCATCACACCTATGGATTTGTATCATCAAAGTTTAGGTTTATTGAAAAGAAAAAAACAGCGAAAGGAAAATAATAGAAATGGCAAAGACAATCAACTCCATCAGTTTCATCGTTCTCTTGGCTATTTTCGTGATTGGAGGTATTGATTCGACAATATTGATATCTAACGTTTTTTTTGCAGTTGTATTTTCATTATCTTGTGCTGATGATGTTAACAAATATGTTTACATCTAGGATTCATCACGAGCGAGGTTGAAAGTGTCGACTGCTACAACAAAATTGCTGATCAATGCTCTAAAGCCGCTGACCGTGTGTTCTACGAAGAGTGCGGAGCTGTGCCATTCGAAGGTTCACATGCTGCTTGCTGTTGCTGTTGCATGGACACGTACGGCAGTCCTCCAGTCTGTTGGGCGGCTGTTGAAGGAAGCGATGTCCACTGCCATTGCTACAGACACATATGAAGTTTGAAATAACCTCAACAAGAATCGTAAGTGTAACTGCTTATTTTATTCGGTGTGAGGACATGACGTATGTGTATGTCTATGTTCAATTTCCTTTTGCTTTCAAATAAAACATAAACGGCAAATATTATCATTGTTTGCCATGCAAATGTAAGATCATGTTGTATGCACTTTTGTGAACATATAATAAATTTATTTTGTGTTTGTCTTTCTCGTTCCATTTTTTCGTTTAGATTCTAATTTATGTTTTTAGTTATCTTTTACTCATATTAACCAAATCTTAAACCATAAGATCAGTTTTGAACATGCAGGTCCACTTTACCATATTTTTACCATACTGAAAAACCTTTCCAGGTCCACTTGTAGCCATAAGAAGACGAATCTTGGTTTCTGAAAACCTTGCTCGCCAATTCGATTATGAACCGATCTGTGAAACCAACTGTGGAGAAGAGAACCCAGAGAAACCGAAACCTTGTTTATGTCCAGATCAAGTCTCATTTTCAAAACCCTTGATATCACCATTATTGTCGCTTCCCAGTATTAATACATTTCAAACAATAATAATAATTTTTAAAAAAAATCTAGAGCAAAAAATGAATAAATACAGTAAAATGTCTATAAATAAAACTCGATAAATTAATAAATATTAAAAACTAATATATTTATATATTTTTGGATTGGACAAATTCAAAAAATAACACGATTCGATTCGATAAGAAAATAAAATAATAAATTTTTAATTTTTTTTGCACAAATATATCGTTCTATTAATATTGTAAGTTAATAATTAGTATATGTTTCCTCCATTTTATTGTAAATGATGTTAGGAGAAATTTTTTAATTTCCAATTATATTTTATTTTCAACTTTGTAACTTAATTAATTTTTCTTGTTTTTAACCATTTTATTTGCAAATGTTTACATCAGGTTAATTGTGTTTTACAATGAAATTTTTGGTTAAAAACCTTTTTTGTTGCCAATTTAAGATAATTCTCATAAGTTACTAAATCTTTATCATAGTTATAGTTTAATTATTATTAATTTATAAAGTTTTTATTAGATATATATTATAAGTTTTATTAGATATATATATATATATATATATAGACTTATAATGGCAACCACAACGACGACTTTCCTTTTCTTAATATATAAAACAAGTGCATGATTAACAAAAGGAAGAACTTTCAAAACAACATGTAATTAAAAAATTTCAATGCGTAATTGTGGCGACATTATGAACTTGGAAAATATCAGGTGAGAGAGGATAGATTCCTTAAGAATAATAGAGCAAATGAATTCTTTGGAATTTAGAAATCCACAATGTGGTCATGCTTATTGGAATTTATAAATCCTAACTAAGTTTCATTGAACAATTGAATTCGTTTCTATTGACTATTATTGGATTTAAAGACAAATCAAAATTCTTGATTAATGACAACACTATTATCATTTTGTAAGCAAATGTTTTATATAGGTTAATGATGAGCTACAATTACAAACAGCTACATATCATTCGTCTTATATAAGTTTTGATGGTCCAAAATAGCATCAGACTGGGGATCCAGGACTATAACATGATCAAACCACATCCACTTAAGCCGCCTCACTAATCCCAATACTAGGATTTGCTATACATATAAGAACTTGATCAAGAAATGAAAATTGAATATATAGATTTAGAATACATTGCAAAAATTGAATAGAGAGACTAGAAGACCTAGAAAGGTAGGATGCTTATGTGGTACCACAAAAAACAATATACCAAGAGAAACAGATGAACTTAATCAAATTGAAAGAATATGTTATATATATTCAGGATATTTATATCTAATTAAGGTTTATATTTTATTTTATTTTCATGTTCAGAGTAACAGATGGGGTGGGGTCGATAACGTGAACGACCTGGCTTGGGTCGATCACCTGATCGAAAGTGTCTTCACAGAGATTTTTGGGTGAAATGGTCAACTTGGGTGATCGAGCTAGACTGGGCTTATCACCTTGTCGATCATTTCTCTCTGGAATATTTTCTAGACAGTGGTTAATCGATTGGGTAGTGAACAGTCAATCAATTCACTAATCGTCTTGTTTTGGGTCAATAAGTCTCTCGAGTAATATGATTTTTGTAACTATTTGTTTCAAACTCTCAACAAATTTTATTAAAAGTCACAATAAAAAGAAATTCTAAAACATAAAAAAAAAAAACTTAGTATTGGGTTGTCTCATATTCAGCGCTTCGTTTTAAAGTCGTGTAACACAATTTTGTTTTATGGTGAGATGCAATGAGTCTTTTTTTTTCCTTGTGCCCATCTGCAACCAGCTTGATGATCAACTTTCTTTTGCTCTTTCTTCCTAGGAATTTTGCATCAAAGATTATCTTTGTAAGCTTCATTATTTGTTGAATCATCTTTTTGCTTAACTCATTTTTATTGGTCGTACCATGATCTTCATCCTACTTAATGCATGCTTCATGGGGCATTTTTGTTCTTCTAGTGGCCTCTTCTCCTTATCTTATTTTGGAACAATATATGCGGTGGCTCTTTTTCTATCAAGAGGGTTAGTTAAAGGGGTAGGGTACAAATACATTATTAACTATTCACTTCAATGATATAATGCGGATGAGGAAGTCAATAACAGCTCCAAAATAAAAAAATCCTCTCCCAAGGGTAAGTGGTATGTCCTCTCCCATCTCAAAGATGTCAAAATCGGTGGGGATCACTTTCCTTCCAATTATGAGATGGAGATTTTTGACCACACCCTTAGGTTTTTTGGCTGAAGAGTCATGACGCATCAGCGTCGAGTTGGTTGGCATAACTCCCTTGACTCATAACTTCTCTGCAGTAACAAAAGACATAACTTTCACATTAGAAGCAGAATCACAAAGGAGGTTAGAAAATTCTACTCTTGCGATCTTGCATATGAAAATGATCACGAGTCCTCTTCCTCGGGAAGCAGCTTCACTGGTCCTCTTAGTTTGTTTGTATGTCTCCATCCTCATATGAAAATATCGAAAATCTAAGCGCGTTTGCTAGAGCTCTCAATATTGTGTGTTGGCACATACAATTTCTTTCACTCATATATATATTCACATAATCAACCCCACAACCCTGAATTCCTCTTTATTCTCTTTTCTTATTTTTCTCCTAAGTATAACGAAGACTACCTTTTCAAGGATATCTCCCATTATTCGTATCAGCACACGATCCAGTGGTTGATTCACCCTTATCCATGCATGGTGCAGCTCAGCCTCCCAGTTTCATAGGATCCATGATAAGGACTCTTATCAACATGCTTTTCATTCTGTTTTCATGTACTATTTCCTAAATGATCCATTATATACGTTAGACATTTGCATCTTCATGATTAATTAACCATATCTTCTTATGATTCTACATGTTCTTCCTCAGCCTCATTTTGCGCGTCTACTCTCTATTGTCTAAAAGGATCATGACCCTTTGCTTTGCACCGTCTTGTGCTTAGTGCTTTTTTTCCTGACATTTAAAACATGTTCGGTGACAAGCTCTGTGGTTTTAGGACTTATTAGTTCCTTTGGATGTCTTATTTATTGGCTTCTTGAACATACAAGCCATGTCTACGGAATTTCCATTGTCTTGTTCCGTTCCAGCTGAGGGGTCCAAGTTGTCTTGCCACAAGTAGTAGAAGTTATCTTTCTCTTGATGTGTTATTCAACTTGTATTGAAAGATGTAGTATCTCTTCTAGATCGTAGTAAGTTTTCCTCAACTTTTTTAGCTATGCGGTCATGAATTCCATTCAGGACTTGTGCAGTGAGTGTCTCAAATGAATCTTCAACCTCCCATCTATCTATGAGGGTCTCGAACTTTTCAAAGTACTCCTCCACGGCCTTAATTCATGAGTAAGTTTCCTGAATCTCTTTTGTAAGTCTCAGTGGTAGTTAAAAGGAACATATCACTTTCTTCTTTGGTATTTTATCTTCCTATGTCTATGTCTCCTGCTCTTGGCAATCACTCTATCTCACCAGGCAACAGTCCAATTGATGTTCGGGAAGCATTATCCTCAAAACCACCAATCATTCGCGTAATGGAGGAGGTTGGTATATCGTTGAAATAGCTAGAGGAATTCGGTGATGTGGACGATTTATCAGATGGAGCGGAGGACGTAACCTCTGAGAAGAACAATGAATAAATGTTTGAAATACGTAATGGACAGTTTTGGTAAGGAATAATAGTTTTTTTAGCAGGTGGTGTTGAAAACGGAAGAATCAGAAACCAGAGAACCTAAGTTTGATGGCCGCATAATATCAAGGCTCCAAAAAATTTGCATTCGAATAGATGGGGTGCAATAAGAAGCAAAAATGAATAAGTACTTAGTTAGGCAAAAACCGTTAAAGTTCAAAAAAAAAGAACGAAGGAATGTTCTTTTGAAAAAGACCCGAGCAGCATAATAGATTTGTACAAGTGGTCATGTCGTACTTTCTCGTCTGCACTTTCTACATCTGTTTGGGACCAATTTCTATGTTTTGGCCACTTGAAAAAATAGAGTTTAATGTTGTAGATGGGTTAGAAAGTGGATTACACTGGTTGGACCAAAGTGAATATGGTTTTTTGAGTAAACAACAACCAGCATTTCTCCAGTGGAGGCAATGTGAGCTTCCTTTGGTCGACCAAATGACCTATGAGTCCTAGGTGCCATGAGGACCATGTCCCTACCTTTTTTTAGCAGCTCAACGTTAGCGGATGAACCTTACGGGTTGACTACAATGATGTATGTGTTGATCCACTTTTTTGTTTGTAGCGATTACAATCAAAGATTTGTATGGAAGAGCCAGAGTGTCTGCAAATAACATGTCGTGGCCACATGATTTTTTATATTTCTGATAAACTGTAGAAGTGCAACTTTTTATATCGATGTGGACGTTATGTTTTTGGCCGAATATATGCGCAACTTCCTAACTCCAGCTTGAAACTGAATTTATCTTGCTCCCCTTTGTTAGTTTCATATTTCTCATGACTTTCTCTACTTCTACAAATGTGACATCTCTATTAGACACTTATTTTTTTCTCCTATTAGAGGACCACCTATTCATCATTCGTTAGATGATAATCAATAGCTCATGAATTGGGGAGGCCCTAGCCTTCTTCAGGGCTTTGTTGAGCTATTCAGCATGTTACTGGTCATCATGTTGTAACACTCGAAAAATATGCCCCACACCAATGGGCAATACCAATAGTGTACAAGTATTTTGCACATTTTTCATTAGTTGATTTGGAACACCTCGTTAAACGTTTGACGGTGATAGCATATGCAGCCTTACCCATTAATTTAGCTAGTCCTTTGTTCTTAAACTTAGAATTATCATTCCACATGATATGAACAATGCACGTTCCAGGATGTGAGAGATGATACACTCTATATTTTATGGTGAATATAGACATATCCAGAGTTGATGTTTAAGTTCATATTGTCGGCCAAGATTTTTTCCACCTTTTGAAGAAACCAAACCCATGTGTCATCGTTGTCGCTGTCAAGAACAATGAAACATTTGGAAATTCGCATCCTACTTACTAGGTTTCACTGCTACTGCAGATGACTCTGTATTAGCCATACGCACTTGTATCATGTGATCAAAAGCGTCACTGCTACTGCACATGACTTGATTAGTGCCAACATTGGCCCCAATCCTGGAACCATATGGTTCATTAAGTCCGCACACTAACTCAGCAGCGTTAGACTTGCCGTAGTCATTGTCGACCAATGGTGCCCAAAACTCTCAGTCATAGCCTCGTGGCATGATATCAGTGTGGTTCAGCTCTCAAGTAGATCCATCTTTACAACATGTCTCTTCCCCAGTATCACTAAACCAAGAATCTGGTGTTTTCGAAGAAACAGTCCTAAGCATGTGTTCGTGGATCCCAACCACTGCTCTTAGATCTCAACCTCTACTATCAGATCTTCATCATCCAAATCAAAAAGATTTGTATTGGACCCTGCCGTTGACTCATACCCGATTCAATCTTCAATCTCAAAACCTTTGTGTACCTGAGCCGCCTCCTTCCTCAAGATGAAATTGCTTCTTCTTAGTGGGAATTGGCGTTGTTTGTCTAAAAACGTTATTTTTTACTTCATTAACTCTACTCTTCAGCGCCCTATCAAATTTAACAAACAAGTTCATAGAATTGTTTACCCGAAATGCCTAAGAAGAGCCCAATTGCCGTGTTATGAGTGAGCAACATGGGAGGTGTCGTTAGGCCTGTCGCCAATTCTTTTATGTTCGGCGGCCAGTAGCTTAAGGATACAAACATCCCGTAATTGCATTTGCCGAAGTACTCCAAGCAATAATTTCTTCAGCTCATCCAAACTTCTTTCATCTCTCACAGGAAAACCCTCGGCATTTGATGTTTGCCGATGAAAAACTCTCATTCGCCATCTCCATCACGTATCAAATCGCCATAAATTACAAGACAATGATGGTCAAAAAAATTTCCCTGCAAATTTTCTTGCAAATTCCCCTGCAAATTTCTCCATCTTCTTGATGTTAGATAGCCTTTTGAGTTTATCAAAAACGTCTGCAAACTTTCAGAGCAATAAATGGATATTAAGTTTTTGAATATCAACCCCTAATAATCTACACCATACACTAGGTGGAAGGTTCAGATTTTTTCCAAATGGTGAAACTGCAAATAATTTAGGCCAAGAATTTTGGTCTTTCCAGAGTGATTGAAGGCGAAAACGGGTTTTCAATGTTTGCTCAAATGGTGAAAGTGTCTCAATAGCCAAAAATGCCTTCTTTTGTAATCGGTAAATGGTGAAGTGCATGTCGATGTAATATTCTCTTTTATAAAATTGTTGTAGCTAGAAGACAAAAATACTTAAAATCTTATCTCTTTTGAGGTTGACGTTTAATTATTCCTCTGCCTGGTTACTCATTGCCACCGGAGATTAGTCAGCCACATAAATTTTAGGTTTCGTCTTTACCCCATACTCAAACTCTTTTGCAGCTACATCATTACAAAAAACCTATAAGTTGTGTTATGTATGATGGGTTCAGATATTTGAGTTATTGTACAAGTGGTACACCCCATCATGCGTTTTGGAATGAATTATTTAACCACTCCAAAATTTACTTAACCATTCAAGTAAACAATTTTTTTATTTGATCAAGTAGTAGTTAACATTTGATTTAAAAAGCTTTCCTAAATTTGTGAGAATCATTCCTCAAATTTCAATCCATAACTAATCACAAACCAGCCACAGTCTTTAAAAACATACAATTTGTGGCTATTTTGTGATTTTTTGCGACTAAAGAGCCATAAATTATATTTTGTGACTCAAAAGCCACAAATTATATATATCATAGTTTTTCCGGGTTTTTTTACCATGATATAGGTCTTTTATATAGGGTATTTTTGATATTTTTTTAGTTTTTTCGAATCTTTGCAGGTTTAGGTACGTTTAAAATTTATTTGGAGACATCGGCGGAATTTGGAGACATTGGAGAAATTTAAAGCCAAGTGAGAAATGTTGCTGAAAAAAATCAAGACGGAGAGCATTTTTACACTTGCTGATGGTTGGTGCCAACCCCTGGTGTTGATCGACACCAAGCACAAGCCCAAATTCTTCAACGTGTTTAAAAGATTTTTGGAGAATTGCAAGATTAGCCCTAAATTTGTATATATTTGCAGATTCACCCTTTTAAGCTTTTACTATATAATTAGGATTTTAGTCATTGCTTTATAATAAGCATTGTGTTTACCAAAAACCAGAGAGAAAGCTTTTTGTAGAAACAAATTCAAGTCTGTCATCGCGAGAGAAGATTTTGAACTCCTTTACATTTGAATTGAATGTTTTAAGGTAATCAATAGAGTTTTTCATATGGATTATGTTTAATGGTAATTCTAGACTCATGACCTGGAATTCATAACTTATGTTTATCGGTAGACACTAAAGTATGATTGATTACTTGAACTATCTTAGATGTGAAAATATATATTTTCAAAGAAATCTGGTTTAAAGATTTTGTGAACAATCGAACCTACACTTAAATGCTTGTATTAATTATTGACTTTGTACAGAAATTTAGATTTCAAGATTTAGACATAGATAATTTCTGCACAAACAAGAGGCTTCAATAGTTTCAAATTCTAGTAAAACCTTTGCAGAGCCGATCTCCAATGAAACAAAGCTTTCGTAGTAGACCAGATAGTTAAAAATATGAAAGTAATGTCCATTCTCCAACACATGATTGTGTAGTTTTACAACACATCTAACATGATCAGAGATACCAATTAGTTTTTAAGGATGCAGCATGATGAGGAAAATCAGAGCACCAAGCACCGTTTACCAAAACTCTATCCAACTTTTTCCCAATATGATCAATCTCTCTACCATTTAAACATGAAAACTAGGAATAGGAGATTGAAAGTCCTTCATACTCTATTGATCACCCAGTCCCTCCTGAAATACAGAATCTACATCAGCCGCCAATGTCACATTAAAATCTCCCATAACAAGCTACGGGGTAATTGGATTACGCATTTCGAATGTACTTAAGCTCCTCCCATAGCATCATTCAGCCTTGTCAAAAGTTTGAAGCGTATACGCAAGTATATACCAATTCCGTTAACGAGTTCAATGAAATCCTTATCATGATTTTTTAGAGGACCCTTGTATAGAGGACTCATTGCAACTGCATCAGACCAAAGGATCCATATACAACCAAATGATGGTAGTCGTTTTTGTTTATAAATTTTTAATCTAGTAAAAACTTATCTACAAATGTCGAACAGTTTTCTTCTTTAACTATGTTTCCGGAAAACAATTGCATAGAGGTTTTCCTGAAGAAATCCAAGATCAAACGAAATTTTTTTTCACAGATTATTGAAACCACGGTATTTCATGGTAAAAATGACGCCATATCATTAGTGCTTCCGAGATACAGAATCTTTTGTTTGAGAAAAGTTTTGCTTATTTTGACAGACACTTTGCGTCTGGCATATCTCAGTCCATTGGTTATTGATCATTCAACTCATCCATTATCCATATCAAGGAGAGGTGTATAGCCAATTGAGAAGGCTCCATCTCATTGATCAAGTAAAGAGAGTTGTACAACCAATTGTTTGATTCCTTTTAAAAGATGAGATCAACTCTTGATTTTACATCATGTTTTCTCATAGTAGAAAAGTTGCTAAACAAGTGGAAGCAGAACAAAATTCATAATTATGCACTTATCAACATAGCATTACATCTAGATAAGCCGTAGACATAAAAATATTATTAGATGGTACGCGAAACAATCAATACTACAAGACTCTAGCTTCTTCTAACGATTTTCGATTTATTTTGATTCTCTCTCGAACCTAAGAATCTACGTACAAGCACACGACAATGAAAATGAAATACATAGAATGTCTTTACCTAGTGTTCACCTACGATTTGTGGAGCTAATCAGTGGGGCTAGACGCGGCCCAACAAGTCCACTAGTATGAAGAATCAACGAGTTCTCAAAACCGAGAAGCTCGTGAGGAAGACGGATTACAACAAAACACACTCACATGAACTACTTCGGTTAATTTGTTCTTGTATCCTTCTATACATAAGGATTTACATAACCAGACTTCACCGGAAAGCCTAAACCTCTCAACTGCTTTGATAACCGAATAACACAGCTGAGCTGTATAACCTACGGACTCCAACATAGTATATGCTGAACTGAGTTTGAATATAGGCCAACAGCCAACAAACTCCACCTTGAACTAAAACTCAAACCTCACATCTCCTCGTAACAGACACTCTTCAAACTCTTTTGTGAACTCACCTTCGAAACTTACACCACCTAGCTGGGACAAGCTTAAATCAAGCTTTCATGATCTTGAGGAGATCTAACGCAGAGTTGAACTTACTCACTGGGACCACCTTAGTCAAACTGTCAGCTGGATTCTGACTTGTGTGAATCTTCAAGACCTCCACCTCTCCATCAGCTATGACATCTCGACTGAAATAATATTTCACTACAATGTGCTTTGTTCTTTCGTGAAATCACACCACACCTTAACTGCATCATGACTGGAACCAAAATCCTTTTGCAGACCCTTTGGCCCAATGCCTTCCTTTACCCCCTCTGATAACGCAATGTATTCGGCTTGGGTTGTAGGTAAGGCTACTATAGATTGCAGATTTGACTTCCAGCTGACCACGTTATCACCGAATGTAAACACATATCCAGAAGTAGATCTCCTCCTGTCCAAGTCAGCTGCATAATCTGAGTCGCAAAAACCGTGAATGGTTAAACTCTTTGCTTTAGTATATACCAGCTGCATGTTTTGATACGCTTTGATGTACCTTAACAGCCATTTCACAGCTTCCCATTGGATGTCTCCTGGTTTTCTCATGAAACGACTCACCAATCCGATTCCATAGGCAAGCTCAGGCCTATCGCCAACCATAGCAAACATGATACTCCCAACAGCAGAGCAATATGGAATTATCTATGTATTAACACCCTCATCATCACTCTTTACTGATGATAACTTGAAATGTCCTCCAATTGCGTTTGACCACTCTTAACATCAGTCATCCTGATGTTCTTGACCACCTTCGTCAAGTAATCTAACTGAGACCACCGCAGTGTGCCTTTTCCTCTGTCTTTTATTATATCCATACCGTGGATTCTTCAGGCAGCACCGAAGTCTTTCATTTCAAAGGTTGTACTTAACTGCTCCTTATGTTCCTTTATATCCGACATGTCCTTTGCAGAAAGTAACATGTTGTCCACATATAACAAAAGGTAAACATAGTTCTCTTGAGATATCTCTTTGATGTAAACCCCTGAGATCTCATGAACTCGTCAAACCTTTTATTCCATTGCATTGGGGATTTCTTAAGACTATATAATTACTTCTTGAGCTAACAAACCTGATCCTGCTTTCTCTTTTCCTCATATCCCTCATGTTGATATATGTCAAGGTCTTCATCCAAGTTTCCATGTAAGAACGCCATCATAACATTCATTTTTTCAAGTTCAAGATCCAAACTCACTACTAATGATAGGAGCATCCTTATGGAAACATGTTTCACCACGGTGGAAAACACGTCATGATAGTCAATCCCCTCCTTTTTGGAGAAGCCTCTTGCCATTAACCTGGCTTTGTATCTGTCTGGTTCAACTCCTTGAATCCCTGGTTTGATCTTGAATAACCACCTGTATTTTTGTACATTCTAGATGGTGAGACTATAACAGAAGAACTATGCCAAGCAGAATGTTCTGAGATTGTGGTTCCAATCTGGCACAATCGCTTAGGGCATATGAGCTACAGTAACATGCAAGTGTTGGTAAGAAGTGAAATCCTAAGAAAGAAGGATAATGGAAAAGGAGTCTTCTGTGAATATTGTGTTGTAGAAAAGTCAAAGCGTGTCAGTTTCAAATCATGAAAGCATGATACAAAGAGTGTCCTGAAATATATACATGCAGATCTCTAGGGCTCTCAAAAGGTGCAGCCATCTCAGTCCGGAAACCAATATTTTCTGTCAAATATTGATGATCATTCCTGCAAGGTATGGCTTTGTTTTCTCAGAACTAAAGATGAAAGTTTTCAAAGGTTTTGTAAGTGGAAAATGTTGGTGGGGAATCAGATTCACAAAAAGATAAAGTGTTTACGCAATGAAAACGGATTAGAATTCTGCAACTTAGCCTTCGACGAGTTTTCCACAAAGCATGGTATCATAACTTGCACTTATACTCCACATCAAAATGGGATTGCAGAAAGAATGAACTGTACCCTAATAGAGAAGGTAAGGTGTTTGTTTTACGAGTCTGGCCTAGAAAAAAAAATGTTGGGCAGAAGTAGTTACCATCTCTTTTTACATCATAAACAGAACTCCCTCAACCTCCATAAGCTTCAAATCACCAGAAGAATTCTGGTTGTAAAAACAACCAGATTATAAACGTATGAAGAAATTCGGCTCATTAGCATATGTATACATAGATAAATGAAAGCTAAAACCTAGAGCTGTGAAGGGATTCTTCATTGGTTATCCACCAAAGACAAAAGGCTATAAAATATGGCTGCTTGAAGGATAAAAATCTATGGTTAGTAGAAATGTCCAATTCCATGAAGATCAGACATATAAGGATCTCCAAGAACGTGACAAGACTGTTGGTGCAATTCCTGAAAGGGAACACGTCGCAAACACACATGTATATACCAACAACCTTGTACTTGTTCTCTCTAATAACAGTGACTTGACCTCAGGTGGAGCTTCATATATTAACCATGAAGAATAATAGGCCAGTGACCAACATCTTGTGGTACTAGGTGGAGAAAGAACCAGTCTAAGCAATTACCTACTAGCAAAAGATCGTCCAAAAAGAACAGCTGTTTCTCCACAAAGATACAATGATTATGACTGCACAGAGGAGGAACTTGCATTTGCCTTCTTTGTTTCTGAAACTATGAATATAGAAGAACCAAGTAACTTCGAAGAAGCAAAGGCTAATGTAGAGTGGGGTAAGTGAAAGACTGCAATTGATGAAGAAATGGATTCTTTGTTGTGAATCCTAACTTGTCAAGTGTTTCTGTTGAAATCAGGTGTCTCCCTAGCATTGGGACATATCAGACATTCTGCATAACCTTCACTGTACCACCATGAGTATTCAGCTTGACCGTGCCAACACCCAGAGAGTAAATCTCCAAGGAGAATCTTACTCGAGGTTTTGTCTGTAAACTCCACAAAACAGTCCCTTCTAGATGTCATGTGATAAGTACAACCCGAGTCTATTACCCAATTATCCCTTGAGTCATCTATTGTGACATTCAACGGATTAGCAGGTTCGAGCAGGTCAATAGCCACAGCATCTTCTCCATCATCATCATTCTCCATCCTTCTCTTCTTGGCAAATCAATCATTTTTCACATGTCCCTCTTTTTTACAAAACCAGCATGTGACGCTTCTTATTTTAGATTTACTTCAATGTCTGATGTTTCCACGATATCCTCATGAGTCTCCTGACACTCGTTTTTCTGGCCTTCCTCGGTCGGATGTGTAGAGAATTGTCGCAGATCCTTTGTCACTCCTGTTATTTTCATTCATTTCAAGCTACTTCGATCTTGCTGTTGAGCACACCTCTTCTAGGGTTAAGGACTTCGTTACATACTTAAGATTATGCTCGAGCTGATCATAGCTCATTGGTAGAAAATTCAAGAACACAATTGCATGTATCTCGTATGTGACACTGGCATTCAGGCTACTCACTCATCCACTTTTACTTCAATAGTCTTTGTACCATCACATTTGAATGTGTAAAACTGTGATTGCACGAATATTCTATTTGGCAGAGATTTTGACATGTATAATCTCTCTAGCAGGGACCACATAGCGCAACAGTAGTACAATGTTTGATCTCACTTTGTTACTGATGTTCAAGATTATCATACATTTTCCACGTTCATCCTTCTCCAATTTTATTGGATCCATAATCGTCTTATGTTTCAAGATTCGCATCCTCATCTTCGTTCGCTGGTTTCTTTTCTTCTTCCTTTGACAGTGGAACCTCCATTTCGAAATTTTTGCTGAGGACAACCTCCTTTAATACAGATACGCTAAAATGAGCCATCATTCGTATTGTCCAGAAAGAGAAAACTCCTTCTCCATCGAAACGCTCCACCTCAGCTTGGATCGACGGAGTCCCCATTAAAACCGATTGAAAGCAACCTTCGCTCCGATACCACTTGTTACACAAAACGGTGAATACTACTCGACTCTAGCTTCTTGTTACGCTTCTCTATGTATCTTAATTATCTCGAACCCAAGAATCTATGGAGAAGCACACGAAAAAGAAAATAAAATACACAGAGATGAGTTTACCCAGTGTTCACCCTCGATATGTGGAGCTAATCACTAAGGCTAGACTCGGTCCGAGAAGTCCACTAGTATGAAGAATCAACGAGTTCTCAACACCGAGAAGCTCACGAGGAAGACGAATTACAACGATACACACTCGCATGAACTACTCCAATTTAGTCTGTTTCATGTATCCTTTTATACATAAGGATTTACATAACTGGACTTAACCCGAAAGACTAAACCGATACAATCATGAACAATGGTACCGGACCGCACGACCTACGGATGGACCAAGAATTTGAGGAGAACGACCCATTCGGACAAACTGTAGTTAGACAACAAATTGTTCGACCACGGGGGCAAGATAAGTCGATCAATCGAGCCAAATCAGCCTTGGAACGGGACGATTCCAAAGTTACCCAATTTGACGGTACTGCTCTTGACCTGATACGACCCGAAGGTGTGCAAATTCAAAAACCACGACCTAGAGACCAATCTGCAGACCGGTCAGGATTATCCATGGCTCGGACTAGATTGGAAGCTGACCGAGCAATCTTGCCTGAGGACCGAACCGGCAACCGCGACTTAGCCGAACTCACCCAATGGAGTTTTCACCCGCACCAATGAGTATATCATGTGGCAAACACCTTTAAGAAGCTGTTGAAGTTGTCTTTGTCCATGAAATCAATTTCACTCAAAACAAACCACCTAAAGCGAAGCCTTGTACCGTTTTGATCGCCGAAGGAACCGCCTAGGACGCCCAAAGGTCATGAAACCGATCCAAAATGACCAAGTGAAGACCAAATGTCCACCGAGTGGTTTATTAAATTTTAGTCGCAACTTAAAACTCAATAACGTTTTACCTTTTGAACTTTGCTATTTATGCTTTGTAATTGCCAATTTTTTGGCACAACTCTTTTGATAATTTTAGCCTTTCTTTTTCGAAACTTAGGGAAATTTTTTCTCTTTTTTTCTCCGTTAACAATTGGTTATTTGGTGCGTCATATCCTCACAACCGGCATAAACTAACGTATTGGTGCGTCATATCTAAAGTTGATAAATGTTTCGTCGGTATGTCATTGGACTTTCACACTTTTTGATGGTCCGACTCGTTCTACCCTCGAACCGTGTGTGTTAGTAATCTCACTTGGTTCTTTATCGTATGCAATATTTTCAAGTGTAATTTCCTTCGGAAGATTGTGGCTAGATAAGTGGAAACGGAACAAAATCCAGAATTGTGCACTCATTGACATAGCATTACATCGAGATAAGCCATAGAAATAAAAATATTAATATGTTCTCTTTATTTCTGAAGGAGACTCTAATCCTTGTATAAGATTTAGGTGTTAAATTTCACTCAAACAGAATAAAAAGAAGGAAAAACAAAATATTTACATTGGATGTGTTTTGAATATAGCATGGATACTACAGTGTAGATGACCATCACATGCAATGATTGCCGAATCAGGTTTTGCATTTAAGGCATTGGATGCGATTTTGATTGATTTTAACATTTTGATATATATATATATATAGCTAAATGTTTGCTTCATGTTGTTGCGTAGTTTTCAGAGAAGATTCATCTGCTTCGAATCAACAATTTCTCCTAGCTAGTATCTGCTAAAATTGAGAACCGAAATAGCGAAACAGATTTAGCAGAGTAACTATCTCTCATGTAGGTTTCGAAGGTTTGTTCATGAATAATTTTCAGTTGTTTTCCTAACTTGTCCTTTAGCATGCATAATGGTATATATTTTATTTTTGATAATGGACTTGGAAGTCAATATGCAAACAAAATATTTTGCTCATTGTCAGAATATAAACATTACATTAAATCTAATCTGTGTATACACTTATCGAATGAGATTCCAAGAGTTTGATGACACTAATTTATAAATTAAGATTTTTTAAAAACATTTTACCATCTTTACCGGCACATATTTATTCCCAACCAAAATCACAACTCTAGTACATTTTTGGTTGTCTCCTTTTAAAATCAAACACCATTTGGTAAAAGCTGGTGAAGACCTCCATTAATGCCTCCTTTTCCTATCCATTGGTTTTTACATGTGCACCTATATATACACACATCAAATCATGTACCCTTCTTCATCTTATCTCTAAACATAGTTCAAAGCAACATATACATATATATTTTTTTTATCAATTGATTAGTATTTTGAGTGAATCTACAATGACAAACTCCGTGGCTAGTGTGGCACTACTAGGGTTTTTCATACTGCAAATGATGAGCATACTTGCGCCGCAAGCCAACGCCAGAGCTTTCCTAGTGTTTGGAGATTCTCTCGTGGACAATGGTAATAACGACTTTCTAGTTACCACTGCTCGTGCCGATAATTACCCGTACGGTATTGATTATCCAACTCATCGTCCTACCGGCCGTTTCTCCAATGGTCTTAACATTCCAGATCTGATCAGTAAGTTTACTTAGTCTCCAAGAAACTAACACTTCAAATATTACCTACAATACGTTACTAATAATAATGATAATGATCTTTATAGGTGAGCATATGGGTCAAGCGTCTCCATTGCCATACTTGAGTCCTATGCTGAAGAAAGACAAACTCCTAATCGGTGCTAACTTCGCTTCAGCCGGCATTGGAATCCTTAACGACACCGGAATCCAATTTGTAAGCTTTTACATATAACATATTGTTGTTCAAGAGTCACTTAATATTACATCTTGATAAGGAGATGTGTTTTTGTAATCTTAATGCAGCTGAACATAATTCGGATCGCGAAGCAATTGGAGTACTTTGAGCAGTACAAGGTTCGAGTGAGTGGATTGATTGGAGAAGAAGAGATGGAGCGGCTTGTTAATGGAGCTCTTGTTCTAATAACACTTGGAGGCAACGATTTCGTCAACAACTACTACTTGGTCCCTTTCTCTGCAAGATCTCGTCAATTCTCTCTCCCTGACTACGTTGTCTATATCATTTCTGAATATCGCAAAGTCTTACGGGTTAGTTTATTTACGTAGAGACCAAATCATCCCTTATGGTTTATTGATAAAACTTCAAACTTTAAAATATGAAAAAGACTTATTTTACGAAAAGTTATACTTTGAAAATAATGGATTTTGAAAGTTCATATTCCCTTATTTACAAATTTAAATTGTTGTATAGAAAATGTACGATTTGGGTGCTCGACGTGTCCTGGTCACTGGCACAGGGCCAATGGGTTGCGTCCCGGCCGAGCTGGCTCAACGTAGCCGCAACGGAGAGTGTTCTACAGAACTACAACGAGCCGCGTCGCTATTCAACCCACAGCTCAGTCAAATGATCAACAACCTCAACAATGAAGTTGGATCTTCGGCCTTCATTGCCGCTAATACTCAACAAATGCACATGGACTTTATCAGCGACCCACAAGCATATGGTACATGTCGTTTTATTACTAATTTATATAAAACATTTTTAAATAGTTTAATATTTGAGCATTAAGAATTGGTTTAAGTGTGAGATTTAGATTTGTTGGTTTAGTTTCATCGGTCTTTGGTTTTAGTAAACCTATATCAAACAAGAACATATTTTTTTATATAAAATAATTTGTTGGAAAGGTTTTAGTTGAGTCTTAGTATTTTAGTGTGACCAAAGAAGAAAAAAGAATTCCACTTTTATTATTTCTATTAAAAGTACAATTAAAAAATTGAAAGAAATTATTAGTTGATATCATAGATTTTAGATGTTTTTTAAAAATAATTTATAAATCTTTTATATAAATAAATTCAATTTTTTACTCAATACTTTCTTTCCTCTATGTTTACAATCTCTGTGATTAGTCCATAGTTGTCTATTCCATCCTATTATTTATAAATATTGGTTGAAGGTACTTTTAGTGTTGCACTAAGTTCAGTTTTGGTTTGGTTATATTATCTCCGATCCTAGAATTAATTATTACTGGGTCGTTCGACCTAATTCCAGGATTCGTATCGTCAAAGGTGGCTTGTTGTGGACAAGGACCATACAATGGGATAGGACTATGCACACCATTATCAAATCTTTGCCCAAACCGTGATCTCTTTGCCTTTTGGGATCCTTTTCATCCATCAGAGAAAGCAAGTAGAATCATTGCTCAACAAATCCTCAATGGCTCTCCTCAATACATGCATCCCATGAACCTCAGCACCATCCTCACCCTTGATTCCATGACTTAATCTTCTGTTCATCGCTACCAAATCTACTCTATGTTATCTTTTTATTGTTTTGATATTCTCTTTGATTATGTGTTTCTACATGGCTGGTTTATTAGTTTTCGTGTGTTATGTTGTGAGTTTGGTGTTCTTTATCAATAATTTAGTCACCAATTGTGATTTGAGAAGCTTGAACTATATCTGCTTTTTTTTGTCGGCAATAACATAAAAGAAACAAAAATCAAAGAAAGAGCCAAAAAGATGGAGAATAGTCTAAGTGTACAAATATTGATTTTTGTACGCGAACTCCCTTTATAAGCATGTCCGCCGTTTTGTTGTTCGCTCTCGGAACTATATCTGTTTTGCAGCAATCTTGCAGCAATCTTTCGAATGTTCATTTTTCTTGCTTCATCTTCTTTTTTTTCATGTTAAAAAACATTATCTAATTTTTAGTTACAAATTATTCTTCCAATGAAAATGAATACGGTAGAATACGAATAACTAAAAATAGTAAATGAGAATGAATTTTACGTAAAAAATACAAAAAATTAAAATTAAATGAAAGAAAATAAAATCTGTATAATAATTTAATTGTGTCTCACAAGGACTAAACATGTCAGCACCCATCTTCAATTCTTCATAACATATATCAGCTCCCTCTTATAAATGGTTTTTGAGGATAGAACAATTACCAAAGCGACATAAAAGAAAACTAAACTTTCATCGTCTCTTTTGTCTCTTTAATGGTTATCTATTGTAATCTTTTTGCCAGAGAAATTTTTGGCAATGAGCTTTCGGATCAAACTTCGTATAAAGATTTGTTTGCCGACAGTGATTGTGTGAGATTTGAATTTTCATCAACCAACAATTCAATCAACTAAATCATTTTGATTATGTGTGTGATTATTTTCATTTCTTTAAGCGAAGACACTTAGTGGAATAGTTGTCTTTTAAAATAGCTTTCTATTAATTAGTAGCTTAGATCAAATGTAAAGAATGCTTAAATGTTTGAGGGAAGATAGGATGTGATCGGAATTACGTTTTATTGAAGTCGGAATAGTATTACAAGCTGAGATCGGAACAGTATTTAGGGTCAATATTCTAGATTCTGTGAAGCGTCCTCTTCTCACTTTTTTCTCCTCCTTTTATAGGCGGAACTCGGCACTGTTCATCATTCTTGGTGAGTGGGAGCAGATCGAACCACTCGTCCAGGTGTCGACACGCCTTGGTTTCGTGGAAATAGACTACCTATCTGCTCCGGCGCCGAGCTACAGTAATAACTACCTCGTATCGCGTGGGTTCTTAGACATGGGCTTCGATCTGGGCCATCTTGGGCCGGGCGATGCGGCCCATCCCCAACATTAAATGTTGTTTTCATATTTTTTTTTTCAGTAGCTCTAATCTGTTTGATCAAAATACTATATCATCTCATGGAGTCTGGAAAAAAAAAGGCTGGGAACCTTTGAAACATATGAGTCTGCGGCTTTGTGGACAATGCATAAAAGCTACAAAAAATGAGATATTCAGGACTAAGAGGCAAGTATTCATTCAACAAAAGCTATATGTTATATTGAAATTTTTTTAAATCAAGATTGAGCTAGATGGTTCTTGAAGTTTCTCATGTTGTCTCTGGTTCATTATCATTTTATGCGTATTGCCATTTTCTTGGTCTCTTAGGTACGTCTTGCTCTGCAATTTATACTTCACTGAAAAGCAGTTAGAAGAAAAAGCTCAAAAAGTGAAATCAAGCAGGAGATGCTGTTGTTTCAGGCTTACAAAAGTTGGAAGAAATCAAATGCATCTTATATTTATGCAGACATCTTAACTATTCCATTACTCAATTCAATTATCTCCCTTTCTCCATTGAACCAACTCTGAATTTTATGTTGTGACATTAAAGCAACTCTGGATTTGATTTTCCAATGCATAGACTTTTATGCTGAATACATTCTCCAATTTAAATCAAACTAATATGTGTATTCACACATAAATTTGTCTATACAAAATATATAAATTCAATAGATACTATGATTTTGAACTTTTAAACACAAATATGTAGTTCCACAAAAACAATATATATGATGCATAGGTATATATTTAGTATTAATAAAGAGTTACTAATATAAGTTAAAATGATTTACGATTGGATCATTTTTAAATGTATAACATGGTTTTATCATGTTTTTCGAAATATAATCTTATGAGCCTACATATTACAACACTAACTAATTATACAAAAAAAATATAAATTTGAAAGGTAATTTGTGCAGCTATACATTACTACATTAGAAAAGTAATTTGTATAGCTATATATTACTATATTGAATATTGTAAATCTGTGTGTATATGCATGGTATTATCTAGTCTTATATAAGGGAGAATTTCAAAAATACCACTTTCATGATATTATTTTTCAAAAATATCATTGTTTGTTGTATATTTTCAAAAATACTACTTTTATAAACCTTTATAAAATCTAAATTTATAAAGATTTGTAAAATATATTTATAAGATTAATAATAATGTTATAAACTTTATAAAACCTTACAATATTTCTTATAAAACTTTATAAGACAAATTTTATAAATTTTTATAAACATGTTTTTTATAAATCCTTATAAGTTCAAAATTTGTAACACTTATAAAAATGGATATCAATCAGTTCTAATTTTGAAAAACTGTATTATAAAAGTGATATTTTATAAAGAAATTTCCTTATACGAAGAGGGAGAGAGAAAGAGACTTGTACTTATAAGCAGGATAACCAGGATAACCAGTTACATAGTCAGTTGTTGCACCTTAATAAATGATAGATCGCAAATGCATTTATTCCGTTGTCAATTTAGACATCCTCTCAAACAAGAAGACCATTAATTATATTTGTTTGTGTCTCCACAATTACATTGAAAGGCCTCCAAGTAAGCTATGTTCTTCCCTTTTGCTTTACTAAGTATAGTTGTAAATGTCTCAATATGATATACCAGCTCAAATTATCTATATCCGTTCTTAAAAAGCTTCAGCGAACTATACAAGAACAACTTTATACAGAGAAAGTTATATTAGTTGAAGGTATTTAGATCATAATGTGAAAAGTTTGCACCTTTTATGAAGTATATGCCAAGTGCCATAGCCATCGTTTGGAGATTATTAATAATACTAGTTTTTGGATCCGCGCTACGCGCGGGGATGCAAATATTTGGATATTAATTTTTGTTGTAGTTATATTTTTTGCATTTGCATTAAAAGTAACATAATTTTTGTTGTTCTTATATTATTCAATGTAGTGAATAACCATACATGTTAGTTATTCTTTTATTTGCACCGTTTATGGTGCATCATTTTGCAGGCTGATAATTGTAGTATCACACTTTTTTTTAAGATCTTTTAATTATAGGAATTTGGTTATAAAATACTGTTTTAGGTAATGGAAAGTTAATTCCAACATGAAAGACAAACTTAATAATTGTTTATTATATAGTGTAAAAAAACAGGTCAACAATATGGTTCTAATAAATAAATGAAGCTAATAATGAGGAAAGGTAAAAAAATAAGGCCTTTGATATCCGGCTTGAAATTGTTTTCGAATATCAAAAAACAGCTTGCATTTATCCTGCAAGATATAATGTTTTCAATTTGTTATTATTTTATTTTTCATACTATTATAATAATATAAGATGTTTTCACTTATTATATGAGGATAAATTTTTTTTCTTACCAACCGTTTGATTGTTCTACGCATTGCCTTCCAAAAACTTCCCAAACTATTACCTGTATAATAAGAATATGGAAATTGAATCAATATGTGGGCGTGAGTATTTTTTAACGCAAACCTGTTTGTCCATGCAAGGTGATGATGGCTCAAATCCAGCTGGGTCAGTTGCTTTGTTGGGAAGCTCGGCTGAGATAATTGCATTAATGTCTTGTGCGGAAGGAATTTTTAATGTGTTTTTCAGCCATAAAAGCATATGAGCATGTGGTAACCCTCGTTTCTGGAACTCTATTGTGTACAATACTGAAAAAAATTTGACCAGTATGAATAAAAGAGAAGGCGAACTCATCATTTATAATAAAATAAAATATTATATTTTAAGAACGTACCAGCTATGTATGGACTGAAAAAAGTACCGTTCTCAAGATCCTTTAATAATTTGTCTAGTTTCATTTTAAATACCTGGCATTCAATGTCTGGTCTTTCATTCCCAGATAAACCCCCATAAGTTTGTAAATGTTCTTTTATTTTCGGCCAATTTGGATTAGCAGTCATTGTGATGACAAATTTGGATTTCCATAAGTCCGACAAATCGCCATCGCATCATGGTACTTTTCTATCATGTATCTTGGCCTCCAAGTAAAACTTGACGGTAAAATTACTCTTTTGCAAAGTTTGTTTGCCTCAGTCATACCTCGTCCGACTGCATCGAATACATTGTTGTACAGATCTGCACGTAACACGTCCTGGTTGTTTCTAGCCCAGCTTAGTCTTTCCTGCTCAAATGATGTGTAAGCATCCACAACGTACTGGTGAAGTAATCGGCCTATAAATATGACGTTTAAAGTTTCCGACTATATATAGTGAGAAAATATACCCGTAATTTCTAGCAGCTCATTTGGATCACGTTTTCTCTTTTCATTTCCAGATGATGTCATTGCAGAATTTGCTAAAATTTTAGCAGCAATTATAATCCTTTCAAGTAGACGCCTTTATTCTAAAACAAAAAAAACATTCATAAATTTTTGCATTATTTACGTCTTCTTTTGTATTTTAAATATACATATCTTACCTTTTTTAAGTAGTGATCAACAATAGTCATTTAATATTTAACAATAATTAACCATAGTAAAGAATAATATTTTGTAATATATCATATCTGATCTTCAATTTTTATTTTAAAACTAACAATAATAAAGCATCCTAACAGCATAATAGTTTCTCTATTTTTCTTAATTTATGCAATAACTATTTATTTGGAGTGTATAATATAATAAGTCTTTTTAAAAGAAGTTTTTTAAATAGGTACGTAGTTGAACAATAATTAATAATAATATATGGACTTTAAAAGGAAAATATTAATTTTAAAAACCATAAATATTTTTTAATTAAACTAATGTATTAACTAAATATATGTATTTAATTTAAAAGTTTTAAAAAATCTTAATATATGGAACATAATTATCTAATTAATAATAAATTTATGGGCTAAACGGGATAATTCCACGGCTTCTACAAAACATAAAGCATGAACGTTGTCTAAAAATTCGGGTTATAGCTTTGGACGAAGAAGACAAATATGTTTGTCCCTACTATGTTAAAAATATGGGAGACACCAAACCATTCCGATTATCAACAAAGTAAACAACTGATTTCATTTTTAAAGAAAAAAAAACAATGACACGTAGTCTAATATTTTGTGATAGTGGTGTTTATGGATAACAAAAAAAATAATAATTTAGTTTAGATTTTAAATAATTCTGTCCATCTCTCAGCATTTAGTTTTAAATTAGTTTTACAACACATAATGTTTGTGTTAGATATTATTGTGCGTATCAAAATAGACAATAGATTTAGCAAACCGCATGTAACACATGTTAACTGAAGTCCTAAAGTGATCTATGGAATAATACGAAATATGATAGAATAGATAGATAGGTACCCACACTGGTTTTTGGGCCAAAACGGGTCAAAACGTAGGCCCGTTAAAGCAATGACCCAATTATGAGATGTCGCTGTCACGTGGCAACTTGCTACAAATTTTTTTAAATGAGCTGGACACCTCCAAGAACCCCAATCATGAACTATTATTAGTTATAATTCTTAACTAAAACTATTAATAGCTATTAAAACCATAAGATAAAATTTCAAAAATTCAGCAAAAGAAAAAAAAAAAAAAGAAAACCACAAATAATTGCCTGATGCAGCAAATCGCTCCAACAAGTATGAAAAAAGCCCAAATATGAGATGAAGCCCAACATAAAAATCGATGAACGAAGTCATAGTCGTGTCTGCCCATCTTAATAATACGATTAAAACTCTTTACATGTTTGTTCTTATGACAGTAGTTGTTTTCTTTTTGGTATGAATGTTAAGATTATACCACTTTTGCTGAAACTACAATGTTATTGTTGAACAATTTTGATAAATCATATCTCATACATCTTAACTTAAAGTGAATTATTTTTAATTTAAACATATTAATTGCAGAAGTGGAGGGTATGCTAGGTAATCTTTCTCATATGTCCGAACATCCGTATTGGCTGACGCTGGTCGTCTAGTTGATAGTAGGATTTTTTGGTGTTTTACTAATCAATTATCCTATGCACTATCATTGTCATTGTAGTACAATAGGTTATCAATCCAAATGGATGAGATGCTAGCAATCAGGATATGATCAGAGCTAACGAAGTCAAGCCAAACAGTTCAGTTGTAGAATCTAACAACTTAAGTGATAGAAATGAAAAGCAATATGAAGCTAAAGACCAGGAGCTATCAAATGCATATACATGCAATGGAACTACTGGAATGAGATTAAACAAGGCTATAAGAAAAATAGCAGAATTAAACAAGCAAGCAGAAGCGATAAATAAAATCAGAGAAAGAAAGCTCCTAAGGATGGGGTAATCGACCAGTGACTCTCCTTAATCAACCCTAGGTATTTAACAAAACTCAATCAGTGCTAATCCCTAGACAATAGACATCAAAACCAGACAAATCCACTTCCGTGACAGACGCCCTCAAGCTAAGCTACTTCCTGACCTAATCCCTTAGCAAAACATAACAGAGCATGCACTAAGATTCAGTCTATTAAAGTCAATAAGCACTCTAGACATCTAATTCCTTAGGCTAGAATGTGCAAATCTCTTGAATTAGTTGATTCATACACTTCATCAACACCTTCTGGGTGTGGAAATACCTAAGATCGGGTTTCAATTGATCAGAGAAAAACAAACATTAAAAACACTAATCAGAAGGGATCTACAAGAATCTAAGCTTAAATACCGAAGGAGATTAAGTTTCTTCACTAATCTATCCCATCTTGCAAGAATCCTAATGACTACTCACTAGTCATCATCATGAACATAAACATGAAATCAATAAAAAGAGCATAAACAGATAGATCTAGATGAGAAGAACATATATGATTAAATAACCAAGTCTAAAAACTCAACAGATCAAAATAAAATTACAAAGTTGCTAAAAAATGTTTGAAACTAGAAAAAACCCTAATAAAATCGACACACTTTGGATAATGACCAAAAGTGAGTATTTATAGGAGTGGATAAAAACCCTAGAAAGAAAAATATAAAATTGCAAAAAAAGTCTGTCTGGCTCGAGGTGGTGATCGAGCTGGATGGTCCAGCTGGTGCAAAGCTGACTCCTTTAGCTCCAGCTCGAGGTGAAAGTCGAGCTGCTTGGTCGAGCTGGGTTCGACGCTGCTCCTTTGACCCCAGCTCTAGGTGGTGGTCGAGCCAAGTGGTCTCGCCAAGTATAACTCTCTCTCCTTCTTCTCTTCTTGACTCCCCTCTTCGTCTCATTCTAGCAATTGAGTCCTTGTCCAGTATAGTTTCCAAAACGTCCAAGAAACACCTAATAACATCTCCAAATACAAGGATGTATGCAATGCTAATGCAAACTGTACTAAGTATGCAAAATGGATGAAAAGAACTAAAAATGGTATGAACAAAGGATGAAACAATGCTAAAATGGTGATAAATGAATGCTTAAATCATGCATATTATAGACATATCACTAGTTCAATAAAATAAATAGTAAGTATCCCATTCAAGTGCAGGCGATGGATTTTGAAAGGGATTAATTCTGTAAATATTCATTATATTGGGCTCATTTACCACTACAAAAAAGATTAACAACAACGCATATCAAATTGATTTCCAAGGTAAGTACCAAGTGAATTACAGTTTTAATGTCATTGATTTGATTTTTTTCTTGCATATGAAGCGGATTTGAGAGCAAATCCTTTTTAACGGGGAGGAGATGATACAATCATGGACCATGGTACCGCACCAGTCGACCCACGGTTGGACCATAAACTGAGGAGAATGACTCACTCGATCAAATGGAGGTTGAACAACGGACTCTTCGACCAAGGGGCAAGATAAGACGAACGATCGAGCCAAAATTGCTTTGGAACGGGAGGAATTCGAAGATAATCCTTTTGACCATACCGCTCCCAACCCGATAAGACCAAGAATAGCAAATTCGGAAGCCACGACCCAGAGACCCTTATAAAGAGTGGATCCAAGTTATTTATCGACCAAGTGGATCTTCTAAAACGGATGGTCGAGGAAAATTACCCATGGCTCAGGCTAGATTGGAAGTTGATTAAGAAACCTTACCCATTGACCGACCGGCGACAGCGACTTAGCCGAACTCAACCCAATGACGTTTTCACCCGGCCCAATGACCAGGTCCATAGTAAAAGCCTTTAAGAAGTTGTCACACTTGTCTTGGTTTGTGAAATAGATTTCACTCAAAAAAGACCGACCAAACCGAAGCCTTGTACCATTTGGGTCGCCAAAAAAACCGATTAGGACACCTAACGGTCATCGATAACGGCCGAGGCAAGCCAAACGTCCAACGAAGTGGTTCACTGAAGATTTGGATGCAACTTATATTTCTATTTATTCCTCTTTATTTCCCTTTAATCCAAAAATATTTTTATCCTTTGAACTTTGCTATTTATGCTTTGTATTCGAAAACTTAGAGAATTCTCTCTTTTATTCGTCATGGTAATTTGTTGTTTGGTGCGTCATATACAATCAATGATCATTCCTAGTATCTTTGTGCGTCATATCCAAGGCTAGCAAGACTACATCGATATACCATTAGGCTTTCACACCTTTTGATGGTCCGACTCGATCCACCCTCGAACCGTGAGTGTTAGTAACCTCACTTGGTTCCTTATCCAACGAATCAACCATTTTTCAAGTGAAATTTCCTTGGGAAGCTTGTGTGACCGTGGTTCTCCATTATTTGGTTCCACAAGCATTCCCGAGGTGAACCAACCACCCTCTGTGTGCTGCATAATGTGGCCTTAGTGGCGCGGCCCGCATACAACCTCAACCCTCCCCCATGGGAGGAAGACACAAGTTGCCTTGCTGCTGGACTTGCATACCGAGGATATTTGATCCGCGGTCTAACAGTAAACTGTATGGGCATGCGTACACAACATCGTCATTTGATAAGATTTTCTTTTGCAGTGGCCACAATTGTCCAACTAGGTCCGAGGCTTCTCTCCGCGGTGCGCAGCAGAGGGAAGAACCATCTTCTACAATCGGAGGGCATGAGGATCTTCGTACGTTTTATTTTCCACATCTTGAAGGTGGTGATGGCTCTGCTTTCAGGACAACCTGAGATGCCGTATGGTCTATTTTTGTAATATGTACTTCCTCGGTCCTTTTCTTTTTGGTGCAACACGTGGCGTCTAGGCGGGCATCAACGCGAACGTTAAGGTGCTCTCGGGGATGGTCTGACCGATGATGCCCGCGAGTTCCTCTCTAGCACCGATTTGAAGTCTTTCTATTACGTTTAATTGTCTGTTCCAGAAACCCCAAACGATGTTGATCTTTCGATTTAGCCATAGTTTTTTAAAGTATACTTCAGATAAATTCCTCTTCAAACAAAAGTGAAACTAACTCCTCCGGATACAACCGTAGCTTAATTTTTAATAAAGAAAAATTGAAAAAGAATTTGAATTTTTTTTAAAAAAATCAAATTTTACACAATTTTCCAAGAACAAATTATAATCTTGTTAGATTTTTCTTTTTAGCTAACAAAATGTATAAAATTTAAAACGGTTCTAATTTTTAAAATATAGGTACGTAATCTACATAAACATAAGATAATAGAAAAATACGAGAAAATCTTTGAAATCAATAATTATAAATTTATCGATTACTACACATTATCAAAAACAAAAATGTCCAAAAACTTTGAATGGTAATACTAAAAAGAACAGAATAAAAAAAGAAAATAAAAAGCGTCAGTTCTCTCTTCTCTGCATCTAGGCAAGTAGTTTCCATTGAGCCTTGTGGAAATTAAAGAAACCCAGCCAATCTCTCTTTTCTTTATCTCCTTTTATGCGCTTCCTCTTTTCCACACGCCTTTTCAATAACTCGCTAGGTCTTCTCAAATCCCCACGCGCCGCCTCGCCGATCCGTCTTTGCTTGTTTGGCAGCAAATCTCCGGTCTTCCGATCGGCGACTAATCCAATGGCGGCGGCTGCCTTCTCTTCGGCGATGACGATTCCTCCTAACATCGCCGTGAGCCACTCGGAAGAAGCTCTGGCGGGGAGGCTGTGGATCAAGTTTAACAGAGAGTGCCTCTTCTCTATCTACAGCCCCTTCGCCGTCTCTTTGGCGGCCGGAAATCTCAAGATCGAGACATTCCGTCAGTATATTGCACAGGATGTTCATTTCCTTAAGGCGTTCGCTCACGCGTGAGTTCTCTCTTCTTTTGGGCTAATAGACTTAGTTTCTCTGTGAATTTAGTTCCTTTCATTTACACGGATTAGGGAAGAAAGATGCGTCAGATTTCAAATATGGAGAGAATTTTAATGTTGATCGTTTAGTTAGCCTTTGAAGTGAAGATGAATTAGAAAATGTTAGAGATTGAAGGTTTTAAAATTAGGGCTAGAAATGGTCACTGAAAGAATGGATCTGGATCAATTGTAGGGTTTTGACATGTAAGAGCAGAAATCAGATATGGAATATATGATTGATTCTTTTGTCAACCATTATTTATTTTCAAGCACTGAATTCATTGGATAATGTCGATTTCTGAATCATGACCTCTTACTTTTAGGGTTTCTAAAGTTGTTTGCGTTACAAAGATAAGGTTTCTATGAGTAAGGAATTTGAATTTGATTTTGCTGTTCGAATATATGGCAAACTCTGTATGAGCGAATCCATCAAAAGTAGTTTGTTTATGCCTTTGGAATGGTTTTTAAGATCTCTTAAGGCTGTTTTTTTGCCTTACATTTAGTGTGGTTGTTCATGTCTCACGTGTGATTTGATTACCCGACTATCCCCTTACATAGGAAAGGATTTTTATTCATAGTGCCTGTTATTAATCAAATTAAGTTGGTCGGGTCATGTTTATTTATATACTTCTAATTGCATTGGAAATGATGATTATTTTCATGTTCGCTTTTGGTTTATCAGCATACTTCTAATTAAATTGATTTGTTATTTTTGTTACAATGAACGTGTGCAGCTTTTTTTTTCTTTTGCTTATCACTGATAAAATATAACGAGATGGTTTAAAAGTTTGTAGAATTCAATGATATGCTTTCATAGTTTTTCTTGCTTTTTCAAAAAACTTTTGTTTTCCTGCATTTTTAGGTATGAATTAGCTGCAGAGTGTGCTGATGATGATGATGATAAGTTGGCAATTTCCAACTTGAGGAAAAGTGTGATGGATGAGTTGAAAATGCACGACTCATTTGTAAAGGTAGAGCATAAGGTCTTTCTTTAGAGTACAAAGGATGGAACTAAATTCATGTTCTTAACTAAATTCATGGATTGGGAAAAGAAATATTCGCAATTAATTAACGTTCATTTGATCTCTCAAATTACCATGATAGATTTAGTGCAGTAGAGTCCCTGAAATGGATCAATATCTAATTATAGGCAAAGCCTCAATATTTAATTTGTTATATCTTTATAATTTTTGGAGGATGGATCAATATATCTTCTGATTATGTCATTTGACATCAGTCACTAAATGGTTGATTTATGTTTTTGAGATAGAGGCTAAATGTTTTAAGAATGCTTATCCATCAGTAAAATTGAGTGAATTAGTTATTTTAAGCCTTTTGGTTTTGAATTCAACGAATCACTACTGTTTCCTTACCTCAAAACATGGGGAGTATCATGTGAAAGAGTCATGCTTGGATATATATTGAAGGTACTGGTTTTACATGCGGCTTCCTCAGTCTGAATACTGAATATATCATGTAAATTGGTGCCACTAAGCTTCCAAAATAATGAAAACAAATTGTTCTCAAGTTTTATGTCAGCTTTGTTATATTGACTTCATTGAAATAAAGTGGTCTGGAGAACATCGTTGTTAGATTTTCTGATCAAGTGATAGTCTCAGTAGGATGCTTGTCTGTTCTTTGCAGGATTGGGATTTAGACATCAACAAAGAAGTAAGTGTTAACTCAGCAACTTTGAAATACACCGAGTTCTTATTAGCTACAGCATCCGGAAAAGTAGAAGGTCTCAAAGCTCCTGGCATGCTTGATACTCCATTTGAGAAAACGAAAGTGGCCGCCTACACGCTTGGTGCTGTAACACCTTGCATGAAGTTGTATGCCTTTCTTGGTAAGGAGCTTGGAGCGCTTCTAGATTCGAATGAAGTGAACCACCCCTACAAGAAATGGATCGATAATTATTCTACTGATGCTTTCCAGGTCTGTAATAGTTGCGTGTCTCTGCCTAATTCTGTGAAGTTTCAAAGGTTTGTAGTACGCTTTCTGAGATGATGCATCTGGAATGATGAATTGTTTATTTCCCTTTATCCAGGCATCAGCTAAGCAAACTGAAGACTTGCTCGAGAAGCTTAGTGTCTCTATGACCGGCGAAGAGCTGGACATCATTGAAAAATTGTATCAACAGGCTATGAAACTTGAAGTAGAGTTCTTCCATGCCCAACCGCTTGCTCAGCCTACCATAGTTCCGCTGCTGAGGAACCATTCAAAAGATGACCTCTTGATATTTTCTGATTTTGATCTGACTTGCACTGTTGTTGATTCTTCTGCTATTTTAGCTGAAATTGCAATTGTAACTGCCCCGAAAGATGATCAGGGTCAATCTGGTCAACAAATTCATCGGATGCTGTCGGCTGACCTTAAGAACACCTGGAGTCTACTTTCTAAACAATATACAGAGCATTATGAAGAGTGCATAGAGAATATTCTTAATAAGGAAAAAGGTTAGACTCCTTTACTTTTAGTTGATCCAGTTTTAGCGACTATACTAATCTAGGCCTTTATAAGGTGGTTGAGACTTTCTGTTTGATTTGTGAAATTTTATCTTGCATTCTTTTACAGCGGACAAGTTTGACTACGAGGGTTTGTGTAAAGCACTAGAGCAGCTCTCAGAATTTGAGAAAAAAGCAAACGATCGAGTGATCGAGTCTGGTGTACTCAAGGGTCTGAATCTGGAAGACATCAAGCGAGCTGGGGAAAGGTTAATTCTTCAAGATGGCTGCATCAATGTCTTCAAGAAATTTTTAAAGTCTCAGAATCTGAATGCAAAAGTCCATGTGCTTTCGTATTGTTGGTGTGGTGACCTCATCAGGGCAGCCTTTTCTGCACGTATGTGTGAAAATCTTTAATTTCATGATTTTTACAGACATTTCAGGTCCTAGAATTAAGAGACTATGCTAAAAAAACTCCTCTTTACAGGCGGAGTAGATGCAGTGGAAGTACATGCGAATGAATTCACATTCGAGGAATCTATCTCGACTGGTGAAATCGAAAGAAAAGTGGAATCCCCAATCAACAAGGCTCAACAGTTCAAAAGCATCCTACAAAACAGAAAGAGTGACGTTAAGAAAAGCTTCCTCACTGTGTATATTGGAGATTCAGTAGGTGACTTGCTCTGTCTCCTCGAAGCAGACATAGGAATAGTCGTTGCCTCTAGCTCGAGCCTCAGGAGAGTGGGAAGCCATTTCGGGGTCTCATTTGTGCCTTTGTTCACTGGAATTGTCCAAAAACAGAAACAACACACTCAAGAAGAAGAATCATCAGCAACCTGGAAGGGACTCTCTGGCACACTTTACACGGTTTCAAGCTGGGCCGAAATTCATTCCTTCGCTCTTGGATGGGAGTAACCGGTATAAGAATATATGATGAGATTTGTATATACTGCCGGGTGGCCAGTTTTATCAAGAGCCACATAAATTTCAGTCTTTCGCTTTCAAAGTGTGACGGATGGCGATGATTACCTTTGGGACGTTTCGTCTAGCACTTCATGTCCATTAGCTCCTGTTGCTTGGCTTTTGACAGAAAATTGTGATGCCGAGATGTCATTTGATGACTGGACTCAACAATCGTGGAGCCTGTTATACATATACAGTAAAACATTTATACAACAATAATATTCTGGGGGGAGGGGGCATTGATATTTTATTAACAAATTGCTCTACCCAAGGATTGCAAAAGAATTAAGTCAACGGATGGTATTTTAGTAATATACAATCATTTGAAAATATATATTTGCCTATCTTTTGGACACTCAACTATTTTGTTTTGTCAACATATCACCATTCATTTAAATCAAGTTTGGTTTGTAATCCGATCCCCGTTATGGGAAGAGGTTACCAACATATTATAATTTACATGGGAGAAAATAACATCCGAGTGCGTGCATTTTTAGCTAGGTTGTCCGCTCGGTGGTTTTCCGAACGAGGGATTACATCAAGATTAAAAAATTCAAAACATTCTCGCATAATCCGGAAAGATTCAAGTTCTGATGTGAAAGAGGGCCAGTCCACTGGGTCCTCGGGCATTTTCTTTAAGTCTGCACAATCCGTCTCAAAGCTGACTCTCCGGGCCCTCCTCTCAATATGGCACTGCATGGCCCAGAGAAGATCCTCAAATTCTGCATGGAGTGCCGATAAGGTACGATTGCAGCCTCTTTGTCCGTCTGTATGAACTCCCAGTTCGTCTCTCGAAAACTATCCTAGACCACTAACTTGTCCATGGGCTATCCAAGATGCGTCTACTTGGCAAGTCGGGGTGTGGCGAGTTTTTGTGGATTGTGTCCTAGTAGTCCAACTCGTCGGATCCTCCACGTTGTTTTCGTATTCCGGTTTATTTTCTATCCTCCATCCTTCTGCTTCCGTGGAGGCGATTTGGAGGGTAACTATTGGGGAGATTTCCTTTCCATTAAAGACTTTCTCATTCCTGGCTTTCCAGATGTACCAAATTATCCAAGGGAATTTTTTCTTCGCTCCGAGGGTAGACCTAGGTCTTTTGTACGCCAGAATAGGAAGTCCATATTCTGGTATAAAGATGTACTCGGGAAGCTACCCGGAAGGGACAGAGTCCGAAAATGCGCCGGTGGGCATTCAAACAAGAGGTAGTTTATTGTTTCATTAAGATTTCTGTAAGACTTGCGAAGACGGATCTCTCCAACACTTGAGAAGAATTCTGAACCCTTTTTTTATTGGATTCCTTTTTATCTATTGCTATGTTTTGTCTCTCTATGTCTGAGTAATCTCTCTTGCTAGATTAGGGTTTTCAACAGAGACTATGAACAATTGAATAGAATACAAATAGGGCCTAGTCGAATTGTCTTCATCATTGTTAATCTTATTGCTGAGTTTTGATTGATCACTAATTCTCTGAACTTAGGTATTCCTATTCATCATAAGTGCAATAGGTTGCTAAAAGAAAGATTGATGAGCAAATTGTCCTTATCCAACAATAGTTGATGCTAAGGCAAATTGTGAATAAATCGAAACCGCTTGTTAATGCTTAGTTGCAATTCTAGGTCTAAACGATAGTTTAAGATTTTAGATTGTTAAAATAAAGTTGTTGGTTCCACGACATTATGTTTGAATTCGAGACTTGAGCTTATTTGTGTCCTGAATTGTTGTTCGGTTCGTGTTCTCTCCTGCGAATACTCCCTAGTCTAGTGTTCTGTTTATCTGATTTCACACCCTTATTTAGATTTCCGCATTTGTTACCACAAAATCAACCATTTATCATCTTAGCTTAATACTGATTCCTCGTAGGAGCGTAGTGTAACATTGGTACTCTGGAATTCGAATCTTTCTATAGTACAATCTTCATGCTATGCACTTGCAATAGTAAATAAGAGTACAAATTCAGTGTATCACATATACATATGAATTGCACTTTACAAAATTCAAAAAATATATGGTCAAATCAGGATATCAGTACATAACAAGCGTCTCCAACAAAGAGAAAAGAGTTCTTTTCATAGGACCATATGTGAAATATCTACATGCCTTTTCATTAAAATTCAAATGTTCCCTAAAAATAGAAAAATTCATTTGACAAGGTATATTGGGTTGTTTATGCATAACAAAAAAATTTGAGGTCAAGAGGGATTAACTACGATGTGCAATGTGCCGGCTGTGGGGGCCGAAGAAGAAACAATTAATTATGTACTACTTGATTGCCCTCTAGCTATACAAACATGGAATCTTTCACAAGTTCCATCCAATCTATCAATGTTTTCCATGTTATCAGTATTGTCAAATATGTACTATTTAATATGGAGGCTTCTTCTAGATAATATAAATCCACAATGGTACCTATGGAAGAAAAGTAAAAATGATATATTATACGGTAATGTTACTAGGAATCCGTGAGAAATTCTACTATGGGAAGCAGCTCAATTGTCTGGGATTGATGATATACCACAAGGTCACTGACTGTAGAATTCACAAGGGAATCCAATTTAATTCAAGATGAACGATGGTGCCATATAGATGGCTTTGGCCAAGGATGGTTCTGTAGTCAACAAGGATTCGGCGGACTGATACGCACAAGAAATATCAAAAGCAGTCTCTCACTATTACATGTCAAAACGCTATTTTGGGCTATAGAATATATGATAACATCTTGACAAACGTTAGTAACTTTCACAACATATTGTTTAGAATTAGTAAAGATGAGAAATCGTCTCAAAAGTCTCTCTATCTAATACTGAAATCTCAAAAATCTATGTTATAACATGAATTTTGTTGGAATTATTTTTAATTCCATAATAAGTGTATTACTAAGTTATCCTAACAAAGTTAACAAAATTACATCTTATACCTGAGTTATATCCGTCCATCCAACCTTATCGGATCTAACCTGCCGAATATAACTCTAAATCGCTACAAATCAAGGTTAAATTTCCCTAAGCCAAACGCGAGTTTGTTTTCACTCTACCATTTTGGTAAATCTCTCTCTTTTTCCTTCATTTTCTCTTATTCATTAAACTAGGGATAACTACGAGAATTTGGGGGATAACCGTAAAAGGTAAGTCAATTTGGGAGTTAATTTGTGGATGCATGCCGATTTGGTGGATCTAGAAGTGAATTGATTCGTTATTTTTACAGGAAAGATGCCGCCGAAGACAAGGTGTACGAGAGAAAAGATTACAAATTTTCGTGTACGTGTCTCGGTAGAAGATGGAGAGAGAAGATCTTCAGCTTGGATTGTTGAGGAAGACCGGGAAAATGAAGAAGAAGGAGATAAAGACGAGGAAAGTACCAGCCAAACCGTCAGTGACATCATTGTCTCAACTGTAAGTAGTTTGATTCGTACATCAACTCAACAATTAGGTAGAATTAGGGAAAATTATTTCGCTTTGTTAGAAAAATATTTTTTCGTTGGTCAAGAAATTAATAGTTTTGTAATGTATTTGTTGAATCTTGTGTTTGATCTTGAGCTCATTTTGGATTTATTTGTGAATCTCGGGTTGTAGATGCTTTTTGATTTATAATACTGGTATAACTAGGTAAACCTAGTCTTATTTTGTATCTAGTACTTATATAAGTATGTAAAACTAATATTCTTCAAAATTTACTTTGTTGAGGGATTGGGAGGAGAAACGACATTATTGCAACCTATAAAAATGTATTTCCCGCCGACGGAGTATACGAAGAAAATATAGATATCGAAGAGGTGTTTTATCCAAGAAGCTTTTAAAACTCTAGCGAATTTAAAGCCTCCGGTCAATAGGGTAGATAGGAGTTGGTTTCAGAAGCATCCACAATTTAAACATATTTTCTACATACCAAGGGTAAACAAACAAGCTTTTATGGTTGTGGATGCTCCTTCCTCGAGTGACATGCATTGAAAAGGAAAAGGACGTTTGGTTTGGCATAAATTGCATACCCATCCGCTATGGTCTAAAGGAACACGCCTTCATATCATGATTAGGCTGTTGGAATTATCCACACCATTATACGCAATTGGACAGTATGAATTTTGTGAAGAAGCATTTTGACACGAGATCAACAGTAAGTTATCAAGACGTGAAAGCAAAAGCTAGAGAAAATGGAACATTCTCGAGATATGTTGAAGATGAAAGTCCTCTACTTCTTATCCAACATTAGCAGATGAAGACCGGAGAAGATGCTCCGTCTATGGAGCCATTCTTTTTAAGAGCAGTGAATGATCTTAATTTATTAATTTATGTGAGATATTCACTGGGGGAGATTGCCATTTGATCATATGCTAAGAGAGATGTCGCACATGATTACTCATTTTGGAGGGGTCACTAAGGAGGGTGTATTATGGCCGATTCCATGCTTTTGCATTTCTATTAATGTTATTTGATGTATTAATTATTGTTACTATTTTTTATGATTAAAGCTAACTCTAACCTTATGTGTCTTGTGTAGCTTTTAGCGTTTGAGGAAATTTTTGGAATTGGTGACTATATTCCGAAAAGCTTTTCATGGCTCAAACAAAAATTGTCCTAGGATGTGCAAGAAAAAGTTCCATAAACGCGAAATAAATGGATTTTGTCTTTCGAAAATACATGCCGAACTTGGTACAACTAAGATTAGTTATCCTTTGCAGTTATGTTTTTAATCTTTATTCCTTGTCTACATTAACAGGACACTGAAAGTATCTTGAACCATCAGATAAAGAAAAATCCCATCTGGCTCGAATCACGGAAAAAGATGATGACGATGATAAGCATGATGTCGTTGTTGACAGTTGGATGCATCGTCTTCATGAAGGATATGCGGTATGGTTTGAAGAGATGTACAACTAAGATGTGGCTTCCTGTTTAGAAGAGGAACTGGCGAATGCGGCGAACAAGGAGATACTCGCCATTCAACCACCAGAGAACACAAAGTTAACTAAAATGGCAGAGCTCATAAAAAGAATGAACAAAGATATGGGAGAACATATGAAGAGAGCAGAGGACAAGGTTGATGGGTTGAAAAAAGAGTCGCACAAGCTTATGTGAAGGAGAAATTAGATGATAGGAGTGCGTTTGAGGACACTTATTACACCTGCGATGACAATCATGATCGTCAGGTTGGTGTAGGAGAGAACTCAAAGGTAACAATAGCTATTCTTAGATGCTAAAATGAACACTTGTATAACTGTATTTGGATTGTAAGGTGGTGGTATTGTTGGTAAAGGTAATAATGAGAAGGAAGGTTAAAAAATGTGGTGACAATGGTCTAACAAAGAATGAAGACCCACAAACGAGCATGTTGCTACTTCTGAAGAAGATATGTTTTGGAGTTCCTCCATGATGGGTTTGAAGAAGAAGTTAAAAAGGATGATGAACGGATGGTCCAGTCCGGAGTAGATGATTACCCGAACATGCCAATGACAAGGTCAAGGAAAAATGATGTGTGAAGTCTATATGTTTTTTAGATGGTGTTTATTTGGCTTGTAGTACATATGTGTTTTGAATGTTGTTGTGATTTGTATTTGAATTCGTATTACTGGTATTACTAGATAAACCTATGTCTGTTTTATTTATATTTGAATTCGTACTACTGATATTAATAGGTAAAACTGTGTGTGTTTTATTTGTATATACAGCGAATTTATGATAGATTTTCTACTTAGCATGTGATTTTTAACTTAAGATAGGAAATGACAACTTAGCATAATGTTACATAACAAAGACAAGTTAAGCACATAAGTTTATTACTAAACACATCCATTTTTAAACATCAAGACCCACAACACCCACAACTAACTCCTTCAGCTTTGCAATCTCTTCACCGTTGTTTTTTAGCTCCATACGAATTTGCTCCATCTGAGATTCAAGGCATCCAAAGCTTCGAATCTTCTGTGCTTTCTCATCAACCTCATTTCTTAAGCTGATCAACCTCCTCTTCGAAAGCGTGAACCCAACATTTCCGAATGTGGTAGCCATCATTCTGTACACGAAGACAGATATAGCATCACATATTCAAACTCAGCCATGAAATTTCTAAAAGCGATCTCCTCTTTGCATCTCAAACAAATTGCAGGTAAAGTATCTCCTTCCAGGTCGGCTTTGGTTTGATATATTTTTGGAATTCCATAGTCACCATCGGCTATGACGTAGATCATGTCGATTAGTTTCTTGTTCCGCTTCTCGTCACTGTATCTGAGATCCATAGTAACTCTAAAGAGGATAAAAGTGTAAGTAAAACCAAGTACAACTTGCTTTAGTATAACTCGAGTAAATCCATAATAGCCTAAACCCACGAACTAGAATCCATAAACGAATCCATAATTGAAATCCAATCTACGAACTGGAACTCAAAAGAATAATAGAGGAAAGGTAGAAAAGTCAAATAAAAGAGAAAGATATATGAAAAGTAATCCTTAAAAAAGTTGGGGGAAAGTTTGAATTTTGGGCGGAATCTGCCAAAAATTTCATGAAAAATTATGACTATGGATTATAATAGTCGTACCATAATTGTAAATAATTATATTTTGTGTGGTTTCTATTTTAATTAGTATTATCTAAGCTTAATTTTTTCTTTGGAGTTTTACACCTAATTTAAGTTAATTAATATATTATTAAGAGTGTTTTCTGCGTTGATATATTGTCAAACAGTATTTTTGTAATTTTTTTTTCTAAGTTGGTTATTATTTACAAAGTTACCTTAAAAGTATAAGGTGTATGTTGTATAGAATCTTTGATAACAAACCAATATGATAAAATTTTGTACTTTTCTATTTACTACATGTTTATAACATTTATTTATGAAAATTATAATGCCATTTAGTTAGTTTAAAATGTCTGTTTGATTTGGTAAAAAAACATCAAATACTATAAATCGTTTTTGTATGCTTAGTTTAGTACGACACAATAACTATTCTGTTGAAATCCTTATGCTGACCCATACAAACCAGAGTTTGACACTTCATTTTGTACCATATTTTTAGTTTTATCCGTTTTTTTCGTGTGGATAAAAAGCATAATTTAGTTTCTGACCTTTTTTTAAAAGTAGGATTTAAAGCACAAATTAGTTTTTTTGTTCTTTCTATTTATATGGGCTTCTAAAACCCAAAATTAACATGGATTTTTTTTTCTTTATAAACCAATTTGTCAATTTTACACCGTTGGCAATAAACATATTTATTTTTATTGATTATAGTTTTCCTTTAACAAATTTAAAATAATATGTTAAACTAGAAAATTATTTATAATAAATAATTTACAATAATAATTTACTTTTTAATAATTAATTTATTTTATAGCGTTGGTATAAAATTTATGAGTCTCCACTGAAATAACCCAATTCTTCAAACATTAAACATGTGATGTGAGGATCTTTGTACCTCTGGTCACAAACAAGTTGAGCGAGAAAAATATTCAACAAATAATAGGATTCACAAAAAACGTAATTTATGATGCAAAAAATTTGGGAAGAAATAGAAGAAGCATATTGAAAATCAATCAAGGTACATAACTATCTTTTGGTTTCGCACCCAAAGCCCAAAATGCCAAATGAACAGTGCTGAAGGATTGTACAAAGAAGAGTTGAATGGGAGAAAACTCATTAGTAAGTGTTTTTATGTTTCATGATTCTTTATGATTATCGTTTTCTATATAAAATTACATGATTTTTTTTTCAGAAAAAGAATAACAAAAAATCAAATTTTCCAGAGAAACTGATCCACCAAACAGGTCAACCAGCCGGTCAATGGAGAAGTGATCTTCTGATCACCCACCCAGATATTCGATCACCACCTGGAAAATTTTCTAGAGATAAGTCATCGATCTAGAAAATTTTCTAGAAATAATGTCAATCAGACCCATCCAAATATCCAAAGAGACCAATTTAGTAGATGATCAACCCATGCAAGGTCGATCAGTTTACCGATGTAATTTTGTGAAACTAGAAAAAGATCAAAAGTACCTCAATTATCGAGAATTTTCTAGAAGATAAATAAGGTACCAGTTTATGATCTATTCTTTTAAATACTTTCAATTTCATTAACTCTTTTTGATTTATTCTCACACTAGAACAATGCGATTTAAATTTGAGGATGGTCCTTGATATCTAACACATTTCTTTTTGATTGGTTCATTTTATCTTACGTTTTTTAAAGTTTTCTTTAAATTTTTATAGTATAAGTTGTATTTCTGAGTCAATAATTAGTTGTAAATAAGACAAAATTCTATGATTTGATTTTAAACAAATGTGCTTATGATTCATTTTTCTAGTGACAATTTTCACATGATTTGCGTAGAATCTAAAAATCATGCAACTTGACTTTCGCCAAAAAAATTTAGATTGAAGAAATAATGTTGGATAGAATATGCTCGTTCTGTACTAATAGACTAAAACCTGAAATTTAAATTCTCTTATCTTACGTGTTAGATTTAGGGAAACGAATCATTAATTCAGATCTAGTAATTCATTTTAAAACTCTCTATGACCTCGATAGCTAAATCGTTTCTAATTGGTTCCTTACCTCTACTGGACCTCATTTCATACCTCTCACGTTCTCTATTTTTATGATATTTTATGCATTTATGTGCAAAAACACCGAAAAGAAAAGACCGACATAGTTTTCCAGGCACTGGACTTGAAAATATATTGAAGACAATATTGGTGGGATCTAAAGACTTCGTTAAAAAAATGTATAATTTTCGTTCATTTATTTGAGATTCCAGAACCATTTCCATTTTCAATTAAAAAAAAGGAAGAAAAAACGTATGAGGAGAAAAGAAAAGATTTGTTCTCAAAAACATCTCTATGCACATTTAAGTCTCAATGAATGTTATAAATCAGATAGGAGATGAGTAGGTTATTATGGAGTTCCCAAAAGAGAATCTTAATCTGCGAAGATTGGCTTAAGGAAAGTGGTTGTAAATTATGGGCATCAAAGGGTGTACTCTCTCTTACTATTTTGCATGATAACTAGCATTTGGTAGAGAAATTGTAACACTTATCACTTTAACGCCTCACCATTTAAATACTTAACCTTGTTTATCCTGTGCATATATAGGTGAAGGAGGTGGTTAGGACAAATGATTGAAGACTAAGGAGATATCTTTTAAAATTTGGTAACGTCAGATTTTGAATCAAATTCACCATTGCTCAAATTCATGAAGGAAATGTTGAATATGATCCAAAATCTGAGGCTTCTAAATCAAAATTTCTTTTTCCATTCCTTCATGTTTAATTTTCAATACAGTAATCAAAGTGGGGCCTCTTGATCTCAATTTTCCCCAAAATCGAATAGCCAATCTCCAATAATTTCAGTTTCATAAGCTTTGAATCGATGAATCGAAGTTGTGTTCATTACCCAGATTTATAAACCCTTATAAATAGTTTTATAAAACCTTATAAAAATTTGACAAACTTTATAAAATTTTATAAAACTTTGGCAAATTTATAAAGCATGATAATACTTTGGCATACTTTATAAAATTGATTTGTAAAGTGTTATAAACGAGATAATAAATCTTGTAAAGCTTTATAAAAAGTTAAATAGATGAACCAAATATGAGATTTTTATTAATCATATAGTACTTTATATCTTTTATAAGATATATTTTAAATTCGTATAAATGTACTTCTATAATAGTTTATAAATGATGTATATGGATTTATAAACATTTTATAAATCATTTATATAATTTTAGAAATCTACTTATAAGGGTTTATAAATCTATTTATAAGGGTGTATAAAGATTTACTAACCATATATAAGACTTTATAAATATTTTATAAAGATTTATAAATCCTTATAAGAATTTACAAATGTCTTATAAAGATTTATAAATCATTTATAAGAGATTATAAATTTGGACAATATAAGCTTTGAATCATTTATAAGGATATAAATCTGAGTAATATTAGCCAATCTCCAATGATTCCAGCTTTACAAGATTTGAATCTATATTTCACTTCTTTTTAAATAAAATTTGCATAAAATTTATGTTTTAAGATTCTTGTATGAATCACATGATTTATAAGCGTCAAATTTTGGATCATATTCAACATTTTCTTCATAAATCTGAGCAATGGTGAGTTTAATTCGAAATATGACGTTTTCCAATCATTTGTCGTAACCACCTCCTTCACCCAAAAAAAAGTCTTGACACAGCCACAAAAAAACCTTTTATTATTGCTTATAGCCCTATTGCTTTGTTACAGTAATGTTTTGGAAGAAGATTCTCATCCCTCTGTTCATTTTTAATGAGTTTTATCATTTTAAGGTGAAAACAAGGTAAACAAGGTTAAGTGTTAATGAAACTAGATTGATGAAGCGTGCTACGCTGCAAGACTATTTTGATCATGTTTTATATACATATATTTTTCGGTTTAATGATGATGTTTTCTTATTATTAATTATGTAATTTTGATATTATTTGAAATTTACTTTGTTTTAAATATTATGAACTTCATTTTGTTTACCTTCTTTCGCAAACACAAGACCAAAAAACACATGTTTAACGTATAGTCAAGTTATAGGTCTCTTTTTCTTCTCTCACTCATATTTTTCAGAGAGAGAGGGCGATTTCCGATCAAGAACATAATTTCTATACCTGTATTTTAATGATTCCAAACTTTCTGTCTCTAAACTCGTTTATTTGCTTCTTCTGGAAATATTGAGCTCTTTAAACATGATGAATCCGAGCTGCTGCTTGAGTAGAAAGCAAACCTGATGCTTGAATACCAAACTTGAAACACCAGAAAATTTCTTGGGTCCAGAGGAAATCAAAATTCACAAACAAAGCAATAAAATTACTTTCGATTGAAAGGCTGGAGAAATAGATTCGAAATAAGGGGAATACTTGAATAGGTTTTGTCGAATCAAACACGCCAACACCGAAATAGCATCAACAATCCGATTCGAAGGACTGATTATAAGAACATATGTTAAATCAACATGGGCGACTAAAACGGAGCTCGAACACCGAGCATGTGGACATTTTGTTAGGTTTCGATTGAATCAAAGACAAGCCGAGGACGTACGAAGTGGATTGAGATTGCGGATTTGATTTGAAGAAACAAGAAAGGATGGATGACGCGAAATACTTAATTACCTTGTCGATAAAAATCATAGGAGATATATACTTCATGTGTGACGTTTGCGACAAAGAATCATGATAATGTAAACATACAATTCAGATTGGGACTGGGTTGCAGAGAGGGGGGGGAAGAGATTTGCAAGTAGCCGAAGAGAATTAGAGAGGTCAAGATTGAGACAGAGATTAAGATTATAATCGAGATTGAGGTGTTTCTTTGAGATGATGTGTTTTCCTTCTCACCTCGAAAAGCTGAGTTGTATTAATCGAAATGTTTCTATTGGCTGTTTGTTTTTACTGATGTTTCAGTCTGAAAAAGAACGTAAAAGCTGAGGTGTCATCACTGTACATGGATTATCAGTGTATTGATTTAAATGGTGAGGCTTTAAAGTGATAAGTGTTACAATTTCTCAACCAAAACTTAAGTGTTCACATTCTCATATTTATCGATTAGGTATCTCTAGAATGTCCTTCCTAAATCGTTAAGAAACTTACATGAAATTTTAATTAAGGAAAGCCTTCTTAAATGTTTGGAAGCTTTCTTAATAGTTTAGGAAGGCCTTCCAGAAATAATATGTATTTGTAAACTAACATATTTGAATATGCGTTTTTACAGGTGAATAAAATTGGGAGATTCATTTCCTTTAAAGATCACACTGCCTACCTTGCTACATCCCATTGGATCAGAACCAAATCAAGCTGTTTCTATAAACCAACACTCAAATGTTGATTATACTGATAGATTGAAGGACATTCTCACACCGGAGGAGTTCCAACGGATAAGAAAGTCATTTATGGGACCTCAATTAAAGGTGAGTGAGAGACGTTTAACACCATCAGCCAAAATGATCCATGTGTTTCTCATTAGACACATTGTCACATGTAAGAAGAATGAGGTTTGGTTTCAGTTTGGAGCTCAGCCACTTAGATTCTCCATAAGGGAATTTGACATGATCACTGGGTTAAAGTGTGTTGGAGAAGGTGCAGAAGTTGAGATAGAGAAAAAAAGAGTATAATTGGGACTTATTGGATCGGGGCCATTCACTTAATGAATTGCTACAGCAGTTCTGTAACATAAATGAAGACTCGCATGATGAGAGGTTCTCACTTGTAGTGCTGCTGCTGATCGAAAGTTTAGTTCTCCAAAAGCGTTCAATACACAAGTTCCCACTATCTAATTTCCAAAGAGCACAAGATGTTAATGCCATGTTGACATATCCTTGGGGAAGAGACCCGTACAAGTTATTTCTGTCTTCAATCAAGAGGAATATTAAATCCAATCTCGGAAAAGCGAGATATGAGTTGCAAGGATATCCACTAGCATTTCATTTGTGGATTCTCGAATCCGTACCTCTCTAACAAGCGTCATTTAGCAGGATAGATACCATGGAGCCTACGCCTAGGTTCCTTTGTGAAAAGTACACCCATACAACATCCCCTACTCTTCCTCAATTCCTAAGTGTAGAATCATCTGAACATGTAAGTTTCTGCTTATGTCCTTGATCTTAATATCATATATCGCGTATATACAGTCACTCACATATATTATATTTAAATGTGTTTTGTAGCTGAAGGTTACATGTATCCTACCTTCACTTGAAAATTATTCTGAAGACGAAGTCTCCCTCGAAGGGCAAGTAGATGAAGATCTAGATACTATGGCAGATTTAGTTAAGAAAGGATAGAAGATGACAATAAATGATTGGAGAAGTAGATCGCTTGATGTCATCGATGCAATGGAAGAAATTGCTAGAAAATCATATCAGTTTTGTAATGTGGAGAGTGGCCAACCATCTTCCTCTGGAGAGTCAGTTTTGACAAAGCTAAACATGCTATACTGTTTGGTTGAGGATGGGTTCAAGACAGTGAATGTTCGTCTTTCACGAATAGAAGAAACACTTAACCGACATAAAGGTGGATTGAATAAGACGCCTTCTTCTAACCATCCTCTAACAATGCAAGAGAACACCAACGATGATGGCAGTCCCAATAATAATGTAATCTCACTGATTTTTGATCCTTTTTTTAGTTGTCTAATTTATTTTTTTGGAATTGAAAATTAGGAAGCTTTCTTACGTTTTTAGGAAACCCTTCCTATTTTTTTCCGGCAGACATATGCAGAGCCTTTTGATCAGATGCATACTTCTCCACAGTTGACTTCATAAACGAATGACGGCCTTGACAATGAGGTAAGCATTTGTATATTGAAGGTCTATATTACACACAATGAAATTCTATTCAAAAACTGTTAATTATTGCATTTTTAAAATCAATCTAATCAAATCTTGCAGATTGTTACACAACATGTTACTCAGATGACATCTTGTAAAGTCTAACAACCAGATTTGGTAAGCTCACAACATTTCAATCATTTTTTTATATCTTAGTTTTTTGTTTTCTTAGTCTTTATAAAAATTAGAAAGTTCTCTTTATATTTTTAGGATTCCCTTCCAACGTTTTGTTCTTGCAGACTGATACACAACATGTAACTTAGACTCAATCACCTAGCCATTCAAATAACCAGCCATTTTTCTGTCATCAACCTCTGTTTAAAAAATTGAAACTTACACAAAAGGTTGAGGTATTGCATAACAACAGCTGGTGTAGTGGCCGCGTAAAAATGTTATTGGTTAATGAGGAAGTTTTTGTTCTGATAGAGGATTTATAGGAGATCATTGTGTTCAAACCAGAGAGCATTAGGATTCGAAAGGATGAGGTATATAATACTTAGGAAGGATTTCCTCAACATAATGAAAAGGTTCCTAAAGTTTATTTTATACATCCATTTTGGCAGGTGGATGAAGAAGGAGAAATACAAGGAGGCCCATCTCAAGATTCTTCTAAAAAAAAACCAGAGTCCTACCTGTCATCTACTCAATCTGATTGATGAGGTATATAACTTTTTATTAGTATATTTTCTATGTTTGCTTAAAATGTTGTGTTAGGAATGCTATATTTATTTTTTTGTTTTTTGTCAACATATCACCATTCATTTAAATCAAGTTTGGTTGGTAACCCGATTCCCGTTTTGGGGAGATATTACCAACATATTATGATTTACATGGGAGAAAATAACACCCGAGTGCGTGCCCTTTTAGCTCGGTGGTTTTCCAAGAGGGATTACAACAAGATTAAACAGTTCAAAACATTCACCCATAGTCCGGAACTATTCCAGTTCTGAAGTGAAAGAGGGCCAGTCCCCTGGATCCTCGGTCATTTTCTTTAAGTCTGCACAGTCTGTCTCAAACCTTACTCGTAGTATGCTCCTCTCAATATGGAACTGCATGGCCCAAAGAAGACCCTCAAATTCTGCATGGAATGCCGATAAGCTACAGTTCCAACCTCTTTGTCCGTCTGTGTGAACTCCCATTTCGTCTCTCGAGCACCATCCCAGTCCACTAACTGGTCCATGTGCAACCCAAGATGCATCTACTTGGCAAGTCGGAGTTTGGCCGGTTTCTGTATTTTGTACCCTAGTAGTCCAACTCGTCGGAACCTCCTCATCGTCTACATATTCCGGTTTATTTGCTATCCTCCAACCTTCTGCTTCCGTGGATGCAATTTGGAGGGTGACTATTGCGGAGATTTCCTTTCCATTAAAGATTTTCTCATTCCTGGCTTTCCAGATGTACCAGATTATCCAAGGGAAATTTTTTTCCTCGCTCCGAGGATAGACCTAGGTCTTTTGTACGCCAGAATAGGAAGTCTATATTCTGATATAAAGATGTACTCGGGAAGCAACCCGGAAGGGACAGATAGTCCAAAAGAGCCCACACCTGGAGTGCCGTTGGGCATTCAAACAAGAGGTGATTTATTGTTTCCTTATGGTTTCCGCATCTAGGACACGTCGAGTGTCTTCCCAAATGGCGGGATCAGAGTCGTTCGCATGTGGCGACACATCCTGAAATAACTTGCCACATAAGTCAGAATTGCCTGGCCAATCACTTTAATCTGGACCTCTTTTCCGCCTTTCGAGAGCAGCTTTGCTGACCAGTTGTTTATCTGGGCATTTAGCCTGTCTTCCACAAAAGTAAATACCTTCTTCTTTGAGCCACAAATTTGTTCCGGGAGGCCGAAGTACATTCCCATTCCTCCTTCATTTGATATGCCTATCGTTGTCTTGATTTCTCGTCTTGTCGTGGTGTCCACTCTTTTCCCAAAGAAGACGGAGGATTTCACTTGGTTGAGTTGTTGTCCTGAAGCTTGTCTGTAGGTCGTAATTATTCCCAGGATTTCTGAGCATTGTCTCGTCTCTGCGCCACAGAAAAACAGGCTATCGTCGACGAAGAGTAGGTGGGATACTCTAGGGCTTGTCCGAGCCACTCTAAGTCCGATAATACGTTTCTCCGCTTCCGCTCCTTTGAGGAGGGAGATAAGAGACTCTGTGCAAAGGATAAAAAGGAAGGGGGATAGGGGTCCCCCTACGGGAGACCCCGGGATGGAGTAATATGCCCCCGTGCTTCTCCGTTAATTATGACTCGGTAAGACACTGACGAGATACAAGCCATAATCAGGTGGACCCATTTACGGGTGAATCCAAGTTTGAGCATGAGAGCTTCTAGGAAGCCCCATTCAATCCGGTCATATGCTTTGCTCATACCTGTTTTTAAAACCATAAACTTCGAGTTGCAGGATGGGTTAGTTCTTAGGGCGTGAAAATTTTCCTGTGCTAACATAATATTATCTGTGATTAGTCGGCGGGCCATGAAGGCCGATTGTGTCTCCGAAATAAGTTTCGGGAGTGCTTTCTTTAGCCTTTTACACAGCAGTTTGGATATAATCTTGTAACTGACATTACAAAGGTTAATTGGCCGGAATTCAGTCATCGATCTGGTTCTTTCTCTCTTAGGGATGAGACAGATGTTTGTCTGATTAAGTCTCCTGTCAAGATTCCCGGTGTTGAAAGAATCTTTAACCAATTGCATGATATCCCTGCCCGTGGTATGCCAGTACTTTTGGTAAAATCTGCTTGTCATCCCATCGGGGCCTGGCGCCTTGTCTGGAATTATATCAAACAGTGCCGCTTTTATCTCCTCCTCCGAGGGATCCGTCACGAGAAGACGGTTTGTCGAGTCCGAAACTTGGTCGGAGATAAAATATAAGGCGTCTTCGAACTTAGATGGATTGGACGTGGTGAAGAGTTCTTGGAAATATTGTACAGCAACTTTTTCTATACCTTGCTCATCCTCTACCCATGATCCATTTTTATCTTTTAAGCATATTATGCGATTCCTGGAGCGTCGTTGCTTTGTGATTGCATGAAATAATTTTCTGTTTTGGTCTCCATCCCGATGCCAAAGGGCTCGACTTTTCTGTCGCCAGAAAGTCTCTTCCTCTCTAAAAGCTTCACAGAGTCGACGTCGTATTTCTTCTACCTCTTCAAGTGTAGTCTGATCATCGCTTAATGCCAAGTCTAACTCCTCTTTTAGTTGTGTTATGAGTCTTGCCGTATTTGACGGCAGAGATTTCTTCCATGCTGAGATCTTTTTTTCGGCACAACGTAATTTTGTCGTGAAAGCTTTGGTTCAGTTGGTGTCCTGGGGGATTCTATGCTTCTGTGATTGTCTCTTTTAGTCCCGGCTTTCCCACCCATCTTTTGTCGAATTTAAAATTCTTTCGACTTATGCGGCCCGAGGATGAGACCCGGGTCAGAACCGGTCGGTGGTCAGATCCCCAAAGTTTTAAATACTCCACTTTTGTCTCTTCCCACTTCGATTCCCACAGCTCGATCAAGTCTACATTTCACCTTACCGCTTCTACGGCGGTCCACCCATGATGAGGAATTACCTCTATAAAAGAAATCCAGCATCCCGCAATTCTCAAGCATAATACGGAACGGGAGGAAGGAGGATTCCGCCCTTTGTCTGCCTCCACGTTTTTCGTGATTACCCGTTATTTCGTTAAAATCTCCGGTCATGAGCCAAGCATTTTGCCGAGTAATACTCGTATGTGTTAGTCGTTCCCAAACGATTACTCGGTATTCAACTATCCTATTTCCATAAAAAAAAGTCATAAAAATCTTATGTCCTTCGAAATCCTTTTGGAGAGATGCGAGTCTTAGCCAAAAGTCTGCTTTTCAGTCCAAGGCCCAGAACAGAAGGACTAAGTTGGGTCTCTTTCTTTAGCCCAAAACCGCCTGAGGCCTTATGGGCCACTAATGGGCTAGTCGCCTCTTGTTTCTCCGCTTGCGCTGAGATCGACCGATCCTCCACCTTCAACTTCTCGTCTTCTTCTTCCATCGGGCAGACTTCTTCTCCCTTTTCCGTCATGACCTAATCCTCAATCTGAAGCTCCTCACCCATCAAATCATCAGTGAGCAAGAATTCCTCCGTCCAGAGTTCGTCGTCCTCTCCCCAATCGCCCACATCCTCTCCATCGGAAATGCCTTCTTCCGGTTTTAGGAGCGACTCGATATCTCCGTTATTTTCTCTGCTATTTGCCACATTAGGGTTCGCCACAGCAGGATTTTCATGGTCTAGATCCCCAAGCTCCGGTGGATCCGACGAGGTACGTTTTAAATTAGCCTCCAACAATCTCTGTTTTTCTGTTTCTTCTTCTTCCTCCACCGTGAGGTCATACCAGCTTTTTCGAGAGTCCGCATTCGCCAAGGGGGAACTACCGCTGGTTTTGCCTACCTGACTTTCTACAGGAACGGGATCATCGAAATTGAGGCTCTTTTTGGTCGAGCTGCCGGTTTCAGACGCTTCAACACCAATTCCTAATTCTTGATCAGCTGAGCTATTTTTCCGGCTCATCGACAAGGGGAAAGGTCGGGAATGCTGATGGGAAGGAGAGACATAGCTTTGTTTGGCTCTGAGTACGGGGCGTAGAGGGTCCGAGATTTTTTTCTGAGAATCCGAGGAAAATTTCTCTGGAATCAAAGGTTCCGGACCTTTGTCCAAATTTTGCTGTTGAGCCGTTGTGAGCGAGGCTCCTTTATAATCGCGTCGTCCAGCTTTGTCATTTTGTTTCTCAAGATGTTCATTATACCTCCTTTTTCCATCTTCCTGGTCTCTCGGCTGGGTATATTTGTCTGTGTGTCGGTTAGCTTCTCTGCTGCGATCGGATAGATTCTTTGAGTTTTCGTTTCTTCTTGATTTTTCCAGGGGTTCCAGGCGTCGCCATACGGTATCTCGATCTGATCAGGTTGGTGGTTGGGCTTCAACTTTATTCTTCCGGTTGGACTCCCGGTGGTCCGGGGAAGGGCGTCGTACTCCCCTGCTATGGGGGAAAGATTCATCAGAGCGGTATTTTGGCGGGTGTGAGGAAGATAGATTTGCAGGGTATGGGATGGCGTTTTGTTCTCTACGCCCCGGGTGGTTTTCCACGGCAGGAAATTCCTTTAGTCTAGCTGCTTTCCGTGCCGCTGCTTTTTCAAGTGTTTGTTCTTCGGTGAGAAGCGGGCAGGCTTTTTCCTCATGGGAGATGTGTCCACACGTGAAACACCATCGGTGTAATTTATCATAGATTAGCTCAATTGTGATTACTTCACCAGATGGGAGGCGTACCCGTTTCTCAATAGCTAAAGGAGCATCGACATTGACCGTAACTTTCACTCTAGCCGTGGGGGCGTCAACAGCAACCACCTCCCCAAGCTTTCTTCCAATTTCGGAGAAAATTTTGTTCATCCAGAAATGTGTGGGGATACCTTCAATCCTAACCCAGAAGGTCATGGTACTTGGGAAGAAATTGCCTACGTGGGGAGCCATTTATTAAAATGGCAAGGTCTAGCGAGAAGGACCATTTATTAAAATGGCAAGGTCTTTTATTGAGGAGTTTTTGCAGGTCCGTATCCGACGTGAAGTCAAATTGGAAGCGGGAATTTCCCAGATTTATCCCCGTTACTCGACCTTCAACATCCCAGATATTTGCTCGGGGCATGAACACAATAAGGGCATCAATACTTCTGCCATCTTTGTTGAGGAGTCTTCCTACCAGACTCTTGCTGAAACGGGCTACAAGATATTTGAATCATTTCCTATTTAACAAACTACTTTTGTGAAATTTTAGTCATGTGTATTACTTTTTATGTTAAGTTGAACGTTTACTCGAATGTTACTTATAAATTGGGTTTTTGAATCTTTTACATATTATTTAGGAAACATGGTTACTAGTTTTGGAAGGCCATCCTAATTATGTAACAGGTGTTCTGACGGGTTCGTTAGGATCGGTATTTGAAAGGAAGGTGTGATCAAATCATATTCCTTCCAATTTGCTATATTATCTTTTGTAAAAAAAATTACATGCCCACCAGGATATCGAATATGAGACAAGTGGCTTGAGCAATGTGATTAATAGGAGATCCGTAGCCAGTAGACTACGTCATTCATTCGATAAGTATATGAAACTAAATTACATATATCATGAAAAATATACATATTATTTATAAAACATGGTTACTAGTTTTGGAATGCCATCCTGATTTTACAACAGGTGTTCCGACGGGTTCATTTAGATCGATATTTGAAAGGAGGGTGTGATCGAATCATATTCCTTTTAATTTGCTATATTGTGTTTTATAAAAAAAAAATATACCCACCAGGGTACCAAACCTGAGACAAATGGCTTGAGCAGTGTGATTAATAGGAGATCCATAGCCAGTAGACTACGTCACTCATTCGGTAAATGTATGAAACTAATTAAATAAATTATGAAAAATGTACATATTATTTAGGAAACATGGTTACTAGTTTTAGAAGGCGATCATGATTTTGTAACATGGGGTTTGTTTGCATTTTGAAGAAATACTATATTTTTCGGTATCGAATCAGAAATTAACAAGTACATAATAGCTCATAAACACGATCAAAAACCAAATAGTTCATGTTTAGAATGACTGAATAAAATCTTAGGAATGACATCCTAAATCATATGTATATCTTACTCAAACATCTGAATATCTTCCTGAAACATAAAATAATGTAGATTCAAAGAATAATTCAAGTATGTAATATTTTTGGTGTCATTCTCCGCACACATCAGCTCCACAACTTCATCATATAGCAGGTTTACATTTGCTCTTGTTGTGTCCTCCTATGCCACATCTGCTACACTTGTGTGATAGATATTTTGAAGCCGGTACACCAAACTCTCCCACGGATCTAATCTTGTTGGAGGTCTCCCACTGCTTTTTTTAGTAGTTGGAGGTGGACATGAATATTCAGTTACAGTGTCTGGAAAAATACAAGTTGTTAAGTCTCAACCTGGATGTATGCTCTCCACATAAGATTTCTCCCATGTTGCTCTTAAGTGGAAAACATCAACATACTGGTTTTCATCTCTCTTTGAACGCTTAGCAGCAGCAATTGCGTGAATGAAAGGAATTTTGTCTACGTCAAAAACGTTGCATGTGCAGTGCTTATTCTCCAGGTCAACAACATACGTTAACATGTTATCTTTGACCTCAAGCTCAACTCTATTTACTTGGCAAGCAGAAAGTTTCATTGCAGCATCATACGTGGATACCAGCTTCGTCACTACACGTGGTGTGACAAGATGCTCATGTTTCGCAACAGCTTCTTGGTGTTCATGAAACCATGTTGTGAGAGTCAATCTTATTGTCTCGGGAAGAGAGATTATTGGCAACTCACAAGGCAATCTCATTGTTGAATTCAGTGACTCTGCAATATTGGTAGTCATGATATTGCATCGGTTTGAAGATGCATAGCATTGAGCCCGCTTTCTGAATTCTGCTTCTTCTAAGTACGTAGCTAGACTTGAACTTCTAGCTCTTATGTCTGTGAATATCTCACTAAATTCATGACGAGTATAAGCATCAGCTGCAGATTCGACAAGTGGAACCAACCCAGTTCTCTCATACTTGGGTTTAATGTTATTAGTGCGATGGATTCTGCAAATACCATGATGTGAAAGTGGATAAACCTTTGAATGGGCTGATGCAATGGCTGGAGTTTGATCTAAAATAAAAACAAGGTCAGCTGCATCATGGATCATATACGTTAACCCTCTAAAAAACCAGGTCCAAGAAACTTCATTTTCCGAGTCCACCATCCTAAATGCAAGAGGATACAAATGATAGTCTCCATCTTTTGCACTAGCTCCTAGTAAATTTCCCTTAAACTTTCCCTTTAAGAATGTTCCATCAACAACTATCACTCTCCTCATGAAAGAAAAACCTCTTATGGATAGACCAAACGCAACAAATGTGTATTTAAACTTCTAGCATCGTCCATCTTGAGATAGGTTAATGATCCGAGGTTTTTCTCTTTACCTTTGAACAACCATTTTGATAGGTTGTAATAACTGTCTTCAGCAGTCCCTCTAATCAAATTTTGAACTTGCTCTTTCACTCTCCAAGCTTGTTTGTAGTTAATGTGAACACCATGTCCATCTCCCTCTAACTTGTTCGATAATCTGTTTTGGTCTGAATCCATCTTTCTTCTCCGCATAGTTGTTATATATTAACGATCCAAGAAACTTGGCAGAAGCTTGCCTATGGTTAGCGTTTCTGTGTGGAGTGTCACAAGTGTGCCCATGAATTTACATCTTCACTACAAAAAAATAAGAAGAAGGGAGCTTTGATGCACGTATCTTCCAAGTACATTTATCATCAACACAACATAATGCCACTCTTGACTTGTTTGACCAAACTGATTTAAACTCAAACTTCCACTCTAATGCCCGTTTTGTCATCCTAAGCATCAACTCTTTCTTGTTCTTAATGTATCTATTCACAAGTATTTCACCGGCACCTCTTGTGGAAGGTGAAAATCCTATATGAACCGGAGGAAAATCTGGAATAGGATGCAAAAGAATTGAAGGATCACCTTTCTCAGTAGTTGAATATGATTTGTTATATGCTATATATGTTGAGGGAGCTTGCAGAATAAGGAGTTTCCTTGCTCATCCTTAAAATGGTATGTGTTTGCATCACGAAGGATCTTGGAGCTGACCAGGTTGTTTGTGTCCATCTTTTCTATGGTTGTATGGCAAAGAGCGGAGGTTAGGTCAATCTTGAAGTGGCAAAAGATGGGTGTGAGTAGGCTGCCGATGCCTTGCTGAACAGCCTCTTCCTCGTTCTTTTCCTGACACTAAAACCTCTGTGAACTGTATCCCAAGGTTTAGTTGGTGCTCCACTGGATGATCTGCGCCATAAGCGTCGCCAACCAAATCTCGATAACCATAGTAAAGCATCATGAGCTCATTAAGATGTACCTTATTACCGACATCTCGGGCGAATAAAAGGTTGCAGTATATCCTTGCGCAAATGAGAGACTGCAGGGTGGCGATTGAGAGACTGACTTACTGAGCGAGATTCATATTGTTCATAAGCTATCGTTCGCCAAAACTGGTTGGCGACTAAGAACTTCTTCGGGAAAGTGAGCTGTGTGTCCTCGAGGTGGAAGCCGTAGATATAATAAGAGTCCTCTATGGAAAGGCTGTATTTAAGTTGGCTTGTACAGGTCCGCATAGCTGAGCCGGGCGGTCGCTAGACACTAGCTTGCTAAATCTGGATACAGCACGTCCATTTCCAATGTGAAACTCATGAGTCGGACATTTAGCAGAATATATTCGACCTCCTTGTAAATTTCCAGCCTTTCCAGAGTATCAGTACACATGAACCTAGTTGGTTCCATTCCAACGTCTAACAGCACGGTGTAGTAATACAAATCTTTTTGGTCCCATTTTTCGTCTTAGTTAAGGGGCACCATTGTGTCGGAAAGGTTGAAGCGTGTGCCTTCAGAGCGTGGCCATGGAGCGTTCTCGTCTGGTGCATGCGTTGATGATCAAGCGATCTTACCCTTGCGGTTGGAGTAGCGGATGTTCTTTGGAGGCATCGCCTACAAAACATAACGAGAATCAAAGTTTAGTCGAGTTTCTTAGAGAGAAACACAAGTTTTTGCTTTTAAGGACAATTTTGCTTGTGAAAAATCGCTACTCATGTACTTAAAAATCCAATTTCAATCTCACATCAAAACACCTTTTTTTTATAATCGATCGAACCTTTTTGCCAATGTTTTTTTTTGTTTTTTGTTTTTGCATGTGTAATTCTGACTCTTAATCAACATTCATCCAAGTCGAATCAACCAAGAAATCATTTAGATCAAGTTTAGATATCAAATCATGAAGAGAGAAATCCAAAACCTCAAGCTTTTCTTTCATGGTCGTGATTGTAAAAGGGGGTTTTCGAGTTCTTACCTTGGCTCGGTGGCGGAATCGATTGAAGAACCTCAGAGAAAGAAAAAATCCACTCGATTTAGAGTTCAAAATCAGCCAAATCAGACAAAAATTGCTAAATTTGAGAGGTTTTGGTGATGAAGAGAAAACAAAAGGAGAAGGAAGAAAATGGGTTCGAAAAAGGGAGGCGGGAGGGTTAATGAGCCTTTTTTTTTCAATTGTTTTTTATTATTATTTTTATTATTTTTCTTTTTCAAAAATTTACCTGGTTGGAGCATTTACAGTGAATTCTCTTCCTTTGGTGTCCAGCAACACCACCACTCTGTAGGGTTGTACTTCCTTGATGGTGAAGGGCCCTGACCTCCTTGACCTTAATTTTCCGGGAAAGAGTTTCAGGCGAGAGTTGAACAACAACACTTAGTCATTTGGAGCAAAGTTTCTTGTGATGATTCTTCTGTCATGATAAACCTTGGTCATTTCCTTGTAGATTCACGAGTTGTCATAGATAAGGTGCCTAATCTCCTCCAACTCGTGCAACTGCATTCTTTGCCTCTCAGAAGCAGGCTGGATATCAAAATTCAGTGTCTTAAGCGCCCATGCTGCTTTGTATTCTAGGTCTACAGGGAGATGGCATGCTTTTCCATATACCAAGTTGAATAGTGTCGTCTCCAAAGGTGTTTTATAGGCTGTCCTGTAAGCCCATAAAGAGTCGTCTACTTTGATTGACCAATCTTTTCTAGATGTGCCGTATGTTTTCCGCATGATGCTCTTGATATGTCTATTTGAAACTTCGACCTGCCCGCTTGTTTGGGGATGATAGCCTCCATTGCTAATTACTACCCTTGGCACACCAAACTGAGGGAAGATTACATTCTTCAACATTTTCAGAACCACGCTTGCGTCGTTTATGGGGCTGACTAAAGCCTCTATCCATTTAGACACGTAATCGACTGCGACTAGGATATACTTGTTGCCATATGAGGATGGAAATGGTCCCATGAAATCGATTCTCCAAATATCAAAAACCTCTACTTCCAGTATGAAGTTATGTGGCATCTCATTTCTTTTACAGGTGTTTCCTTATCTTTGGCATGTATCGTATTTCGAGATGTATCGCTGCGCATCTCTGAATATTGTAGGCCACCAAAACCCTGCTTGCAACATCTTGGAGACAGTTTTGAAGGTCGCAAAGTGTCCTGCATAAGAAGAGCCATGGCAATAAAAAAAAATCTCAGGTATCTCTTCTTCAGTAACACTTTATGAATATTCCATCGGAGCATTGCTTGTATAGGTAAGGCTCGTTCCAGAGAAAGCGCCTAACATCTCTTATAAACTTCTTCTTTTTGTTGCCAATGAACTCTGCAGGCTCTTTTTCTGTGGCAAGGTAGTTTGTTATCTCCTCAAACCATGGAAACTGGTGGTGTTTCCTTCTGCTGGTCGAGTTGCTGATATTCGTCGGAGCGGGTGCTTCCCTTCGGAGCGGCTGCTCCCCTTCGGAGCGGCTGCTCCGCGTCTTGCCAAAGACTAATAGCGTAGATATGTTCATCAGGACGGCTGTCATCCAAGGGCACTTCATCGTCCACTTTCATCGTTGAGAGATGATCAGCGACACCATCTTGTAATCCTTTCTTTTCCCTAATTTCCAAATCGAACTCTTGCAGCAGAAGGATCCACCTCAAAAGTCTCAGTTTGGCGTCCTTCTTGGCGAGAAGATACTTCAAAGCAGCATGATCAAATGTGGACAATTACTTTCAAACCGATAAGATAAGATCAAAACTTCTCGAATGCAAAGACAACCGCTAAAAGCTCCTTCTCTGTTGTGGTGTCTCTGCACTGGGCTTTATCCAGGGTTCGACTCGCATAGTAGATTACATACAGCCTCTTCTCTTTTCTCTGGCCTAGTACTGCCCCTACTGCATAATCACTAGCATCAGTCATGAATTCGAAGGGCAGTCCTCAATCTAGTGGCTGAACAATGGCGCTGTGAAATCCTTTTGAAGGTCTTGCTATCTTGGAGATCGAACTGCACTTCCTTGCACAGCAGCTGAGTTAAAGGTCTTGCTATCTTGGAGAAATATTTGATATAGCAACTATAGATTCCAGTGTGCCCCAGAAAATTGTAAATCCCCTTAACTGATGTTGGTGGCTGCAAACTCATCATGACTTCAATTTTTGCTTTGTCAACTTCGATGGCCAGCTCCAGAGTTTGTGTCCCAGTACCATCTCATTTTTCACCATAAAATGACACTTTTCCCAATTCAGCACGAGATGTTTTTCCTCACAATGCTGCAAGACCCTACAAAAATTTTACAAACAGACAGAAAAAGCTTCCATAGATAGAAAAATCGTCCCTGAAAACGTCTATTATGTCTTAAATGAGGTTAGTAAAAATATACATCATGCAACGCTGAAAAGTTGTTGGGGCGTTGCACAAGTCGAACGACATTCTGCGATAAGCAAACGTGCCGTAAGGACAAGTGAACGTCATCTTGTCTTGGTCATATGGGTGGTAAGGGATCTGAAAGAAACCTGAATAACCATCTAAGAAGCAATAGAATGGATGGTTAGCCTATCTTTCAAGCATTTGATTTATGAAAGGCAGCGGAAAATGATATTTTCTTTTAGCAGCATTTAGTTTCCTATAATTAATGCACATTCTGTGACCCGTAACAGTTCTAGTCGGTATTAGTTCGTTCCTATCATTTTTGATAACAATTATGCCTCCTTTCTTAGGAACTACGTGTACTGGACTAACCCAAGAGGTATCATAAATTGCATATATCACATCAGTCTCTAATAGTTTTATTATCTCTTTCTTGACAACATCTTTTAAGTTCGGATTTAACCTCCTTTGATGTTCTTTAGAAGTCATCGATTGATCTTCTAAATGAATCCTATGAATGCAAAGATCAGGCGAGATCCCTGTGATATCGTCTAACGAGTATCTTAGAGCTTTTTGATACTTTCTAAGTTCACACAGCAGCAAAGCAATCTCTACATTGTTCAGTTATGAATTTACTAGAACTGGATATATAGAATTGGGTCCTAGAAACGCGTACTTTAGCCCGGCTGAAAGTGTTTTCAGTTCGAGTTTTGGAGCCCTTCGCTTGCATCATGGGCTGTCAATCCCATTGCTCGGAGCAGTTGCTCCAAGAAGTGGAGCAGGTGCTCCATCACTAATTTATGCTGGTGATGTTTGCGCATCTTCCAGACTTAGATACTCTACCATCTTTTCCATCCCGAGAGTCGAATCCAACATCCTTGCAAAACCCTCAGACACTTGTGTTAGTGTTCGGCTCTAGTCAAGGCCACTTCCAAAGAGTTATTCGCAAGCATCTCTTCAACTGCCTCTTCTGCAATTTCTGAACCATCCTCAACTACAAAGGCTTTCTCATCCAGCATGGGTTTTTGAGTAATTTGTGCATCTCAAACTTCATGACAACATCTCCCAGGTGGAGGTGAATAATCTCATTTCTCACATCGATGATTGCGCCAGCTGTGCAAAGTAACGAGCGCTCCAAAATCATAGGGTCCTTAGGTTCTTCTTCGAGCTCCAAAACCACGAAATCCGCAGGGATCAAGGTATTGCCAATTTGTACATGTAAATCCTCAAGTATCCCGATCGGAAGCTTGATTGACCTACCAGCAAAAACCAGCAAGATTCTTGTTGGCTTCAAATTGGTGAACCCTAGAAGTTTGGCCACTGAGTATGGCATCAAATTCTCACTTGAACCCAAATCGCATAGAGGGCATGCAAATGTCATATGTCCAATCTTGACAGATAGCACAAATCTGCCCGGATCACCTCTCTTCTTAGGCATCCCATTCTCTTCTTGAGTGACTTTTCCAGCTACAAATCCTTTCATGTATCTCTTCAGGGTCGGTATCATCTGGAAAGCTTCTACAAAGGGCAATTTCATGTTCAATTCCCGCTGCATCTCTCTGCACTTTGCCTCTTCTAAATCCTTGCGAGACTTGTTGGGTGGAACTGGGCAATTTTAAGCTGGGTTTTGTTGTACCTTGCATCACTTTTCCACTTCTCAATTCGACTGCATTAACATACTCATTCTTTGGATTGGCTTCTCCTTTCCCAAGAAGAGTTCCCGGCGGTCTCTTTACAGCTTATGCGGTTTGGACGAGTTGGACATCCAGCTTTTTCACATGAGTCCAAACTGCCTCGTACTTTCCATTTAGATCATTGTACATGTTATCGACCTTGGCATTGATCTTAGTGGCCGACCTCTGTTAGTTTACCAATAGCTGCTACATCAAAGTTATGTTGATCTCAGTGGCCGACTTCATGTTATCGGGAGCTTTGTTGCTAGGGTTTGCAGAACTTGATGAAGGCTACATGTTGGTGAAGTGAGGTTTTTGCTGGTTTCCTCATTGGAAATGGTTTTGTCCTTGATTAGAGACGAATTGCTTCCCTTGCAGATTGTTAGGATAAGTTTTCTGGTATCTTGGCTGATTCCGACTCCTTTTTTGCTGCGGATGGACCTGATCTTGTGGATTCTCAACATTGTTGCTGACAAATTCGAGTGGCTCCTGTAATTTTGGCCATTCACGTAGTTGACTTCCTGCTGATTATCATTCTCTTCCTCTCCCAACACTTGAGAGAGAGGTGCCTCGCCATTATAATCGACAAAATGGACTTATTTTTGGTGCCCTTTTAGCAGTAAGTTCACCTTGGCTGTCAACTCATCAATCTTATTTCCTTCACATTGCCAACTTTCATGGACCTGTCATATTCGAGAGTTTTGTTGCTGGAGCTTGCAGCCAAATTTTCGATCAACTCATAGGCGCCTTGTTTTTACTTGGTCATGAAACTGTCATTTGTAGCTACATTCAACGCGTTTATGTAGTTCCAATTTACGCCATCATATAATATGTCCATAATTTGTTCATCAGAGAAACCATGGCGAGGGCATTCCCTGGGATACTTCTTATATCTTTCCCAAGCTTCGCAGAAAGCTGCGCCAGATTGCTGTTGGAACGATTATATTTTGTTTCTCAGAGATGCAGTTTTTATCTTGGTGTAGAAATTATCTAGGAACGCTGATCTACACTCTACCCATGTTTTCAAAGAGCCAGGTGGTAATGACTACAGTCAGCGCGAAGCTTTATCCGCAACTCAGAATGAGAAAAGTTTGCATTTCAGAAAATCAATTGGCACTTGATTCGAACCAGTGGTGCTGCAAATCTTTTCGAAGTTTTCAATATGGTCCATCGGGATTTCAGCAGGGAGCCCGTGGAAGAGATGTTGTTTCACTAACGAGATCATTTGAGGTATAATCTTGAAGTCCTGCCTCTGAATGGTCGGAAGTACAATCGCAGGGCTGTTTTGATTGTCCTTGTCCCTAATGCCAAGTTGTGGCTGAGGTCGCCAATCTTGCTGCTTTTTCTGCAGCTTCTCCATTTCTTCTCGAATCCTCTGCATTTTAGCAGCCATATCATTGTCGCCCATGTTGCAATTTGCGGGCCTTGTTATCTGTTCCCTCTTTCGACTTTTGCTAGTTCTTCGTCTGTGAGGATGAGCAGATGCTCGGTGTGATTTTTTCTTGTGTTCCATGTGATCATACACCTGAAGCACATATAAAAAAGAGAAGCGATAACAGGTTAGTGAGATCTTATACCATATACGTAGCCAAGAATTGAAGGTAACGAATTGGTCTCAGAGCAGAATAAGATATTGCAGCCCCTCCTGCCCAAATAAAGAACGAAGAGAAAGAAAAATAGGTGTTTGTTTGCACCCTAAAATTTCTCCTTGTTCTTTGCCTGATGCCCTAGTTCGGAAAATGATCCTGATGAAGAAATCTCCAAAACTTTTGTGGTGAGATCAGAAATCTCGTATTTCTTCCCCTTGATAATCTTACGAATCTCCATGAATGCACTTTTAAGCAGATTTTACAAACTTTAAACCAAGTGACAACTGATAATTTCCACTGTGTTCTTAGCTTCACAATATATAAGATATCAAAATTTACAGTAATTAAAGGCCAATTCTATAATTTAGAAAGCTAATCACGGCCTAAGGCGATCAAAACCAAATATTATTTGACAAGACCCAAACCAAAATTACGAGCCTAATAGAGTTTTAAAGGGAAGAGATATACATGTTGGTCGTTCCGAGGCATTTACGAACCATCTTGCTTTTGAGACGCCGACATTCCTTGAAGTGCACCAGGAAAACATAGTCCTCCGCTGGTGATGAGTACCTTCTCGAAAACTATCATCGCCCAATCCCAATTAAACCTCCAACCCCAAAAAGCCTAAAAGCCTTAGCCCAAGTTCGAAAACCTTAACCTAAGAACCCTCACTACTCTATTTAAAGATGGCTACAGAAAAACTAGAGGGCAAAGGGTTTTTCGACAGCGAAGCACTGGCGGTTTCACTTCAGTCGTCGCCGTCAAAACCTATTCTAACCAATCATATTTTGGGCATTTTCCAGTTGAACCATTTGAAGCCAAATCGAGTTCTTCTTACTGTTGGAAAGAGCTTGCTCCCAGCTTTCCAAATATGAGTTTTCTCAATTTGAAGGTATGTACAGAGAGTTATCGCTATTTCGTTATGAGGTAATGAATCTATTCAAACTGAAATCTGGGTTCACATATGTTTCCCAGTTCCGTAGAGGGGATTTGTGAGACGTTTTCCCGAGATCTAAGTGTGTGTGGAAAGTCTTTTCTTCAAGGAATACAGAGCAACAAGCTGTTTATAAATCCGAGGTAATCTCAGCCGAAAAACGTCTTAAAAGTTGACGGAAAACTGACTGTTTTTTGATTTCCAGATTTCGAGTTGGAAAATTTGGGTTCGATTTGCGAGTAGATAACTAGCAGTAAGATCAGATCGATGGTGTATTGTGATAGAGGACTTGTTAGGGATGCTGTCAGAATAATCTTTACCAAATCTGCTAATTTCTTGGCTATTAAGATGAGGGATGGAGTCTATGTCTTAGCAGAGAAGTATGTTGAAGAAATAGATAAGTTGCATGGTATTCCAGTGAGCATTGTTTTCGATAGGGATCCGTGGTTTACATCATTATTCTGGCAGACTTTCCAGAAGGCATTGGGGACAAATGTGCATTTGACTACAACATATCATCCTCAGAGAGATGGACAATGAGAACGTATCATCCAGACTTTGGAGGATTTGTGAGATAAGCTGGATACGATATTTACCCCTAGCTGAATTCGAGTATCGGTATAGAACCCTATGAAGCCTTATATGGACGACCTTGTCGTACACCCTTGGGCTAGACCAAAGTCGGAGAGCGTCGGTCCCTAGATCCTGAAATAGTTCAGGAGTCTGAGGCACAAGTTGTGCTTATTTGGGACAAAACGTCTCGAAAGTTGACGGAAAAGTGATTGTTTTCTGATTCTCAGAAAACCTAAATTTGCAGAACTGTGATCCAGTTTCGATTTGGAGAATTTGGGTTGGATTTACGAGTAGATCAACTGCAGTAAGATTAGACCAGTGGTGTATTGTGATAGAGAACGTGTCAGGCAAGCTGTTGGAATAATCCTTATAATCCGAAAAGATAAACCCTTACCAAATCTGCTCATTTGGCTATTAAGAAGAGGGTGGAGTTAATGTCTTAGCAAAGAAGTATCTTGAGAAAATAGAAAAGTTGCTTGGTATTCCAGTGAGAATTATTTTCAATAGGGATCCTAGGGATCCGTGGTTTACATCATTATTCTGGCAGCCCTTCCAAAAGGCATTGGAGACAAAGTTGCATTTGAATACCGCATATCATCCTCAGACAGATGGACTATTAGAATATATCATCCAAACTTTGGAGGATATGTTGAGAGCGTGAATGTCGGATTGGGAGATAAACTACATATGATATTTAACCCTACCTGAATTCGTGTATCATAACATCCATCATTCGTGTATCGGTATGGCATCCTAAAAAACATATATGGATGAAATTGTCGTACACCCTTATGCTTGACCAAAGTGGGAGAGCGCTGGTCATTAGAACCTGAAATAGTTCAGGAGTCTGAGGTACAAGTTGCGCTAATTCAAGACAAGCTAAATGAAGCACATGAGCACCACAAAAGTTATGCTGACAACAGGAGAACATATTTGTAATTCACAGATGGAGATGCGGTATACTTTTAAATTAATACATATAGAAGAACTGAAGTAGAAAATCTCAAACTGCGACATATAAGGTCTTACGTGATAATAGAAAGAATCGGCGCAGTGGCTTATCGGTTGGATCTGCCTCAAGATTTATCGAACATTCATAGTGTGGTCCACATTTCAGTTTTGCGTGAAGTAGTCAAGGAATCACAACTCATTATTTAGAATCCGCCACCAGATTTGGAAAGAAATTTGTTAGTCAAAGCAGTACTAGTAGGAATTTTGGATTGGAAGTGAGCTAAAGTAAATGGAAAGGATAAATGGAAAGTGCAAGTTTGCTGGGAAAGGGAGGGGATTAGAGAAACCATTTGGGAATTGGAAAACTGGATGAAGGAGGATCATCCAGAGCTCTTTTAGGCTTAGATCGGGGCGTCACCCCAACCATACAATTGGAGGACGAATTCTTTCTATGTGGGGGAGAAGTGTCATGATCCGATTCCAATTAAACAGCAAGCCAGAAAAGCCCAAAACACGTAGCCCATGTTCGAAAATCCTAATATAAGAACACTTCGCTCTAAATTTAAAGATGGCTATAGAAAACCTAGAGTGTAAATGGTTTTTGACAGCGAACCTCTTCCGGTCTTACTTCAGCCGTCGCCATTAAAACCTATGGAACGATTCGAAGTCAAATCGAACTCTTGCTATTTTTTGGAAAGAGCTTGCTCCCAGCTTTACAAAACAGCTTAGTTTTCTCAATTTGGAGGTATGGAGAGACAGTTATCGCTATTTCAATATGAGGTATTGAATTTGTTCAAACTGAAATCTGGGTTCACAGATGTGTCCCAGTTCCGTAGAGAAGATTTGCGAGATGTATTCCGGGAGACATAGATAGAGTTAGATGGAGATCTAAGTGTCTGTGGAAAGTCCTTTCTGCAAATAATACAGAGCAACAAGCCTTTTATAAATCCGTGGTAATCTCAGCCCAAAAACTTCTCGAAAGCTGACAAAAAAGTGATTGTTTTCTGATTCCGAAAAAACCTAAGTTTACAGAACTGTGATCCACTTTTGATTTGGAGAATTTTGGTTGGATTTGCGAGTAGATAACCAGCAGTAAGATCAGATCGGTGGTATATTGTGATAGAGGACGTGTCAGGGAAGCTGTTCGAATAATCCTTATAATCGGAAAAGGTAAAACCTTACCAAATCTGCTCATTTCTTGGTTATTAAGAAGTGGGATGGAGATAATTCCTAGCAAAGAAGTATCTTGAGGAAATAGACAATTTTCATAGTAGTCCAGTAAGCATTGTTTCCGATAGGGATCCATGGTTTACATCATCCAGAAGGCATTGGGGACAAATGTGCATTTGAGTACCGCATACCATCCTCAGACAGATGAAAAATCAGAACGTACCATCCAGACTTTGGAGGATATGTTGAGAGCGTGTATGGTTGATTAGGAGATAAGCTGGATACGATATTTACCCCTAGCTGAATACCTAATGTGGTCCACATTTCAGTTTTGCGAACAGTAGTGAAAGAACCAGAACTGGTTATTTCGAATCCCCCACCAGATTTGGAAAGAAATTTGTCAGTCAAAACAGCATCAGTAGGAATTTTGGACAGGAAGGGAGCTGTAGTAAATAGAAAGGATAAATTAAAAATGCAAGTTCGATGGGAAAGGGAGGGGTTCGAGAAACAATTTGGGAATTGAAAAACCGGATGAAGGAGGATTATCCAGAGTTCTTTCACGCTTAGGTCGGGCGTCTCCCCAGCCATGTAATTGGAGGACGAATGCTTTCTATGTGGGGGAATTATCATGGCCCGAGTCCAATTAATCTCCACGCCCAAAAAGCTCAAAACCCGTAGTCCAAGTTCGAATATACAAGGTAAATGGATTTTTGACAGCGAAGCTCTGCCGGTTTCAGTTCAGCCGTCGCCGTCAAAACCTATTCCGACCAATCATATTTGGGCCATTTTACAATCGAACCATTCAAAGCCAAATCAAGCTCTTGCTACTGTTGGAAATAACTTTCTCCCAGCTATCCAAAACAGCTTAGTTTTCTCAATTTGAAGGTATGTACAGAGAGTTATCACTATTTCATTATAAGGTAATAAATCTGTTAAAACAGAAATCTGAGTTCACATCTGTTTCCCAGTTTCGTAGAGGGATTTAGCGAGACGTATTCGTAGAGACATAGAAGGAGTTAGGTGGAGATATATGTGTCTCTGCAAAGCCTTTCTGCAAGGAATACAGAGCAACAAACCATTCATAAATCCAAGTTAATATCAGCCCGAAAAACGTCTTGAAAGTTGACGAAAAAGTGACTGTTTTTTTATTCCCAAAAAACCTAAATTTGCAGAACTATGATCCAGTTTCGGGTTGGAGAATTTGGGTTGCATTTGCGAGTAGATCAACTGCAGTAACATCAGATCGGTGGTGTATTGTGATAAAGGATGTGTCAGGGAAGCTGTTGGAATAATCTGTATAATCGGAAAAGGTAAACTCTTACCAAATCTGCTCATTTCTTGGCTATTAAGAAGAGGGATGGAGTTAATGTGTTAGCAGAGAAGTGTCTTGAGAAAATAGATAAATTGCATGGTATCCAGTGAGCATTGTTTTCGATAGGGATATGTGGTTTATATCATTATCCTGGCTGGCCTTCTAGAAGGCATTGGGGACAAGGGTGCATTTGAGTACCGCATATCATCCTCAGACAGATGGATGATCAGAACGAACATCCAGACTTTGGAGGATATGTTGAGAGCGTGTATGTTGGATTGAGAGATAAGCTAGATATGATATTTATCCCTAGCTGAATCCGCGTACAATAACATCCATCATTCGAGTACCGGTATGGAACACAATGAAGCCCTATATGGAAGACCGTTCTGCTGGACCGAAGTGTGAGAGCGTTGGTTCCTAGACCCTGAAATAGTTCAGGAGTCTGAGGAACAAGTTGTGCAATTGGAGACAAGCTAAATGAAGCACATGAGTGCAACAAAAGTTATGCTCATAAAGGGAGAAAAGACTTGTAATTCACAGTTGGAGATGCGGTATACTTTAAAAAAACGCCATATAGAATAACTGAAGTTGAAAAACTCAAACCGCGATATATGTGGCCTTACGTGATAACAAAAAGAATCGGGGCGGTAGTTTATCAGTTGGACCTGCCTCGGGATTTACTGGACGTTCATAATGTGGTTTACATTTCAGTTTTGCGCAAAGTATTCAAGGAACCAGAACTGATTATTTCGAATCAACCACCTGATTTGGAAAGAAATTTGTCAGTCAAACAAGTACCAGTAGGAATTTTGGACCGGAAGGGAGCTAAAGTAAATGGAAATGATAAATCGAAAGTGCGAGTTTGCTGGAAAAGGGAGGGGATTCGAAAAAGCTGGATGAAGGAGGATCATTCGGAGCTGAATCAGGATTAGATCGGGGCGCCACCCCAGGCATGCAACAGGAGGACGAATTATTTCTATTTGGGAGAGAATATTCATGGCCCGTTTCCAATAAAACCCCAAGCCAAAAAAGCCTAAAACTTGTAGCCCAAGTTCGAAAATCCTAACCTAAGAATCCTTCCCTCTCTATTTAAAGATGGCTATAGAAAACCTAGAGGGTAAATTGTTTATTTGACAGCAAAGCTCGGCCGGTTTCTCTTCAGTCGTCGCCGTCAAAACCTATTCAGAGCAGTCATATTGCGGTTCATTTCTAATTGAACTACTCAGAGCCAAATCGAGCTCTTCCTACTGGTTGAAAGAGCTTGCTCCCAGCTTTCCAAAACAGCCAAATTTTCTCAATTTGACGGTATGTACAGAGAGTTATCACTATTTAATTATGATGGAATGAATATGTTCAAACTGAAATTTGGGCTCACATATGTTTCCTAGTTCCTTAGAGAGGTTTTGCGAGATGTTTTTCCGGAAACATATGAGGAGTTAGATTGAGATCTAGGTATCTCTGGAAAGCTCTTCTGCAAGTAATCCATAGCAACAAACCGTATTGTAATCTAATTTCGAGTTGGAGATTTTGAGTTGGATTTGCGATTAGATCAACAGCAGTAAGATCAGATATGTGGTGTATTGTGATAGAGGGCATGCCATAGAAGCTGTTAGAATAATCCGTATCATCGGAAAGGTAAACCGTAACCACTCTGCTCGTTTCTTGTTATCCAAGAATAGACAGATTCTGTCAAAATCCAGAAACTCTAATTGATGTTGCAATCGCAAATGCTGTTTCAGAAACGCCAATGCTAAACAACCAGAACACAGGCGCGACTTTCCAAACTCAATTTCAGACGTGAACGCAAAGGTGAGGGAGAGATCCATGGGTTCTTATCACTTTTATGTCTAAGAAAATGTTTATTGATTGATAATGATTATTTATTGATTAATATTGATTGTTGATAATAACGCTTGATGATGTTGATTGGATGATAGTATGTAGAGATATTGTAGTATGTTATGAATGATCGGTGTTATGGATAGTGTATGATGTTTGTGTGCAGGTGGACTGAGGACGAGGACATGACTATTCCGTTGAAGCCCGCAAACCAGCTGACGAGCCAAATGTGGCATACGACCTTTCGAGGTGATGGCCAGCCTAGTGTCATATGATAAGTATGTGGATATGCGAAATGTGATGTGATGTGATTTAATTATTATGCTAATTATTATGAAGTAAATATTGTTTGATTATTGATGTGTGTGGTTATTAGTGGTTGGAATCATGTGGGCGACAGAGATCGTCTTCACTAAGTGACTTAGTTACTCAACCCTCTTTTCTCCTTTTCAGATGAGTTTGCTCTCGAGGAGTAAGTTCAAGAAAAAAATTGTTTGTGTGCTATTCTGAAAATAAATTATTTTTTGTTATTTTGATTTTAAGATTAGTTTCCTTTGTTCTTTTTAAAGTTATTTAAATTAAGTTAGATTTTTTGTTAAAATGATTTAAGCATGTATTTTTTTTTTGGTTTGGGCTTGAATAATACATGACATTTTAAATATTTATATAGAAAATTATTATTTTTTTAATTTTTTAACTTATCGTCTAAGCTAAGTAAGAGAAATGGTTATTACAGTATTTAACTTGTAACGCCCCAACTGCCTTGAGTGGATACCCACGTGCTCTCCCAGTTGATGGGCCTCATCTCTGTCCGACAGTCAGTGCTTTAACTGGGAGGCCCAAAAAGAGTTGATCTACTGACTCTACAACCACCACATGATATTTTTCCGTGTATTGTCTTCACTCACACGACACTGGAAATCACTTCCTGATAGGAAACCCATCATTTGACTACTCCAGCTCAAGCATGCTTAACTCCGGCGTTCTCTCTGGACAAATGACCGAAAAGATAAGTGCACTTTGGTGACATAGGTAGCCAGATCATTTTTCTTAAGCCTCTCTCCACATACACTGGAAACTGGGATGTTACAAAAACCACCATAATTTGTCATCGGAAGAAAAAACAAAACTAGTTTTTTTCCTAGAATCACTGGGAGCTCTTTCCAGTATTAGACAAAGATTTTTAGATAAAATTTAATCTATTTCAATTTTATCTAATAGTGTTTTTGAAAATAGAAAAAAATAATGTAAATTTGAAAAAATAATGGTAAAAATAGTATTTATCAACATGAATAAGGTTATTTTTGCTTCAAAAATGGCCAGAGTTTGTTGGTGCGGTCCTGAGAGTTCAAGTGTGCCCCTCTTTTCTAATCTTAAAAAGAAGAATTTTTGGAGTGAAAACTGGTGGTGGACCCACGAGATTCAAATAGAAGCGCGATTTTCATTGCACAAAGTGTTAGTAGATCTAAATAGTTTCAATCTTATGTGGCGTCAAGCTTTCTTATTTGATTTATAGAACTCTTTTTTAATGAAAGTAGAATTTTCTAAAGTTGAAGGTGTCACCTTATTGGTTGATGACTTGTAGTTCTTTGATCCAGTTTATGGCTTCGTCCTTATAAATATATACAATTCATATGAAAAATAGTATTTCTTAAATTTCCCTAAAGATGTACTCCGAATTTGAAAAACAAATTATGAAAATGTAATAAAATACTTAACTCATTCAGCGTCTTACTTTGTCAGTAGATCATTTTCTATCAGCGTCTTACTTTAGTTATCTTTATCTTTAAGTACAGTTCGATTCAGTGTTTTATCCAATATGATATGGATGATGTCGTCCTACTGCGTAGTATAATGTCCTCTTAGAATACCTCGAGCTATAGGTTCCCATATGTGCACATAGTATTTAAAAGAGAAGATGAATTGCTGGCGAGACTCTATCGGATCTTGACAACAACACACAAGCAATGTTTACATAGGAGGAAAGAGAATTTTGGAGCAAAACTTAAGGTTTGCCTCTTTAAGAGGTCGCATTCCTAGCCTCCTTTGCTCTTTTTAACCGATTAACATCATTCCAAGTAATTTTTGTTTTTCTTGTGCTCAAATATGAACCTGACCAGAGGAAGACTGAGCATAATATTTCAATCTCTTTGACCGATCTAATAAGTTGTAGTCATCCTGCATAAGAGACAAACCTGCATGTCTACATGCTCATCCTTTATTATATTTTCTCAACCATAGGCATATAGTCATTAACTGACATGTGTTTTGTTAATAGACGGAGTCCCAAATAAAAAACTGGAAGCTGAAATGAATCAAACAGGAAGTAAGATAGGATTCCTGTCATGTCAGGGAGACATCAACCATAACAATGTTGATTTTTCCAGACTATTTATTGATATGTGATTGTCTATAGGCATTAGATAATTACGTCATAGAACGAGGTCTAGTGAGGAGCTATTTTCTATCCACTAAAAACGAGAAGAAGTTTCACTCTCACCATCATGCAGAAAAGTATATGGCGATGAGACAAGTCATACTTTCCTCCGAATAAACGCTATCACTGATCCAACTAAGCAAACACTCCGTAGTCGTGCAAGCTCACCTTGATAACAAGCTCAATGATAGAAAATGGTGAATCCGTCACATGACTTGGTAAATCTGGAATTCAAACATCTCCTAGACATATGAGGAAACCAAATATCCTCTAAAAGATATCTTACTGATACAATCTCAAAACACTAAAATTAAAACCAAATCACCTCACAACTACTGTGTGTTTTAAGGAACTTTGTCCTAGAAATGTTTATTTTATTGAAGAGACCAAATGCATTTTTTAGTAGATATACGTGCTAAAATGTGATCATTGATATTTGTGGTTTTTACTTGTTTTTTAACTCATCTTTTCTTTGGTTTTGATTTCACAATGTATGATTTGGGAGTTATACATATGCTTAAATCAATTTTAAATTGGGTTTTCTTCCTTAAGAAATAAAATTTGGGTGATTAGTGAACTTATTTGATGTGTTTTTAATGTTTACTGTTTATCAAAATTAGCAAACTAAAGATTAGCTTGATTGGATAATTGGTAAAATGGTTAAGACCATGAAAGTGGATTTGTCTTGTTTATGTGATCAATTTCCTAGGATAGTTTTTCATGAGTGTTCCTACATCATTAACCATTGTCGATTCATATTGATGTTTTGTTTAAACCCCACGATCCATTATTATTCATTATTCATGCTAAGGGCTCGATACTTAGATAACCTTTGATTTAATATGTGCTTAATGATACATTAGACTTGATCAGTCAGAATTTAGACTATAAATATTTCAGGCCCGAAAGGTGTTTAATGAAATGTTTCAATCAATCTCAAATTGGATTTTCGTCCTTAAAAAAATCATGTTAGTTCTCTTACCCCAATATATTGGCTGACATTTGGCGGATTTGATATTAATGTAAATCAATACCTATTAGTTTACTAATTTAAAGCGGTTAAATGATTGTTTCGGAGATATAAGGAATATTTCACCAACTTCAGGCTCATCCACGTTTCAAGGAATCACAACAATACAGCGGATAAGCTAGCAAGGAGTGCCCGCCAACAATTGGTCTATGTCCACCATATAGATTTCACGCTACCAGCCTGGATAGCTTAGTCACTGTAAAAAAATGGCATCTGATGACAAAAAAAAATGATTGTTTCGGATGAGCAACTTTTGTGAATTCTCTATTTTTGCACAACTTAGTTTAGCTGGGGTTTAGGGTTTTTGTTCCAATGGCGCTCTTCCTTAGAATATGATGTGTTGGGCATCTTTATTCATTGAAGTTAGGTTATAAGTTTTTGGTGTAAACTCTATTGATTGCTGCTTTCGCCGCTCTGTTGCCGGACATATTGCCCTTTGGTTTCATAGATATAAATTTTTGGGGGTGTTTGTATGATTAGGTAAAGACAATTCCAAAACAAAGGAGTCTTAGTTACAAATCTACCAAAGAGATAGCAATTTTTTACCAGCTAATGAGTGTTCGTATTTTGTCTTTACATTGTCTTGTCTTTTCTTTGTCTTGCCTTGTTCTGTACTTTGCTCTGTTTCTTATTAATTAAAGTAACCGTTGGTGTAGTTTGCATTCTGATGAGCATGTTTTCTTAACACAAGACCACTGCATTTTCTGTGAGACTTGTTTCAGCTTTGATGGGCTTCTCTTCTTTTTCTGATCTGACACGGACATGGCACATCCAACTTTGTGTGGGTGAATAAACCACACCAAATGTGAACCAGAAGTCACTGGAGTTCTGTATTTATAAGGACTAAGTGAAAATGTCAGCCAGTTGATAGGCTGAAGAAATGTGGTGAACTATCAAGGTGCCCAAAGAAACTCTCTCTCGGACATAGTGGGAATCCACTTCAAAATGTTTAGAACGCTTGTGCATAGCAGGAATTGAATAGAGGTAGACTGGAGAGAGGTTATCACGATATAATTCAGGTGGTAAAATTCAGACCTGTAAACTTTATATTTAATCATCAAAGTAAAACATAAATCTCCTAAAACACAATAACACACAGTATTAAATTATTATGAACATAATTAACGTCACCACAATAATACACATATATATTATTACATTTACTAAGATAAAAACTAATATCAACATATCTTATTGCTATATAGTCACAAAAAAATAGAAAAAGTGTGTATGTTATTGTTTTTCTATTTTTATATAGTATATATCTAATATTCATTTAATAGTTTACATTTTTCAGTTTAATACTTTGTTTTCTCTTGCTGTATTTTTTTTGTTCAAATGTGGGCTTTCACTTAGTTAAATAGGTCGGACCATAAGAAAAAGAGGATTCTTGAGAAAAGCATTATCTGGCATGTTATTCCCTATTGATACAGAAGCAAATTCGGTAAAATGTGACGAGAGATTCATGATGTCGTGTTGAATCACATGGAGTTCCTTAAAGAAAGTCTTCTTGTTGATTGCTCTGGCTAGCTGTTGCGAGTCTGAAGAGACTAGAAGATTGTTGATGCCAAGTTCTCGGACGTGTTATGTTGCTGAGAGAGCTGCCAGTCCTTCCATTAGGGGCGACTTGATATTGGTTTTTGCCTGTCCTTGACTGATTCGTCGGCCGGTGGAGCTGGTGAAGAGCCATCCGAATCCTGCTGCTTTGAGTCTCCTCACCAAGCTGTGTCTATATTGCAGTTCGTGGCGGATTCCGATGCAAGTTGGGCCGGCTTGACATGTTGGTGTGTTGATATTTGCTGATCCTGAGCTGATTGCCACTCCCTTGCGCTGCGGATCACTTGTGTCACTGTCTTTTCTTGACTTCCATCCCACCAAAATCTTGTTAGAGCATATTGAATACCTCTATAAAGCGATGAAGAGAGTTTAAAGCAAGTACAAGTGATAGTATAGGTTAGCATTGCAGCTAGAACTGAATTGAGCATGATGAGCTTTCCTGCCGGAGACAAAATGAGATGACCAGCTTCTAGCTTGCTGTCTGATTCTGTCCAGAATTAAGCTTAAGAGGTCCTTTTTTTCCAAGGTATTTCCCTAAATCACCTTCTTTCTGAATTCCCAAAGGTGTTTGAACTCTTTCTTTTTTCATGGCCGACTTCTGTTGGTTAATCTTTTTCCCTGAGCCTGCCTCATATTTGTGGAGGATCGAGAGAAGTTCAATGCAGCTTTGTGTGTCTGATTGGCAGAAGAACATGGCGTCATATGCAAATAACGTGTGGTTAATCCTTGGACTTCATTGAGAGACACTAATTCCTAAGAGTTTTCCCTTTAAGTTGGGCTTCACTGCAGGGATAAAGATATAAGGGGAGAGAGGGTCTTGTCGAATGCTTCTACTAGGCTGCACAAGTCTTCGGGCTGAGCCATTGATTATGTATGAATACGAAAATGTACTCAGGCTTTGCATAATTCACTGGATCCACTTATGGTGGAAGCTAAGTTGTTGTAAAACTTTTTGTACAAGTCCATTCGATTTTTTCATAGGTCCTACTCATGTCTGTCTTGAAACCCATTGGTCTGTAATCTGATACTTTCTTTTGACTCAGGATCTTCTGAACTAATCTGAGATGTGTCACATTGATTTTTCTTTCTAGGGTACCAGCAGAGAAGAAATATTTTGTTTATTACTTATATTGTTTTATATAAAAAATCAATATTTTATTTATTTTATGTCACATTGCTTTCTTTACAAAATAAATGTGTAACAATATAAAATGTATGTTATTACATTAACAGATGTCGCATCGAAAGTAACAATACACAAATCATAACTGATGAATTATAATTATTTTATGTGTCTAACACACATTAAACGGATCTAACTTTATACAATAACATCACACTATATTCCAGACAAAATTTGGGTGTCCCATAGTGATGACCTCAGCATCGGTTAAGTGGTGCCATGGTGGGACACAATAGTGCTCAAACTCATGATAGGTGTTTGTATTCTGGAGGATGAGAAGTGGCAATCTGAGAAAATCGAGTATGATAATAAATTGAATGGCTCCTCCCGTAAAAGATTGTTTGGCACGCATAGAACGTCCTCAAAGGCCTTCAAAGGAGAAAATATGTGTTATTTCTCTCAGAAACTCTGTGATGCACAAGCCAGGCACTAATTACTTGGAGTGGTATATTCAGATGGTATTATGTAGGTGGATGAAGAGTTCTGTCTGAGGATCAGGACTCCTATATGTTATGTGTGTTTATAATGAGGACACCGAGGGACATTTTAAAATAGTGGGGTTCAAACTCTTTCTTATGATGTTTATTCAATGTTCGTGGACAGTAATGCCAGCCGAGGAAGGGGGATACTTTCAAACTCCGGCTGATAAGGCCTCTCTTTACTGAACAATATACCTAGTCCTCTCGTCCCTCCTCTTCTTTTCCTTATCTGAGAAGCATAGATTTTTTTAGCATGTGACATGTTTTGAATTTAAAAAACAAAACAGCATAATATATAAAGAAAAATTAATATGTGATGTAAAATAAAATAAAAGCATTTTATATTATGAATCACAAATTATTAGTTATATTTACACTGAAATAATCAAAATACCAAAAATAACTAAAACATATGAATGTCATTAGTTATATTTATCTAATTAAATATTTTTGAATAAAATTGAACCAAATTGCATTAAATCTAAACTTTTTTTAACCTTTTCAAGTATTTTGGGTAGATCATATATTTTTTCGAAGCGGTTCTTCAGTATTCGGTAGGCTTTCAAATATTTTAGATAATTTTGATGATTAAATTAAAATATCTAATGTGAATTAAACCCGAGTATTTTAATATCCGAATAGAAACGAACTAAGATCTACCTGGATTGATCTGAACTTATTTTTTGTGGTTCATATATGGATCATAAAATCCCCTTATCTAAATTACTTTGAACCCCTAAAAAGTCTAAACCCAACCAAATCAAATAGCCAAATATCCAAACCTATTTTATATAGGGAGTCTATGCAATCACATTATATTTAATGTGTCTTTTTGTTTTTTTTTCCCGATATTTCATGTGTCTTATTCTACATAGAACATAGTGTATATTAAGGTTATTTTGTTTTAGAAGGTTTGACTCCATGTATTTTATATAGATGAAAATTATTACCCAAAATCATATTCTTTTATGTTAAGTATTTTTTTATTCATTTTCTAGCATATGAAAAAAATATTTAAGTTTTTACGAGCTGAATTGCAAACTTGAGCAGTAAATAAAATCTAAAGAGATCAAACAGAAAAATATGAGAGATGTAAATAATTATTTATATAATGACGTGGCAACTAATTCAGCATCAAACTCATTATTGTCAGCCGTTTGGCTTTGTCAAGGGATGTATTAGCCACAAATATAAAGTTTGTGTATGTCAATTGAAATAAATGAGTTTATATTTACGAAAGTTTCAAAAATACTATTTTTATGATATTATTTTTTTAAGTTACCACTGACTGTTGTCAATTTTTCCAAAATACATTTTTTATAATCATCACAAATTTGAAAATTTTAAAGATTTATAAAGCTGTTTTATATATGTTTATAAAACATCTCTATATTTAAAATTTTAAATTTTATAACATTTTGTTTTTTTGAAAAAACTCTTTGTAACATGTTTATAAATTTTATAAATATGTTTTATAGACCTTTATAAAATTAAATTTTTATAAAACTTTATAAAAGTGATATTAAAAAAAATAGACAATAAATAATTGTACTTTAAAAACTTGTATTATAAAGTGATATTTTAGAAATTCTCCATTAATATGTGTAATAATCATCGCATTTGATGTTAGTTGAGAGGTAAAATATACTGTTTTTCCTACCAACTACCTATAGATTTATGGACCTATGGTCTGAATCCCTCTGAAAATCAATCTTAATTTCTTATAATCTGTGGATATTGTTTTCCATGGTAACGAATTTGTGGAAATTGGGTATAGCGACCCCAAATTCCCTTATGACTTACTTTTCTTAATATATACCAAGACAAGGAGATCAATATTTCCTATAATTTGTGGACATTTATTTCTATTTAAAATAAATTAGTGAAGACTCTATATGCAGAACAATTATCATATAATTAATTAGTTTAATATTAAAATTAGGTACACAAATTAGATAGAAGACAATTTTTTTTTTCAAAATTAGGTAAATGACAAAATTATAATACATTAGAAATATATTGTTTACAAAATAACTTTTAACTTATAATTTCAATAATATAAACAATTGCTATAAATTAATAATGCCAGAACCATGATATTGTTTTGATTCAGTAAGATATTAATTTATCGAGAAATTAGTTGGATCGAAAATTTAATTTGGGATTGAAAAATTCTATCATAATAGAGTATTCATTAATAGAAGTTACACTGTTGTAACAAGCTATAGAAAAAATACATGTTAATATACAATTAAGAAAATAATCTATTTCTAATTTAAATTTATAATGTACATCAATTTTTTCTCTTATTTTTTGAAAACTACACTTTTTTAAATCTGATAAGACACTTTTATTCTGATTTCAGTGATAAATTACGTCTTTTAATAATTAAAATTTGAAATTACCTAAGATAACCTTATAAATATTAAGAATAGTTAGGATAACTCTTCATTGTTTTCGAAGAATTTGCTAGAAATTCAACTTTTCTATTACCAGTTGAGAATTTTCTTAAACAACTTTGTTTGCAATACCATTTTGGAAAAATACAACATATAAAAACTTCTAAAAAGTACCATTATGTTTAATGGATAGATGAATATTTTAGTTTTAATGAATCCAATAAAAAAATCCTCAAATCTAATTATTATAAAAATCATAAATTATTAACGTCAATCTTAGTCGGCAATGATTAGCATGATCATATCCGCCGTCATCTCTCATCTCTGTTACTCAACCTCTTCTCTTTTCCCTTATCTCGCCGTCGCTCGGTCTCATGGTCAATAGCATACTATTGCTTCAACTGAATATTTTTCATGAACACGATTGCTAGCAGTATTGATGATGATTGTGTAACGAGAAGCAATGGCGATTGACGATTTAGGGGAATCGGATTCGGATGTGAAGATTGTGAATGAAGAGGGTCAGTTAGTGCTTTCTTCGCAGCGTCATGTGCCGCCAATGCATTTCATTCTCTTCTTCTATCTTTTTCATCTCCACCTCCTAATTTATTATTACAACATTCAAACACAGATTTCAAAATGACATTATAAGAACTACAAAGAACATAAGCTTAAGGTTTTTCTTATATCATAAATAATTTATAAACCTTTACAAATGATTAAAAAAATCCTTATAGTATAATTTTAAACTTTTATAAATGATTTATAAACCCTTGTAAATTTCACATAAAATATTAAATTATTAATTTATGTGTGATAAGGTTTTATATTATCTATAAACCTATAAATATGTATATATATGGTTATTAATAAATTTATAAACCCTTATAAATTTCACCTAAAATATAGATTTCTTAAGTTATGTGTAATGCAGTTTTATATGATTTACAGACCCCAATAAATGATTTATAAACTTTTATAAATTGATTTTTAAACCTTTATAATTTTTACATAAAAAAAACATTTTTGAAGTTATTCAGTTTTGATTGATAAATCCTTATAAATGTACATTTCTGAACAATTACTATAGAATTAGTAGGGATTATATATGCCAAACATGTATTATTGAATTAATTATGTTAATAATAAGAGTAGCTACCCAACATAGATAGACAAATACTTTTTTGGATAAATTGTAGAAAAATGACAAATTAACTTACATGTTCTCTCAATAAACTTTTTTTTTTATCATTTTTTACGATTTTGTTTCTAAAATATCATTAATTTAGTGTAATTAATTCAAAATAAATGTTTTTAAATGTTTTTTCAATGTGAATATATTGGAATGTTTTAAAAATATATGTGTTAATTTTTTTTGTTTTACGACCTCCAAAACTCACATTCCAAAATAATAGAGGTGACATTGGTTTGAATAAGGAGCCATCTTATTCAATTAATGGAGAAGATGATGGCAATTTGCATGAAAAACTATGACTACTATTTTCCCTGGCCCAGCGGAATGATCGCTTTAATTGCAATATCCATGAAGTTCAGGTTGATGGTGATGATGGTGATGATGGTGCTGATGCTTTAAAGAATGATCAACATTTCAGAAGCAAAAACGTTTTAAAGTCAACTATGGAAATATATGCAATGAAGTATAATTTCGACTACATGGTTGTAAAATCTGAGACAAGATTATGGTGTATACGCTGCGCAGATAATGTATGAAATTGGATGTTCGTGCCGAGTGTTTATAGGGGTATATATATTTTATTATCAACAAGTATTTGGGTGAACATACATGTGCTTCTTCAAACAAAAACAAATTGGGCAGGACAGCTTCAAGAAAAATAATCGGCGATCTGATTATGCATACATATCATTGTGTCATGGAAGGGTCTAAACTGAATGATATAATACAGATTATGCATTCAGCGCAAGAATGTGAAGTCTCTTATTATTTAGCAATGTGAGTATGCAGTTAATGCTTTAGAGATATACCGGAGAAAAATTATGGTAAAATACTAAAATACTTGCACATGCTAAAAGAAGCAAATCCGGGTACACAATCTCATTATGAAACTGATTGTGATGGTAGATTCATATTTCTATTTTTTTCTATTTCTTTCTTTTGGTCAATCTACAAGAGGCTTCGATGAAGCCATCTGGATAGTCATTGTTGTTAGTGGTACGTTTTTGAAGAGTAAATACAAAAGAGGTCTCCTTGTTGCTACAGCTTTAGATGGTAATTCTAATATGTATCCAAATGCATTTAGAGTCGTTGATTTAGAGAATGACGTTTTTGGGAGTGGTTTTTGAGACAACTAAAAGTTGTTTTTTGCGGATGAGCATGGTTTGGTTTTTATGGCAGATAAACATACTTATGTCGCTAAATCAATTACTTAAGTTTACCCGCAAGTTAGACATGAAATTTGCATTCACCACTTGCTGAATAACATGGTTATATATTTCAAGGGAAATGGTTTGGCTTGTTTGATTTCAATGGCTTCAAAAGCATATAAGATTGCCAATTTTAAGAGGAGATTTGCTGATATTTGCAATATTACTCCCACTATTGGAGGTTGATTTGAGAAAATGATCTTGTTGTCAATTTCATGAATTCATGTATGCCATTATGACCACTAGCCCTGCTGAATCGATAAATGCTGCATTGCAATGACTTAGAAAGTATCCAGTAATTCCTATGTTCGATAGCATCAAAGAAATTTTAACCGGATGGTTATGAATGTAGGAACATTAAGTTCAAAGCATAATCACCATTTAACCATTGAAGTGGAGAAAGAGTTTGACAAAAAGATTGAAAAAGGTAAAAAAGTTTATTGTTTATCCGGTTAACTGCAACAGCTTTCTTGTTTGAGGTGACAAATTTGACTGCCATGTTGATTTGGACAGAAGAACGTGTTCATGCGAAAAGTAAGACTTGTTAAAAAGTTTTTGCAGACACGTCACTAAAGCTGGTTTTTTATAACCAGATTCACTCTTACATGGAAAATAACTTATGAAAAATGTATTAATCAAATAGATGTCCCTAAAGATGCATGGCATGTCCCGCTGGTTATTGAATACGCCAAAGTTCTACCACTGAAACAAAAAGAGCTGCTGGTAGGCAAAGAAAACGAATACATGAAACAGTTGAAGACAAGATACCATCATCAAATGGATCACAGGGGTCCAAAAGACACAAGTGCAGCCGTCGTGGTATTCAATGTCATAACAGAGCGACAGATAGAGAAATACAAACATGGTTCCATCTTCTTTTTCAACTTTAAAATATGACCTCCAAATTGAGGTCATATACAAAAGTAGCCCACATTTTCTCTCCCTCTTACAAATATCACGTTCTCTCAATATTACCTTTATCAAATTTCAATATTCACAAAATTTCTATTATGTTTATTTTTTTCCTTTTTTTCCAAAAATACAAAGAAAATTCAAACCTCAGATTCAATTATTTACAAAAGTATTATTTTTTTCAATTCTCCTAACCACCATTAACAAGCAAATTGACGGCTCGGGAACTATTTGAAATATAGCTCCTTTAGTTAACCTATATCTGCCTCAATCATGGGCTTATCAGTATTTTCGAGGACAAAGATGCAGACTCCCTAGTTTTCCAGACGAGATCTTAGCTTTTGAAATTCTTCCATCATAGCCTCATCCCATCACTTGACAAATAGTGGCTACCATCGTATACAAACACATTAGACAACTTACATTTCATTCAAATAGCTGAAACTCCAATCTAAAAGAAACAACACCACAATAGTCTCATTACCTTATAGTTCTTGCATCCAAAAAAATACCTTCCCAGCTTCGCTTTTGTAGATGATTATTTTATGACAGTCCCAAACCGCAGAAAAACCTGTCAGAAATTCCAAATTTACCAGATCAACGCAGAGGAGTGGAGCTCACTTCTAGTACTCACAAACTCCTTAAACTACATAATGATTGACTGTAGCTGTATCGCGCCATCCATGTGTACCATTAAACAATAAGTAATTAAAAAAACTTGTTAGATATTTAAATAAAAAAGTATTTGAAACATAACTGAATAACAGACGAGAAAACTTACTTACTTTATTTGCAACAATAAGATAAAAGAAAAGTGAAGGCAAATGTATATATTCATATATGGATATTATGACTAACAAAAAACAAACCTAAAGACTGAAATAGAGATGATGACGGATTAAGAAGATCAAAGGCTTACCACTGCAACCACAACGACGGATAGGAGGCAGAGGTCAAGGCTCTGGAGAGGAGACTTACAATAACATACGATAAAACTTACTTGCTCAGGAGAGGAGATTTAGAGTTACAAAAATAAGATAAAAGAAATGTGAATTAACAGGTGAAGACAAAGGTATAGACTCAGATTTGGATATTATGACTACCCAAAAGGAAACTTAAAGACTGAAATAGAGATGATGACAGATTAAGAAGATCAAAGGCTTAACACTGTAACCACAACAACATATAGGCGGCATGTCAAGGCTCACAGCGAAAGACAATAAGGAGAGGAGAGTGTCCTTGTAGAGAGAGATGGAGATTAGTTTTACCATAGTGGTAACTCTCTCTTAAAGTTGATGGCTGCTTTACCCAAAATCCTATATATGCCTCGAAAGAATGATATACCATTACGCAGACTTCGGGTGAAGTCTCTCCCATCATACACACTTCGAGTTAAATCTGCCTAAACTAAAACATAAATCAGATATTTAGATAAATATATGTATTTAGATAATTATATAGATAAATCGAAAGAATGATACACCATTACGCACACTTGAGATAGATATATGTAGTAAAGAATTCATTACATCTCTGAAACTCATATAGGTGGATTGAAAAAGCAAGCCATTCATGTGGTGCAGATACCATCTTCTCCAATTCCAAACGGTCTGTTGCGAATGATACATCTTTTTTTGTTATGTATTCCTATATTTCATATCCCAAATTATTGCTTCAAACTCTGCATGCAATGTTGATAGGTGGCTTCGGATGTTTCTCGCTCCCATCAATCTGTTAATCCCTTATTACAGACCCATCCTTGTCCAGAAGAAAAGGTCACATTCTTTCCAAGAACCGTCTATATGAAACCATTTTCCATTTTGAGGCAGATTAGATACCTTAGAATCTGTCATGTTTATGTCAACATGTGGGAAATCTTTACTTTTAGAGATTTGAGCCTTTTTCCATAATAATGATTATGTTTATGCGGTCATAAGGATTTATCAGAAATCCCGATAAAAATATTACCATATAATTTATCATTTATACTCTTCTAGAGATACCACAAAATCCAAGGAAATTGACAATTTAAATTATGTAGAGGTATCCTCCAGAACAAGAAGTACATATTTGAAAATACAAAAGACATAGGGAACACTCCCAAATTAGATGGAACTTTGGTGAGAATCCACGTTTGTAAAGTCGGAAGACACATATAAAATACATGATTAATTGTTTTTTCCGCTACCCCGACATCGGGCAACATTGCATATCGCAATGAATCCCTCTTGCCTTCAAATTTCTTGTTAGCGATAGACAGTCCGATATAGCTTGCCAGATGAAATGTTTGAGTTTTGGGGGACAATTTAATTTCCAAGAAATATCTGCAAAGGCTTGAGATCTAGTTCCATAAAAGGACTACTCTCAGTTGTATTGGGGTATGTATATACTGTTAAATATCTTGATTGCATCATATATTTTTCATATTTTGTAAAATACCATCCATATGATGACTTTAAATACCTACTAACTGGCATACTTAAAGATGTCTTATGGCACAATAATCGCCTGTACTAGTTGAGTATTCCAAGGATCAGTTAAATGGCCAACCTTAAACGAAGGATAATAGTAGTAAGTTTTACAAGTTACTGACCTCGGGCTGTAAGCTGGGATCCAAGGTTTATTTCATACGGAAATAGACGCTCATGTTTCCACTCTTTTGTTAAGTCAATTGTTTACCAGGGATCGAGCTGATGCAGTACTCCTCTAACCATAGGATGGGGATAAGATTTAACTGGGTCCAAAGGGTGTGGATTCTGCTAGTATCTCCCTTTGAAGACCTTGGAATTTAGGGCATTTGGATTATTTATTACGCACCATAATTGTTTTGCCAACATTGCCGTGTTAAAATCTTCCAGTGCTCGAAAATCAAGTCCCCAATTACCTTTATACTGACATAGTTTATTGCAGGACATCCAATGGATATCTTTATGATTACCACTAGAACTCCACCAAAACTGGGCGGCCACTCTTGTAATTTTGGTAGTCACCAACTTAGGTGATCAAAAGCATGACACAACATGATTGGATAATGCTGTTGCTACTTATGTAATTACCAGCATAATTGGGTAACGCATTAATTCATCTTTAGAATACGCATTTGTACGCGATCCTTGAAATATCTCTTGGACATTCAATATATTATCTGAAATTAATTGTCCTGCCACAAAGGTCGATTGTGTGCCCGAAATAAGAGTCAGTATCAGAATATTTAAGTTTTGACGCAAAACCTACATTAAATTGATCAATTAGCCTCAAGCCATCATTTCACTTGACCATTCCGTTTTAGGAATCAAGCATATATTTGCCAAATGTAGATGTGAGTCAAACTCTCTTGTGCTTAAAAAATCATTTACCAATTGAAGAATATCACCTTGAATCAAGGACCAAGAATTTTCAGAAAAAAAGCCATCATTACATATGGTCTTGGTGCTTTTTCAAGATGCATCATAAATAAAGCATTCGGCACCTCCTGCCCATTTGCCATTACTGTAAGCCTACTGTTTATTTCTTCTGTAACTGTGGATGAAAATTTATTTAGAAATTCGTTAAAATCCGTTGGAAATGTAGATGTGAATAAATCCTCATAATAGTTAAACGCAAATTGTTTCAACCTCTGATTTTTTCGTGACCCAATCCCCAACCTTAATATATAAACCAACTATATTATTCCGCGCTCGCCGTTGTTTATTTAAAGCGTGAAAAAACTTATAATTGTGGTCCCCTGCTGTGTGCCATATATTCCTATTTTTTGTTGCCACAAAAATTCATCATCCTTGTAGGCCTCCTCTAATTTTCTTGAAATCTCTAAAACTTCGTCATGCATCATATTATCATCATTATGAATCTCTTCAAGGATTTTTTTTAGATCATTCATTTTTTTAACCGTAAGATAAATTATTTTTCCGCCATTTGGATATCTCATGCCGACAGTTATGAGTCTTAGAAACTAAGTTTTGATTATCTTTTCCTGCATATAGTCCCCAGAGGAAATAGTTTCCATTCGTCCATCATGCCCAATCAACTGTTTATCGAGTCGGAAATGGTTTTCTTTTTTTAGTTATTTTATCCTCAATTGAAGAGACCAAAGATATGTGGTCCGAACGCACCATACCCAAACACTGGAGAAAGAGAATAAATAATGTCATAATGGATTTTCTAACACCTCATGGAAACGACACTTGATAATTCGACCATCTTTTCGTCCCTGCCAAGATAATGTATTCCCCAGAATTTGGATTTCTAGTAAGCTGCATGACCGTATCATGTTATTAAAGCCGCAAAAGTGTACGCATGTCGCACTGGCCCGCCTTGTTTTTGTGAACTCGGTAATCTCGTTTAGATCACCAACTACGAACCAAGGCTCTGTCTCTGTAAAACCAATACGAGTTAGACGTTTCCAGACATGTTCTCGATACTTTTTGACCGGGTAACCGTAAACAATAGATAAGAAAATATTTTTCCCATGTATTTCTGAATCAACGTCAATCATATTATATTATTTGTAAAAATAATTTTGACATTGTAAGAGTTATCATAATATAATTTAGACATCCACTCGAATTGGTAGGTTCAACCGTGTACAATTTATCACATCTAAAGTGAAGCTGAAAATTAAAATTTCGTTTCAAAAAAAAGATGAAATTAAAACTTCCGTACGAAGGATAAACCATTTTTAGTCTCAGAGAGGAACAAAAATGCTGGTTTATATTTATATCATATTTGCCTTAAGTAACGTATTGTCCATTTACTATCGATTCCTTGATAATTCTAACTCAAAATCCGCATAATAAAATATCTACTTAAAATGTTTTGTCGGTGTAAATCTCGATGTATACCTACAAACCAAAATAAAGCTTTTTCTAAATGTACATATAGCCCGATTATTATCCAAATTATCTAGTCAAAGCATATGAATATCCATAAGGAGATCAATATTTCCAAAATATGCACCAACAAAGACATCCTCCCTCTCAAAACCTAATACAAAACATGGGGTATCTGGTACGAAACAAATACCCTGCTTTGCACTATTCATGAAAAATAATGTGTTAAACCAAAAACCAAATTTGGTGTGATCCCTTAAAGTGTTGGCCTGTCGTTTTCTTGCCAATGTAGTACCTGTAGCTTGACCAGATATTATGAAAATATGATCATTTATATGAAAATTAAAAATAATTTCCTCCAATGGCCCCATTAGACACCTCAAACGAATACCAATAAAAATATTATTGAATGATATTACAATATTACATGAAACGTAGCCATACGGGATTACCGTGTCAACACAAGAGAAATATAGTAAAACAAAATCATATCGCCTGTAAGCAAGAGCAAAATTGGCTTGAAAGAGAGACCATAAAACAAATAGTTCCTCTCGAGTCACCTGCAGTGTTTATTCTTATATGGGAAAAAAACTTGTTTAAACCAATGAATTAACCGCATTATTCGAGCGATGAAACAAACTTACCATAACCCGTTTTCTGGACCATCCCTCGCTTTGCCTCCATTAGCACCTCATTTTATATACGTTTTCCTATGCTTTAATCTGACACTTTCTTTCGGGTGATATCAGCCCTCGGACTAACCTCTTCTTTGAGTTCTTGCCCACAAAAATTAAATTTGCGTTTAGCAGCTTTTTTTTACCGCATGTTTCTTTATACTCGGTTCCTTCTGTATCCTCTCAGCTTCCGGCTGCTTCTTTATTTAAAGCTCATTCTCCCTCAAACTCTTTTCCCCTTCTACCAGCTCAAGCTCAACTTTCCCTACCTCGACCAACTCTAACTGTGTCTCTAACTGTCCCAATTCAGATTCCATCTCAGTAGTAATTATGTCATTTTGATCTAACCCATCTATAATCCCATGTTCTTTACTCTCAAGCCCATTGTCCTCATTTATTTCAGAGTCCGTGAGGACCTAAGCTGTTTTTCAGCGTTTCCTCCCTTGCTGTTGTTACTATGGAAGGCTTCCAACATCAAAAGCTCATTTGCCGACAGACTTTGTCCAACAGATGAGACCTTAAACACATCAAGCCTCTCTATAACATCGGCAGAACGTTGGATTTTGGGAATTAAGACTCCCTTTAGGATCTCTAAGAGACTCCTTTCATGATCAAGTTTTCACTCTTGGTTGTTTATTTTCACGATTATAGGATCATCCCAAAAGAATGAACACTAACTAAGATATGCATGTCCTAATGCATTTAGGACTCTCTAATCGTTTTCCCTAGTTGTGTCCATCTATTTTGTTTGTTTAAAAATCCCTTTAGGATCTCTAAGAGACTCCTTTCATGATTTAGTTCTCACTCTTGATGGTTTATTTTCTAGTTATAGGATCATCCCAAGAGAATGAGAAATAACTAAGATATGCATATCCTAATGCATTTAGGACTCCCTAATCCTTTTGCCTAGTTGTGTCTATCTATTTAGTTTGCTTGATTCAACAAAAGTACGTGTATCAGGACGTTGGGATTTAAAACGCCCTTTAGGATCTCTAAGAGAATCCTCTCATGATCAAATTCTCACTCTTGGTTATTTATTTTCTAGATTATAGGATCACCCCAAAAGAATGAGCACCAACTAAGTTATGCATGTCCTAATACATTTAGGATTCCCTAATCCTTTTGCCTAGTTATGACCATCTATTTAGTTTGTTTGATTCAAGAAAAGTATGTGTGTAAGGATTTTGGGATTTAAAACTTTCTTTAGGATCTCTAAGAGACTCCTTTCATGATCCAGTTCTCACTCTTCGTGGTTTATTTTCTAGATTTATCCCAAAATAATAAGAACCAACTAGGATATGGATATCCTAATGCATTTAGGATTCCCTAATCCTTTTGCCTAGTTGTGTCCATCTATTTAGTTTGTTTGATTCAACAAAAGTATGTGTGTAAAGATTTTGGGATTTAAAAACTCCCTTTAGGATCTCTAAGAGACTCCCTTCATGATTAAGTTCTCACAATTTGTGGTTTAATTTCTAGTTATAGGATCATACCAAAGGAATGAGGACCAACTAAGATATGCATGTCCTGATGCATTTAGGATTCCCTAATCCTTTTTCCTAGTTGTGTCCATCTATTTAGTTTGTTTGATTCAACAAAAGTATGTGTGTAAAGATTTTGGGATTTAAAACTCCCGTTAGGATCTCTTAGAAACTCCTTTCATGATCAAGTTTTCACTCTTGGTGGTTTAGTTTCTAAATTTAAGTATCATCCCAAAATAATAAGAACCAACTAATATGTAGATGTCCTAATGCATTTAGGATTCCCTAATTTTTTTGCTTAGTTGTGTCCATCTATTTAGTTTTTTTCATTCAACAAAAGTATGTGTGTAAGGATTTTGGGATTGAAAAAACTCTTTAGGATCTCTAAGAGAATCCTTTCATGATCAAATTTTCACTCTTGGTGGTTTATTTTCTAGATTTAAGTATCATCCCAAAATAATAAGAACCAACTAAGATATGGATATCCTAATGCATTTAGGATTCCCTAATCCTTTTGCCCTTTTATGTCCATCCATTTAGTTTGTTTGATTCAACAAAAGTATGTGTGTAAGAATTTTGCGATTTCAAACTCCCTTTAGGATCTCTAAGAGACTTCTTTCATGATCAAGATCTCACTCTTGGTCTTTTAGTTTCTAGATTTTATCATCTTCTCAAAAGAATGAGAAGCAACTAAGATATGAATGTCCTAATGCATTTAGGATTCCGTAATCCTCTTGCCTAATTGTGTCCATACATTTAGCTTGTTTGATTCAACAAAACTATGTGTGTAAGGACTTAGGGATTTAAAACACCCTTTAGGATCTCTAAGCGACTCCTTTCATTCTCATGTTCTCACAAAGGTCTTTTAGTTTATAGAGTTTAGTGTCTTCTCAAAAGAATGAGAACCAACTAAGATAAGAATGTCCTAATGCATTAAGGATTTCTTAATCCTTTTGCCTAATGCATGAAAGAATGTTCACATATTGAGTTTGTTTCATTCAACAAAAGAATGTATGTAAGGATTCTGGGATTAAAAACTCCCTTTAGGGTCTCTAAGAGACTCCTTTCATGATCAAGATCTCACTCTTGGTCTTTTAGTTTCTAGATTTTAGCATCTTCTCAAAAGAATGAGAACCAACTAAGATACGAATGTTCTAATGCATTTAGGATTCCCTAATCCTCTTTCCTAATTGTGTCCATACATTTAGTTTGATTGATTCAACAAAAGTATGTGTGTAAGGATTTCGGGATTTAAAACCCCCTTTAGGATCTCTAAGAGATTCCTTTCATGATCTTGTTCTCAATAAGGTCTTTTAGTTTCTAGATTTTAGTGTCTTCTCAAAAGAATGAGAACCAACTAAGATATGAATGTCCTAATGCATTTAGGATTCCCTAATCCTTTTGCCTACTTGTGTTCACATATTGAGTTTGTTTGATTCAACAAAAGAATGTGTGTAAGAATTTTGGGATTTAAAACTCCCATTAGGATCTCTAAGAGACTCTTTTCATGATCCTGTTCTCAATAAGGTCTTTTGGTTTCTAGATTTTAGTATCTTCTTAAAAAGAATGAGTAAAAACTAGATATGCATCT